>CM055974.1:38830000-40030000 GCA_029531755.1 Holothuria leucospilota | reverse complement strand
CATCTTTTTTACTCTCTCACTTTTTTCTCTTCAATACGGTACCATTTCATTTCAATTAATTTTTCACAATTCTAGAGTGTGCAAATATAAATTTTATAAACACAGAAATTACACAGTGGAGGAAGCCCAAAAATGCAAACTTTGCAAAGTGTATTCAGCAAAATGCTACACAGTATAAGCTTTGAGCAGGCCACTTTTATTAATTGTTAACAAAAAAAAAATTTTAGAGGGAAGAAAACTAAAAACTGGAAATTTTGATAAAAGAAGCACTCATGAAGCTATGAAGCTATGTAGGCCTCCTTTCTGCCAATGTGCAAACTATAGCAGTCTGTACACTACCACAGGGTCCTGTACAAAGCCTACCCCCACACATTTCTGTAGCAAAACAAACTGCAATGCCATACTCCAGGGAAAATATTTCGTCACTGATGGAACAAGTTCAATGGTAAGAAAATATTGTAATTTGAAATTCAAAGTGTGAGGGATGCACTGTTTAAAAAAGAAGAGTTGGAGTTCACATACAATGTGTAAAAGGAACTATAGGTGCTTAAGCCCTTAATCCTGATTCTCCAGTTTGGCTGAAAACCAAAATTCTCCTGAATGGGGGAAAATGTATGCAACAAGGTACAGTATGTTTGCTAGCCTACCATAGAGGTTTAGCAAGAACCAAGGCCACTCAAGAACTTGCACTTTTCTCAAATATGGCATGGTGAATCGCTGATTAGGACATGGCTTTGCGATACTGTAGCTATGACAATACACCTATCAAGTATAGGCCTACTGTACTTTTAAGTCCATAACATTAGACCAGTAAACATTGCAAAGGGGTTCCAAAAACCATTCCCCACTGAAAATATACACAAAAAACGTGTGGAATTGTGGGTTAAATAGGCATAATGGCAGCACCCATGATCAGTTTTTTCCAATAAAGGGAAAACTAGATTCTCCCAAAAGGGAGGAATCTCCCAACCTGAAACTCCTTACTGGTCAGCAACAATTTCTATTGGAGTTTCAATCTATTGTTTTGACCTATGTTTAGGGATTTATGAGCTATGTGAAGTGCTAAAATTCCCATGCCTCTCTTGCATTTACACTATGAAAGTATGAGATTATGGAGCAAAGCAGATGAAAAGTTTAAAAGAACAAGAATGAAAAATGCATTGAGGTTTTGATTAACTCATTGTGTGATTTCATAGGAAAAATCTTTTTCATCAATCTGTAGACCTGTCCTAGTAATGATTGCCATTTGAAAAGTGAAAGACTGTACACAAGCTTAGTTATGGTAACACACTTATCAACTGAATGGTCCCAGGCATGGTCAGTCAAATGTGGGTCTTTGACCAGTAACAGTGTGACTCACATGTCCGTCATTGGGTCAATATTGCCAGTCACTATAGTGAGAAGTGAGTCATATTAATACCTAAGATGTCAGTCACTTTACTGACCAAGGGGTGAGTCTCTGTGGATCGTTTGTTACCTCTTTGTTCAAAGATACCAACATTCAGTGTTTCTCCTCCTTTAGAACCATAACTTTTGACAGTCCGTTTGGTGACTTGCATGTCCCTCAATATCACAAATTGTTTATCAGTTTGGTGACTGAAGGGTGTGTCATTTTACACAAGTTGTCAGTAACAGAAGTGACTGAGGGCAGGGTTCTCCACTGGTCTGTTTTCTGTCCGGGGGCTCTTGTGATCGCCGTCCTGGGGAGGGGTCTAAGGAGAGGGGGACATCCCGTCCCCTTTGGGAAAATTTTGACGATTTAGGAGGGCTGAGATCGCAAATGGTGCAATCTACGGCCTTGTTCTTAGCCTTCCCTATGAGTTCAAATCTGGGCATTTCGAGGTCGTTTTTTTGCAAATTGCATTTTCTAAATATACAGTATCTGACTTGCAGATCTGAAGCTCCAGTTCACTTTAATGGAAATTTCGGGTGAAAATCGGGAAATCTAGGGGACAGTTCAATTGAATGGTTTCGTTTAGTGTATGAGTTTGATGGTAACGGATTCCTACTTTGGAAACATATGAAAGAAAAGCAGTAGCCTAAGTGCATATTGAACGATATAAGAGCTCAGGTGCAAGTGAGCTGGGTTTGCATCTCCGATGTTTTATTGTACATTGCTTGTCATGAGTATTTGAAATCAAATATAAAAGGCAGTTAAACGACTAAGTTGTGGTGTTTGTGATTGAGAGTATAGACAACTTCTTGACCGGGCGGGTCAATTTTCTGTGCGGGCGGCAAAGTTTTGTCCGGGCGCTAAAGTAGTGTGGAAGATTTTGTACGGGCGGAGCCCCCGGACAAAACAGCTAGTGGAGAACACTGGAGGGTACCGTCAAAATATTTCTTTTGTCAAGGAAGTTGTGAGTTATGACTGACCATGTCCGGGAGTAGTGGGGTGCATCATTTAATTGATAAGTGCATAAGTAATAACGTTAAACAGTTATGCACACATTAGTAATGTACAATAGCCTGGCAGTACTGATTACTGTGTAACTACCTACCATAAAGTACAGTATAACGTAACGCAACTTCAGTGTAAACTAATATGTGAGGTGATGTCAAATTCCATAAGCCTACATCATTGACGTGACTTCGTCACAGATTTTAGAATACCCCCAAAATACGTACCAGTATTACTGCTTCAGTAGCTTCACCCAATTTTCCAAACAGGACCATAGAAAACTACCAAACCAACTTAACTTTTTGGTATCCCCCTAGAAATGCTGGTTTTCTAATGTATTTTTCACCATTTTAACAAATAGGCCTACTGTATAGTCATTCTCAGGTTGGCAGGAGTTCTTTCAGAAAGTAGCACATTTGGAAAAAAAACTCAACAAAACAAATACTGTTCAAAAAGCAGCATCAGTATCATAATAACTATCTTCAGCCTTGTGAACTTTGATCTAGCAAACCCTGCCAGCGTATATATTGTAATGTAAAATGCTGAGACGCCAGGGTAAGACCTAATCTTAGCATTATGTCCTAGGCTAGACCTACATACAGTTCTTGATCTGAACAAATTGCACCACTAACGGGCACTAACTTGTGCTATGCTAGGGTTACCAATTACCATCCATCCTGATTTATCGGGACTGTCCCGTTTTTGAGAGGAATGGTGAGCGTCCCGGCCGGTTTAACAAATCGTCCCGATTTTCTCGAAAACAAAGTTAGCTATCATATTGTGCATCATGTTTTTTGCGTGCGCAGTAAACATCCTCATGGTTGATCACTGTTTTTAGCCCCGAAGGTTCGACCTGCACTGTAGCAGAGTAGCTCTAGCTACATACGTACCGACTGAACTGGCTAACTGTGCTACTGTATCTGTTATGACAGTACTTACTTAGTAGGCCTTTACATATGAGTGTGGCAATTGTGAGTTCCACTGTTCATTTTCAGATATTTTTATGATTATGCATATTATGTCACCAAGTATTAATTTTATGACCGTGTCCGCAGACTGTGGTCTATGGAGTAAATGTGGTGTAGGCCTAAACCAACTTAGCATTAATTACATTTCTGAAATTGCTTATATGTCAGGCAACCAAAATTAGGCCTAGTGAAATCAGTTTTAAATATTGCACCATCTGGCTTCTAGGCTGATCCCATGGCTCTAATTTAGAATCAGTGCCCAGAAGTGACATATTGTGGTACACATAGCAGGGTTTCCCCTGGGTTTTAGTTTTGCATAGGGATAGGGATAGGGTTATAGGCCTAGGGCCTATACGTGGTACGCACAGAGATAAGGTTAGGGTTACTTATAAAATGTTACTTGTAAAATGTGTCTGTAGCCTAATTATAATATGTAAAATCGTTGGCCACCAGCTCGGCTCGCAGCGCAATCGAGCAGGATACCTCGTTCGAATCCCACTGACCACCCTTTCTTTGCACACTTGTTACACTTCTTCCGGTCACTCTTTTGGAACTTGATTTGTCACTGAAATTTGAATTTGGATTTGCAAGTTTCAAGTTGTAATGCTATGTCACTTCCATGTAGGCACTGATTCTAAATTAGTACCGGTACCAAAATCTAAATTTTAGCAAAGGGGTGGGGTCCTCCCCACCAGATCTGTCTCCAAAAGTTGTCCCACTCTCAGCTTAGAGAAATATGGTAACCCTCGGCTATGCAGTATGCTGATTGCTGGCCTAGCCTATATCATTGAATAGAACCGTACGGTAATGTTATGCACACTGACAACTTGAATCCCACTTACTTTAAATTACAGTAAGATGGTCTCTCTCACCTATTAAGATAACAAATTAATGCTGGTCACTGGTGAATCCACAACGACCCCGTACAATAGTGCAAATGCCTGGGTACCGTGTCCACGGATCAGATGAATGGGTTCTGGCAGACGGTAATGCAATAAATACTAAGTTAGCTTCATCCCCCTACAAACTCAGAAGCAGCGCATAGTCGAGTCTACTGTATACTTGTGGTAGTTGGTACGTGGCTTACTATACTACAGTTAGCTCCATCTCAACAATTTACTGATAATATACGTCCATGCGATATGCACATCCGGTTATGTTGTTGAGTGAGCAACTTGAAGTATTGCTAGTAGTATACTTATACTAAGTGCAAGTGAAATGTCAGCTAGCCTCTTCTGGCTCTGTACAGTATGTGTACATCCCTGCTGGCTTTCGAGGCATAGCAGATAATACACCTTTTGTAGGCGGGGCATAGGGTTACTCAAAATCAATATTTATAAGCTTTGCTTTTAAATTTGCATATAAGGTGAAGAGTAAACAACGTAGTCGGCCCACACCAAGTCAAAGCTTTGATAAGTGTTTTAGCGAACAGAACGACGCCGTTCCGCTATGCGTGAGGCGGCATGCACTCCAGTAACTGTCACTCACTGCTGTTCCCATGACAATATAAAGAAATTACTTTGTATGGTACGTCAAGGAATTATTGACCCGACCCGCCACCCTCAATCAATTTTTCCCTCTCGTCTAAACTTAGTAGATCTATTATATAGCGTGTATTCTTGATCCTTTGATGACCCGCCTTGTCAGCTGCATGAACATGAGGGGATGACTTTTTTGACTGTTAGACTGGTAGTTCGGTAGGCCCAAATTGACGCGGCGCAAAATAAATCGCCGATAAGCCCATCTTTTAGGGAAAATATAAAAATACCTACTTGAATGTTCTTTTGTTTGTGCTGCATTACAGAAATAGTCTTTTGCAATATGTCCATTTGACAAAGTATTATTATTGTTTGCCAAAATTGAACTTATGGGTTTCTGTGTTTGCACGTTGCAGCCCTTATTTGAAGCAACCCCGTGTTAGCCTTCCCCTGACAACAAAATTTGGTCGGCCACTCCGGCGATCCGCCAGAGAAATGTCCGGCATGGGCGTCCGCAGAAAAAAATTGAAGGGGGGCAATATTTCTTAGGGGACCAAACTTTTTTTCATGAGAAATATTTTACTCCCAGAAATTTATGCTACTTTTCACACAGTGTTGGCAAAGTCGTAGCCAGGAATTTGTCGGGGGGGGGGGGCGAATTGCCCATAGACAGACCCTCAGCGCTCTGTGCACCATGGGTTGGCGCGGAGCGAAAGAAAATTTTGGCCCAAAATGCTTCCCAGATCGCTGGAAATGGCACTTCCAAGGCCTATTTACCGCATACAAAAAGGGGAAACACTAGCAATATCGTAAATCAGTAAAAACTTAAAAAAATACCAAAACTGTGCGGGGGGGGGGCTGCTGGAGCCTGAATGTTGATATTTTTTATTCAATCCCTGTTTTGGGAGTAGAAATTCACACTGAGTGAACTGTTAAGAAATGTTGATGTTATTTTTTCTTCGCTTTTTTTCAAGTTTTTGATTTGCCAGGGGGACAAGTGCCCCCCTTGCCCCCCCTTCGGACGCCCATGATGTCCGGTGGCTCACAGGCGATCCGCTGATGGCGGCGATGGCACTGATTGGATAAAAAGCTTTATGACATCATGCAAGTTTTCATCCAGCCACATCCGATGGCCCTCCGTCGGCCTTTTGGCCACCGGCGGACTGGGATTTTGCTATCAGGGCGACACGGTGTACATCGACTTAGGTTCTTCAAGTGGGTTAACATCATTTTTTATCATCATCGTCGTCATCGTCGTCATCATCATCATCCTTATTGTTATTGTTGTTGTTATAGTTGTTGTTGTTGTTGTCATTATTATTTACAACCATTTATAAAGCGCTCTTCCGTAAAGACGAAAGCGCTGTACAAAATTAAAATTACACATAAAAAGTTCGAAAATAAGTTTAATTTACTCCTAAAGTAAACACAAGCTCATGGGGAACTTAATGAGACGGAGAAAATAAAATCAGTAAAAACCTCCTGAACTTAAACACTTTGAACAATGAATTCGTACTATGGGAAAACAAATATTTTAAGAACTTGTAAAATATGAAAGGCAATATCAAATGGTGTAGTGTTTTCGGGACTCAAGATGGGTTTTTAGTACTTTTTCAGTTCGGAAAGAATTCACGTTCTGAGGCTGCCCGAAATAAAGTTCTAAGCTGCCCTCAGTCAAGTACGTAAAGATGGGGGAAGGCAGCCTTGCCTAAAAACAATCCTTCGAGTAGAACGAGAATTTCTCCCTGGATTGTTTGTGTATGTGACAAAACGTAATCAACTCGAATTTTGCGTGATGAAAGCCTCCAGGAAAAACTGACACGTAAATATATAATGTAAGCATAAACAGATCTAAACTACGTTTTTCCTAGCAGAATGGCAAAAAATGCAACGTTGTAGTTAGTCCTTACCTGTACTCGTACAGGTATTGGTACAGGTATTATGTAATGAGTACGGATACGGGCGCGGGTCGCTAGCATTTTTTTTTTTTCGTAGGATGAAAATGGAAAAATCGGTTCTTCAAACTTTTTAAATTTGTTTCAAAATCATGTTTGGGGTTAAAGTTAAGGTTAGGGTTACGTGGACCAGGGATATTTGAACTGTTCTTTCATAATCCGGCGTCAGAATTACAAAAAAATAGTCGAAAAGCTGATATTTTGGAATCAGGGGTGTGGCCAATTTCCAAGAAGCTGATTCGTCCATTGGCATGATTCTTCCATTTTCATCCTACGAAAAAAAAAGGAACTCGCGCACGGGTCAAGATGGACGGCCCTCATGCGTAACCGTCACACATGACGCATGATGGCACAACCTAACAAGGCCACTCTAAGAAAGTTTTCGTTTTTAAAAAGCAAGACAAAAGAATGTGAATCTGTTTGTACCTGAAAAAGTTTTGGCAGACTTGACCTTGTTTGAGAGCTATGAATCTTTACCACAGATTTTTCCTTTCAAGAGATACCATAACCGCAAGTTCAGCGTTTCCAGCTCAAGCCTAAAATCAGAAGTAACCAAATAAGTCCAGCGGGCGCTGTTTACAATTTTTGTACAGAGCTGTATGTAAAGGTTCAGTGTAGGCAGTTTGTGCGTTCAATTTGAGCTGCATATCTTAGCGTGCAAGTGCTTGAAAAACAGGTTCACGCGCATTAGCAAGGGAGTTTGCTATATGCGCGTGCTGCATCAAAAATTGACGCACTGATTGTGACAGCAGTTTTGACGCGCTTTGTTGACTGTATCGATGCACGACATTCGAAAGTGGCCTTGTTAGGTCATGTCACTATAATATCCGTGCTATATATGTACGATACAGGCATACGCTATAAGTAAAATAACCACTATGCTTAAGGTAACCATCGTAGGTCTGTACTCAAAAACCTTTCTTTTCCCTTGGCAAGCCTGTTGGTATTACGAGTGCAGCCAGTATAGGTGCAGGAGTTATACACGTCCGCCGGGCGGGCAAGACTCGTATTATCTTTGGTTTCAAGTTCAAGATGTGCGGTCCCTAGAGAGTTTGGATCTATACCTCTAATTTTCGAAAATTTGTTCTGGCCAGAATAATATTCCGCCGTGTTATTGTTCTAATTATGGTTATAAGGTATAGAGCTCCAACCATGACGAATGCGCACGAAGCGCCTGAAATTTTGAATTAAAAACCAGTTCTACGACAAAATAGTTGCACGCAGACTCTGCACCGAGACACTGCCAGTTCCCCCCAAAATGTGTTTGCCGATTAGAATGCGAGTCTGTTACCTGGTAATTCGTTAAAGATTTCAGTTTTCATAAAGAAAAATGTGTCTTCTCAAGAGCAGAAGGCGAAAAGAAATCCCTTGCTGCACATTCTTACAATGCTGTGCTCCTCTGCAATTACCTACATGCACACAAACAATTTTTGTAGGACTCTCACCGATGAGTAATGCGAATACGTTTGAGATCGTATTGATAATCAGCGCAGCAATGAGGCTAGCAGCGCGCAAAAATGTTGATAGATTATGAAGGATATGCAAACATTTTGATATTTTTCAAATGATTTGTGATAGAAAATGACTAAAATAAATCCATCACTCAATCGAAAACACATCTCTCCCCTACCCCTGCATGATTCTAAAGTTTATAAACTTACGTCTTTTGAGTTCATTTTAAAAAGGATTTCGGAAATCGATCAGAGGTGGGGGGGGGGGGGGGCACGCTCCTTTCATTTCCCTATGCCGGTGCAACTGCCCAAGACAGCATGTACCCTTGCCATTCTGGTCCCTTTAATCATCCTAGAAGGACCGTATGGCGAAAATTTGGCACCGGAATCCCCTAGAATGCAGAAAATTTCACTCTATAACACAAATTTGTTATTATAGTTCATTGCAGCCAGCCATGCCGTGCCCCCAGCGCATATATCATTATATTCACGTCCATAGATCTGTAGACTAGTATCATTGCTTAGTCATTCACTTGTTTTCGCATATTGTAGCCCTTTGTCTCGTCGTTAACCAATTTAATGGGTTTCTAATGGAGATGATTTCAACTAGAAGTACCACCCAACCGCCCTGCAAAGAGATATGTTTAAATACGTTTCTAGCTGTCTAGACAATTTTGTTAATTATGTTCGCTCCTTTCTTTCTCCTTTCATTTGTCTTTTTTCACACTTCTTTTTCTCCTAGTTTCTTTTTTCGCAAAGAAGGAGGGGATAGTTGTCCCCTTAATCCGCTCCTTGGCAGACCTAAGCAACATGCACAAATGATTATTTCTGACACCATAGAAGCTCCCCATCACTTAGCGCAAAGCTTACTATAAGAAGTTATTAGAAATCCCTCCCAAGTTGCAGGAAGGGGTACTCCCTATAATCTACCTAATGAGCTGCACTCAGTGCGTAAATCTTAGGAAGGCCCTGTATTTGTAAAGATTTTCTGGTGTGTCTACAAAAGTCTTCAGTTAGTAATTGGGAATAAAAGTGGTAACAAATGGATTTTCATGAAGTTGGAAAATATTACACATAAAGTAACAAGTACTAGCGACGCACGACGGAAACATTGCTTTCCTTGACCACTAAGCTTTAGAAGCATATACTTACACAAATATCAACAAATATGACAGTTTTTTACAAATGAATATTGAGTATTCCAGTCATTCTGCACAAAATTACTGGCTGGGATTATGTTTAATATTCACACATATAAACAAATTTTAGAGTCTATGGACCAGATATAAGGGGGCAACAATTCGAGTCCATCCCCTTACCAAATTTTTTCGGGAAGCAAGCACCCCCCCCCCCATGATCGCAACCCTTGTCTTCGTACGTCTTCAGACTGCAGTCTACTCCTTGATGTTTTGGACGATCGCGTCTCCGAGGCCATCGCTTGTGTAGCAATACTTGTAGGTATAGCACTCCACTATAATTATTACCCCATCGACTATAACCCCGATTGTGAAACAAAATGTTATGTTTTTGAGAAAGCTATATGTCCTGTAAAAAAGAAAACTCTTCGGCTGCTGCAGTTGTACACACAGAGCCGGATTTACGAATGTGGGGGCCCTGGGCACGAACCTATGTGGGGGCCCCTCGGACAGTCATTTGGTTCTTAGAAAAGAAAAGAACTGATATGATAGATTGGGCTATACACGTAAATCTACCTCTTCAGCGGCTGGGCGCTTATACACAGACCATAAATGTTCAACAATTTTAGGCTTAAAGCCGGATGTATCATCGCAGTGGAGAATCCAGAATTTGCCTGAAAAGGGAGGGGGTGGAGGAGATTTTAGACTGCCAAGAGCTACTGAGCAGAGTAGTGGCTTGAAGTGAAGTTTTTATTTTTTTTTTTTCAGAAAAAAAACCAAAACAGGGTGCAACTGGTGCATTTTAGGTTTTGGAATTAATTACTTTGTATTACAGAACCTTAATGAAAGTAAAAAAAAATTACTGAAATTAATCTGGACCAAGCAATAAGGCGTTTCGGAGTGGAGATTTTATTTCAGAAAAAATGGTCGAATTCTCAGACCTTGCTCAGATGTAATGTTGAGTAAAATGATGCAAAACAAAGTGTGATGGCGAAGGGACTAAGATTTGTCGAAAAGGAATAGGGTGGGGTAAACTCTCGGACCAATCGGCATAACAATTCGGGCGTGGATCTAGGGTTTAGGCAAAGAGGGACACTTTTGTGACTTCGGTAAACAATGGAGAACAGTACGTTAGCGGAGCGCTACCGATGGTTGGCGCGAAGCGCTTAAGAAACTTTTGGATGGAAACACCTTCTAAATTACCATCCTTGGCACTTCCCAGGCACTATTTACCTGAGTATGGAACACAGGCTTGTATATTACTGACTTTTTTTTTTTCATTTTTATCTCGGTAGGCCTAGGAGTTCATGTGTCCCCATGGGTGCGCGCCTATGGAAAGCCGTTTTAACATTTAATCAGGAATTTCAGATATCTCGAATTAATTTTAGATATCTCAAATTCTATTTCAGATATCTCGAAATAAATGTTAGATATCTTAAAATAATTGCAGATATCTTAAAACAATTGCAGATATCTTAAAATAATTGCAGATATCTCGATATAATCACGAATTTCAGATATCTAAAATTCCAATTCAGATGTCTCGAATTCAATTTTAGATATCTCTAATTCTATTTCAGATATCTCGAATTCAGTTTTAGATATCTCTAATTCTATTTCAGATACCTGGAATTCAATTTAAGATATCTCGAATTCAATTTAAGATATCTCGAATTCTATTTCAGATATCTCGAAATGAATTTTAGATATCTTAAATTTTATTTCAGATATCTGAAATAGGGCATAATTTGAGATATCTAAAATTAATTCAAGATCTAAAATTCCTGATTACATGTTAAAACGGCTTTCCATACTAGGACTGTTAACCCGTGCAGCTAACTGCGTACTATTTTCTGTCTTATTCTTTGTTTATAAAAGACTTTTGAGCTTCGTCGGGGAAGTTTATATCGATTACGACTACAATTTTACGATCACGATAATTCATGAAGACTACAAATATTGAAGTTTGTCTTCATTATACAAATAACGCGTCTGAGAACTGAGACTACAGCATTCTGAATATAGCCAAGGTTTTCGCCATTTTTAACAATGTCCAGTAGCGACAGTCGTTCCGACCAATTGAACCTCATGGTTGGAATTGCATGTGTTTTGTGAACACAATATTCTTGACTCTCAGGCTATTCCGCCACACCAAGTTCATTCTTTTCCGCGACGGAGGGAGGGGGGTGACTTGACAGGGTGTGTTACCCGGACAGGGCTCCTGGTATTCCAACTACCAAATTAGTGATACCTTACTGGAGTGAAAACGGTAGTTCGGCCAAATTCATTCATGCGTGGGAAAATATCGATATTTCGAACTCTGCACTAATACTCGTCTGTTTTCCTTTCGGTTTCATTCAGTTAATTTTCTGCCAATATATTTAGTGTCCGAAAATTTTAGTGATCAAGTTTTCCCCAACTTCCTCGATGAAACTAAATGTTAACTAATTTATGAGCAATCTGAGAACAATTCCCGCCCCTTCAGATTCGTCTCTCTGCACACCCTCCCAACAAGGCACAACATTATTTTGGGGGGCTCATGTGTGACGATATTTAAATTCAGCTGGACGGCGTCTCTCGATGACCTTAAAAATATGATAACCCAATGTGTGGGCCCCCTTAGTGTGGGGGCCCCTCGGCACGTGCCCCGCTGGCCCATGCTTAAATCCGGCCCTGTGTACACATGGGCCCAGTGTATGGCGCACCATACAATCCACGATTCGAGTGTGGTATGGTGCACAGGATCGTCACATGTAGTAACAGAGTTAACCCCGTGAACATATGAGCAACCGTTCTACAGGTAGCACACCGCTAAAGGGAATTCCCGGCGGACGATATTACCCTTGGAATTAAAGATCCAACTAAAATTTTCTTGGGGCACAGTATAGACCATTTTGTTGAAGTGATGTGTTCAATTTGTGATGTATGTGGTGGGATAGGAATTGAGGTACTCATCACGTAAAATAAAGAAAATCGAAGTTATACTGGCCCCTTTTTTGCATTATATCCGCCGTTTAAATGGCATTTTGAATGACATGAAAAGGCTGGAAAACCAACATCCTATTATACAAACTCTTATATATATATATATATATATATATATATATATATATATATATATATATATATATATAATATATATATATATATATATATATATATATATATATATATTATATATATATATATATATATATATATATATATATATATATATATATATATAGTTTATCTCGGAATTTTAAGTTTTAAAAACTAGACCTACATTTAACGCCAATCGACCGCCAACCGTAACTTCCCTGACCTGAATTCAGTGGCGCCGCTAAGGGCGGGGAGGCATGGGGCATTTCCTCAGTCAAACCCTTTACCCCAGCCCCCACTTGTTCTGTCGTTCTGTCCCCCTTCTCTACGGAATACACTGAGTTTACAAGAGCAATGTGCAATCACTTTTCCTACTTCAATTTTTTCTTGCGCTCCACTCCCCCCCCCCCCTCCCCTTGAAATTCTGGTAGTGTCACTGCCTAACTTAAGAGCTCTCAACAGTGATACCTGCATGATGGTACCTAAAATGATAAGTTACATATGTACAAGTCTCCTGTTATCATTCTTGCCATCAAGAGTCCTGTTTGCCCGCCCGACGGACGTGTATTACTCCTGCACCTATATTGGCCGAACTTGTATTACAAGTTAGAGTTTGTACGTGAAAAGAGACGTATACGTATTCGACAACTGCTACAACTGCTGTATGTCAATCTTCAGAGTGATCTACCTATATGTAGGACTTTGAGAGTGTCCGTTTCTATGCACTTAAAAAGCACACAGTTCATGGTTGTGTTTTTGCCGGTCCGGTTTGGGGTCTTTCTGTTTTGACAGTGTCCGTTTCCATGCACTTAAAAAGCACACGATCTACCTATATGTAGGACTTTTGCCCAATACCTCCAGTGGGCACCAAATCTTCAGTAAAACCTGTGAAATGCATGTAAATGGTCTTAAAAATCCAGTTGTCATATAAAATATAAAAGATTACTTGTACCTGCTTCAAGGCTCGAGAAGGCTCGATCAAACGGACAAAATCTATGCATGTGAGTCAAATGAGTGATTTGTAGTGTATGTGCGGTACCTGAAGGTTAGGAAAGTTTGAGAAGATTTTGCTAAAAAATTAAACGTCATGATATGGCAAATTGAATATGTAATGAACGGCTAGCTCGTCGTCTGTCTTGTGTGATTTGCAACTTTTCCTGACAAAAACTGCTACCAAGTCTTAGGTAACGCACGACAATTCATGCCACAGTTCTTGACTTATGCCAGGCGCGTAACCGTGGGTCACAGGGTTAGGGCGAACCCCCTTTCAACGAAACTCCCATTTGTCTTGAGCAAACCTTGCCCACTACTTAGGACCTACCACCTAACTGTGTTAGAAGAGAACGCTGTCTTCGTAGGGATGTATGCTGGGTTTATCATCTGAAAAGGGAGCAGATGAATTGTTCACAAGTATCTCCAACTTGTAAAATAGGTCTATCTGTTGAACCATGAGAAATGAACTTTCATACTAAGCAAAAGTAAACAAAATGAGAGAAAAGAGCCTTTATATTTATTCCGCCTGATTGCAGGCAATTTAAAATCTTAAGATAGGATTCCTTTCCCTCTCCTCTCTTAAAAAGAAACGTTATTCGAAGGTAGGTCAGGGTTCAGAGGAAACGACCCTTTCCAGCAAGCTTCTGTGTAACATGAGCGACCCTTACCAACCTTTAAAGTTATTACCCACCCCTTTTGGAAATATAACCTATCCTTCGGGAAAATTCGGTTACAGAAATGCCCGTTAAATGTTTAGAGAGTAATAACGATAAACAAAGTACTGCCCGCACTCTGCTCTGAACTGCACCTATCACTGTTAAAAATAAATCTGTTTATCAGTATAATATTCTCTGTTAAAAGAGTTTCCAAACAATTTCTGTAAAACCAAATTACTTAAAATGTTTTGTTTAATTTTATAAATTTTGGAGGTAAAAGTTAAAGATTTCGTTTGTTGTAATAAACAGAGATTACATGTAAATCTAGACCAATTATGTAGAAATTATATAAAAATTAAAAGCCATTTCTTTATGATTCAAGTTACTTCCCATAAGGGGTCACGTAACCAACCTCTCAGCCTTTAGACTACCACACTTCTAAGCATGATCGTAGCCTAAAAGCCAAAAAGATACTTTTTCAAAAGTCCCCTCGACTCTCTGGCGAAGAGCCAATTAAGAGACGAAGACAAACATCACGCCCGGCCGAAGTTCTAATCCCCAAAGGAGCTACCCCAAGATGCAACAAAGCTAACAATCAAGGAACAGCCTCGTAGTAAAAAACAAGGTCAAAAATCATTTCAGACAGTTGCCCAAAACTGGCAATTCTGTTTATTACGATAGTGATTACATAAAAGGAATTTAATATAATTGGGGCATTTACCATGCAAAATTCTCAAATAATATAACCATTGTTTACGAAATAAATATTACAAACAATAAAAATATATCAGTTGTAAACATTTTCAAGCAAAGCAAATAATTAGTCATTCAGTTCCAGATAAAAAAAAAACACAAAAACATTAAGCATTGAGGCAACGATCATTGTGAACTTGAGAAAAATATGGACAAAAATAATCGCCGCCCACTTAAGTTAAATATTCCATACGTCAAAAGCGGTAAATTGACAGGCACTTTTACAGAATAGTATGTTTTAAAGACTGAAAATGTTGTTTTTGGAAGAGGACGAGCCTTTATATAATTTAACTGATTTATAACGTTAAGAACATGTATGTTAGTTTAATAATAGTATATACCTACGTAAAACAGAAAAAACATAAAAGTACTGTAAAAAATGTCTGTAAATTTACAGAAATTTCTAACAGTGTACGCAGGCCCTAAGCACTACATATGAAAACACCTGATGTGAATTTGCGTTCTTCCTTGCAAATTTCCATTGGAAAAGATCCCTTAAAGAATCCCACAACCAGGAGCATGGGCGTCAATCCTGGGGGGGGGGGGGACAGGGGGACACGTCCCCCCACATTTCGATGGGTGGGGGACACAATATCAAATGTCCCCCCCCCCCACACTACGTAAAGAGTAGTGTCGTGGCTCTATTTGACTGGCTTTTTGAGTGACATGTAGGTTTGTTGAAAGTGTCTCGATGCAGATTTTGAATGCAGATTTTGTTAGGAAATCTGATTTAACGAAAAATTTCGGCTCGCTTCGCGCGCATGCGTCACAGTTTGCACGCCATCTCATGACCATTAAAAAGGTGATTATACAAGGAACTATTCTGATCACAACACTTTCCGAAAACAGAGATACATCTCCAAACATCTGTATAGGGGCCCCTCATCAATATGGGATCCTTCAGTCTAATTTGTAAGCATGATGTGGAAGGTTGAAACTTTAAAGCACGTTGTTGCCGTTATACATTTTTTAAAAACTTTTACCGAGCGCTTCACGCGAAGCCATTATCGGTATGGATGGTAATTGCTAATACACTTACGAAGAAGAAGCTGAAACGCGCTTGTTAGTCCTTCAAACCTTTTGCTACACCTATCAGGGAGGTCTAACATCACCTTACTGCGCCTATTTTCTCCCTCCTGCCTATTCTTCATTGCTGGAAGCTGTTCGTCTGGATTTTCGTTCAAAATTAGTAAAAATACGATAGATGTAAAGTGCTTAGCATCATAATCTATACGTTGTGGCTATTTGCCCGACAGTCGGGCAAATTGGAAGTTTAGTTTTCTTATTTTCCCGACAGCAATCGACCAATCATATCACCCCAACAGACTTGTGACGTAAGAAATGTTAGTTGGCGCGGTGCGGTGTGCGTGTGTAGGCCTACCACAGAACAATATATAATTCTGTGGTGTGTACGTACGTACAGTATGTGTGGTTACTAGTTACAGATCAGCACACTCAGTGGACTTCCATAGCTTCGATGACTTATCAGAGTACAGTACTCAGGAGAAAATTCCAGACAATTCCCATTGAGTCCGATCGGATTATTTTAAAAACTATCACAAGAAACGTTTTCTGTGTTTTAGCATAGTTGTTTGTAGAACAGTAGAAACAGCAAACAAAGGCAAATACTGAAAGGAAGGAAACAAGAAATGCAATCTGAAGGAGTTTTGCGCTCAATAGTTGTCTGCATGTTGCAAATTCAACAAAATGCTGAAGTCGACTCGGAATAGGCTTCAAACTGTTATTTGGTGGCACCATTTTTCTTCTGGCGAACTTCTCATTTTCAAAAAAAAAAAAAACTTGCGCACGCCACTGCTCCCTAGGCTCGCCGGTAGGACAAATAAGGACCATTAGTTTCTCGACATACAATTCAAATATTTTCTGAGGCTACAGACTTAGAATAGCCCCGTCACTTTCGTCCACAGTCGGGAAAATAAGGATGTCCAATAATTTTCCCGACTGTCGGGAAAATAAAGTTAACCTTATTTTCCCGACATACTATGCAAGTATTTGTAGAGGCTACAAATTTAGGATAGCGCCATCACTTTGGCCAATCGGCGGGGAAAATAAGGAAGGAAAGTCGTGTTATTTTCCCGACTGTCGGGTAAATAGCTTCCACCTAATCTATATTACCATTTGGATGTCAGGTAATATGCATTACGCCATTGCCCCATTTATATAATTGATCCAGAGCTTCCAGGAGGTCCTATACAGGTATTTGCCAGCCTTAGATGCTCTTTTGTAATGCGCAATGAAGGAAAGGAAAATTTTTATAATAGTCCAAGAAAGTTTCTGTTGATTCAACGCAGGTATTTTTGCGGAAAAACTGCAAAAAAAAGTAGCCAAAGGAGGGGCTTCAGGAAGGTTGTTGAAAACGTATTCGATCAGCTCCAAAAATAAAAATAAAGATAGTACCATTTTGCATCTAAGCAACCTTAAATTTACGAAAATTTTTCCCCTCCCCCAGGACGACACCTTTTTGTAGTGACAAAGGAAGGATCACCACAGTTGTATACAAAAACGCAGAGCGCATAAAAACAAAGTGGAATTTACACGCCGCCACTCTGTTGGAAAAACATCCAGCCAGTCCGAACTGGGGCCTTTAAAACATATGACCCTAGCTACGGGCGTGGTTGGGGTCCATGATCTCTGACAATGATCAACACTGCGGAGCGTGGTTTCAGCTATTTTTGGACATGATTAAAGTAACATCTTGAAGTAATTCCCTGGACTCCGTGTATTTCAACTAGCAGATCATTTATGATGGTCATGTTAACTTTGGAATCATTGGCGTAGACAAAGGGGAGGCAGGGGGTCATGCCCCCCATCGAACTCTGAAAAAAATTTGTTAATGGAACACAAAAATTGGCCGCGGCTTCAAGTAATGCTAAATGTTGCACCAGATTGCATCTGAGGGTACTTAAATATTCAAAAATTTCTCAAAGAGGAGGGGGACACCCCCTCCCCTTAGACCCTTCCCCCAGGCCGGCGATCAGGCCTTGCAGTTGGCCCCCTCCAAGCAAGAATCCTGGCTACGCCAGTCTTTGGAATCCTAACTCTTATTAGAATAGGACAATGTCAGTCATCGCAAAGAGGAACACAGGTGAAGGGCCTATAGAAAGACACGCCCTTCTCAAAAAAAAGGGCTTGATAGTTGGAAGCTGTTATGTGATTCAGCATACTTGTAGAATGATAAATTATTTGCCAGCAATATGTGTGTATTTGATTTCTATATATGGTTATTCCTACAAAATATTTCACAAAACACATAATAATATGTCTCCTTATGCATACAAAATACCATATAAAGTATGCACCAAATCACACATTTTCACATTTAAAAACCACACAAAAGCTTCTCACCGTGGGAGGGGGACACCCCCCTCACATACCCCCTCGCACACCTCCCCCCCCCCTCGCGCCCAAGCGCGCTCGGGCTCGGTCGCTTCGCTCCCTCGCAAAATCTACCACTTCACCCCCCGGACAAATTTCTGACTACGCTCCTAATCATGTGTGCCCCCCCCCCACACTTCAATACGGATTGACGCCCCTGACCAGGAGTCAGAACATGGCAATCCCTTCTGGTTACATTTCCTCTGTATAGCCACCTCGATATTTCACCTTCGTTTCCTTTCTAGGAGGTCAGCTTTTTTCAGTGTGATCCAAAATTTCCCCTCGCTTATAGAACGTTATAGAGTCGTCTTATTAATTTTTCATGGTTTGGTTTTGTCATAGAGCAGGATATAGTCCTGATCTATGGATTTTGTACAGCGACAAACGATTTTTTGTCTTCTTGGCAGCCGAATGGGCGGGAAGAGTCTATAAATAACCTGAGCCCGTGGTAATTTGAAGTCCTGAAAATTAGTTCAAGTGAAAATGTATGCAATCAGGGCTGTAACATCAGAGTCCTGATTCGGTCTCGATTCCGGACTAGAGTCCGTTTTTTGCCGGACTCGGAATTGGTCCGGAATGGGATGTCACGGAATCGACCCGAAATGGGTTCAGCTGGACTCGGACTGGGTGTCGGTTCCGGTCGAGTCCACAAAAATGAAAGTATCATTAATATTACCTAGGCAACATTATTATTGGTGCACAATTTAACAAGTATAGATGGTAACATACAGTCAACTAAATTACAAGGTCAGCCAGAGTATGAAACTGACTCCTGAATAGTGCCCTCTTGATCATAGGCCTAAGTGTAACTGAAACTGAATAGTGCAAAAAACATTTGTATGAGACGCTACATTATTAAATGGCCGGACTCTGAATTCGGCCGGAATTGGAAAATCTGGAATCCGAGGAATTGGCTCGCAATCGGAGGGTACTGGACTCGGAATTGGCCCGGAATGGTCGCCACTGGAATCGGAATTGGCCCGGAATTGGGTTACGTGGACTCGGTTACACCCCTAAAGTTCCTTTAATTTATTGGTTAATATGGAGAAATTTAAAAGCCATAAGAACCCGAAATTAGTATTACTTCACATATTTGTGACTTGGCCAATTTCACATCTGTTGGACACGTATTCGCAATTGGCAAATGCGTCAGTTTAGCCACATTCCAACACGATGTTTGTAGCTACTCAGAGGGAGCATTTGAGGGAACCATCCAAGATTTCTAACGTATTGTTGTCGGAGTGGAGCAAGGGAATTGGAATGTTATTCAAGAGTCAGCACTATCTTGCTCTAAATGAGCAAAGGTTCTCCCTTGTGTCGCTGAACAAGTTCCTGGATCTTTTTGCAAGGATAAGTGATTCCAGCCTACCTAAACTTCCATCAACAAATCCTGGTTAGGCGCTTAATTCAGACAGGGAGGTGGTAATTACTAATTAAGGTAATACCTATGCGTCCACGTCGTTTATAACTTCGATCCGGATCGGTATGATGTTCACCGGGAAGCAAGAGCCTTTGTCCTATTTTGGGCAAGTTTCTTCAAATATGCTACTGAATGTTGGTAGGTAGGCCTACTTATGCCATTCAGGTATGCTACCTACAGTACGATCCTCTTTGTAATTCGACCCCCTCTCCTTCCGACAACCCAACATGCCCGTTTTTATATGCTTTACCCGAGCTCGGATCGGTTTCGGGAAAGTTGACAGCACTTTCTGTATTCTTCAATGTGACACAAAAATATTCCGCTCGCTTCACGGGCTGTGAAGGCTGCTTATTCACACCCCTTATGCATAACCTTTGCCTGACCTAGCGTAATACTTAGAAGATGTTAACCACTTGGTCTGGCGGGCCGTGGAGTGCGACACAATAGCGAACACCTCCCTGGACACAATGCGTCTTTCCTTGATAATTAGCAGCCGCCCGACAAATGTTTCCCCACTAAAATAAGTTTTTCCCTCTTAGGATAGATTCGCCTGCAACTTAGTTCCGAAATCATTTGGCAACTTTTGATGGCTACATATGCATGCCCCCTTTTTGTCAGATATTTTTGGAAAAACACGATCATCAAAAGCAATACTTCCAATTTTCACCCCTGGTGCCAAGTGTACTATGACCAAGTGTACTATGACTATGACATGGAATGACAATTAACTCCCGTCACTCTTCTCGAACGTGGTCCTCATCTCACTCTCCTGGCCCTTATCGGGGCTTCCGGTTACTGCCCATTGTCGGGCACCACCTGAAGCCACCTTTCCTTTTCCTCCAAACCTTTGTATAGGCTTTTTTTTTCATTTCCTTCTTTTGCAGATCTATAATAACTCTTTGAATTCATTTTTCTACATTCATATCCTAGACTGACCACATCCTTTCAGCGACGTGTATTTCACTGGGCCTTAAAATTGTTTTAGCGGCTATATTTTATTTGTAAGTTAACAATTTCGATGGAAGAAATCTTGATTTAGAGACATTCCATCTATAGAGGTCGTGCATTGACGTCATAGCACATGGTTTTGTCCATCACGTTTTTATGCACGACCTCTGTAGCCGATCCATCATATTTTTTATGCACGACCTCTATAGCAGAGGGAGGGGGCACTTCACTTACGTTCTTGTACGTAAGTCAAGGGGGGATTTAGCCTGTATAATGTGTTACCAGGGAGGTGTTATAGCTAATAACACCTCCCTGGTGCTACCTGCTTGGTGATGCCGACCTCTGGTCAAGTCTATTGTAATCATCCTCACCGTCAATGGTCCTGTGTGCCATGCACGACGTTGCTAGTCTGCAGAGTGATGTACAGTAGGCAATTAATATGTGCGAAACTCCGTCTTTTGTCCTCTATATCGCCCTCTACCTATACGCCCGCTATCAGCACCTTAGTCCCCAAGTATCCGAGTATTTACTCCCACAAGAGAAATGAATCTAGGGGAAGCGGGGGGGGGGGGGAGGGTTGCATGCTGGTTACAAGATAGGCATATACAATTCCGAGGACATCAGATCTAGAGAAACCACAAATGTCAAGTCAGAAGGATTCTTCAGTCTTTCTTTGACCCTGACCGTGCAAAAATAAACGCTTTAACGACATAATGCAAACTAGCATTGCCAGTTAAGTATATGTTTCAATAGATAATCTTTGAATGTTTATTCCAGACTGTTTTTTAATAGAAAGAAGAGTTACTTTGGAAAGTTAGGCAAAATCGATATCAATAAAAATAACGACCTTGCCGACTTTCTGAGGGGAATTTTTCCAACATAACTGGTCATTTAGCCTCGTATTAAATACAACAGACACTAGAGTAACCACACAGGAAAGAAATGAGATGCAGGATTTTCTGCTGTACATAATGAAAACTTTATTAACCTTTTCTGTAGTTGACAAATTTTACAGTCCATTAGATTCCTTTTACTCCTTTTGAGGGATGTACTTTGTACACTGCACCTCATCTATTACCACAGTTACGAACTCTTTTGGCAGGCCTTTGGATCAGTCTTAAAATTAAAGCAAGTGCTTCACTGATGCAGTGATGCCAATGCAATTGGGTAGGGTAAACGGTTTTCCACCCCTGAACTAGTGTTATCGTATAAATATCCAAGCCCTTTTGAAAACTAAAAGTGAAATATTTTATGTGAATTTGTCATCATATGCTGTAGCTACCCAGGACAGAATTAAAGCTCATCTCAAATATTAACATCCCATGATCAGGGGTGTATGCTACCCCAATGAGCTGATAATCACAATATTCAAGCCCTTTTGAAAACTGGGAGTAAAATATCCTGCATAAAGCTAGCATCATATACAACAGCAAACAGGACAATATTATAACCATGTTTCATACATCATCCTTAGTAATAAGGGATCATGGAATCCATTCAATCAAACTTAAATCCTGAGTTCATAACTGCAACTTGATATCAGAAAGCATTTAGGGCAGAATGGCAGTTGCTTTTATTAAATCACACATATGAAGTGATTCTCTCAGTGGAGCTCTAAAGCGCAGGTCACACTACAGCGATTTCGGATAGGATTACGGTCCGATATTTGTGATGTTTAGTTAAAATCTTCTCCATCCCTGGTCGGAAAGGGCCAAAAATGTGCCAACCTGTGTAAATATATGATTTGCATCAGAGGACTACGAAAATGAAATGTTCACTAATTATTTCGTGATGTCACATCAGCAGACAGTGTTTATCAGATACGCGGGCAAAAATCTGACTGATTTTCGAAAAAATACCGCTCTGTTGAGCGGTATAAGTTTTAGAACATTTGGTAGCAGAAGAGATTATTGTGAGACAAACTAGGATCATTTATCATTATAGTGTGACCATCCTTTGAACAAAGTAGGAATAAAAAACTAGTGATCCAATTTAGAAAAATTCAGATCGGATTGAAAATCGCTGAGATGTGATTCGCCCTTAAGGCTTGAATCTCTCTATTGCAAGATTTAGTATGAAAATTTACGGTCCACCTTTCTTGCAATCAGTCTAGGGTAAGCAGAGTATAGGCTCAATGCACATGGGTGTACTGCACCAAAATAGGGGATGCATGGACACTGGGAAATGCATTGTGGTGCATGAAATTTTATACACTTTCAATCAGGGGCAAATAATTTTTAAAAATTATTAACTGAGAGATTACATAATGAAAGCTAAACTAAATGTGAAATTTAACAAACAAAATAGCCTTTGTAGAGTGGAAAATATGTAAACAAAGTACTTCAAAATAAAAACTTTTAATGCTTTACCTTGCTTGAACCTAGTAGGTCTTAATTTTAGTGAAAAGTGTTAACTAGTCATTCCTCTTCAAGTTTTAGGTACAAAGTTTTACCACAGACATTTGATGTATCTTACAAGTCCTAATGGTCCAGTGCAGAAGAAAAGTATCATCCTGTATAAGAAACATGAACTATTAACTTTGACACTAGTTTTGGGTAAGTATTTAATACAGTGCATTAATGACTGAGATGAATTAATATTATACAAAGAATTTTTCTTTCACTCATGTTTGTCCACTTGACAACGCAAAAGCAGATGAAACTGGCAAAGTTTGAATTCCTACTTGTACTTATCACGTCTGTTTTCTTTTCACTCACATAGCACACAGAGCAAAGGAACAACTCCAAAAGATCTTTGGTGGCTTCATGCATTATTTCGCTTTGGCTGCTTTTAACTTTCTGACCATTTTTGCATAATATAGGCCTACCCTTTAACTAACAATGCAATAAAGCACAGAAAAACATTGTTTACAGCTCATATATGTTTATTACCCAAAACTCTAATCACAATTACATACTGAACTCTGTCTTTTACAAGGACGGAATGATTTTACTTCATGGAAGGAATCTGCCATTATGATATTTGCTCTGCTTTTTTAATCATGTGTGCTTTTCTAAATGGATGGACTTTATCAATGCTTGGCCTAGCCAAGGCTTCCTTTAGTTTTGCCTGATATTCTGCCTCTGTCTCCAAGCCCTTGAGGTACTCTCTGTATTCTTCATCCTTTTCTTGCTCCTGCATACGGAGTTTGAAGTTGACTTGTTCCATCAGGTCATGCTCATACTGCTTGTTGTCCATTAATACCTGGGACTTCTTGTCATCCTCCAAGCGTTTGTGCTCCTCCATTGCTGCTAACATCAGTTCTCTCTCCTTTGCTGCCTCTGCCTGTGCTCTCTCATTATCAGCCACTGGAAAATGAAAACCAGCACTTGTTTTTGGCATACATAAAATTAACACATTCTAACCTTTCCACCTCCACTCCCTTATTTTAGGCTAACTTCTTTCCAACAAAAAGTTCATCTTGCATGTCTTAACTTAAGTAACTTCCACTCAAATCAAATTGAATGTTGCAATACTTTGCTCTCATTTCAAAATATTACTGAAACATCATGTCATTCATTAAGAAAGTTAACTTCTTATTTTTCCTCTCTTTTCTCACATTTTCCTTCTCATAATCTTTTCTTTTTTTTTGATGTGTTTTCTTTCATTTGAGAAGGGCCAACACCACAAAGCTCTAAAGAGTTTTATCATACACAGTTTGTCAATCACTTTTACGTATTAAATGCACAGGCAATGACTCCAGTAAATGTTGAAAAAATCTGGAACCAGAACCAACTTGAGCAATCTACCCTGTAAGGCTGTGTTGTTATTGTGACAATGAAGTGTTTGCTCCTTCTGCAGTAGTTACTTAAACACTCAGTGAAAGCTCTTCACCATGTGACTATAACTGTCAGAGCAGACCATAAATTAAAGAGGTACTGTATTGTTGATATTCATCTATTCCCCTCTTCACTTAAGTTACATTGTTCAAGAGAGTAGAATTTCCACACCTGTATTACTTTCTCATAAAATTTTCATTGGACTGAAGATTTCCCACAGATGTATAAATACTTGTCTTCACAAAAGAACAGTTACAATAAAAAAATATACCTTTCTCTTGTAACTGTCTCTTCCTGGTAGCCAATACATCATCCATTAGCCTCTTCCTTGCATCCCTCTCCTTGGCCCACTGATCCAACCGTTTCTGCCATTGGCGTTTTACTTCCGCTTCGATCATGTTATCCAGTTCCTTTTCTAATCTCTTCTCTTCCTCCATTTGTTGATGCAAGTATGCCCTATATCTCTGGTCCTCCTCTCTCAGTTCTTTCTGTAAATTGACACACAAAATGTATTTATATTGTGTAACTTTCTTTATATCTTTATACATTTCTGTTAAATATTTTTCTATTCTTTACTTCTGTGGAAAGAAAATGGGCAGGGTAAGGGAGTGTAGCTATTTCACATGTTTCTATGTTTTTTTAGTTCTGACTTTCCCATAAAAACATACATAAAAGAAAAAAGCTGCAAACAAGATGACATTTTTTATAGAACAATGGTCCAAAATGGAGAAACTGACTACATACTAAAAAGAGGGATCTTGTCACTATGTTCTCATGTGTTTAAAACTGATACATCTTGGGCCTTGCAAACATTTTGCAAATATATAATATTTTTCTTAGCAAATACAAAAATGCACCCCAAAATACCTTTCTTTGAGCAACCTCCATAGCTTCATTCCTAGAATCTTCCAAGAGTTTTTCAAGAATCTGCATATCAAGAGCAAGTTCTTCTTGGACTTCCCTGGCCTTGAGTCGAGCTCTAATTTTTAAGTTTTGATCAAGACCGTCCTTCATTGCCTGTTGCACTGCCTTTTTCTCTAGCATAGCCCTCTGTTCTTCAAGTTTCCTCAGCTCAGACTCTTCTTTCTGTGTGATTCAAGAATAAATGGGAAATATATCTTAGAGAGGTTTTGAAGTACATTAACTGTGAACATAGAACTAATTTGCTTTACTTAAGTCCATTCTATCACTGACCATACATGGCATATGAATACTGTTAGCATTTGGTTATTTTATTCTTTATGTTCTTCCACTAAAGAGAAATAGCAAATCTAGCAAATCAGACAAAAGACAAATAACTTAACAAGATGAAACATATTTAGTAATCAAAATGTTTTACACTTATACTGAAGCAGAATCAGTATAAACTCTTACTTTACATACCACATATATCAATTCCCATTTTTCATTATTTTATGGTAATACTGCAGTACATGAGGTACACTATAAGTCCATAGGCAGTGACTTCAACCTTACTTTGATAAATGCAATCTGTTCAATTCTGCTCTTATTCCTCATTTCAACATCTGTCATAATGTTTGGATGATAAATATTGTATATCAATTGAAGGTAAACCCACTAATTTACCTGGCCTGTATTTGACAATTCGCTAACAGAAACATCATCACATGATTAAATATAGGACCATATGAATAAAGAGAGGGGTGATTGCACTTTCCTCTTAATTTCAAAGCGTATTTCCCTTAAATAACAAATGAGCAATAGGTCTGTCTATGGTTCCTCATTCTTAATAGATACTTAACCAAAGAGCACAACTAATACTGTATCAAACTTACCCTTAACTGACCACCTTCAATCTTTAATCTCTTTTCCTCATCTTTCTTGGCCTGGACAGCTGCCATCTGTTTTCTCAGAGTATCCAACATGTCCTTATTCCTTGCATGTGCTTCTGCTGCCTCCTTCTCTTCTCTTGCTGCTTTGGCCTGTATGTCCTTCTCCCACATATCTGCATAAAAGTCCTCATACATCTTCTGTTCTGCTTCTTGTTGCTGCTTCATCTGAAGTTGCTCACCTCTTTCAATACATACTTCATCCATATGTCTGCGAGTAAGAGTTGCCCTCAATTCTTCACATTCTTCCCTATCAAAGTTAACAGACAGCAAGCAGAAACAATGTAAGTAAAGCATTTCAATACATCTATACTTTCTTTTTTTTTAAAAGCCCCCATCTGGGCCAACAGACCAGGCCAAAGTGTGAAAACAAATTTCTGAATACAGCATGAACACTCATCCTGTGCTTTTTACATTTGTTTACTGTACATAGAACAAGCCTGTATTGAAGTGTTAAAGAAGGGATGCCACAGCTTCAAAAACCCTCTGCCCCAGCTGTGCACATGATGTATAAAAATGCCTTTTTGATTCCTTGCTGAAGTTGAAAGGAATCTATGCAAAACAGGAGTGTATGTTAGGTGTGTGTATGTATGTCTTTGTGGCAGTTGGCTTTTAAACACAATATCTCAAGATGGCAACGAAGGATAATTTTCATTCTTAGAATATGGAGTTATCATACTGGGAGGAAGATCTCTATTGTTTTGGTTGAGGTCAAAGGCCATTTGAGGTTAACAGAGGTCAAAAGCTGAAAACCTTGCAAATACATTATTTCTAGGAATCTAGGTAGAAAGCAAGGATGCTTTTCATCCTTGGCATGTGAATGTGTTATGGTCAGAAGATGAACCTTACTGGTTTTGGTAGAGGTCAAGGGTTATTGGAGGTCACCGGAGGAGAAAATACAAAATTCTTAAAAACTTCTTGTAAACACAACATCTCAAGATAGCAAAGATGGACAATTTTCATGTGTGGTATATACCTTTATCATATTGAGAGAAAGAACTATCATTTTCAGTGGACGTAAGAGGTCATTTGAGGTCATCAGAGGTCAAAAACTGTAAACCTTGAAAAAACATGATATTGCAAGACAAGGATGATGGCTACTTTTCATACTTGGTATATAGATGTGTTAGAGAGAGGGAACTCTATGAGTGTGTTGGAGGTGGATGGTCATATGAGATCATCAGAAAAAAAAGTTTCGGTTGAATTTTTCTACTATTCCAAAGAAAAAATTATAGAGAGCAACAATTATTTTTTTGCAAGCATAACTATTACAGTAATAACTCACATTTAAATTACCTAATTATGAACACCATTTGAAGGATGCTCTGAATATAGCATGATTAGAAATACCATAAACTTAAGGAGTTCTTTGATGGTGTAGTGGATTAGTGCTCAGTTTCTCCACTTGAACACTTCTCTAAGACATGTTTTTTTTTTTAACTTATTTTTTGTTATTCAATATTTGGTGGGGTTCAAAGGTCATGTGAGGTCAAATTGTGAAAACATCATAAGAAAATGATAGAGTCAAGAAGTACAAATTTGAGGGACGAACCTCAGTTTAAAAAAGCACCCCTTTTGACAAGGAATCACTAAGCCTTAGGTCTTTCTGGTTTTTCCTACTTCAGCCTGTGTAAGGGTTAACTGGAACTGTTTGAGATGTCTTGTTTGACAGTCATGACATTGTCATGGATGTCACCATGGCCGTGAGTGATATTTTACACCACAAGTATTCAGCAGCAGCTCTAGCAGAAGCTTAAACTTCCTGTAAATTTCAAATGAGTCAAGTGGTTCTCTCTGTACTCCTTCATCTTTTGAAACTTACAGTGTGTGTGATTTTTTTTTGCTTTAGAAACCAGACAAAGCTACCGGTATTATTAATAAACTAATCAATACCTCCATCTTTGATCAAGTTTTTCTGCTACAAGCTGAAGTCTTTCTTGTTCTCTTTTCTCCTTCAAGCTTTTGGCTCTTTCCCTCATCTTAGCCTGTCTTTCAAGCAGAGTCTCTTGTCCTGCTTCCATCTCAAGCATGTATTGTTCCTCTTCTTGTGCAAGTAAATCCTTTAACCTGTGAGACCAATAGTACAAATGTAGTCTGTTTTAGTAAAAAGTAACAGAGTTTGAATGAAAAAGTGAAATCTCAAATGTTACAGGTCATTCACAGTGCTTTTTAATTTGGACCTGACAAGAAACATCAAAAAGCAAAATTAGCTGCAAATCAAACTCCCTTCCTATGAGGTAACATTAAATTGCTCCCACCTTCCCTACAAGTATGCAAAAAAAAAAAAAAAACAAGACACTACAATTTGCTCCATTTTATTTTTCTCCTCTGACTTGAACAATCACACATTTCAATCCTTGTAAATGTTGCATTGCTAAAATTAAACTGCATATAACAGCCTGAATATTCCACTTTCACAAACCTTTGCTTCCTGTCTTCCAGAGCAAATTCTTCATTCTGTAATAATCCTTTGACCCTTCTTTTAATTGTATTTTGTTGAATTCTTCTGTCAGTAATTTGCTCCCAGTCATTCTTTAAGTCACAGAGTGCATTGTATTTTGTTACTGCTTCTGCCTCTTCTCGCATGTCATCTCTTTTCCTTCTCTCAAGAATCAGATGATCAGGTGGTTGTTTACTGGGCATTTTAGCTCTCTAGGTGTGAAATCAGGAATACAATCAAGTATCACTCGATGGAGAACTCACTTTCAAAATTCATGTGTGGAAGTTTTTGATCTTTATACACTGTGAACAGTGACTCCCACCCTCTCTCCTACCCTTCCCCCATTAAAAGTTTTGAGAAATTAAGTAGACCTACACATACATACAGTAATTTATAGAGGAAATGCTGTAAAAAATTCAGCTTACTGTAGAAAATGTACCTTGATCACACCTCAAGGCAATCAGCACCTTCTAATGAAAGTAAATATGGTATAGTAATAGAACAAAAGTGTGGCATGAAACTAGGGCACTTTGTTTTGAATGTATGCACCACCTACAACACATATTCTTTGAGCAACATCAAAAACAAAAACTTGTTGCACAATCTCTTGTTCACAAAAGATTGACAAACAACTAAGTTTTTAAAAGAAAGGTTTAAGAACAAATTAATTTTTGTACGTGAAAGAGGAACTAAATCTACGCAATTTGGTGAAACATCCACTCAAACCCAACATGTAGTACTCAAGATATCAGCAAATGAAGTTACTACATTTGTGACCCAAAGTGAGCTTATGGCAAGCAGGGGTTATATCACTTCCTAACATTGATGAGAAATGTCTTGCTTCCTTGTTTTTTCAGTCTGTTGTGCTGACCTTGAAGTTAGTAGCGATAGGAGCTCCCCATGGAGAATGTGAAGTTTGTTAATTCTTATGCCCTTTATGCAATCACATTCTGATAACATGTGATTGTGTAGGAGAAAATTGGTTGTGAATTTTAAAGAAAACAAAAGACTGGTCATTAATGTGAGGCTTTGATGTCAGATGTACTTGCTTCAAGTTTACGTTGTGTTGAAAATAACACAACTTTAACTGTTAATATCTTGAGAACCACAAACGGGATTTCAATGCAAATTTCACCAGAATGCTTACAAGAAGTACCCTTCTAACATTTCAAAACTTGATTTGAGCTCAGACCCTTCTTTTATGGGTCAGCATTTGCATAGGCCTAGGCCTATATTGAATTTTCAATTTTATAAAGTTTTACAAAAAGGAATGAGAGAATGTCTTCAACTTTCTTTCAATTTTTTTTTAGAAATACATAGCCAATATGTTTTCTTAGTTTAATAATTCTTGTCTTAAAAGACCCAGGTGTATATGCCCTTTGGTTAGCATAACGTTAAAGTTAGACGGACTATAAGCTTCCGTTAAAGATGTTGTGTGTCATCTTCTATCCAAACATTGCTACTGCCAGTGCTTGGGATTGCTCTTTCTGCATTGGCCCAAATTATTACAGGAAGTGGACATGCTATATAAATAATCATAGAGAATAATGTCTTTTCTATCAAACTTTTTAATCAGAGTTTCATCAAAGACATTTTGGTCACCATTTTTTGTAATTTTTGCAAATTTCTTGTTTATATTTTTGCCGAAACTTGAAAATTTGGCCGTGAGTAACATTTTTGCTTTGGACATCGAATATACAGGCTTCGACAAATTCTTTTTTCACTACTTGTCCATTGGGCAAGCTGTTCTCTTAGTCTACTTGTCTGCATGAATATCTACTTGTCCACTTTTAATAGGCCTTTCAACTCCTTTGTGGAGGAGACTTCGTAAGTACTTGCCCGGCGGGCTATGAGATTGAACAATGCACTTGCCCGAGTAACTTTTTACTTGTCCCCGACTGTCGGGTGGGGGATTTGTCGAAGCCTGAAATATAACAAGGCAAATAATTGTTTTTTATGTTTTTTGAAGAAAATGCAGGGCAGGTCAAGTTTACATTGCAATCACATCGCCCCTTCATGCTGTACTGGCATGTAGAATGCAGTGATTGACTCATGATACTGATTGACTCATGATTGCTTACTAGGCCTATATTTGCTGAGTGTTTGACTAATTGTGACTACCACCAGTAGGCTTATAGGATTAACATTAGGCTAGGCTACTTACAATTGCAACTGAATGTGGTGTTGGGCCAGTGAACTCCCTCGTTTTCCTTGGTTTCTGGTATGCTAACATCTTGATCCCTTTGGCTGTCCCTGCTCTGCTCTAAATTCTGCCTTTAACTCTGTCTGATGTTCAGTACACACAGGCTAGTTAATGTCCACGAAAGTTATTATTGGCTACACTTGTAGCCTATGCCCTGTGCTTGTCTGAACGATAGTTGGTCGAAGTGTGACCCAGGAGGTTCAGTAATATTGAATTAGCTAGGCTAGGCAAGCTTAACTTATTAGCCTATTTGGCTATCGTTAGGCCTAACGTTAGGCTATGCTTCAGTTAAACTTAAGCAAGGCCGTTACAGAAATGAAAGAATGATATGGATCTGAATGTTGCTCAATGAGTCACTTTTCTGGACAGAAACGTAGGCAAACTCTTGGAGGCTTAAAGAAAGAATTTGCATAAGACTCCGACGACGATTGCAAAGCTAGGGCTGTGCGTTTGGTCTGTCCTGATCCTATCTTCTGTAGTGTACTTTCTCGTTCTAATTCTCGAACTGCACAATGTATGTATACAACACGTACTGTTTGTATATACAACAATAAAATGTATGGCTAGAGCTAGAGGATGGAATAGCCTACGTACGCATGTTCCTATATCGCCGTGCAGTGAAGTATAGCGGTACGGTCTCTAAGCCTAGCTATGCACTGTAAGCATGCAGCGTAACATGTAAATAGTACTGTGTTGTCATGGTCACTTACAGGAGAGGGCGCGCTCAGGATTTTTGTCTCAGCCTTGTCTCTGTTTTGTTTTGTCTGTTATGTTCACGGACTTGTGTTGCAGGTGCGGTGATGCAGCATATATGTGATGTATGAACGAATACGATTGATCATGTCAGTCGACAAGGAATTGTGTGAACTCTTTTCGCGAAATGGCTACATCACTGGCTAGCACATTAGCCAACTTCCCACAAGTACCAGGTTTTGTTCTTACGGAAAAATTGGGCAGTGGGAGCTATGCCACCGTTTATAAAGCTTTCCGAAAAGTATTCTTTTACTTGGAATTTTCTTTTAAATTATTAGTACAGACAAGATGCTTGACAGACAAGTTTACGTTAAGACGTAACGTTAACTTAGGCCTAACGTTAATGTTAACTTTGTTAAGCCAATGTGCAAGTATTGAAGTAGGCCTAGGTAAGACTAACGTTAGCTTTAAGTGTAAGAGAAAGGGCAATACACACATCAGTTTAAAAGTTCCGAGGTTCGGTTAAATACAGTAGGGCCTAGGTCAAGCTCATGTTACGACAAAGCGGTAGTCTAAGTCCATACTGGAAAATCCGCATCTGTTCCACTGTTATGAGAAGGGTCTAAGCTCAAATCAAGTTTTGATATTTTAGAGGGGTAGGCCCTACTTATTCTAAGCATTCTGGTGATATTTGCAAATCAGATGTGTGGTTCCCAAGATATTAGCAGTTAAAGTTCATGTTATGACAAAGCGGTAGTCTAAGTCCTTACTGGAAAATCTGCATCTGTTCCACTGTTAAAAGAAGGGTCTAAGATCAAATCAAGTTTTGATATTTTAGAGGGGTACTTATTCTAAGCATTCTGGTGAAATTTGCAAATTGTGTGGTTCCCAAGATGTTAGGCCCTAGCAGTTAAAGCTGTCACATTTTCAACACAATGTGAACTTGAAGCAAGCACATACATTATGACATCACATCCTCACATTAAAGGAAGGGTTTAAGCAAAAAAATTAATTTTCATATAACATAACATAACAGGTTAAAGGGCAAAGGAGGGCTAAGGCCCCATAAGATGCCCAGAGGCTGAAGTCCATACAACCTTAACTGAAACCAAACAACAAACCAACACCAAACAAACCCAGCACAATTAGATCCTACCATAGTTATGGAAGAACTTGTCAATGTTAACCTTGGCAGTGCACAGATGTAGAGTTAACTACCTACTCAGGCAGACTATTCCACTCATTAACAACTCTATGAGAGAAGCTGAACTTCCTAATGCCGAGCCTTGCAAAACACAAAACTAGCTTCTTACAATGGCCTCGAACCTGAGAATTACTTTGAACTCTTAAATAAGTGCAAGATGACAATAAATTCCTTTCAGAGAGAAATTTGTACACCTGTAGCATGTCCCCCCCCCCCCAATCCTTCTCAACTCCAGGGTGGTAAGCCCAAGATGCTTAAGTCTAGCATGATAAGGTAGGTGTTTCACCTCGGGTATATAAGGCAAGTGGCTCTCCTCTGAACCTGCTCTAAAAGAAACTTGTCCTTTTCATAGAAGGGACTCCAAGCCTGGGCTGCGTAGTCGAGGTGGGGTCTTACCAACTGCTTAAATACAGATTTAGTACAATTTCTTTACTAAAACTTCTGAAATTCCTCATGATCAAAATTCCTCATATATATATATATATATATATATGTAAAAGAGGAACTGAATCTATGCAATTTGGTGAAACTTCCATTCAAATCGGACATGTAGTGCTCAAGATATCAGCAAATGAAGTTACTAATGTACATTTGTGACCCAAAGTGAGCTTGAGGCAAGCAGGGGTTATTCACTTCCTCACATTGATGAGAAATGCTTTGATTTCTTTGTTTATTCAGTCTCTTGCACTGACCTTGAAGTTTAAGGGATAGGACCTACCTATGGGGAATGTGAAGTTTGTAAAATTCACATGCCACTGATGCAATCATATTCCAATAACATGGGAGATATTTTGAGTACTATATGTGCTATTTGAATGGAAATTTCACAAAATTGTGTAGATTTAGTTCCTCTGTCACATATGAAAATTTATTTTTTGCTTAAACCCTTCCTTTAAGGTCTGCACAGACCATTGCATTCTATTTAAACCTGTTAGTGTAGAAGGCCTAATGTTACAGTAATTCTCAGTAAAGGACTGTGTTTGTTTGTTTGTTTGTTGTTTGTATGATCCTCTTTTGCGGGAACTGGGCAACCTACCAGTCATGGAGTTATGCCAAGCTGGCAGTGCCAGTTTTGTGATAGACAAACACACAGTGTAATGTCTATGATTAAGGGATAGCAGACAACAAACTGCAATCCGAGCTGGGATTCAAACACACGACCTCATGATTGGAAGTTGATCATAACCACTGTGGAATGTTTGCACAGGCAATTGCCATGTGTATGTATAGGAACTACAGTAGGTCTCAAATGTTCTGTGTGACGTCACAATGTTACGCACATGGCATTCTGATATCGACAAGTATTTCGAACGCTGTTTTACGAAGTGGCAAAGTTGATGATTTTTAATCAAATTTTCGGACCTTTTCTTAGGATTGAAGTGATCAAAAATGACTGCAAATATAAGAATAAGACTTGGAAAGGAAAAATCATTGTAGGAAATTATGACTTAAATTTGGGTCCTAGCTTTGTTGTAGGAAGAAAATCAATTTCGACCAGCACTGACCCTTGATTTTCAATGGGTGTTTGTAAGGACTACAGTGTAGAAAGAGCTGTTGACAACTAGATACATGTGCCTTTACTGAAGAATAACCTGTTACTGTACATGTTAGAACTAAGTTAAAGGCACCTAGCCTACTGTACACTGTAAATTTACACAAATCGCTTGCTACCAAACCAGTAACATGATGCAAGTAAATTAGGTAATATGTAATAAGATATGTGCATAACATACAATTTAAATCAATTTCAAGTATTTTGAAATTACATCAATGATTTAAATTTGGAAGGTTTTAGAAATCTTTCCTGGGAGTAGAAGTGAAATTCATAATTAAATATGGAACACTCTCAACACAGCTCAAATTACCTCTGTTTGATGTTTGGGACCATATGTTGCCACTGTGTTTGTTGTATTAGTCATTGCAGGGATGTATGATGTGTACCTGAAGCTGAAATATCATTAAAGGGGAAATGCAGTCACCCCAACTTGAATTAATGTACCAGGTAGCCTATCCTTTTTCATGCATGGCTCTTTTCAATCATGTGACAGAATGTTTGTTACGGAATCATTAATTTCTAGGTGCCCGTTAGATCCATTTTATATTGTAAATATACTCACCCCAGACAGTAATAAATCTCCCTACTAAGTTAACTTCTAGCCTCTCCTCCAATTTAAACCATATCTCCTGTCTAGTACACCTTCAAGACAGAGCCACAGTAGCCTGCATTGCATTTAAATTGCTCAAGGCAGTATTGTCAAATGTGTGTGTGAGCTTAATTGGGAGCACAACTGACTGTACAAGTTATTGTTGACCAACTAGAGGGAAGCTATATTGTTTGAATGAATGTCAATCAAAGTGCAGCAAATCAAATGTAGAACTGTAGGGCTATTCCTAAATATGTTTGAGCAGAGAGTTGCTTGCAACTCCCTGGTTTGGGAGATGCCACATTCCTTTAAAGGTACCTGAAATTGAAATAAGAGGAATTTCGAAAGATCCAGCTGATGGTTGGAAATAAATTTGAAGAGATGCTTATTCTCTTTCAAATTAATTTAAATATTAATCTGTTCCAAACTTTGCATCTTAGTTCACTACAAGTTAGCATTTTCCTCCAGGCATATTTTCACCACCTTTTGACTGAAAGGGTGATGTTTTTGCCATTTTTTTTAGAAGAAAAAAGTGACCTTGGTCTGTTTACCTGTATGCTCATATTTTGAAGTTTTGTATCAATTTCATTGTCCCTGTGGCTTCCATCATGCAAACTTTGATTTGCCTAAATTTGGCCTAAAGTTCAAAGTTTAATTTTTTTTTGCATTGCTCAAATTAGGCAAAAGACTGCCTTCCTACATATATATTGAGATTAAAATCAAGTTCACGTGAAGAACCTTATATGAAAACAAACCAATCAAATTTGATTGACACCTGCAGAGGCCAGAACACAGGGTGTGTCAATTTACAGTCCTTGGTTCCATAACTTGGTTAAACAGAAACCCCCAAAAATACCAAAAAAATATCAGCAATCAAATCCTGGTACATCAGTTTCAGGCCCACCATGCTGCTACTAACTTTACAGACCACTCTTGTATTCTTTTATCAGTACATGTAGTCAAATTGATGGTAAAGTTTGTGGTTCAAAGTTCAAATGAGTTTTAAGTTTTAACACCTCTTGTGAAATGCCTGTTTGTTTGATTGATTGATTGATTGATTTGGTGCCTTATAAGACAATAAAGACAAGGGAATATATAAGACATATGAGACAACAATAAATAATTCATAGAAGACAGAATGTGAATACAAAATAGGGTCAGCCAAAAAAGCTTATTTCAGTTGGATTCCCAAGTGCAGAACAAGGAGCAATTGCACAGAGGAAAAAAACAAGTAAAGAATATTGCCCAAGATGACAGACAAGTATCTTTCAAAATAAAGAGCCAATTTGAGCCAAAAATATGAATCAATTAATTTTTTCTGATGAAATTAACTTGTACTAGATCAGATGCTACAATATTTCCCAGGAAAAGAGCATTATAATATTTAGGCAGTTAACTCTGAAGTGTTCAGACTAAGACCCTACCATATAATACTTGTAATTACTGTACATCATACAGCTATGTGGGCCTATGATAGCCTATGCAAAGTGTCTTGCTATCAAATTTGTGTATAAAAGTAGCAGCCTGTATTTTATGTTCATTAACACTACCCTTGGGCAGGTTACCTGACCCTACTTCAGAGTCACAACCCATAGGCCAGAGTTGAGTGAAAACTCTACTTTCATAAGAATCGTGAATCCTGGAGAATTTGCAATAGTGTCAATACATATTACGTACAACTCTGTTAGGGCCGGGAATTGTTACATCCTCACCCGGGGTTTGATATGAAAATGTGGGTAACCCAGCGTGCTTCCTTTCGGTGTACTAATTGATTCGTTTGCTTGGCCAGCTAGTACTCAACGGCTCAAATTTCTTGCATAATGCCATTAATACTGTAATTTGCAATACCAGTTTAATAGTGACTGCAGTCAGAGCTGCTGCTTGTGGTTGCTCTGTCCTACTCTACTGAGGAAGTCAGGCAAACAATTGGCTAAACAGCCAGGTTGTTTATAAAGAGATTAACTTCGGCGATTGACAAGGAGAGGTTGGTCTTCATACTCTAACCCTCTCATTCACCTTATGGACTGTGCCCAAAGTTCACATTTTGGAGTAAACATTTGTTTTATTTCAAAGGTTTTCATGAAGGATACCAACACAACCGGCTCTTTTAACCATTTTCTGCATTCTATCACAAGCTTTCTCTCATGTAGCCTGCTACGATTCTCTGGCACTCGCGGGATGGCATCGCAGCCATAGAGGTGCTGGTGTATTAATACTCATTGTCCGGTTGTTTACTGTTGGCAACTGTTGTTGCTGGGGTACTGGTATATGTTTTTGTGTCAGTTATGATGTCATTGTATGAGTTGTGATGACTCCATTCATAGTTGCAACTTATAGGTCCACAGGTACCTGACTACAAAATTATTGGAGTTACTCAAGTGTAATCAACACATTGGGAATTCTTTAACTAATGTATAATATTGTGGCTACTGGCAAATTGTCTTGAATAAAGGGTGAACTTTCTAGATGCTAAAGACTTGAAGTTGAAGATCGAAATTTCAAATTGCATTAATGAATTATCATGTTTGTGTTACCAGAAGGGAACGATTCCCATTGTAAACAAATTTCTAAAGGGAAAAATGGAGCTGCCCCAGTTTGAATTAATTTAAATGGTGAGAGTGTATTTGCCAACAGGTAAAAAATGTCACAAACACATTTCATCTGCTTCTGCTTTGTCACTAAAGGGTCTATGGGGATGTGTTTTCTTTTTTTTTTGATTCTGTAGAAGTTAAGGAGAACATCAGTGAGAGGGCATTGGGTCTAAACTTGACTGATTCATGGGTGATTGTTTAAATTAGGGTACCAATGGTAAAATATGCTTTTAAAGGCAACTGTCTTGCTATTTTAATCCACATGGTCTTTGCTATGCTTTCATTTTGTCCTCACTATTTATGTAAGTGTATGTCTTCCAAAAAATAAGTATCATTGTAGTGAATCCTCCCAATTTTGATGAAAAAATTGGCTAAAATTAGCAATTTTGGGAGCAAAAAGTGTGACATTTAAACTACCATAGCAGAAATTAGATTTTCCCTTATTTTTACACTTATCTTGCTCAGTTATTTTAACTTAAATGGTTGATGAGGTATCAATTGTACTCTTGAAACTCATATTTTATGAGAAACTGACATTTTTCTCTTTCCTGGGATTCGACGAAAGAGGGGTTCCACGTGTAACATTTGGTGTTACCGTTACAGTGTGAAATTTCAGTATCTTATTTTCCAAAAATTACCTACAGTAAATACTAAATCTTTCTTGTTTTAGTGGTTGATTGAAGCCTGTGCAATTGTTTAATGCATATATAGGTTTGGACAAAAGCAATTGTACAGAAAAGAAAAACATAGCCATTTTGCATTTTGACAGGCCACTTTGGTGTCACGGAAATATGTTACATAGTGAACCTTTGCAGTTAAAATACTACTACTTCCTAAACTTGATATGTTGTCATTTTTAGCTGAACTATAGTATTTAACATAGCTTTTAACTTACAGGTAGTAAAACTGTGCCACCTTGTTTATGATTTGAAATATCATACAATATTACTTTGGTGTTCTCCCAATCTAGGTTACACGTGGAACGTATTGTTTGTACCACAGAATTGAGATGAAACCCTTGACTAAGTAATCACAAGAGGTTTTAGCTTCAGACTGCTCAGATTAACTATAGAAAAACCATAAATGATATAAAATAACTCAATAAGTAGTCTTAGTGGGACAAACATATTTTTGGTGTTCATGTTACACTGTGAAACCTATAATTTCCGTGCAATGGGGCTATTTTGAGGTCAAACGTAATCTGAACATTCATAAAACAACTTGTACAACATCATTTAGGCCTAAGCCTACAATGAACAAGTAAATATAACAATTCCACCCATGGTTTCACATCAAAAATTATGATACATGAAATTAGGGCTATAAATGTCATGTCACAGTCTGGTACCCTAATTAAAATAAACACCCTCATATCACTTTACTGCAGTAGGTCAGATCATGGGCAATGGTATATCCAATAGGCAATGATAGAAATTGAAAGTTCTAGCTTCAATATAAATAACAGAATGCTGTAACAAGAAGCACTATGAAAAGCGGTGGTGAAGTATGTTATCGAAAGCAGACTTAGCACAGTGTACCATTGATGCCAAAACCTCACAGTAAAGACTTCAAATGCCACCAAAACTTTTGAAAGTTTTGGGTGCAGTTTGAAAATTTTGATCTATTTGTTATTTTGTTTTTATATTCTGTCTCCAGTAAATTAATTTTGAGACAGCAGAGAACAGCTTTCAAGGTGGAAAAGATGCTACTGTAGGTATAGTTACAAAAGAAGCATAGAGGATTTCATTTCTGTCCAGTGGTCCAGTGTGAGCAGACAGAACTTACTTCTAATAAACTGGAGACCTTGATATAAAAAAATAACCATTGCTTTCCTGCTTAAACTATTGTAATGCAGTCCCATTAATTATTTTAGAAACATCATAGTTATAACCTGTCAAAAACAGCAGATAATATGAGCAAGGATAGGATGCAACTAGGCAAGATCCTTACTGTAATAGATGTAAAGCAACCTCAACCTTAAGAGGAAACAGTGTCAGCCTGTAAATAGTAGAAGGTGTCATAGCATGTTGCACCTACTGTATAAGGAAAATGGTATCAACCAAGTTTCAAATTCATTAAGATTACTCTCAAAGTCCTCAGAGTATTTCATTGATTAAAGGACAACAATGCACAGAAATTTTTGCAATATTTGGTAGTCTGCTAGAATTTCTGGTCATCTTGAATCACCAAATTCTTGCAAGAATTGCACACTGGAATTAGTTTCTAAGTTTTTGATTGCATTGTATGTATTTCCAGTTGCCATCACTACTATAACAGATGAGAGATTCTTCAAACCAAAAGTGTTAGCTAGTTTAGGCATACCGTACCTTGGCATTGTTTCTTTGTACAGGATGGTACTTTTGGTAAAAATGTTTTACTTATCTAATGCAGATTGTCTCTCTAACCTCCAACACATTGTCTCTTATTTTATGGTTCATTTACTTAAAGGGAGAATGCAGTCACCCCAATAAAGAATTGTATAGTAGACTATCCTATTTCCTGAATGGCTCTTGTGAATCATGTGACAGTATTTTTCTCACTCAGTTGTAAAATTTACAAGGAGCAACTGCTTGGTTTACCTTGAATATGCAATATTTATGTCTTAAAATATTATGAAAGATACTTGGAAGAGAAATAAGAGGAAATTTGTGACATTTGGCTATTGTTTCAAAATAAGTTTGGGGTGACTGCTTTTGACCTTTAATATGTTTTTCTTGGTATATTTACTTCTGTTATTTGTTTATGTTTGTTTGTTTCTTTTCTTACTTTTTGCAGGGTCCAGTAAGGGAAGTAGTTGCTATCAAGTGCATTGAAAAGAGTAGCCTGACAAAAAGTAACACTGAAAACTTACTGAAGGAAATTGAAATACTGAAAACTGTTCATCATGAATTCATTGTGGAGCTTAAAGACTTTGTTGTGAGTGTTTCTACTTCTCTGTTATTTAAGCAACTTATGTGGCAATGTGTATTAAATGTCTACTGGATACTCAGGTGTGAAAAAATTGTTAAGCATATTTGTCTGTTTTCTATAGGGAGACAGTGACCCCAAAAAATTGTTGTGACTATTGAATACTGCAGTAAACAGTACAAGAATGGTAAACATTCAATGAAGAAAATGCAAAATATGGCAAATTCTTGTGAAAAAGAGTGAATAGCTGCAAATTCATTTTTGTTTGATCTTTTGTCGCGAGTACATGTTGGCTGCAGTATGAGTGCTATGGAGAAGAGACCAAATTAGGGACTGCAAATTTATTGTAAAGCACGATAGTGGTTGAAATATACGTGTGACGTGAAGGCTCAGGGTTTATTATAAGGAGTCATAACTTGATACTGTTACTTTAAAAGATATGTGTGATTTTCTTTCTATGGAAACCAAAATATTACTTGGTGATAATAATATGGCACTGTTTTGTTGCAGTGGAATGATGGACACATATTCCTCATCATGGAATACTGTAGTGGAGGGGATCTTTCTCTCTTCATCAGGAAACGTCAAGCATTACCAGAGCAGACAGTGAAGATGTTTCTGCAACAACTGGGTAAGTGTATGATAACATTAGTACAGGTCACCGTTCATCAAGCTCGATTATAATGTACAATACTTTATCCTTACAATGTTTTTATGTTTTTTTTTTGAATGAAATGATTAAGAAGTTGTAGAATGAACATAATGATTTACGTTAAGGGCCACAAAAGACAGGTGTACAGTAATTTGAGGTATACCTGACTTTATCAAAATTTTAATCCACTGCTCTTTATACTTGCAGCTTCTTATTTTGCTTGAAAATGGTTGGATTATATAGTGATGGTAGGATTGTGTGGTAATGTTTCAGGGGTAAAATGACATAAAAAGAGTTATTAAAACCCTCCTTTGAAACATGGAAATCTTTTAAATCTCTTAATTTTATTTTTATTGTTGAATCTTTCTTGATGTCTGAACATAAATATTACATAATAGCTAAACCAAGGGCCTTCATTTACGAATTTGATAAGTATGTAAAGATTTGTATAATGATGAAAAAAAGTCAGTAAAAAGAACTATACATAAATTCACTCAGCATAGGGGGTGTAATGTTTCAAGTTAAGATGACTTCAGTGTTCCTAAGTTACAGTATGTTATGGCCCCTTTTTATAGTGTCCAAAGATGGAATAATTTCTTATTTCTGTGAAGACTGACAATACTACGGCAATGGTTACATTTCCTTAGCACTTTTCAAGATGTAGCAAATAACAAACCTGTTCTGTTTTGAACTCTGTAACTTAATGTTGGTCCTGTAAAATCATCAAGAACATGACAAATGATAGACTACATATGCAACCTTGCCTTTAGAAATCTCTCTGTAAACAAAGTGCTTGCTTAAGTAACCCTTCCTGATTCACATATTATTGGTCTTTTTTTTCTTTGGTTCTTTCAGCCAGTGCTCTGCAGTATCTCCATCAACGAAACATTACCCATATGGATTTGAAACCACAGAATCTGCTGTTGTCAAGTGTAGCCCATCCAGTCCTCAAAGTAGCAGGTGAACAATTTTCATTTCTGGAAGCTTCATGTAGATCTGAGATATATGCATACAAGGCAGGGCTGTGCTTCCCCTTTGGCCAGAAAATTGTCCATTTTTAGGCAAAATATGCCCCAAATAGCATACTGTACATGCTATTTTCAGCAAGCATGCATTTAGGTTTTCAGTCAAAAGTGCTGCAACATCCCCCCCCCCCTCTATTGGAAGAAGTTGTGTCCGCTTATCCTGAGATGTGAGATGAAACATGACTTTACATGCTGTTGTGCATCTTGTGAACTAACTAGGGTAACAAATTGATAGTGAAAATGAACAAGTTTAGAAGTCTGCTGAAGATGAAGTTTACAGTACGACCTTACTGGTAATTTTCAGTATTTAATGACTGTATTACAACAAAAATGTTAATTATCATAAATCCTTGGACAGAATAGACACAGACTGGAAGAAGATTTTTTCACTAAGCAGTAAACAGACATCAAAAGTATTATATGGCAAATGTAAAACTTGACTTACCTTGGTACTCAGGTTTGGTTGTCACATTTTGAAGACCAGAGTAGAGTCTTTAGCTTTCCAGCATTCAAAGGAGTCAACTGGACTGTAAGAACTTAATATTCTTATGAATAATTTTGATGTTTTCAAATGATGCAGCAAAAATTTCCTGTGTTAGGAAGTAAAATGCCCATCTCAATAGCATATTTCATTTGGAAGATACTAATTTTTGAAGAGATGCCATTTTCTCAGCTTCTGCATTTCCTGATGGGAAATATGTGTTGTCATCTGAGCAAATTGATCACATGTAGCATAATGTTGCCTGTTTTATGGAATATTTAATAACTTTGTTTCCTAAACTGCAAGTTCCACAGTTTTGTTCTAGATTTACATGGAAAAATATTTATAAAACATTCCAACAGTATCAAATTTCTTTTACAAACAAGGTATTCCGATAATAAAGAAATACAAGTGGACTCTGAGGCAATTTGTCCACTTTGTTTCACATTCTGCAACTTTGAGGGAACCTGAAAACATTTCTTGACAAAAGGTAAAAGTTAGATTTAGTTGGACTGGTGGTTGAGTGTACTGTAAGATAGGTGAAGAAGCCCATCTCATGCCCTCGCAGAAGAGCTCTGGCCAGTAAATACCATATGAATATCCATATGGCCCTTGATAGGAAAAAGGTCTCCCACCCCTGAGCTAAAGGATCAAGTTTACAATCAGTGAGTATTAATACACCAATAGGCCTAAAGTACAGGCTTTTCAATGGCCAAGATGCTGAATTGTGGTTAATGCTAGCAAATCATCGCAGTCAACTAAATCGAAAACTAGTGATGAACTAAAGAAAAAGACTGAAATAGCTAGTTTCATAATCCATAAATATTTGCAAAAGAACACAATTTAGACCCCAGAATAGGATTTTTGGGCATGTTCTTGACAGCTGGCATGGAAAATTCCCCAGGAGTCACTCCAAGGGAATTGTAGTGGCTAGTGCAATATGTAATGTGCCAAGATTTGAATATCATTTGCAATCAAGACATGGCTCAATCAACAGATAATCAAATGAAATTCTGGACTGATCATAAACCTGCACTTCAGTAGATGTGCTGACATCATGTGTGGAAAGGTTAAGAGGTTTACTTTGGCAAAGAAAAAGGTGTGACTTGAAGACAAGAATATGTGGACTTGACTTGAGGTTTGACAACCAAATAACTGCTCCAGACTTGAAACTTCACTTCCAGTGACTGGTTAACAAAGCTGAATGTTTGGATATTAACATACAGTGTCCTATTAAAATTAAGTTTAGATTGAAGATATCTACAGAAATAAAGCCATTGCCTATGCTCAAGAGATGAATGCCTTGCTTTACATTCAAATGCTGCATGACGGAATACATTACAGATCACTCGCCTAGGTTTCCAAAAATGGTCTCCAGTGAAATCTTTTCTTGAATCCCCACATGTAAGTGGATGCAGACAGACATAGTATAATTCCTTTAATTGTCATTTATATGTTGAGGGGCATGCACATGAAATATCCTTTTTGAATTAAAACATGCAATCTAGTTTAAATCTGTTCCTTTTCAGATTTTGGATTTGCCCAGCACCTTGCCCAGGAAGAGACGATTGAAGCATTGAGAGGATCTCCATTGTACATGGCACCGGAAATCCTTTGTGAGAGAAAGTATTCAGCAAAGATAGATCTCTGGTCTGTAGGAGTGATTATGTATGGTGAGTAAATAATTACAGCAATGTCATTGGTCGCACTTTGTTGGTAATGTGCTTTCTGAGGGTATATTGTCATGAAGTGAAAACTTGGGAGAGAGGGATGTCCTTCACCCCTGAAGAGGGGGCTTTAAGAGATCATGAGACTAAGGAGTGGAGTATATTCTACACAAATGACTTGTCTCCACTTGAAGTAAGGCAGAGTTCTAACAAGTCATGACTCTGGTCAGTAGTACCTTTTACCTTTTGTGACTTGAGTAATTACAGAGAACTTTCTACCACTGAAACAGCAGTGTGACTTGAGTCAAAAATAGCAGAAACTGACTAGAATCACTTCACCAGATGCTTGATTGATTTGTTACAACTCTTTAGGTGAGAAATTATGGGAGATATATCTTGTAACTACAAGACTTGTTCAGCAAAGGATTTTGCCACTTGATTTACAAATAAGGTGTTTTAGAGATGTCTAGTTGTCAGATCAATACCTTCATCTGTCCTAGGGCCTCTTTACCTGTAAATCTTGTAGGCAGTTAGCCCCAGAGTGGGATTATACTACTGTATGGACCCATTTCACATGGCATCATGTGATTTTATGCAACCATGTTGGAGGCATACTTGAAGGACTTGCATTTTGTTTACATGCTACATCTATCTTTGCTTATTACCTTATTATTGCATTTTTTTTTTTGTTTTTTTTTTTGCATCACCATTAGAAATGCGATGATGTCAGTGTTCATCCTTGGTTTATTTGACATGTGATGAAGTTTAAAAATAGGCTTTCTCCTCTTAACAGAACTGAATGAACTTCACTTACCAAAGGGCCGTAGATAGTTTATTTGGTATCCAGTCATAATGTCCCTGTGCTAAACATCCTCACATTCAAGCTAAAATGTCCCTGTGGTAGAACATATACACACACTTGTACACAACTGCATAAGAAAATTATAGGCCTAACATGTTTTACAAAAGAAGACCAGACTTCTAATGTAAAAGATGTTTTGGGAACTGTGGAAGATGGGTAGGGGGGCATTTTGACTAAGGGAGGGTTTAAGTGGTAAGGGGTAGGTCTACATTCTCACTAAAATTGCTTTTCAAAGATCCCCATGTGTAGATAATAAAGTTAGGTTTCATGTCTGTGAAAATGTTTTAGTGCTTCCTTGCTCTGTCACGTTTTGTCCATATCCTCAGACTTTTAGTGTGTCGAACAGTTTGTGTTTATGATCTTTTTTCTGCTGTATATCATGTTATTTCTTTTGACCTATTGAACTCAAAACTTTGGACAAAATCATCTTATATCCTACTGGAATTTTTTAGTTGTTGATACCTGAGAAATGATTTATGGTTAATCTGTTGTACAAGGCAAGAAGACTTCTTTAACTCAGTCTATTATTATTCTTTACCCTTTTAGAATGTTTATTTGGAAAGGCTCCATATGCTTCCAGAACTTATGCGGAACTGGCTGAAAAGATAACAAGTAATAAACCAATTGAGGTAATTTCGACAATAAAGGTGGAGTTTTGTTATTTTCTGTATGTTGGATGCATTTTGTGTATTCACATTGCAGTGACCAAAAATGATAGTATCATAAACTATCAGGACAAAAATATCAAGAAAACTCAAATACAGACTACTTGTTACTGCCCTTACAAAAAAACTGTGCATCAAGCTGTGCCCGTAAACAAGCAGGATCATGTGTGAAGAAACAAAAGATATCTTGCATGTTCTTGGGTGGCAAACCTGTTTATTTGGAATCCTCTGAGCACAGGTTTGACACATGTTGACACACTTTTCCTGCCTTTAATTTCAAGCCACAGGTTTTGTCTCAGAATTGTTTGTTAATGTTGGTTTTAACTGCCACACTTTTTGCATGTCATAGGTGTGAAAACCTGTGGCAAAGTGTGGTTGCTGGCCAACCTGTGTCAATGTCAAGGGGAAACACAGGTTTCCATGCAAAATACATGTGATTACCCATGGCAGACACATGTAGAAACCTAAGGATGTTGAACCGATTGGCACACATTTTCTGTAAGGGTCATGTGTTCTTTAATATTATGCAAAAACCTGGAAGTTGTGGAATTTACTTTTGCATATTCCAGACCTTGAAAGTTACAGAAAATGAGTAACTTGCTTTCAGAGTTGTGGAATTGCAAAATTTATTTCCAAAAATGATGGCATGATGCAGTTAAGCATAGCTGTGTATAATAACTGTGTAATTACTTCCTTAAAAATTGTAAAGTATGTGATACGTCTGAAGAAGTGATCGAGTGCTTGTTGTTCAAGTCATAGAAATTCATGGAATTATGGAGGAAAGAATGTGTAACAATCTTGGAATAAGTCTTGAATTCCAAACAATATGATTTTAGGGGAAGAAAAACTGGAAAATATGCGTTCTTATATACAAGCAGAATGATTATAAGTGATCTGTCTCTTCATATAGTATGGTTATATGGAATATTACACACTTTTAACATTTTTTGTGAACAAGTCTGTCAACTCACCATTTATTTCTAAAAAGTTATGATGAGGAACACCTTCAGTTCGTCTTCTTCAGTTTGACATAAAACACACACCAGTGGGATAGAAATTGCAAAAGTTATAACTGATTGAAGATAGGCTCTTTAGCAAAGATTTCGTGTTATTTATTTTCCTAATTTTGTGCACCCCAGATTTAAGTGATGGCATACTTTGATAATGTAATTTCAGAGGCTAATTCACTACTGGCTACTCGCCACGCAAGTACAAAGATGTTAGTAACCAGACTGTAAAACTGATAGGTCATGACAACTTTGTCTGCCCAGCAAAATAGTTTATTTCTGACACTTGACTTACAGTTTCTTTCAAAATTATTAAGAAAGTAAGGTAATAAATTTTTCTGAATGATATTTAGCAGAAAACCAACCCTGAATGAATTTATTTTGATAAAAAATATCACCCAAGTCAGCTTTGACAGTGAAATGGTTAGGCTTTTGCATTGCCACTGTGATATGGAGTGATTTGTATTAGGCTGGTGTGCAGAATTAGGGAAATAGACTGTACTTATGAAATGTCTTAAAACTTTAATTTTTAGGAATGATGTTTAATATTTCTATTGGAATGAAAGCTTCAGTGCTGAAGTCTAAATTCAGCTTCTTATAAAAGCAATAGGTGTGTGATATGATATATCCAGAGTCCGTTATATATCTTGTAATTTTTTAAAAAAACTGCAGGTATATCTAACAAATTTAACCTGTCTGAAAAGAGGGGATATCTAGAATTTGGAACAGAACACTGAGAAAATGAAGTCATTTGATGAATATTATACAAATTAATAAATAGTCTGTAAATACCTCCGGAGATGCCTTTAGATGTGGTAAAGGAAATGAAATTTACAAAAGCATTTACACATGTGTGTCATTAAGAAAACATTCAGTTCATGGCAAAGTGGTTTAAATCCATTTTTTGGCAGACTTTTAAACACATTCTTTCCTTATGTTATTGAAATATTTTTTTATTATAATTGATCATTATAACTCTATAAATCTCTTAAAACTTTAAAAGCCAATAAAAGAATATCCCCACACCAAAAGAAAAAGGTGGAAAAAGTAGCTTCAACAAAGCCAAGGGCTATTGCAGATTGCAGCAGCTGTTTACATTATAAATTTGAAATTGATAAAACTTTAAAATATTTATGTAATTACCTTCCACCAGATTCCATCAGCAATACCAATTTCTGAAAAATGCCGAAATTTGCTGGTTCAGCTGTTAGAAAGAGATCCTGCCGATAGAATTGATTTTGAAGATTTTTTCACCCATCCGTTTATTGACCTGGAACATATGCCATCTGCAGACTGCTTACCTAAAGCTGTGAGTTCATTTCTCTGTTAAATTTTGAGTTTAAAACTGAATTTGTTATGTTAATTATTGAAACATTTTTATATTTCATATCCTTTTTCTTGTATTATTTTCTATATTCCTTGCAGTTTCACCATAATTTAAATATATAAAATACCATACAGTTAATAATTGAAGGAAGGCTGGAAAACAAAAGCTTGAAGGAACAGGCTTGAAGAGCAAATGAATGATGTTTTCCAATCCAAATTAATTGTATCCTTCCCATTTTAAAACTTAGAATAATCTTCGTCTCCTTTTCCTTCCCCCATCTCCTCGAAGAAATTAAACTTCAAATTTGTTAAGTTAAACACTGGGTACTCAGCAGTACTGGATGTAAGTGGGGGGGGGGGGGGCAATGGTCAATTCACAGCTAATTCTACAAAATTGCCTTCCAGAAGTGCATTCACTACCGATTAATATTTGTTGGTTGGGGTGATACTTTTGTAGAAAATCCAAAAACATTAATTTCACCATTGTAAGTCAGTAAATGTCTCTAATGTATGTTTTACTTATCTTAGATATTCATTTATTCATTTAAATTTGCATATAAAAATACATTCATATGGTAAAAGAAGATGTATCAGCACAATGCAGTAGATGCAGGATGTTAGAAAAAACATTGATATGCAGCCATCTAATTTGAATGTAAAACAAAAAGAAAACTAGAAACACAAAACTCATAAGAAAGCAAGAAAGAAAAACGCAACTTATTCAAATTTGGCATGCAGTTCATACAGAGTTATTGTCTGTCAGATGAGATTTACCCTACTTTTAGAGATTGCATAGACCCTTTTCCAAATAGCATTTACAAAGGATTGTGGGACAGAATTTTGTACACATCCTTTTTGACCACAGTAAATGCCATTAACAACGCATACCAAAAACTCTATCCCACAATCCTTTGCAATTGCTATTTGGAAAAAGGTCTATGGTTGCAGCTTTGATATCATGAGGAAGATCATTCTAAATTTTGTACAGTAATTGTTTGATGAGTGACTTCCCATGACTACTGATGTACATGAGTAAGCAGAGTAGGCAGACTGATTTAGATGGGGGAGGGGGGCAAGTTGGTATTTCAATATAAGAGAGACCTCATCTCTTCCCTTATAAAATTGTATTTTACAAATGTTATGTATCAGTATTTCCTTAAGAATTTCTCAATTTGTCAAATACAGGTTTTGATGTAAATGTACACAGTTAAATATTACAATGCCGTGTATGTTACTTGATGCTGTGGAACTATTTGGTGACATAATTCCGTCAAGGCAACTTTGCTATTGGATTCCATTAAAAATACCCAGTAATTAACGATAACTTAAAGAATCATGCTATCTCATTTTACATTCATTTTTTGCTGCTTCTTGCATAATGTTGTTTGCTCTTTGTTCATAGAAAGCTCTTGTATTACAAGCTGTGAAGTGTGATCAAGCTGGGGAATGGAAGTCTGCTGTTGAACTATATACCAAATCTTTGAGGTATTTTTTGCCTGCCATACAGTGTAAGTGCATTTCTCCAAGGTCTCCAGCTTTTCTTAAATTTTCTTCTCTACTTAGATCTATAAAGAGAAGAAAAGAAAATAAGAATCTAATTTAAAGATTTGATTTGAAAATTCAGGGTTTTCGTGCATGTGTGGTCTACTTTAAATGTGAGTAGATTTCTAGTCTATTAATAATACATGAAAACTCATGGAACGTTTTGGCTGAATTTGCATGACCTTGTTAAATATCTAGCAGCTTCTAGCCTAAATTGTGATATTTGGTGCAGCACTGGTGTGATAGTTTTTAAACCTATCAAGAAAACAGTTTGCAGTTTCATGTGAATGAAAGTTTAAATTCTGAAGATTTAAGAATAAATTGATGATGATTTCCATGGACATACTGGATACTTTAATGAAAGGGGTTGGGCAGTTTTTGCCTGAGAAAAACCTGTATTGCCCAAGAAAATTGCCCAATTTTTTCCCAAAACCTGCTTGCAAAATAGGTTTTGTCCAAACTCCAAAGGGGCAGTCCCTAGTCTCCCTGGCTCATACGCCAATGATGACTTTATTTTGAATGAATGTTGTGGCTATTTGCCTGACAGTCGGGCAAATTGGAAGTTTAGCTTTCTTATTTTCCTGACAGCAATCGACCAATCATATCACCCCAACGAGCTTGTGACGTAAGAAATGTTAGTTAGTGCAGTGTGGTGTACGTGTGTACCCTAGAACAATATATAATTCTGTGGTGTGTACGTACGTACATGTAGTTACTACTTACAGATCAGCACACTATGGATTTCCATAGCTTCGATGATTTATCAGAGTACTCAGGAGAAAATTGCAGACAATTTCCATTGAGTCCCATCAGAAGAAACATTTTCCGTCTTTAGCATAGTTGTTTGTAGAACAGAAGAAACAGCGAACAAGAATATAGGCCTAACTGTAACTGTATCCCTCCCACAGGCCACAGGTTAGTCAGGTGAATCACAAATTATTTTTTTCCCGACATACAATTCAAATATTTTCTGAGGCTACAGACTTAGAATAGCACCATCACTTCCGTCCACAGTGGGAAAAATAAGGAAGCACGTCGTATAATTTTCCCAACTGTCGGGAAAATAGCTTTTAACCTTATTTTCCTGACATACTAAATTAAGTTTTTCTAGGGGCTACAAATTTAGGATAGCGCCATCACTTTGGCCACAGTTGGGAAAATAAGGAAGGAAAGTCATGGAATTTTCCTGACTGTCGGGTAATTAGCTTCCACCTTGAATGGAATGAAATAAAATTTCTAAAACCATTTGGAATGAAATAACAATTTATGGTGGCTCCTCTTTGAATGTAATAAGATTTTAATTACTTTCAGATGACAAGAATGAACAGCATAAGGAAGTCCTGAGGAATAAGGTACAGTTAAGTTTAGATTGCAATAAGCGAGTTTGGAAATTCACAATCCAGGAATTTTCCTGTATCACAGATCAAGTTTCTGGATGTTTTTCACAGACACAAATACTTCAAGCGACTGTCATAATTTTTTTCTGCTGTAAAACATCCTACTTTTTAACCTTTTTGGTACAAGTTTGAGACATTACCTCTAGAAGAGCTTTTTTTCGAAAGGAATTTTCTTTCATCAGAGATTGATATAAAAAAAACCATGATTTTAAAATCGAAAATTGTGCGTGCTTATACACAACATAAGTCTTCCACAGGCAGTCTTTGTGGTGGTACACTTTCCTTCCCAGCATGCATTGTTTATCGAAGTTACTGAATTCTCTTATCTTATTAAAATTGTTACACAGAATAAGCATTACCTAAAAGTTTTGTGATTTTGAACAGTTTTGTCTTTTCCATCTGTGATGGAAAGTTTCAGCATTTATTAATAAGGTAGGGACCATATTGTGCTTTCTTTTAAGGCATTAAACTTTAAATATTGAAGTGGCATCATTTCCAGTAACTTAAAAATGGTTGTGCTCTCATACAGTTGAACTGTGTTACATGGAAAAGTGCATCTCTTTGTTTTTCTCTTATAATTGAGCAATAAGTAGACTGGAATGCATTTCCAACGCTCCAGCTGAATTCTTAATTTCCAGACAGCTTTTAGACTCTTTGTCTTTCCTATAACAAATGCCGTCTTGGTATGCTTTTCAACATTGATTGTAAATTTTTAATGAATAATTTTCCATAGATGGTGTTAATGTCTGAATTATTCAATAGGCAAACAAAGCCATTTCTTGTTTCTAATTTATCATTTCAGCATAAGTATGTATCCATTTCTTTCTTTGTAGTATGTGGAGAGACTTCAAAATAAAGTCAAAGTTAAAGTAACATGCATATCTTCCATTACAGGCTCAAGAGTACATGCAGAGAGCTGAGCAGATAAAACAAATGATGAAGCCAGAATCTAAACCAGTCCAACATTTTCAACCTGGACAAGAGAGTAACTCTCATAATCCAGATGATCTCATAGAACCTATCTATCTCTTGTGTAAGTGGCAATCATTTTGTAAAAGCTCTATAAAGGTTTGTTTCCAGTCATCCTAAACTTTCAAAAGTTCCCTTGGTGAGAGACGTTCATACACATTGTTGAAGAAGATTACTCATTTCATTATAGACAGTGTTGTAAAGAGTCATGACTCGAGTCACTTCTTTTCAAAATGATAGTTACTCAAGAGAATTCAGGACTAATTTCCCCATTGAAATAGTACAGTGACTCGAGTCAATGACTTGACTCGAGTCACTTAAAAGTTTGACAATTGGTGACTTGAGTCACGAATCTAGTGACTCGATTACAACTCTGGTTATAGACCTTATGCATATGACGTCACAGAAGAGAAAGTTCAACCTCCAATGGAGGCAAGCACATATTATTTCAACTTACACCAACAAATGCAGACAGCTGATTGGTGTACAGGTGGGATATGCGCATAAATAAATAAATAAATGAATGACTTAATATAGCGCCGCCATCATAAGAAATATGTTCGGCAGCGCTTTACACAGAAAAGGCCTCACGAAACAAGAAAGACTTAAGTTTTAATTTAAACGATTCTAAATTGTGGGCATGCCTAATATCAGCTGGGAGTCTATTCCACAGTGATGGAGCCGCACCCAAGAAGGCACGGTCACCAGCATTAGTTCTTAAATCTAAGATGCATGTGTGGAAAACCCTCATTGTGCCTGCAGTGTGATTCACTGTTTGCCTCCAAAATGGTGTCGTATGACGCCAACGCATAAGGTCTATTGTTACCATTTAATATGATCACTTATGATCATTTTGTAATAAAGGAGAAAGACTGTAATGGTCTAGTGGCTATTGATGTTTGTACATTTGATTCAAAAATTGCAATGTATCGATTCCCACCTGGTTTGTAACTTTGTTTTCCCAGGCAGGATGCTTAATTGCAATTACCTCTCACTGCCAGGGGGTTAAGTGGGCACCTTAGAGGTTACTTGTCTTTTGGCATAGTATGTAACTGGGTGTTGCTGAAGAGGAACGCAAATTTCGAAGAAAAGGCTCAGAGAAGGTCTTTGTTTTCTTATGGGAACTTGTTTCGCATTTGTACGGATGAATAAGAATGTAGTTGTTCCGTGAAAACTATATACAAAATACATAGGCACAAATTCATTAAACATACAATCAAATAATCAAATGACAAGTATGCAAACATCAAAATGACAAAGTATAAGCCTAAATTTACTTGCAAATGCAAAAATATAGAAATCTCTACACAAATGATACAAACTACACAAATACAAAAATAGAATATCAAAAATACAGCTCAAATAAAGTAAATTTAAAGTCAAGATACACTTACCTTAATTGACCCACTATAAACGCAACTTGCCTTCTCTTCGCACTGTGTACTCCAACCGCAATGGTTCGCATTTAGTTCTTGTTCAAAAGGGCTTGCCTCAGACGATAGCCAGGTGGATTACCCATTGCCCTTTAACTGTTTGATGCATGATTGGAATCTAGAAAGCTACAGTAATCGATACTAAACAAACTTTCATTACACTTGGGTTGACTGAGGGACTGTCTCTGAGATATGTTATGACTGACCAGGGGTCATTGTTTTGCCATGCTTTGGTACCTTGGTGATGAGGCACAATAAAAAAAGCCCAGAAGCAAAAGACTAAATGAAACAGCCATAGTAGTCTCATTGTCTACTTTTCTTGACCCACAATGCACCACTTACTGGAGCCATTACTTATAGGCTAGTGAGTGTCCTCCATACCTCTGAATCTTTTTACAGCAGTATTGTTACATAACACATTAGCAACCTCAAGAATTAATAGTACTTGGCCAAATTTTCAGTCATAGTTCGACAATGATGGACAGGCAAGGAACTGGTGAAGTCTTGTCTAATATAGTAAAACTAACTGAAATTTTGGCTATTTTTACCTCTTTTAAGTGTATTTTGAAGAATACAGTCTGCAGTAGTGGTAAGAATAAGAGTAAAAAAAATTGAAAATTATAGTATCTGTAATGCCAAAACAATTACGTATTTCGTAAATATAGCTGTGCAGTCTAATTTCAGGGAATCTATGTCTTTTGTTGGTACATAAATGAATTGCAAGGTAGGGCCAACTTGGATTTTTGCATTTTATTGAAGTGAAATAAAAAGAAAGCAAGATAAAGCTCCTACATTTCGCTTCTCCTTTTTGAACAACAGTGAAACTTTCCAATGGATATCCAGAGCTTCAGGAGGGTTTACACAGATCTCAGGAAGCAGGTTTTGCAGTAAGTAGTGACTGCTCTGTTATTTAAAGGGAAAATGCAGTCATCCCAATTTGAATTAGTCTAGTAGTCTATCCTATTTCATGAATGGCTGGTGAGAATTATGTGACAATATTTTTCTCACTGAATTCTAAAATTTATGGGGAGTAACTCATTGGTTTACCTTGGATATGCAATATTAAAGTCCTAAATTATCATGAAAGGTATTTGAAAGAGTAATAAGAAGAAATTAGGGAAAATTAGCTGTTGTGTCAAAATAAGTTTGGGGGACTGCTCTTGCCCTTTAAGATAAAAGAATGTTTACTGTTCTTCTGTTTCATCAGCTCCCATTACAAGTTAACATGGCCTGGCTTACTTAAAACTTCTTTGTTTACATGATATGAAAACTAAAAGAAGGTTAATTATATTTCTTTTGAAATAAATTCTGTTATAATAGTGTCATTGTTTACCTGATTTTGTTATAATGGTAGAATTGAAAATAGTCTAGTTAATGATTGCAGGCCTGGAAACTGGCGAATAAATACAACATGAAATGGTAATGAGGAATTCCTTACATATCATTTGTGCTATTAACCCAGTCCTTTCTATAATAACTAATTTATTTTTAGTAACAGCCAGATTAATACGAAAGAAAAAGGCTAATGGCTTTTTCGTTTGGCAGATTGAAGGGTTAAATGTGCATTTGATGGTTTTATTGTTCATTGATGCAGTGGAGTTAATGTGGCGTGTAGTTGTTTAAAAATAATTTTTCAGTAATATATCATGGTTTGGCTGTGAAGATGTCAAAACACATCTCAATGAACATTCCTTTTTGTTTTTGTTTTGGTGTTGTTAGGATTCCAAGGAAGACTATGACACTGCTCTTTTCCTTTATCAAGACTCGCTGCAGCAATTACTAACAGTCCTTCAGCGTAAGTAGAGCATTTTTGGACTCGTTTGGAATATTTTATAAAATTTGTTGGGGTGATTCTCTCTCATCTGTTGCTTGTTAAAATTTGTCATAATTTGTAGTCCTTTGTGTGTACCAAATGTTTGTATATGCTTCCATAAAATTCCCCTTCCCTCCAACAAAGGAAAAAGTGTTGTATTGAAGGTCATTTATTCTGAAAACACCTCTGTCGCAGAGGTTATTTTATCTTACCCACAAGCAGTAGAAGTATTGAAAAGTAGCCCTTGATATCAGTGTGTTATACAGCTGACATTTTTATGTAAAAAATAATTGTCATAAACAGGGATGTAGCTACAGTGGGCGGAGATGGGCGGTGACACCCAGCACTCAATATTCCCGCCTGGTACTCCATGCAAACACATGTCTCCCTGCCCACCACAAATCTGCCTACCGAGACCTAAAACTAGCTCTAAATTTACTCCCTAAAGTAAAATGAAGGAAAAATGAAAAATTAATGGCTGAAAAATGTGGTAGATGCCATGGGGTGGGGTGAAGTGCTTTCCCCAGATCAGACAATTACCGGACACTCAAATTTGGCTAGCTACATCCCTGGCCATAAATAGGCCTGGGTACTAAATAGTTTCATGTTTTAGGCATTATTTGTTGTACTTATTGTTGACATTTTTAATGGGGACTAGTTGTCACCTTCATATAACTCATGTTCTGCAGTCAAACCTGTAGACACATGAAAAGAATTGGGGAAGTTGTGACAAAATTTTATGCATAAAGACAAATTTTTACACCAGATTTTGTACCCATGAAATTTTTAAAATAATGGGTTTTCTTCAATTGCTCATGGACAAGTCATGCAAAAGTCATGAAATTTTATTGCCCTTACGATGTTAGAACCCTGTTTAGTAAACAGAAATGTGGTGTTGCTTTTGAAAAGTAGTGATAACGTTAGTCCCTTTTTCCCTATTATTTGGTCCATGAGTGAGATCTATAAAAGTTCGTGCCATTAAATATTACTTGTCGGACAGAAGCTTCATGTTCAATTTCTTGAAGGTGTATTGATGTACCAAAAGTTACTGTAGTTTAGAATGTAGGTCAGTACACAGAGGTGCCATATAGCTTTTACAAATTACACCTACAGTGTGACCAGGATTACGTACAAAAGATGGTGTAATGCATAGACAATTGTGCACATGATGTCACTGGGCCATAGAAGCCTAAGTGTGCCATAAACCAAAGGAAACCACTCCCTATACATTTTGTATGTGATCAAACTTGTCTAAGAGGTTTTGCTGTTATAAGTTGTAAAATGGTGGAATTTTAGTTTGTGGTAAATTGATTAATCTTTGTGGTGTATCATACCCTTGTAACTAGAGTTATAAACCCTGTGCCAGGTTTTTTGTGATGAGACTGAGTTCATAAAAAAAATGCCAGAACATTAATTCAACTCAGGAGATTGAAATGTCAGTTCCATGAAGAATTTGCTAAGGGGAAATGATTGCTCCATCACTGGTTGCTTCTCACTGGTGGAAAGTGATTACCTTTGTGGCTTAAAGGGGAATTTTCATCATCCCAGACAGTTCCAATTCTCCCAACTATGCAACTTCTAGCTCCTCCCATAACTGTATGAAGCTCCTCCTTGTGCAGGAATAAACCTGTTTTATTGCTTAAGGCCATGTCCTGGTGAGCATACAAGGCTATAAAATGTAATAAAAGCACTCTCGCTGCCTTGTGTGGAATGTGAGCTACTCTGCGTCTTTCAAATTTTCAAACTTTGATGTCAATCAAAGAGCAGTCACCAGCTGAGAATTTTGATACCCCTACACTAAAAATATACTTTGGGGTGATGACTGTCTGTCTTTAAAGTTATAATTGCCATTACTGTGACTGTGCATGGAAAATGCTTTACATGCTTTTTTGTTCTTTTGTAGATGAGAAACCTGGTAGAAGAAAGGAATTGTTGAAAAATGAAATAAGTAAAATTATGAAAAGGGCTGAAAATGTGAAACAATACATTGAGGTGAGTATAATTTTATGGATATTCTGTTTGAACTTTGTGTTTTGGGGCTTGAGAAGGTCTCTGTTTTTAAACACAAAGTGAGATTAACATACATTGATTTGTATGACAAAGGATAGTGCCATCCATGGGAGGTGGGCATAGGTGTACGAGGGTCAGTATTTCTGGGGTGGCAGGGAAAATTTTTGTTCAAATTTAGAATTTTGGACCAAGTTGCCCTAATTTTTGCCCGCAAAAAGGGCATAATTATTTTCTTGGCTGTCTCATTTGCCCGAATATATCCACTATTTTTGCCTGAATTGGGAGGTCATATGTCCCTCTGCCCCACCTTGTATGCTTATGGAAGTGAGGGAGGGGGGGAGAATTGTTTTAAAAACAAGTGAGGACTTCTCATGGCGCGTACATTCCCCTACCACAGTTACAGCAAAAATGGTCTAAAGAAATCAGCCCAAAGACTTCAATCCCTGCACGGTCAATTAAACAGATTTTCCAGTTTCACCATGGAGTTGAAATCTAATCACCAAGACTATTAGTGTGAATGGACTTTGAGGTAATTCACACCACAGAGTTACCACCTCCATGTTCAAGCAAGCTGCTATCTAAATGTGTTACGTAACACACACACATACAGAGAGACTGTGCCCACAGCAATATATTGTCAGTACTGTGTGTACTACGGTACTGTATATAGAAGCCATGACAGACTGGCATAGTAAACAGCTATAGTTAAAAGCTATAGTTAAAAGCTGTCAAATCAGTCTTGCAGAGAGGAAAAGCAATTTCTCTAAAATGATGAAATTACTGCATCTTCAAACTGGATTAGCTGAACGTTAAGAAGGGCAGAGGAAATGGTGATTTCGTATTTAACCAAGTTATAGTCTGTTGATCTGAAAATAAAGGAGCCCCTTGCAGTTGGAACAAATGATAATGACAGGGGATGCACTTAAAAACAGAATATTTCATTTGATAATATTCTTAAGAAAATGTTAAAGTGACTTCTCCTTGGAAAGGCTATGTATATGTGTAAAGTGTGACTTTGACATGTATTCAACTTTTGCAGTAGGACTAGAATTTATTACATCCTGATGCCCCCCCCCCTTGACTACGCCTGACAATGTGCCGTTGGTTCTTAACGTCGTGAGTTTAGAAATCAGACGGGAATTAATAATTTGACCATATACTTTAGCGCCGCTAGTACAAATTTTAAACAAGTCCTATAATTACCCTCTGTGGCTTTGTGTCTAAGTGTGCCGTAACGTGTGCATCGGAACCCAAAAAATAACTTCCAGTTTGTCACCAGTCGCGGTTTTACGGGGGGGGGGGGGGCTTTGAGGGCTCAAGCCCCCCCCAAAAAAAAGTTCGCTCAAGCACCCCCCCCCCCAAAAAAAATCAGAGGTTGTGTTATGCTATATTTGCGTGTACTGAGAAAAACAAAATTGCCCAATACACTTGTGCACATCTTGGTCCAGTGGATTTAGTTTGTCAAGGGAAACTGTCGTCTCTGTCTCGAAATCACATATTAGGTTCACAATTTCATACAATGGAAGTTGGGTCAGATAAGTAACATAAGTAACATCTATGATAGTATGTACGTACATGTAAATCAAGTTAACGGATTAATCATCTGTTGGAAGTTCAAAACGAGTCATTTCGTCGCTGATCTCGTCAAGCTATACTAGCAGTCCTTTTAAGTCAAATCTACAGGCCGAATTGTTATTCCCATTAATGTGAACAGGTCCAGTTGTTCGTATCTCTCAGTAACGTTTGCTACATTCTTCCAAATAAAAAAAAATATATGCCTGTATATACATTACATCTACTCAGTCATGGTCAGGGGCGGTGCCATTCAGGGGGAAGGGGGGCCTACCCCCTGTAATTTGCAGGAAAAGAGAAAAAGAGTAGGAAAAGAAGACGTAAAGGAGAAGAAAAGAGGAGGGCGGAGTAGGCCTATATCTGATCCATATAGTTAATCCAGAGCTTCCGGTTTCTATCAGCCTTTAGATACGATTTTATAATGCACAAATGAAGAAAGGCAAATTTTCTTAATAGTTCGAGAATATTTCTGTGGACTCCACGCACATATTTTTGCGTAAAACTTTCCCCGACTAGAAGGCAGTGATGTGTTCAAAAGGGGACTCCAGGAGGTTTGTTGATACATACCCTATGACAAAAAAGGCTCCTCTTTCACCTAACCAAAAATATTAAGAATGTTTTGAACCCATATGATCAGGTCCAAAAATATCCCAAAGACAACACCATTTTTGCATCTAAGCAACCTTTAAGTAACCAAAATTTTTCAAAAGGGGAGGGCCCCCCTCCCCTTAGACCTATCCCCTAGAACAGCCCTCTTTTACCCAACCAAAAATTAGAATTCACGAAGTTATGAACATTTTCCAGCCATATATATCAGTCGAAAAATAACCCAAAGACCCCACCATTTTGCATCTTAGCAACCTTAACTTAGCACAAATTTCCCAAAGGGAGGGGAACACCCTTCCCATTAAACCTCTCCCCTAAGAAGGCCCTCTTTCCCCAACCAAAAATTAGAATTCACAAAGTTATGAATATTTTCCAGTCATATAGTCAAAAAATTGAGCAAAGAAAGTACCATTTTGCATCTTAGCAACATTAAATAAGCAAAAATTTCTCAGAGGAAGAGGACACCCCTCCCCTTAGACCCTTCCCCTTAGACCCCTCCCCCACGACGGCGATCACTCACCCCATGTCCCCTATCAAAATAACATTGCGCCGTCCCTGGTTATGGTACTGTTTTTATCATTGGTTTCAGCGTGCGCGTGGCCGATTTACATATTTGAAAGAAAATTTTATGATTCTTCCGTTTCAAGCCCCCTCCCCTCCCCCAAAGTCTCGATCTAGAACCGCGCCTGTTTGTCACTGCAACTTTTGTACTGTAATGAACCTCAACCATGTGTTCAAATTTCTCCTGAACTACTTTCTTGTTACTCTTATGAAAAATCCACTACCTACCGTACCTTCATAATAATGACAGTAAAAATCTCTCTAACGCATCTCCTTGCCGAGATTTCACCCGCACATTACCGTTACAAATGTACGGCAAGATACGGCAGACACCGTGCACGTACGAACGTTTATTTCGTTCGTTGCCTGGGTCACTCTACCTCTATGTTGTGCATACTGACACTTTGGCACGTTCCACTTTTCGCAAATTGGGGTGCGTAAAATACTGGGAAAATATTTTGCTCTTTTTTGCAATATATTTAGGAAACTTTGGACGTAAAAATTTTGCAAGTAGTTTTCATAGTAGTAAAAAATTACGAGCAATATGAAGATAGGAATCATTTTAGTATGTAAGGTAGTACCAGGATAGGAGTAACAGGGAAAGAAGATTTTTTCGTGCACACAGCGCATAATACACCTTGAAAGAATGTGTACGATTTAAAATCTGATGGAGTGAATTTTGCTTCAGAAAAAAGTTTCTCCACCAAATATACGAAGTTTTGGCTATTGATTCGACACAAAAGAATATTATTGTGGTTGAAATAAGTGCATACCTTATGTAGACATAACTGTATTACCAAAATTTACTTCTTTAGATCATGAAATCATGTCATGTTAATTTTAGTGATAACTTGACAAATACGAAATCTAGCAGCATCGAAAGTCGGGCCACGTGCCGTATATTCATTTGGGTATGTGTTTATAGGGCAATCACATTTGTAAAGTTTCTAGGTCTTTGGCGCTACTTCTGGGCCTTAGTTTTGGAACGTTACCCATCCACACACACCGGGTGCAAATATTTATGAGCTGTCTTTTGAAGTTCATTTCTAAAGATAGGCCTATGTTGTTTCGTTATCTAGTATAGGGGCGGCTTGATGTTAGAAACACGCATCGCTGGGCTCGTTTCTGGTGAAATGTGCAATTTAACAAAAGCTTGGTACGGAAAAAGACAAAAACAACTCCATTTCAACATACTATTTCCATAATACTTTTTTTTAAAATTTGATTCAGTAGAATTTGTGTAATTTTCTCAAAACGAAGAAATTTCATTCAAAGTGGAAACCTGTGTGTAATTTTACGAAGCACCATGATACTGTCTGTGCAAGATAATATAATGCAGGTGTATGCACACAGTGTCAACATGTGTGCGTATAGTGGTATGCACTGCCTTGTCTGGCTAGTTGTAATCGCTACCTGTAACCAGGGAGTTGCTACGTAACAACTTCCTGCCGTAACCTGCCCTGCTGTAACTGATCAGGGATTATTTACACCGGGCCAGCCCAAGCGTAAAATTGCTCCCACGAGCACGGACTGGAGTTGGAAAATTTCTGACCCTCGAATCTCCATATATTACTCGGGTCTGCCGTTTGCTGTAAACTGGTACGGCCGATGTACACGATATGTGTCAAGTTGGTAGGACTGGTCTCCCTATCTTCATAGCATCCCTCAGTCAAATTTTAAAAAATATGATTGTAGATGGTTTTAAAACGATATCCATTGGTACGTCATAACTTTTATCCTCATTGTAACATACACCCCGGCATGACACCACATGACCATGGAGGCTTACTGCTATAATAATAAACTTAGAGAGACTAAAAATTATGAAAAAATTCCTTTACAGGTGAGAAAGCTAAGAACGGTGAGACAGGAATCTTTGAAAGAAACTGGAATGGCAGGAAGTTTTCGAGATGGTAACTATCTATTTTATTTGTTTACAGCTGTTGTATTCTTGTTGTTGCTATAGCTACCAGAGTGTCCATTCGGTGATTGATATTGGATTTAATATGAAAAATTCACATTTGAAAGCTGTTTTGAGTATACAGCTTACATCATTATTAAAATACAGGGACTAATTGATGGCATAGCCAGGAGAGATGTAACTGTTTTTATCTTTTGCTTTTACTGGTGGAAGAGATGGTCATCAAGTTCATGATAAGTGACAGGATTTTGTATAGGTTTAATTCGTTCTCTTGAAAATGTTTTTTCAAATAGTTTAAAAGATTTGCCCCTACTCATTGTAATTCCCTCTACCATTACTTTTGCTGATTCTAAGTGTGGTTGAAGTGTCTATTTTTTTTCAGTGTTAAGCAGTTAATCTGGCACATGTATAGTAGGATTTAATTTCTTAGTTTGCATATATGTTTTAGGCAAACATTCAAGTTTTTCAAGAAGGAATCAGGTTATGGAAGTTTCAAATCTTGAAATTACTCTGTGATGAGTATTTCAAACAGTTTTTCCTGTTCAGTACTGTGTCTGATTGAATAAAAATAATAGTTTTTGAAGCAATGAAGCTTAACTACTGCTAGAGTCAGTGCTTGGTCTCCAGGTAGGCCATAGTAAGGTGGGTTTTTCATCAGAGTGATTTATGGTTGTGCCATTTGAACTAGAGCTTGAAGTGAAGAGAGTCCTCTTTTGATCTGGATTTTGGAGATGGCCAGTCATCTGATGTAAATTTGCTGTTGGAAAGCCATAGGCTTCCTCATATTTGTAGTCATTTTGTGTTGATATTTACATAATAAATAGCATTTGGCAGACTATTATTGGTGAACAAACCATCAAGACTCCAAATGTGGCAAAATAATGGACGAGGCAAAGCAGAGTCCGTTATTTTGACAAATTTGGAGTCAAGATGGTTTATGAGACAATAATAGTCCAACAAATGTGGTTTATTCCTATTCTACCACCAAAAGTGTGTGAAAAACTTAATTTTTATTGGTTTTCACGTTTACTTTCCTTGTGTTGTGGAATAACAGGTTAGTGTTTAGCCAATCAGAATGCAGGATTCTCAGTAACAGATGGCTAGATGTGGTAGAATAACCTTTGAAGCATTGTTTTGATGGTGACAAAGACTGTGGTAGGGATGACAGTGGTATTCTACTTCTGTTATTATGGAGTTGGATGGGGGAATGTGTATCTAGGTTACCAACCATGGAGATCTATTGCATGCTATAGCACCTGGGTGAAAGCATTCACAGGGCGGTCTATGTGTGCAGTACGTACACACTGTACATTGTTTTTACTCCAATACGTTGCTGTTGGTAAATGATGTTCCACTGACCGACTTCATTTGATATCTCAAGTATGTACACCAGGTCTTAAATAGCATCAAATCAAACAAGAAAAGATGAGCTAAAATTGTTTAATAAGAATGTCCAACAGTTGTGTCAATGGGCTACAAGCAGGAAGTTTATCTTTGCCTCAGGTTAAGAGGTGCATCCAGGGCTCATTAAGGATCCTGTTGAGTAAACCATGGACATTCTCTGGTGTGATTATGGTCTCTGTCAACTAGTGTTCACAGGATAAGATGTCAATTACTTTCATTCTTCCCAAACAGTGTGCACATCAAGCTTGTACCAGAATACTTTGCACATAGTTGTGCTCGTAATGTCTTTCTATGATGGATTTATTGGTATTAGTAAAAGTGCTAGTCTCTTTAGCAGACAGCTATCTTGGAATCTCAGAGAAATGAAAACATTTCCAGCCACATAAAAATCAGACAAGACCACTGGGGGGAGACATTAACAGCAAACATTTTGAAATATTTTAGTATCTGTTGCATCTATTGGTGCCAAGATGGTAATGTTTGCTTTTTTTCTGTGTCTTCATTCATGGTGCCTTTGTAGAAAATGGGAACTTTACTTGCAAATTCAAATGAATATATCCTCTTAGATTGGTGAGTTTTACCAATTAATGAAGAATTTGTAAAGGCAATGGATTTTAATATTTCAAGAAGCATTACTTGCATGATTGTCTCAAGTAGTTATCTCTAGTGAATTTTAGGAGACTACCCTCATAGACAAAGATGATTTTGTTAGCCTCATGTAGAAATTTCTTTGTCCCAGAATTTATAAGGTTTCACACTGGATAAGCCACTGTCTTGTCTTTAAAAAGACATTGTGTTGTAAACCCTCAGTCATCAAAGTCTCTGGTGTAGATATCCTGCTGCATGAAACACTTTACCAAATAATCTGCATTCAAAGTAATCTCTTTGCTTTTGAGAAATGTGCTTGATGCATTATATCAGGGGTTTGCAAACTAGGGGTCGCGACCCTCAAAAGGGTCGCGAAAATATTTCGGAGGGTCGTGAAAAGGATTCGGGAGCGAAAAATAATTGACAAATTTCTCATTAAAATAAGCAATGGGATTGATTCTAATCTAAGAACCAGTGATCTGCTTTATTAACACTGCATAACCAAGTCAAATCAAACTCCCCTCACTGACCCGTCAATTTGAGGGCCACCAAGATTCCGGAGTAGAAAGTTGGGGCCACCAAAGCAAAAAAAGTTTGGAGACCCCTGCATTAGATGACACTGAAGGAAAGAAATTTTCATTTAATAGTCTTATAATGCAATATGAGGTGTAGACCAAGGGAGTAGGCATAGGGAAATAATGGTGTGGGTAGGATCTAGTCATGGTCACCCTGCCATGAGGGGACATGTTTACTTTTGGTCTTTTCACTTACCCCTCAATGTCAGGGAGCATATTACGCTGATTTTCACTGATAGTGAAGATGGAGCTTCAAGTCTAAACATAAATATTCATTGGAGCCCTATCGCTATTGGTCACTTTGAAGAGTTCAGTCAATAACTTTGACATTGTACAGGTATGCGAAGTAGTGAACATTGACATCAAGCTTTGGCCATAGCTTACTAATCTGGAATATTTTCAGTGTTTACTCATGGTGATGTAGGCTTCAAGATGCAGTAAGCTGGTATTCAGCAAATTTTGTGTTCCATTTAAGTACTTGACATGTTGATAAGAAGAGTATTCAGTGAAAACGTTATGTTATTTGGTTTAAGAGGAGGTTGTTTCCTAGCATTCCGCACATTTCCGTTGGCTTCAAACTTGCACCATGGATATTCATAGAAGTTGGTGTTCTTATTCCTGATTGGCCTTCCACATTTTTTTGGTTAGGGAGTGAGTTTCTTCATGTTTTGCTTCTTGACATCAAGGGTAAGTGAAAGACCAAGGAAAGCATGTCCTTCGCAGCAGGGTTACCATTGACTTGGGTCGGATCTGGATGTGCTGAGATTGGATGTGATTGGGAATGGTGTGTTAAGACAACAACAGCCTCAAAAGCATGCATTTTTATTCCACATTTTAGGATGAATTGGCCTGTTTCCTTAGTTGTGTGTAATTTCTCTCTTTTTATGGAGCGTTCTTTTTCAACCTCGAGAGATTTTTAAGCCCAGCTCTCTCCTCTGCATATCTTTTGTTTTATTTCATTTAAACTTCATGTGACAAGTAATGATGTTTAAAAACAAACAAATAGTTGGAGGGAAGTACAGCAGGAAAGATAGATGGACAAAGGGAAAAACAGGTAGATAGAGAGTCAAAGTGATGGACAAGGGGATGAGAGGAAGGCCTAATGGACAGACAGATGGATGGAAGGAGGGATAGACAGATGGAGGGAGGGAGGGATGGACAGACAGACAAGTGAATGAATCTGGCTAAGATCACAAGCAGATATCTTTTCAGCCAGGCTAGAACTGAGCCACACATAAAAGACCTAGGATATAAATGTGTGATGGTTCAGCAGTTGATTACACACAGTTTGGTGTCCCTGCTGGTATCCCTACTACTAGGCATGTAGCCCATATAGGGAGTAGTTCATTTGGTTTTAGTCTCTCAACTTTGGTTATTGGGAAAAGGAAACCTTGAAAGAGAACCTTCTTTGACAAATGCATATGAGTTTTTCCTCTTTAATTGATACACTGTAAGTACAACCTTACAGTACACGTGTTGTTTATTGAAATGTAATTTATGTTGTGTAGTGTTGGTGTTAAATGACAGTGGTAAATCTCAGCATTAGCTGTTTTTTCTACACTCTTCCTCCATTGACCTGTTACATTGTTGCATCCTTGAGGGGGAAGACAAGAGTGGTTAACTATCTTTGCATGGAGTATTAAAATGAATGTGGTTTAGTGAATTATTACTGTCAATGTAATGTATCGTGTAGATGGAAGTAGGATGGGTGAGTGTTGAGTAGATGTAAGATCATGTATAAATCTACCTTTAGTGTCAGATAAAAGCCTAAAGTATCTGTGTAGCTTATTTATTTATTACACACAGACACATCTGTTCAGAAATATTTAACATTCAAGAATTATGAGTAATGGAAATACTGTCCTTTCTAATTCCATGGTCCATTTCAGTTATGTCCTCAATTTTCTGTGCCATGATGTGTGCCTCTTCATTTTATTGACATCAGAGGATTTCATAAGCTGCAGTTCTCTAACTTTAATCTTTCTTGTTAATAGAGCCCATGTGTAACATCTACGTCCTCTTCATGCCTGTTTGTGTGCACTATGCAAATATATTCATTTTGAAAATGCTTTCCTACTAAATACATAATTCATGTTGCATATATAATAATGGCACAGAATCTACAATATTATAGTTTAGCATATGCTGTTTAAATAGTTGAACCTACACAACAACCCTTATAACTTTCCTTTCAAAATACCACCACACCCACAAAGGTGACATCTGGGTGGACAGGCAGCTTGCAAGATGACCATCAGGTTTACTGTGATTTCTTGTTTAATGTTATCTGTCATAGTAACAGATCATCCACACTCCATTTAAGTAGAATGGGTGAAACTAAGTTTATGTAGAATTGATAAATCTGCCTACAGTACAAAGAGATTACCTTTTCAACTTCACTAGTATGGAAGTGCATTCAGAAAAGTAAAATATTTAGTTATGGACTATTAAATCTTATTGTCCCATTTGTACCCTCACTTTACCATCTATTCCACTTTGTCTGAAAAAAATTCATTGTCACGTGCCACTTGCAGTAATTTAACTCTCTTTTAACCAGTAAAGCTTGTAGCTGCTGTACAATATCTGCAGCCTTTTCCCCCCATTTCTGTCCGTTCGTTTTAATTGCCAGACCTTCTTGCTAGAGACATAAACACTTTTGCAGCTTCTTGGAAGTTACTCGCTTTACCCTTGTATATGATTTAATTCCTTGGAGGTCATTTCATTGTGAAATGCACTTTGGCAAAGAACTTTATTATACACAATGATGGCATCATAGTTAGTCTTTTTCCGGCTTGCTCACTCAAGGTACACCTAGTTAACAAATTGTGGGGAGGATGTGTGAAAACTTGACTTCTTTATGGGAGTGTTGTAATTTCTTGAGGGTCATCTAAGGTATTAAGATGAAAGGTGAAGGATAAACTGAAGGCCACTTACGTAGGAATAACATACAGCTGCGATTTGTTACGATTTCTAATCAGCTTGACTGAGCTATGATTACTGAGAGAATGACAGCTTTTTAACCTATCATCAGCTTGATTGTGGCAGACAAATGACAGAAATGTAACAATCAGAGAAAGTAAAAAACTATCATTTTTTTAAGCACATCCCATCAGTTATATTGTAGCATTAGCTTGAGGAACAGAAATGTGTTTTCAGAATTTAAAAACAAAATAGAAAACAGGTCAAGTACAGGCTGGTTGTTATGAGGAATTCAGTTTCACCCTTCGGTACCTCTTTTATAAATGATGTGTAACAGTTACAGTCAGAACCATGTAATTTGTTTTTACATTTTAAAGTGTAAAGGGGAAATCGCTTCCTTGTTTGCATAAAAGTTTAAAAGCATTTCAGTGAATGCCTGAGACAGATATATTGTCCCAGGACTTTTGAAAACATTTATATAGTGTATGCTATTCTCTATGAAGACCGACCTTTTTCTTAGACAATGATAATATTTCTGTCATGTTGGTTATTTTTTGAGGATATTCTCATGCAAAGCATTTCTGTCATGAAAATATGCAACCAGCTATATCTTTCAGGCGTGTAGTACTCAAGTACATACTAAGTACTTGAGTACATTTGCCTGTACTCATACTTGAACTCATGGCATTGTACTCATATTCATAATGAAGTACTCGTACTTAGGCCTGTGTACTCGTCCTCAGGCCCTTGTACTCATACCCATACTCAGGATTTTGTACTTGTTTGTGTACTTTGAGGTGTGTACTCATGAGTATAGACATTTCAGTCCAGGATGTTAATATCTGTAATCTTTATTGATCCTTTCCTAATTTAATAGAACTTGTAAGGATTTAATTAAAGCTTCCTGAGCTGATCAACACAGACTCAGTCTTAAAACAAAAGTAAGTTGTGCTACTAATGAGCAGCAACAAAAGATTAAAAGGGCAAACTGAAGAAATTACAGCAGTATCAATCTCTTAGGTGTATTAAATGATCTTAAGAGTAGCATCTCCTTATGCATGTAAGTACTTTGGCTTCCTTCTTCCAAGAGACAACCTCTTGTATTGGTGTAGTCTAGTACTATAGTGTTGGAATTACCTTGGATTAGTAACTTTATAGAGTCTACCTCTCAAAACTCAGTGACTTAGCTGACATTACTTTTATTGTTGGCAAATGTGTCATCCAATAATAAAGTTTATGAGACTGACTGGCATGTTTGCAGAGAGCATGTATTAGATCATAGAAGCTGAAACTAAAGTGGCTGGTGTTGGAATAGCCTACTTGGATGCTAAAATCTATAAAAACTGACAAACCCTAGGAAGAAAAAAGCCAAAATTCAAAACAAAAACTTGTTTAATCAATTTTCGTTAAATGCTAGATTCACTCTTAATTAGTCTCATTTTACCGGTAAATGCAAACCTTTGCCCTTCTACTGAAATTGAAAACCTGCTTTATAACAAACAGCAGTTTGCCAAAAATAATTTTTTCTCAGAGAAGTTTCTTTGAAATAAAACACTTTAAAGGGGCTAATTGAGTTGGTTCATGAATTTTGTGATTTTTCATCACACCTGTTGAATTTTACTCATATCTTGATGGTAAATGGCCAAAATAAGAGATTCTGAACATCTAACACACAACTAAAACAGCAATGATAGGGTAATTAATGATTAAAATCACTTACTACAAATTCGTGACCAGACACTTTTTACCATTAGCTTTTAAATTTTTAATTATATGCAACCCAGCCCCTGTTCAAATACAACCAGTGAGTGAAGCTTGTACCAACTTGGTCGACAGGCGTCTTATGAACAACTGTTGTATCAAGGCTTCAGCTTGTAAATACATGTTGTATTTTCTAGAGTGGCTGGTCTATCAAGGGCTTTGATGAGCATTGCAAACTATGAGCTCTTAAGCCCATAAACACTATAATTTTTCACATTTTTGGTAACTATAGTAAGTGATAAATGGCTAGTGAGGCTAATTTGAAGCATTGTCATGCAATAATTTCCTTCAAACTCATCACAAAATATTCAATATCAACTCAATGAGCCCCTTGAACAGTGGGTTTCCATTTAGAAAAAAAGACATTGAAACAATCATTTAGATTTTTCATTACTTCCCAAGTATCACTGGTCAGTATACCGTGGCTTCCAAGTGATATCGCAAGTTTTCACTATAAAGCTTCTACATATTGTGATCTCTGCAGTTTAAAATGGCCATCCTTGCAACTGGTCATTTGTCTTCAAACCCCAAGTTAACATACCTACTTAAGTTATGACAGAGTGAAGAAGTCTAAGTGTTTTTACAGCATTGGAAATAATCATAATTATATCACAGATATTATTTCAGTCACCTCTAGAGTCATTCACCTGCATTCATTATTTGCAAAATGTAATATTGATAGTGGTACATATAGAAACCAAATGCAGCAGTTATTTGTAATATATAGATTTTGAAACAGACATACAGTTACCTTAAAGCCAGTTGTATGTTATTGCTGTTATATAACTCCAGCCTTAAATTCTATTTAAAATTCTTATTTCTCATTTCTTTTGCTTGTCCCAAATTCTGAAGTAAATGGAATTCAATGTAATTTTCTGTGATTTGTAATGATGATGAATATAGTAGGCATGCTATTCACACAAATCACATCAAAATACGGGAATTATACTCCAAAGGTATAAGCACAGGGTGGGCATGCTGTACAATGTGGTAAATTTTCCCTAGTTACATGGTTTATAAAATCCTTTCCATGTAGCCTGTATAATCAAAGGACTGCAGAAGTAAGAAGCTTCCTTATTGCCCTCATTGTACCTAATCCTAGCAATTTGTGATTGGTGCCAGTTGAAATTCTATTAAGTATTTTATCATGTTGTCAAGTACATCGTTGTGTGATGCAGATTGCAGATTATGAATAAAACTGCACTTTACCACTAAGTCATTGACATACTCACCCTAATTCCACACCATCTCTTTGCCAGTAATTGGTGACCTCTTTTATTTCATTTTATATCTTACAATATTGTGATGGCACCCTCCTCCTACCATACCCCTGCTATTTAAGTACCCTTAGTCCATCATCCCCCCCCCTACTACCCAGGAAGAGGAAAGTCAAATAATTTACACATTTATTTTGGTACATTATGTACAAAAGATGTCTAGTTGACATGTACATCGCATCACAGACACTCTTTCCCTAAGTGTGTTCATTTCAGGTTTTGTCAAAAGTTTTTGAGGTATTTTCCTTTACTGTTCTGTGCTGTATGCCTACTTAATCCGTAGTCAGTATATTTACTCCCTATTTGACACATATTTGCATTGTTAACATGGGACAAAACTACCCCCCAATGTGCCCCTCCATGACAGGACTGCTTCCTCACTTTGAGGGGAATGAAACTAAGTCACATTACAAACAGACAAAAATGACTAAAGCAAGGAGCACAGTGCTAGTTCAGAAATGACAAAAAAATAAAACAAAAAAACAAAAAACAAAAAAAAAAAAGACAAACAAACAAAAACAAAAAAAAGCAAAAGAAATCATATCTTTGCTGTATTTCTGGTACATTAACTATGCAAATTTAAACTTATTCTTTGCTTCAAGGGCAAATTACATCACCCTAGACCGTAAAAATTTTGTCAGTTTTGTCTTATGCACCCTCATACAAATTAGCTTTAGTAGCCTGTACTGAGTTAAAATTGCTCAAGGCCATATATATATCCACTCACTACTGTTTATGAGATATCTGGTATGCATTGTGCTGCACTACTTATCTGCAGTCATGATTGGCCAGTCATAGTGAAGCTATTGTATGAATTTATGGTGATCAAAGTGGTGTCACCAATTGTAAATAGACATACCCTCAGGTAACTAAAGCCATGATGCAGTCAGGCCTCGATTTTAAGAAAATTTTATGGTTGTCCATCAGACAACCTGCCTGCCTTTTGTGGTTGTCCAAAAGAAAATTTAGTAGTCCACAAAGAAATTTGCAGTAACCCTAGAAGCAGTCAGTTAACTTGTTGCATGAACTTTGGTTGTCCAATGGACAACCAACCCACCATTTTGTGGTTGTCCCTCACAAGTTGTGGTCGTCATGGGTGACCAGACAACTGTTAAAATTGAGCCCTGGATGCAATGGACTATTTATAATATTACTAATTGTGTTTTTTTTTTTTTGCATTTCTAAGCACCTGTAAAGTGTAAAACCTTTGTTAGATTATGTAAGACAAAGTTGTACCAAAAGAAACTAAGACGAAAAATATCCTAGTTTGTCTAGACTGCATTTGATATCCAAAGTTATTTGTGTAAATATATTGCTTGGTATATCCAAGCAAGGAGTTACCTACCACCTTGGAGGTGGTAACTCCATGATCCAAGTGGAACTAAGAATTGCCATAGTAATGTTAACTTACAACATTAGAGATGGTGACAGTGACCTTGCATTTTGCAAAGTCCTCTGTGTCAGCCTCTTTTTGTTTTAAGCAATCCTGATATGACTTCACATGTTCTGTGTCTGTCACCACCCTTACAGGATATCAGTCACAGCATGGGGTATTTCATTATTTGGGTAACTATGTCATCTTTAAATAAAATCCCTAGGGATTTTGTTTGCTTTGAGTGTTTTCTTTGCAGTGATAAGTACAGCTTGAATAATGTGGCTTATTAAAACTCATTTCCCCCAAGCAACCCATCACAGCAATTTTTCCATAATTATACCAATATTAGTAATAAAATAAATAAATTGAATGAAATGCCACATTCATCTAGAAACTATAAATTTTGGATGATTTTAAACTCCAACATCTTCCCATGAGGCTAAGGTTTCTAAGGGCCTATGAAGGAGTCAGTCAGTCAAGTTAACTAAAATTACAAGCCAGATTTAATACTTAACTGCTTGAACTAACCTATGATACATTCTTTAGTTTCCATTTGTAAATGAAATATTTGAGATTATATAATGAAATTCATCAATACACCTATTTTTGATTCCTAGCCAAAGGCAAAGGGATCGATGCAGTCATGATGGCGCGTGTGTGTATGTGTGTGTGTGTGTTTGTGACACTTTGTTCGTTAACACGATATCTCAAGAAGGGAAACTCTGACAGTTCTCAAACTTGGTACATAGGTGCCCCATATTGTAAGGAAGAACCCTATTGTTTTTGGTGGGGATTAAAGGTCATCTGGGGTCACCAGGGGTCAAACTATGAAAAACTTGTTAACACAATGGTTCAAGGTAGAAAGCTTGGATGAATTTCAGAAGCATAAATTTGAGGGATGAACCCTGGTGTAACAAAGCACTCTCCCTTTTGGCAAGGAATCACTAAGCCTTTGGGCTTTCTGGTTTTCAAAATTTAAATCTGTTTACAGAGATGGTCTCTTACATGCCATCAACATTGTCTGGGACAGTTGTCCTTTAGTTTGTCTAGCGCCCTCTGTATGACATTTGACACATCTCATGTCTTCTGTAGACCAGAATTGAAGCACTGAGAAGTAAGCTAACTGGTATGGTGCCTCCATAGCAAGCGTATTTGAATTTTAGTACATCTCATTGTAGGTGGTCCAGGGCTTCCATTCTAAAGGTTTTCTCCCTGAGGGGTGCTCAAACCCATGCATACTTTCATGTGAGGATCCCAGTCTAAAACTGGGGTCCAGGCCCTCAGTGTAAAACTCAGTTACATCGGTGGCAACATCATACAGTAGTTGATAAATTGTGTTACTTATTTCAATTACAATGGGGCTACCCTTTGTATTTTGATACTGTCTGGAGTGCAAGGCACTGAAGGTGAGCTGAGCACAGTGACTTTAGTTTATTAATAAATGTACAGCAGTCAATCTTTTAGAGGTTCCGTTGAGATTATCTGTCACTGATGTCCACATGATAGGAAAGAATATAGGAAAACTTGTGACCATAGATCCCCTACTCTGTCTGAAAGTGTATGTTTATCAAGTTTCAATGCTTCAGCAAACTCCCAAGAAAAGTTGTGATAACCACAGCCACTGATCACCATCATCTCAATCAGGGATTTAAAGAAGTCTTTTATGAGTGACTGGCATTATGCTTTCTTATTGGTTGCAGTCATGTTAAATAGTGTACCTATTGGGTAGAAGCAACTACATATTGCCAATGCAGTTTGTTGTGATGTGACCTAGCAGGGACGTTGGGATGTCTGTCAATATTCAGGAAATAAATTAATAATAAATGGCCTGTAAAAATAATAAAAATGTTTAATATTCATCCAGCGACAATTCTTTTACACTCGCACATACATGTGGAATTTTTCACTATGATTGTGCAAGAAATTAGAAGCTGCAGTTCTGTATGCTTACATTGTGTGTCATAAGCACCCCTCACTCTGAAAAGGGTGACTGTTAACAGATCGACCCATGAAAATAATTCAGTCAGGCAAGAAATTAAAATCTAACTTTGTGACAATCGAAAAGATCCCTCATTCAAATCGCAACATTTACTCTAGTTTACTACGAATTTTCCCTTACGATGCTTTTTACCCCCAAAAGTTTCTAGACACTTTGTGGCATCTTAATGTTTACAGCATGTGTAAATGAGCCTTAACCAAGAACGTTTGAGTTTTTGCTGCAAGCTGCCTTTGGCATGTATTAAGTTCTGCATGCAGCTGTAATGGGGCTGTTTTGCTAAAGTACCGCAACATATCACAAATGCACAAGCAACCAGAGAGGTGGTATTAGATGGAGATCCATTGGAAAACTCTTTTTTGGCCTACTAGTTGCTGACGTTAATCTCTTTTGCGTGTTGTTCTGGATGATTCAATAGGCTTAAAAGATGTTAGGAACTAAACATAATTGAGGTACATCATCTGCTACATCTAGAAGAGCAGATCAGGAAATATCCCCCTTGCCTTAACACTGCCAGTTGCTTAAGCTGTAAATTAATTTGAGGGTTGCGACATGTTTCGACACTATTTACAACATACTTGTTCGGTTCCTTATAATTTGCTCAATATGGGTGGGCATTATTTAAAAATTCTAGGGAATGCGAAATTTAATTAAAATCCAACACAAAGTTTAGTCTTATACTTCATCTGCACATTTGCATAAACAGTATTGGTTTATTGCGAACATCATTAGGTTCCATAGCAAAAAACAGTGGTTCTGATGTCAGAACAGTGTTTCATTCTTGACTGTCAGCAACTAGTTTGACATTGTTCCAAATAATCCTTTTTGGTGGGAGTCCTTGTAGGTATTAATGAGGTTGCCTGGATATTATGCAAAGGAATTCAATGCCATTTCATTCAGTAATACCTTATTAAAGGATTTAGTCCCCACTCTGAGGTCAATCTAATTGGATTAGCATAAATTAAAGATTTTCGATGGATCTCCATCTAATACCACCTCCCTGAAGCAACTTACAGCATTGCTGTATCATTAGTAGGTTGTGTCCTTCAACTACCTCTTGCTTGCCCTTGTGAATGCCATTACGGGAATAACATGCAAGGATACTTTGCTTCATTTAAAGATGGTCTGCAACACTCATCTGGTCCTGTTTTTAGTGCCAGATAAACCCCAATTTTGCCATTTTCTGACACAGGCAGATCAGTTTCTGACGTGTTTTGCCAGAGTGCCAGTCTAATTTTAAGCCCTGCTCATCTTGAGATATTCTGTACAACAAAGCCATGCGTCCCTGAAACCCACTGCCCTTGCTAACCGTACCTCCTGCACCATTTTTCTGTGTATTTCACATGAGGTCTCAGGTTATCATGAGCCCTGGAGGTCAGTTTGTTCTTCTTGGCAGATTTCTAGTTTCCCTTTTACACTGCATTTCATTGTTATTTGGAATTCAAAGACAAAAACCTGTCTTTATTAGATAGGAAATGTTTTCAAGTAGGAACAGCTGATAGATTTGATGTGCCTGTGCTCAAAGGGCTTATTTCCTCCTTCAAGGCAATTCAGATTCTCTGAACTAAGTTTACCTTTAGCTTCTCCTCCAATTAAAAAAAAAAAATATCCCAGTCTCGGGCACCTCCCAGGCAAAGGTCTTTAAATTCTTGTCCAAGGTATGCATACTCTATTGAATGCATATGTCTGCTGTGGAGTGCAGGATGTAGATTACATTTCACTGAATCTGACAACTCTTCATTGACCAATCAAAGTGGTTTATATTTGAAAGGCTTAGTTTGAATTCCTGACAATCAGTCACCAATCATGAGTTTTAACCAGTTGGGTTCCTAAAAGTGTCTAGGATAATGTTAGAGCTACTTAAAAAACTTCAGGTAAGAGCATGATAGCCCACCATTATGCATGTCTACCGGCAAATAATGGAAGAAGCACAGGAGGAAGTTATGTGAGATTTAAGTAGTGACAGATTTTTTCACTGTGAATTCATTAGCAATTGCACGAAAGTAATTTTTTTTTTGGTGATTTTGCCTTCAGTGGTGACCCATAACTGCACCAGTGATGTGTAGAACATCTCACACCATAGAAACATGCCAAAAACTTTCTATCTCTTCATCTTTCTCCCTTGCCCAGACCCCTCCTTCCCTAATTCTGTTAACTTTTTAAGTCCAATTAACTGCTCATTAAATACTTGCTGATAAAATATTTGTAGCACAGGCACAAGCATACACCTCATACCATTTTAATTAACCCCCCACCCAACCCCCCATTACCCTATCCTCATTGATCTGTGGGTATTTTAATCATGTTACCAAATTTTTTTTTAATTTATTGTAACATACAAGATAAATCTTGGATTTACCTTTCACATGCTGCTAGAACTCAATAGGCTCGTTTAGCCAAAGTTCCCAGGGAAAAGGCCATTTTAAATATATAGACATCTTATGTCACCTGATGGCTAAATCCTCCTATTCAATTTTAGCCTCATGATGTACAGTATATCTATGATCTGAAAACATTACGAAAGATGAAAACTTGTAAAGGAAATATAAAGAGGAGATTTGTAATGTTTAGCTGATATTGCAAAATGAATTTGGGCTGATATTGCTCACAAGAACTTCTTGTCCATCATATCGTCACTCTCATTCCCACATCTGCATGGACCCTTCACAAAGGGGGGATCAAACACATGGCTAAACATCCAGTAGTACCACCATACCTGTCAACTTCATTGTGACCTTTATAGAACAGTCACTCTTGAGAAATCACCAGAGATGTCACCCCTTCAGTTGTCTGTACAGCACAACTCTGAATCCTTGCATCATTCTTTTCTTTATTCCCTCTCATTCTGTAGGAGAGCATTTGTACGCAAAATATGACTAAAACCAGCATTATTAGACAAAATTAAATTCCCTGAGGTGAAAATCTTACAATGGTTATTTCAGTATTTCAAAATGTAATTAAAATGATTACAGAAGAGTCATGCTAATTAGAGATGCATAATGGACTGTAGATTCGCTAGAGAGTACAGTTTGCAAACTACCCATACCTCAGTAGTACGGTAGTCTGCCTGAAGCAGGGAAGTTCAAATAATGCCCTACATTTATCCCTCAGTAAGGAGATCATTCTTTTCAGGGATTGGTTAATATTCACAATGTCATCTTCCCTGCAGGCAAGTGTTACAACTTAAATTAGCGGCAGATGCAGCTGTTAGGATGAGTACTGGAGACTTGTAGGTCATTTTTAGAGCTGGACCCCTTCATGCAGAATGTGGGCGTGATGGAAAAGACAAAAGGTACCTGGGAAGTTTAAGTAGTAAAACCCTGGAATTTTACAATCCCATTACTAGCAGATTACCTGGAAAAGTGGCAAGTCATGCATAGAGAATTTGAACTTTCTTGATTGCAGAACGTTGTACAGGGAAAGTCCCTTCATTGCATTGTCCTTTCTGTGCAGAATAAACATTTCGTAGATTTTATGATACAATAAACACATAGCAAATTAGACACAGGCAAAATGTCAAACAAACCTCTTAATTTTGCCATGGTAATAACATCCCCTAGGAATCAAAAGCAGTCACTAGGAGGATAGATAAGGGCACTTTAAGAACTTTAAAACAGCATGGTACTTGAAGCAGGCCCAGGAAAATGCACACAAATGTGCTGTGTGGAGAATGGCAGGCTCAAGTTATTTCACTCAGGGTCAAAGCTTTTCTTCTTGAATTTATCAGGCTAATGGGATGTTGCATCTTTACTACTCTCACTTGATTCCTACCCTCACTGCTACCCCTCACCCCTCACCTCCTTCTGGCCACTTACCCCACTTCATCCCTCTTCCCCTATGAAATATGTCTGCAGAAAATACCTTATATATATATATAATGTATTTGTTGGGTATACATCAGTATGAATATTGTTTGAAATCTTGTGAAGTTTATGGTTTCAAATCCTCATCCTCAGTTTTAATTGTACCTTTTCCTCTCTAAAGGCAGGGGTTGGCCCAAAAATAGTCCAAAGAGCTGAAAAATTGGAAGATCATAGGGGAAATAGCTCTGAATTATATTTATTTATTTATTAAATGGTGTTATTGGGCATGTGGTGATGAATTGGCATACATGAAATAACAAAAGTTGCTGCTGGAGTTCTTCATTAACATGAAAGGGATTTTAAATACTTCCATACTGCCAGAGTCAAGCAGGTAATGCCATAATTGCACATACTGTACTCCCTGAACATCTGCCAAGTACTTGCAAGGTTTGGTGGCAAGTATGAATATGAAGTATCAAGATGTGGAGTGTACATGTATAAAAATGTTGTGGAAATGTTTGAATGTTACGTGAAAAGAGCTGTCCAGATTAAAATAGACATTTCATTTTGGAAGTAGAACTTCAGATTAGCTTTTCAAAATGTTTTGGCATGTCATGTTTAGAAAAATGGGCCTCAGGGTGCATTTTGCTTTAGATTTATGGAAGTGGGCAATAGAGTACGTGGTCAGTGTAGAGAGTCCCCCATTAAATGACCACTGTAAACCCAGACTCCTTCGTTACAGATCATCTGAATCATTGTCAAATGCAGTTATCCTTTTAGTAGTTGAGACTTGCTCTATTCAGAGTGATTTATGAATTGCACTGCAGTACGTACATGCCGCGTCAGAGGGCCCCTGTGTCACCTAGTGGAAAAATTCATGCAAGTTATTAATCCATAAAATCCCTAGGATTTATAAATTGCAGGAAAATGCACTATTTACATTAACCCCTTGGTTGGTTCAAATGCAGTGCATCTGCTCATACTTGAAAGAAGACAAAGGTTCATTCCTCTGGGATATTTCGTAAGAGTTCTCATCCAGCTGTTTATTAAATAGGAATATGAAGGTTGTTGGTCATTGTTTATGGACACAGGATTTGTTTGTGTTTTATCATTCTTGAAGGTGATGCATTTTGAGCCCCCCTCTTTTTTTTTACTAATACAGTAATCCCTGTAACTTTGTGCATACACTAAGTAACAGACTTAAGTTACAGAAATATAAATTATGGACATGTGGTTTGATATAAGGTCTGAAATTAAAGTCTCTGTATTGTTAACTAAAAAAATTTTAATGAGTAAACATTTGTTTTGTGTAGTATTCAACAACAAAGAATTTTCCATTTTTCAGTTTATCAGTGCATTGTATGGAATTGTGATATTATGAGAATGTGAATAATTATCGGTTGAAATGTATTGAAAGAGTAGCCTGAATTCTGTTATGTATTGAATGGTAAAGTAGTAGTATTCTCATAAGGGATGAAGAAAAAAATTGTATGTCTACATGCAGAAATATTTGCAAATGAAGGAAAAATTGGATTTTGTATACTTTTGTTAATAAATGAGCATTAAAAATGATACCTGCCATCCCACCCCAAAAGCATTTACATGGAAAAAAATTGAAAACATGAAAGGTGACTAATCTTAATAAATAACAGTTTCATTTTTCGTAAAAGCATTTCTCTTTCTTCTATACTTATGTGTAAGAAGAACTTGGGGGACATTCCCAACAGTGTTTTGTACTCACTTTGACATTTGCCATAATTTGCAATTTTGGAGGCCAAATGGTTACAACATACAATAAATTTATATCCATGCATCCAGTGTGCATGGATTGCATTCCCCTGTGAGAGTAGTTATGGTTGAGGAGCAAAGAAGTTTGACACCTGTCCAATTAAGTATTTCAGGGTATTGTTACTTTCTTGGGAGAAAATGGCTGCATTAAATGTGATTAGTACCTGATCTAAAAATATAAACTGTCACCACCTCCAGATGCTTATTTTCTGCATAGCCTCAAAGAAAATAATTTCTGTTTTCTTCACTTTTCCCTTCATCAAAGAAATTTTGTATCCTCTTCATCAGGTGTTACATGTCAAGAGGAGCAATATGCAAGGAAGTGGTCATTTAGATGGTCAGAGTTAAGCATTTTTAAAAGGAAACAAAAAAAAAAATTAGTGAAGTATAAGAAGGAAGTCAGAAATTACTGTGCTATCAACTATTTCAAATTAAATGAATAAATTTGAACATTCTGAATAAGTTATTAATATGGGAATAAGACCCGTAAGTTTCATTTTGTAGTATCTGTTTTTGTAATTTTGGACCTTATGTACAAAATAATAGTACATGCGAATTTTGTAGGGTGCCTTGTGTGTTCAGGGCCCAGGATGAAGCCCCCTCCCCAATAATTTCCAGGTTGATCAATTTCTTCCCAAAATTAGTATTAGCTGTACTTGAGAAAGGCCAAAAATTACCATAGAAATGCCAAAATCTGGGAGATAATAGGTGTCAGACCCCCAATCACAAAAACCTTATGAAGAAAAATGGTTTCGTTCATTATTAAGAAGTAATTATGATAAAAGAAAGACCTTTAAATTTAGTAAGTTTAATGAATGCAAATGTGTATCAAGGTAAAGTGCACTTTGAGCCTAGTATCATGAAACACATCTGCTGTTAATAAATCACACTATACAGTACTTCAGGAATGCAAACTATTGTGACATAAAGTCAAATATTTAGGCTTAGGGTAGAGCCTCCTTTGTGTGATATATTATTGTAGGGAGTGTCCAACTTACAGTCTGCCATTAAATGAATTTTTTAGGTATTCTTCCCCTGAGAGAAAAGATTTTTTTTTTATTTCATTTATGTTGATAAGAAGAAACTATAAGAGAAAATAAGTTTAAGATATGAATCAGTGACCTTTGAGTTGCAAAAAAATATTTATTTTAAAGACTTAAGTATTAAACTGAACATTGTCTTAGACATAGTTTAGAGTTAGTGATAGATGCATTACACATCCCTAGGATGAAATCTGAGGGGTTGGACAGGAAAGCTCATAGTTTTCATCTGGATTTCATGAAGATCACTTTTAAATCATGATCGTTTGTGGTGTGTTTTCTATTCCAAAGGTAATTAATCAAGTCCATCCCTAAATAGCCAGGAATTTGAATTTATATCCTGTTACAGTCTCATCCTTACTTTTGCTAATGTATGTTCCATATCTCATCGGGGTAAGGCACGTTCCTCCAAGTAATTTCATGGCCTGTTTATTTTGTCGTTGTTGATTTTCCCAGAACTTGAAGCTATAGTGTTACTCATCCCCTTTATTTGTACCCTTAGCAGCTGCTTGCTTTCCAGTTTTCTTAACTTTCACTTTGTTACACACGGAATATTTAGTATTCGAAACAACTGGTTTGAAAGAGGCCATCTTGTTTAACATTGTTAAAATTTGCTTTGTGTTAACATAGAGCTTAAGTAGAGATTTCAAAGAGTGAAAAGAATTGAAAGTAAAAAATGAATCATCCAGGAGTGTAAGATATTAACTGGCAGCTTGCGCAGATGATCTTTCAGCAGGCTATAAATTGTGCGAAGTTTCTCACACTTCATAGCTCTCCAGTAACAGAAAAACACAGAACACAGAACTTATTTTCACAGAAGTATTAGGCTGTAATTGATTGAGCTGTGAATTATATTCCCTTTGTGATTAATGAATTATTATCTTTTATTTGGTATTTACCTGCCTGTTTCTTGGTTTGTATTATGTAGAAAAGCCCCACTGTTTGTCAGTCTGTTGCCTCCTTTTTCATTTCTGTTCTTTATCTTCCTAATAATAAGCAGTTAAAACTCTGATTGCTATATTCTCTCCCCTTCAGAGGTTTCTGTACTTCTACGTATTAGGTCCCCAGAAATCGATGCTCAGTGTACACTGCAGCCTCTGACATTTGCCTCTACTGTCCTCAGCACAGTTGGTATTTCTTGTTAGGTTTTCCTGGCTCTACATCTTTGGTATTTACATGACATTTTAAGAGAACTTACAAGTTCTTTATTAAGCAGCCAGGATTGATGCTATGTGCACTTGATCACAAAGATGAATTCCCTCAACAGGAGGGTAATAGTCACTGAGTCCTCTTATGGACTCAGGAAAGTGTAAATATTTGGACATGAATAAAGAGCCTTTTTCCCTGGAAATTTTGATTATGATGTATATCTATCATATGGAAAGGGTCGTGTCAGAGATAGCCATCAATGGTAATTGAAAGGCACACCCTGTTGCCTTGTAAACTTAAGGTCAGTTTGTGGTTTAAAGCTTTTAAAAAATATTATTTTAGTATAAGTTACTTTAGTGTAGGCAGCTATACAGTTTATGAGGCAGAGTCAATTTTAAAGGCATGTGTGACCTCCCACCAAATGATGACTCACCGTAGGGGATAATATAGTCATCTACATCTGATGTGTATATCTTTGATGGAATAGTCTTAGATTGAAAAAAAAATCATTTAAGATGCTACTGTGACTAGAGAGTGAGCTTTTAAGGTTTTAAGTGTGCAGATGTCTAAGAAAGAAATTCTTTTATTTTATAAAAATTGAATTTTGTTATGTATATAGAAAGCTTTAGAGCTAAAGGATGAAATAGTTTTATATCTTCAAGCAGATATCCTGTTAGGTCCACAATTTTTAAAGCTTTTTTCTGGCCTGTTAAAATCCTTTTATGGGACAGATTTGGCCCCTAGGCTACTACTTTACTTGAGAACACCTGTCTTTTTGTTTGAATGATAATTACCGGGGGGGGGGGGGGTAGTGATGAATATCTGAGGTGATTATTTTTTGTGCAATCAGTACAGAGCTTCAAGTAAGTAAGACCAGCAGTACTCATGAACTGCTTTCCTTTGGCAACCCATGAAAGGCATTTTCCAGTGGCTTTTCACAAGGGTCCCATGTGATAGAGAAAAAAATGTCAGTTCATACCCTCTAAACCCTTTTCCAAACTCGAGATATCTAATATTAAAGACTACTTATTTTTGTCAAAAATACCTCCAGTTCTCATCAAGGTCACAGAATGTTATGTAAAGTGAGCACATTGCCTCAGATTTCTTTTGTTTTCTCTTATAATTGAATGTCCTGTTGTCCTTGAAATTTGATACTGTTGGAATGTTTGAATATATATCTTTCCATGTAGGTTCAGCATAAATCTACACCATATGTATGGCATATCAACCAAAGTTGCTAAATATTCCCTACAACAGTGTCAATATCATAAAGAAATTCAAAGCTTTGTCAAATTAATGTGCTGCAATGACATCACAAATTTCTCATAATGCACTTTATCTTGAGAAAAAATTGCATTTCTTTGAAAATTAGTATCATCCAAATGCTACAAGCTATTGAGATGTGGTTTTCACCTCCTAGAAGAGAAAAATTTTCTGCATTTTTTTTTTTAAGTCATTGATTTTTGTCACTGGCAAATCCCTTTAAGTTAATTTGCATGTGGAGTGTAGGTCACCTTGATGAAGAGTCTTGTTGAAATCAAGAGAGAGTGTGCAGCATCCCTGCGAAAGATTTTTGTATGGCACTTACGGGTATGTTTATATTACTGTGTCCTATGTGCTGTTGCATTGTATGCTCTCCCATATTCTCAGAAACATGGTTAACTTGGTGAAATTCCATGGAATATTTTGGTAATTGTGGATGATTTTGTTGAAAGTTGTTGTGAGAAACAACCTAACAAAGCTCTGTTGTGACCATATTTCAGTCAAAACCCACATTTCCACACCACTGCTATAGACACATGCAGTTTCCTTACCATACTTTTTTTTCTTTTTTTTTTTTTGGTATACTGTAGCTATGATAGTAATATGTATTACCTTTTCTCTCTCTGGCGGATGGGTTTTACACCCACCCCCTTAAAATGTCGAAGATGACATCTTCTAAAGTTCTCTTTTGGAGACTATTCCCAAACTGCAGTCACCAGTTCATTTAACAAAAATGTTATTTCAAGACCGAAGACATCCGTGCTATTTTGCATGAATGAATGATTGATGTGTCAGAAGGCTTGAATCCCTCCATTCGGCAACAAGTTTTATTACTCAATTTATTTCTAATGGTGATCAGTCCAATGTCCATTCATGCAGCAGATGTGTTTGTGCTGTATACCTCTAGAGCTTTCAAGGAGGATACTGGGTGATAATAAAATGTGCCCACAAGTGACAGTGTGTTTTGATATTGGTAGGATGAGCTGAAAATTAAGCAAATGCTCAAGAGGTTGAGAGCTACCTGAACTGAGCTCAGGTCATGTTTAGCTTTCATTATGTGGAATTGTGCATGAAACTGAAGTATGAAAAGGACAACCCGAAGGCATTATGCATGGCACATAAAGTACAGTGTGTTTAAAAGGATCAGTGAGTGGTAGTGTACTTCCAGAAACATAGAAGCAAAGAGTTGTACAAATTTTCATTTGAATCAAGTTGCCTTTTGACTCGGACCATTGATATATTAGTAATCTCCAAGAGTAATTACTTATAAACATATTTATTCTGTTAGTATATACTCAGATTGAGTGTTAATGGAAACAGGAAGCTGGAAAACAGCTCCCTAATGTTAAACTTTAAACTACAACTGAAGTTGATATCAGGGCTGGATGAAGCATGGGCCAGTAGGGCACATGCCCAGGGGCCCTTACACAGAGGAGGACCCACAAACTAGGATATCATATTCTTTTAGGGATATCAGGAGATGACGTCTAGTCTCAATCCAGAAGCCACCACGTAGAATGAGCTCACACAATGTAGGCTATAATATTTTTGGCATTATTTTATTGGGAGATGTGTTCTAGCCTTAACTTAATTAACATTTCTGGTCAATCTGTCAAATTTAAGACTCCTCACAGTGGCAGCAGAAGACAGGATATGTTCTGGTATGAAAGGTAAGCCATTGAATGTATGTTTAATACAATGCATCAGTAACTCTAGGCCTACTTGAAGAGGTATGTGTATGTAGAACCAATGAGTGTTCATGGGGTCCCCACATAGGTTCAAGCCCAGGGCCCCCACATTTGTAAAGTTGGCTCTGGTTGGAATACTGTATTCTTCAGCGGAGATGAGGGTCCTAGGTGAGCTGATCAGTGATATGGAACCTACTGCCATTGTGCTTGGTGCTCAGCATAAGCAATGGAGTAGGACAACAAGCCAGTGAGCCACAACTGGAAAAAAGGCTGTGGCCGGCCCGACTTAAATCGATTGGTTAGAAACTGAGCCGTAAAACCTCATCTAACTGATCAGTGATATGAAAAAGGTACTCTGCTTGGTTAACCCTTGGGTGATGGCAGTCATAGAGGGCAGCTTTTACTGGCCTAAAGGAAAAATGCAGTCCAATTTGAATTTGGTATACCCATCATCCTAATTCAGGAATGGCTCCTTTGAGTCATGTGACAATATTTTTGTTACTTATTTGCTAAATTTATGCAGAATAACTCATTGGTTTACGTTTAATATTTAATGATTTTATAAATTAGAGACATAATGAAAAGTATTTATGAGCAAAATAAGTAGAAATCTGTAGGATTCAGCAGACTTTTGAAAATAAACTTGATGACTGCTTTCTCCCTTTAATACTGGAAGATAGAGAAGGTGAGGGTGACGTTGATAGCAGCAGAAGGAACAAGATAGAAAATGTTGTTACAGCTTAAAACAATTTCAGAAAGGGAAACTGTTTACATGTTGTTGGTTTCATTTCACTTTACCTCTACAGTTGCCCTATCATTGAATTGACTTTCACTAAACATTGCTTATTAGATTCTTACACTAGTGAGAATCATCTTTGACCCCTTCATGTAGTAGATGGATTAAAATAAATTAAATGGTAAGTAATATTTTGTTTAGTATTCTGTGCCAAGCTTGTCCACCAAAATGTTTAAATTAAGAGAGGAAGGTCAAAGGAATTTGCAGTAATTGTCAGAAGGAGATGACTAAATTCTGTGATTTTTAGCTACATCTATAAGCATCTTTGCGAAGTCTAAATTGACGCAAGGACAATTATTTAGTTTCAACAGGCTGGTTGTAATGAGGGAGAAACTATCTAGGTTTGTTGACATGAAAACCTACCTAGTCATGGACATGCAGTGGTTAACATGGGCGTGGCATGAATTTTTGTCCTTGTCATTTTGTGATCATCTGAGTAATACAAATAATAGTGTTTACATTAAATTGCCCACAATTAACTTACGTGCAAATCATAACATCTTAATTAAGTTTTCAAAAACAAATTTTGGTATCCCTTGTTGTGTATTGATTTGTTGTTTTTAAATACAGCCTAATTGCTAGTTAGAAGTTCTGAAACTTTGTGTACAGTTTCATTTTGTTTCAACAGTAGTAGATAATTTCCCATCTAATTAAATATTGTAAGGTATGTTTGGCATAGTCAGTATTAACATAATGATATTAGTTGCTTAATCCAAGGACTGTAAATTGATGGAACTGGTCTGTATATGAATCCAAGGACTTTCACCTCCAAGGAATGGTTGACTGATGCTGTGCTGTTGATTTTACAAGACTGAGTGGTTGATGACATTTGTTAATAGCTATGAGGCTTTGTAATTTGGAGTTTAGGTTCATGTCATGACTTCATCATAAAATATTAGGTTGTTATGGTAACATTAGTTCCTCATGAGAGAGCAGTCTGTAATAGTGTTCCCATTTGAAGGGATCTTTAGAATTTAGAGAAAAATTTAAATTTGAGGTAAGAGCAAGTATGTAGCTGGGGGAGGGTGGGGGCAAAATTTTCTCCCCCTAGAAAAGTTCAAGTTGCCATTGGCTTCACACATTTTTTACACATCTAGCCCCCTGAAAAATATTCCCACCACCTGGAAGTTGTCTCTTTCCCATTCACTACCTTGTCTGGCTATGGGCCTTGGTCAAAGGTTGAATTAAAAGTCAGCTCAGTCTGAACCGTCATTCACAAGGCTCATCAGGGCTCCTCTTACCGTGTGGTTGCTTAGAGATTTAATGCTGTGATGTATGTAACTATTTATCATGGCTTGACTGGTCTGTGGGAACAAAATGCAACCTACTTGAATGACAGGTGAAAATATTGTTTTTAGCGTTAGAAATTAAAACCTGATTGTTATTATTATTTTTTTATAACTCAGTGCTGTGATGTAAAAGTTTTAATATTGAAATAGCAATTAGAAAGAAGACATACTTTTTCAAATTTTCTGTGTCTAATATTTATACCTTTATTTGGTAATTAAAAAAATTCAAAGTTAACTTTTTAAGCTTTGGGTACCTCACAGTCATTACTGTTTTTACGGCAAGTACGTTTTTTTTTTGTCCTCACCCTGGTGAAGTTTTTTAGTCTTAGATCAGGTATTTACCTGATCCTTATTTTTACCATATGAGCTTTGAAGAAGACACAGCACTGTAACTGTTATATTTCATGATCTTTTTTTAAATTATTTTCATTAAATGCATTATTTTTTAGCACAGTTTTAACTGTGTCTGCAAGTGTTAAGGCCTGCTCATCAAGAAAATTTAAAGAAATAAAAACCCGTCAGTCAATCTGTTGAAGCAGTGCTCTGTAGTAGTGTACCAAACAAAACAACCTGGACTCCCTTAAAATACATGGTAACACTGTGCTTCCTTTTTGTGTGGGTGCATGATTTTTCATCGATAGTCAACAGCCCCAGAATTTCGTCCTCGTCCCTAAAATGTGTGAACCTGTATGGTGTAAGAACACATAAATATGCATTTTTGGAATGCTGAATACTACACTGTGTACAGTATTGGCCCAAAGCCTTGGAGAAAATTGAAGTTTGTGAAACCACTACTGAATCCTGTAAGTATGGGTGCTATTTGTAATGCATCTAAGATCAACTAATGAACCATAACCAGCAAAGTGAATATGAAATATTAAGTATTTGGTCACATGTTTCCAAGGACAATTATTGGTATTTTCGTGTTTTTTAAATGTCAAACAAACAAGTAATCGCCTTCATAGTAGGCTCAGTTGATTTCACAAAATTTTGGAGTGCAGCACTTGTGGCCATCAGAATGGGGATGCTTAATGAAAATTGATTCTTAACACTGTTTCCTTTTTAAACTGCAAATTGGTCAAATGCTGGTACATTTCACAAACATTCAGTTTTTTGTGTTTCTGTCCTGATCCTGGCTTGTTTCTAACTTTTTTTGATACCAGCAAAGCTGGTCTAGAGACAAAGGCTGTTATTAAAGAAATGTTGCCTTAAAAAATGAGTCAGAATTCTTTGAAATTTTGCATAAATTTCTACCAAACAAGACCAATGTGGAGTTCCATTTCCATTCATTATGGGAGTTGGCTGCTCCATTCTTGACCAACAATAGGTCAAATGCTAGTGTATTTCATTAACACTTCAATTTGTGAAATTTCTGAGCTGATCCTGGCCTGTGTATAACTTTTTCTGATACCGAAAAAGTTAAATAGAGACATAGACACCTCGTGAAAGGAATGTTATATCATAAAATTTGAATTCTCTATATTCTTTAAAACTTTGCAGAATTTCCACCAAATGAGACATAATGTGGAATTTCGATAGGCCTTATGCATATATCACAGAACAGAAAGTGCACCTCCCTGATGGAGGCAAGCGCATCAATCATTGCAACTTACACCAGCAAATGCAGACAGCTGATTTGTGTACTGGACTGATATGCACGTCTTCTACGCACGAGTGAGGAATCTATGTCATGCATGCAGTGTGCTTCATTGTTTTGCCTCCAGAATGATGTCATGTGACATCAGTCCATAAGGTCTATTCCACACGTTATGGGAGTTGGCTGCTCCATTCTTGACCAACAATAGGGGCTGTAAGAAATTTTGTGTTGGGGGGGGGGGGACCTATGTTGAAGTCATTGTGCCTTGCATAGTATTAATCTGTCATGACTAGTGGTTGAGTGGCTCAGTAAAAAATATGTGACGTTTTTGAGATGGAAGGAACGGTCAGCCATATAACCATAATAATCTCTTATTATGTATTATTTTTGATGAATGGGGACCATGATTTGCAGTTTCTTTTTCTTGGGGGGTGGAGGTAATGTCCCCCCCCCCCCCTTTGCCTCTTTGTGGAGCTGCTTATGTTGAACAAAAATTGTGATTCCAAACTTGAATTCAGGATTCGATCTGACTCACCAAATGTTATTGCTTGTACACTTAAAGTCAACAGTACTTTGTCTTGGAAGAAAATTACAGTCAGCTTTTAAAACAATAAGCAAAAGAACATTGAAGCATATTGCTAACACAAACATGAAACTCTGTGCATCTGAGGTTATGCCATTTTGGAGTTGCAGTTGTAAAGGTGCAAAATACTTTCCCAACTTGTGTCAGAGATATTGTTGTTAAGTCATATTTTGTGAGAATTATTTAATAGGGGATTACATTGAAAGTTTTCCTTTCAATAGACCCTTTTCCAAATAGCAACTACAAAGGATAATGGGACAGATTTAAGTACACATTTTTTTGTCCATAGTAAAATGCCATTCACGGAAAACGACACACACCAAAACTTGATCCCACAATCCTCTGTAATTGCTATTTGGAAAAGGGTCTATTGGGCGAAAGTCTGGTGGACTACAAAAAAGACACAAGAATGACAGAGTGAGAGATCATCTGAAAAAGTGGTTAAATAGCAAAATTTCCCTATTGCCATTTTTAACATTTTGTTAAATTTGGCTTTTAAGTTTTGGCTTGCGAAAATATTTCATGCATCTCACAGTTCAAGGAATGTACAGTAGGTAAGCATCAGAGCTCGCAAACCTGTTCTTGTAGGAGACCTGAAGGATGACTCATGTAGGGTGTTTCATTTGTTATTCTGTGAGCATGGTAAGAGGGATAAAATTCGAATTTTTTTTTTTTTATTAGACCAAAGTCTGGTGGGCTGCATACCATGAACAAGAATGCCAGAGTAATGGATCACTTGCAAAATCTATTTTGATAGCAAGGTTGTCAGTTTATACTGAAGTTTACCCTGCCAAATTTTATATAAAATCTGGCTTTAAAAGTTTTGGGTAGGGGGAAAATTTTATGCACCTCACCAAGAGCATCAACAGCTTCTGAAGAGTGGTGGGTGGGGGAGGGGACATAAGCTTGACCAGAATTACCTCAAGTGTGAATTGTGAAGCCCTAAGAATGAGGGATCTGGTCTTACTAAAGGGCCCTAGAAAAATTTGGAGGCCAGATGATATGGGGTGCCATTGGAGGTAATTGCTTGGGATTTGCATCCATTAAATGGCTGTTACCACCATTTTTTAGTATGATTTTATTGAGTCAGCCGTGTTGCAAGTTATGGAATTAAGCATGTGCCTCTAATTTTTTGTTAGGGGTCTGGAACGGGGAGGGGGATGGGCAATCCCTTCCACTTTCAATAGTGGGAAGGATGATGATGGGAGATATTTCCCTCCTGTTCCCCACCTGTTGATCCCCATGCACCTCACTCTGCTTTTTTTTTACAAATTTGTTTATAAGGTGAGAATCAGAGTTGACAATTGTTGCTGTTGCAGTAGACTTAAGTGGTTGCTTACATAGGGTGTTCAGGAATTTGATCTGGGTCAACTGTTATTTGCTCAGTTTATTTTTAGAAGCCAATTGTTATGATTGCAGTGTGATGACAATGAATTCTGAAAGTTAGTCATCGTAATTGTCAAGAAGGCTTGGGTGGCTCCAATAGTTTTGGAGTTACCCAAGCCTGTGGCTCCAATAGTTTTGGAGTCTGGGTACCCGCGGCTCTATTAGTCATGACTCTGAATGGAGTTGCGACTCCTAAGATGGCATCACAACTGATGTAGGAATATGTACTGCAGCAGCTATCAATTACTAGCCTACCAGTCATATTAATACACCACTTGGCTTACAGTATAGGCTTCTAAATGGATTAAGTGTCCAACTGCCAATGTCGGAGAGTCGAAGTGGCCAACTGAATTGCACTCTTGTGATTTGCATACAGGTGAAAAGTAAAACAGCCAGTTTGATACTGTATTTCATAAAAACCTGCAGAACAAATTACGTACACACATGCAAATTTCAAGCTATGATTTTTGGTCTTATTTTTAGCAGTACTAAAAATTTGCCAGGAGTTGCTATTGTAGGAAAAGTAGAGGTTCCCCTCCCCCTAAGCTTGTTGTCAGGTGGTGGCTGTACAGGACTGGGGAATTTTTAATAGGCCATTTGCTATAGTTGAATTTAGTTACATTATTCTGATATATTTTTAAAAGTGTTTAGCTTTTTTTGTCACATATTTGGGTTTTCTGATTAGGGATTGTACAAAACAGATTGATATGAAACTCCAGAAGGTTCAGAATTTAACAACAGTGTATTGACTGAACTGCCCACTTATTTTAGCCTCTTAGCTGATATCCAGGCAAGCTCACCTACAATCATGCATTGACTACAATTAATACTCCATTTTTTTTAAATGAATTGAAAGGAAGGGGGGGGGGTGGGGGGATTAAAATCATTTTATGTCCTATTGTCATTCTGTCAAAGAAGCGAATGCATGCAAGTAAAATTCTAGCTTGGGAGGAATCTTCAAAAATGCATCTGAATTCTTGCAAAGCCACTTTAAGTTTGGTTGTTGCACTTGTATGTGAGAAAGATTCTTTGTTGTAGTCAGTAGTGATATAGTCTGCTGCCCTCTACTTATTTTCATTGAGTGACATTAGAACTGAGTTCTTATTGGTTCTTTTGATACCAGGCTTCTGGTTAGTGTGAGAAATAAATATTTGTGCCAACTAAAGTAATTAAGCAGTTGGGTACCTTTTTAGTTGAATTGGTTTTGGAACTTAAAGGGAAAATGCAGTTACCCCAAATTTGAATTAGTATATTCATAAATGGCACTTTAAAGCATGTGACAACAATTTTGTGACTTGAGTTTTAACTTTATGCAAAATTATCCCTTTGTTTACCTTGAGGATGCCACATTTATGTTCTTAAACAATATCAAAGATGCTTGCCATAGAGAGAATAAGAGATTTGTAACATTTGTTTAGTTCATGTGTCATACATAGTATGTTTGTGGTGACTGCTTGTTCGGACTCTTAAACTGTGTTGTGAGGTCAGTTTTGGGTGAAAGTGAGACAATGTGGATGACTCACAAAATACAATTCTATTCATCAAATGGTGAAATATTTATGCAATATTTTAATTAAAATTGTCAAGAAAAGATGTTTTCTGCATTGAAAAAGGGAAAAATGTTTCAAAGAGAGAAACATAGGCACATGAAGTAGGGGTCTGGGGCTACTGCATTCTGCTGGAGGAAATAAAAAAAGTCAGTCAGTGCAAGCAGATTTATGTCATTTTCAGGGAGCTTGCTGTTAATTTTCATAGCAAAATTTATGTCAGGATTGTTGGCCACTTTAGGAACGTTCCAGGGTGAACGCCTTCTGCCTCTCATGTCTAAATACCATGGAAAAACCTGGAAATACCTGGAAATTAAAAATGTCAAGGAGTGTCATGGAAAAGTCCAATGGAAAATTCATTGAAGTTTCTCAGTTGATAAGAGATCATGAAAAGATGATACTTAAAGAAAAAAAAACATGGGATCCTTCTCAACTGGTACATATATGGATGCATACTATGAGCTACTGGCTTTGTGACATTGAACCTAGAGTATTGCTTTCAAGTGTTTGTTCATATATACAATGAAGTGGTTGGTTGGAATGGCTGTAAGGGGAAGTGGCAGCCATCTTGTTCATGATAAGGCTCATGGCTACCATTATTTCAGTTTGATGACTGGGTAAGTTGCACAGACTCCTGAATGTGAAACAATGCAAGAACAGATGATGGAAAATTTGAATTCCTAATTTTGTGTTGGAAAGTCATAAAAAAAGTTATGGAATGTAATTTTCACATTTTGGAGGAATCCTGAAATATGCTCTGAAGTGAAAGATGCATAATATGATTGTATGAAGTAGAAATTGACTGGATACTGTAAATTGTACTTGTATTGAGTTGAACTATGTAGTTCTCATGTCAGCGTTTTGGTATGTTTGTGAGGGTATTTCCCAATTTGCTTTTCAACATGTTCATACTGTCTTAAAGATGCTGTATAGTTTTCTTGCACTGATCATGACAAGTGTACTTGAGTTGGGGGAATTCCCCTTCCCTTTGAACAACCCCCACACGCACACACACACACACATGCACACAACTTTTCCACATTTTTGATCTCTGTACTCTTTCTTGAGTAGTAGAGTTCAGCAAACCTACCATTGAGGTTATACTTGTGTAAACAAATTTTTATAAACAAGTGAAGCCTCGTACTGAATCATCATAATTCTTTGTATTCTAAAAAGTTGTAGTTTGGTATAATTACTATGCCTCCCAAATGAATTCCAGTACTTATGTCAAAACAGTTTTGCAAAATGATGAGGCAATTATAAATTCTGATTATTTTTATTAGAAAAACTGACCAAGAAAAAAGTGCATTGCCATTCAGCTATACTATTCTGAATCTGCTGTGCCATAAATTTGTTTGCAGTTCTTTGACAGATATTACCACAAACATCAATTTCTTTCATCCATGGCATATTTTGAGGGCTGATTTTACGATGACTCATCACTAAGAAAAAACATAAGTTTTGTGTGTATGTAGCTACGAAAGGTAAATCCTAAATTTCAGGCCAGAGATGCCTGTTAATTGATAAGATTTTCCTAGGGTGGGAGGGCCGGTATGGTGTTGTTAAGGTTTTGTCATGGGGACATCATACAGACCACATATACAGTACCCTATTTAGCCTTTGTCAAGGCTCTTCTGCCATTTATTATGCCTCCTTTGTTATTTCGATTCAAATCTTCGGGTTCTCCTAGCCTGCATCGTATTTACTGCGCCTCCACGGATCCAACCTCGGCATCAAAGCCTTTGGACAAAGTGTTAATACATGTATCTGTGATATTCACGTTGCTACTACTTACTATTAATTGTTATGTTGCTATCTCGTTCTTAGAATATTAACCAATGAAATTGCTTCAATTAGTGTTGTGCACTCGCAGAACCGGCCCCTGTTGTCAACCTCACTCACGTTACCGCTCGTACCGTTGGAAGAACACAACGGCAGACATTTGTAAATCAAACCATTACCAAGTCCAGAGTAGAGATTAACAAATGTGTCCCTTTCAGTACTAAAGGAATTGCTCCAACGTGCTTATTTTTCAATGATTTGGCGTCTAGTTGTAGCCTACAGCAGCATTCTTTGCGATTGAAACAAGCCTATAACATTGACTGGGTTGTTGTTCACAGTACAAGAAGTATGTACACACGGTACAGTACTACATGCACAACCTATAACTGAATATTCATAATGTCTCAAGACGGGGTTCTCTGATTGGTTCGCTTAATTACTACCGATTTGGTAGTAGATTTCAAAGGTTATAGTTAAACGGTAGATGAATAAAATTATCTTTGTCCAGAGCCTTTCCGGCGTGGCACATACCAGGGGGAGGATAACACAGGAGGTAACAGCTAGTGTTTACAAGGGGGATGTGAAAGAAACTTACGCCGGCAAGACTCGGCAGAGGCTATACCCTATTATGTCAGAGGCAAATGGACCTTAAATTCCTCTCTGTGGGCATGGGGTCCAGGGGCTGTTTGGTGGGTTACAGGAGGGAGGCAACAGTGCCAAAGGCACCACAGAAGGGAGAAGTGTTGCTCCTGTGGAATGGAATGTAAAGAGAGTTTAGAACCGATTACGTTATTTTTCATATTTACACCTTAACACTGGTACCTTCCATTATACTTTTCTCTCTCCTTGTAGTTTCTTTCACATCTACCCAGTAGATAAACTTCAAGTAATGCAACATGTGTACTGCCCTCTGTTGGCCTACTACTCATTGTCCATAATAGTACTGTATGATAAAAAACTTTCCGGGTAAGTATCCCCCTACCTTTTGTTTACATAAATTTCTATACATATTTATGTCGATCTATTCCATCCACAGTCGGTTGTCAGTGTATGATATACTTGTTTTGTGTATCTGATGATGAAATTTGAGTAAAACGTTGGAAGAGCTTCTCTGTTAGTATTACCTCCCTCTCTACACGGTCAATTAGTGACATTGGAATCTCTCTTGCAGCTGAACTAATGAAAAAAGTAATTAAACATTGTGAGAAGGAAAATAAAACCTCTCTCTTTGAGGTTGACCTTGCAAAGGTTTCTGTACTGTTCACCTTTTAATTAAGACTTAAATAGTTACATAAGTTATGAAGTTGAGTGTGGAACTTATGAAATGACAGCAGTTGAGAATCAAAGCATAGCTTAACTGTAAATTAAGGGAGCAGTATTTGGAAAAAAAGGTCTATGTTTTTAATTGTGAACGTATAGTTGGATTATACCAAAAATAGTGTGTATAGCATAATCAGCAGCATTAGGATTTATATTTGCCTAGTTGTCAGTTGTGATGTTCTCATAAGTTTGATAGTGAGGGCGATATATATGCAAATTACTTGTGATTCATTGAGGCATTTGAAAGTGACTGATTAGCACTGAAAGTGCTAATTTTTTACAAAAAAGCACTGAAAGTGCTAATTTTTACAAAAAAGTTTTTTTTCATTTTAATTTGCATGAACATGAAAAATGTGTCTTCCTGTCTGTAAGGAGGATCACTCAACCATTAAATAATTATCTGGAAATATTACAAGGGCAATCACAAACATGATCTAAGCCTCAAATCAGCCATCCTTTTTTCAATACTAAAGGCCCTGACTGATTAATGCTCTTTATAGTCTGTGTTAAAGTTCTACTGGGGTAGCACGGCCATGTTTATAGTGGATCTTATCTTCATGTATATTGTATATGGTGGCTGTCATACCAGCCTATAAAAGTAGCACTCCAGGGTAATGAAAAACTGGTATTAAAGGTATACAAATGTGAAATATTTCGAGGAATTAACAGATACCATAGCAATTTTGCTATCCTTATCACTAGTAAAATTATGCCACCTTTGCAATTTCCCAGTGTTAGAAAGTTTTGGTTGTCATACTATACAAACCAGGGGCGCAAATCCGGAGGGGGGCCTTTGCCGACTCAAGTGAAAAAATGGGGGGCCAAACCCTAATTTGCCCCCCCAAATGTGAATAGCAATACTCATTTTTTTCGCCGCTTGATCACTTTTGACATCCCTTTGATAACAACACATGACAACAACACAATTATAGGCTATAACTGACGTAGTATTTGAATGTCTGTTGACCAAGGCTGTATGGAATATCATCTGAAGCTGAAACCTGGCACAGACGAATCAATTTTCAGTCGAAAACACTTAAGACATGTCTTAGTTATACCTTCACTTCATTTCCTAATCTAGGCCAGAGTGATCTATCTCTGCATTTTGTGCCCGGTTCTTGAAACACATCAGTAGTATAAATTAACTTTGTGCCCTAACTAACCCTTTTGACAAGTGTAAATGATCTAAAACCCAGGAGCCTTTACACTAAAAAAACTTCCTTTCAAAATAATCTTTCTGCAGCTTCTGAAATACTAAAACCCAGGAGCTTCCGGGGGCTTCACCCCCTGGACCCCCACCGGGGCTTTGCCCCTGGACCCCACCAGGGGCCCTAAGGCGGCCCCTGGACCCCACCCACGAGGGCTTCACACTTCATGCTCGCGGTGCACGCTACGCGTGCACAGTTTCAAATTCACGTGTACACCTTATTCGTTTTTGCCCCCCCCCCCACTCTCAAACAGAGATTTGCCCCCCTGATACAAACAGCCAGCAAATTCGGCAATGTCATGCCAAGTCTGAGAACCTTTAACTGCCACCTTCTTTAACTCCACCTGCCTTTGTTTGTGCATGCACAAATGGTACCCCTACATTATATGAGAGCTGCTGCTAGGATGTGAACTGCTGCCACCCATCACTACACGTCTTTGTAACAGCATGCATCACTGGTCATCATCGAGTCTTTGAAGCCCCGGGAAAATGGCCAAACTCTGTTAGTCATTGTGCTTCTATTGTACACCCAGCTAAGTATTGTCCAAATCTGGTCATTCTACTTTTCGTGTGCTCCTGCCTTAGGAGCATGACTTATAAAGTACATGTAATGGAGGTTACAAACACTTAATATGCATAAATGATTCCCAACAATGTATGGTTTTAGCTAGGCTGTGAGTCCACCCTCTCCCCACCTCCTTGTCTTAACGTGCATGGTGTGCTTGTGTGCCTGTACATGTATGTTAAAGTTATCTCTGCCATAACCAAGTAAATGTGATTATAGGTTAAGGTGGGGCTATGTATTGGGAAAGCTGGATAAGCTGAACAGATTGAGGAAATGAATGCATGGAGAAAATTGTTTGCATAACTTAGTTGTAATCAAAATGGGATCAATCATAGATAATGTCACAGCTTGTCATTAGCCAATTAAAATTAATAAATAGCTCATGAAAAAGATGCAAAATGCTGCTGTCATTTCAGAGTTAGCTATTTATTGTATAAACAAATGTTTTCTCATACTTCCTTTCATGCTACTAGAATATAGATAGTAAGATGAGCAAATTTTGTTGTTATTCAAAGAAAGTAGATTTATAACCTAATTTTTGTTAGTCTAATGTTCTGTATTATTTATAGATTGGTTTGCTGTGAGCAGCTGAAGTACAGCAGGTGTCTCATGTAACACCCTTATCATAACATACTATGTTGTTGCATGAACTGTGTTTGTTTCCCTTTGCCTATACTTGCAACATTCTTATAGTCACTGGCTTTCTCTTTAAGTAGTCAGTGTCAAGATTTGTTACAGGAGAGTTTACTTTTCATGGGTATATTTTACAGTTTTGAACTTTTTTGTATTTAATCATGTCACTGAGATAAGGAGCTTGATGAAGTGAAGAATTTGCTCATTCCTAGAGGGATAAGATCACAGTAGCTTGGGGATGGTTCACAGTGCTTCAATGAATGATGTACCTGTGATGTATGTATGTATGTATGTGTAAATTGTTTGTCTGTGTGTGTAGTTATATTGGATACTGATAGATCTTGCATATCTTCCTTTCTGCCGGACAACCTACACTTGGCTACACATCTTTATGTAGCCATCATCTGAGGGACAAAGGAGGCTAAAATAAAGAGAAGTGGAACATAAAATGTGATCAAAAAGTATGGCACTAAGTTGGCCTTTTCTAGACTGCAGAAAACATGCGCTTTATAAAATGGAAGAGATTTTCTGAGAATTTGACCTTCAAGAGCAGGAAAATGTGCCAGTCTACACATGAACATATTTCATTAGGATTTATAATGATTAATGGGCTTGGGTGGGTTACCTAACTCTAAATCTGACTTGAGTCAGATTCCTGGCCAGAAGTCAAGCAGGGACTTTACTCTCCCTGGGATTGCGGCTCCTGGGTGATTTCCAGTACTGTCGAAATTATGGACAAAAATCATATTTTGTGGAGTTTATACATTTGTGTTATATCACAGGTTTTAATGAAGTGTTACACCATTTGATCTTTTTCTGCATTCAGTCACGTGTTTTCCCTCCAGATGGCCACAGCAACTCCTTCAGAGTCATGACTAACAGGGGCGGTACCCAACTCCAAACATGTTGAAGTTGCCCAAGCCTAATGATTAACTCTTATTGCAATCAATTCACTTTGTTTTGTTATAATTATCATATCAAGAGTTACTTTCTTCAATGGTCTGTATAATCCATGCACAAAGTTGAAAGAAACAAAAGTTACACTTTGCCACAGATTTGCCACAGGTTTTTACACATTTGACATGCAAACCCGTGGCAGCTAAACCATATTAAAAACAATTTTGAGACAAAACCTGTGGCTTGAAATTAAAGGCAAGAAGAGGTGTGTCAGCCTTTCTTCAGAGGTTCTAAATACAGTACGTACACAGGTTTGACACCTGAAAACACGTGTGATTTGTTTTGTTTTTCACGTGTGATCCTGCATGTTTTCCTGTGCAGTTTGACACAATTTTGTGAAAGTTGTTTTTAAAGTATTTTTTTATGCCTAAATATTTTGGATAATATCAGCCCAATAAAGCTCAAATTCCAACATTAATCACCCCTGGGGGTCCAGAAAAAGTGACCCCTTTATCGAAAGAAAAGAATTGTATTTATGTTTGAAATGCCATCTGCTTGAGAATAAAGTTGGTTGTTAAAAGTACACTTTGATATGCATATACTGCATGGATGATTTTTTGCATTGTCTGGTTTTATGCGATAGCAGCGGAAATACTCTAAAACACAATTTCAAAACATAGTTGACATTTTTGGGGGCACTGCTTGTATTAATATCTTTGAGCAGAAATAAGGTGCATGACTCTGTTTCTCCTCCAAATCAAGCTTAAACAGTAGAAAAGACAAAGCACATGGTTAAAGCAAATTGGTGTCACAGCAGAACACAAATTTCCATGAATTGATTCTAGGCAAACTTTCACTTGATTCTGAAGCTACATTGTGAGTCCATATCATTTGTTGAAGTTACTACAGCTGTTGGTCACTGGTGTTAATTTTCTTTCAGTTAATTTCGTTCCCAGAGGTTTTCTGATCCAATTTGTTGTAATTTGATTCAAAATCTGTTCCTTCCGACCACATCTGATCAGATTATGTAACACCTCAGTATATCGAGCTTTGGATCGAAGCTCTCAACAGAGATGTATCTTATGGCATGTGGTAAGACTCTATATTGGGTGTGTGGTAGGATCCCAATAGGAAGATTTCAATTAAGTTGACGAAGAGACAGGATACCAAGAGAGACCTTTTCCAAATATTCCGGCTTTGGAATTACAAAGTTGTTTTAATTTTGAATACACTAGGGAGAACCCAAGAGGAAGGAATATGAGGTGGACTGAGCTGAAAAGCCAAGCATGTAGTTCTGATCAGTTTATCTTTTCTCTTTCACTGGAACCTTTTCCTCAACTTAAAATTGTTTGAAGAACCCAAATATTCAAGGCCTTGTTTTCGTAAGAATGAATGAAGTGTAATGAGATAGATTTCTATTCATTGCCCTAGTGTAGAAGTGTGCTAGTTTTTAGTTTCTTTGATCTCCATCCCTCAGCTGTTAGGATAGTTTTATTAAACCCTCACCATTTAATTAAGTTCGTACAATCTGTACATATCTTCCCATCAGATCTTTCTGTATACTCTATCATGGGTAACCACTGTAAAGTGTTTATTTGGAACTGAAAAAGGAAAAAAGAACAATAAGTGCTTAGACTTCTTTAAAACTTCAGCTAAATCTAAGAACTTTACCCTATATGTATCTTTCATAATGTTTCAGAATGTACATTAATTGAATATGTTTTAGAGGTGAATTGATTTGAGTTACTGGGGATGACTTAAACAGTTCAGTTTGATAAATGAACAAGGTTACATATGATTATTAGAGTAGGACTGTACATGTTTTAGCTAGCATACCAGTGTCTACACTAGCACCAAAAATCTGGGGTGGGGGGGGGGATTTTCCCCCTTTCTTATTTTTTTGGTGGGGATTTTAAAAATGTGTGGGTTGGGGGACAGTTAAAATGTTGAAATATTTCAAAGTTTACGTGTCCTTTCATATGTTGTTACGATATTATTATTACTTCGGTACGAATTGGGCATTGGAACGATGTAATTTCTGAATGACATTTTGTTCTGTTTTTACTGTTTTCCTAAAAATATTTGCAATATTTCCCATATTAATTGAAATGTTTCAAGTGCTGCTTTAAATTTTTTCATTTCTTTGTATCAAACATATTGCAGGAATTTCCCCACAATGAATTATTTTTTAGCGGTAGTCTCAATTTTTTCCTGCAATCCCGGAATCCTGCAATCCCGCGCTCTAGTGTAAACACTGCAGCATACTAGGATTTTAATTCAAGTTAGAGCGAAACTTTAAGGTTAATAAATAGTAGATTCCTGGGAGTTTGCAGGTGGTGTCAAGTACTAAGTATGCACCATAATAAAGTGGGAAAGCATTCCATGCTGTTTCAGGGTTGGTGCCAGGATTTGCCTGATGGGGAGGGGGGGACAAGCTCCCTGATGTGGGGTAGGGAGGAACTGCCTGAAGCCATGGAAAAGGCTATGGATTGCTGGAAGTATGGAGAGTGCAAAGTTTTTGGCTCGATTTGTGTGCCAAGAATTTTGGGTTTTTGTTAAAGAAAATGTGCCAATTTGGGGTTTCGATCTATTGAAGGAAATAAAAGATAAAAGAAAATGTACAAATTTGGGGTTTTTCTTCAAGTTTTTTAAGTTTGGGTTTTTCATAACAAAATTTGCCCTTTTTGAGAGCAAACCCAAGCAGACCATGGGGGTGACCTGTGGTCAAAGGGAATTACATACTTTATGGTATCCATTGCGGCTCCTTGAAAATGTCTGAAAATTTATTTGATGGGTGGGGGTCAGCTTTCCTGTGTCGTTTTCCTTTTGGAAAATGTACGCAAGTGCTACTTAATCTACAGTCCTTATAAATTTAATACATGCACTGTGTCAGGTCCATAAATTTGTTTGCAATGGTCACTGTGTATGCATATCATCAACAGCATTTACTGTATTATTATATTTATTATATTTATTAAATCCCCCTCACTCTAATAAAAGTCCCCTCACTCTAAAATTTAATTGCTCTAGTTCTCAATAAACCAACCTTTCCCCAACAAAATAACTGACTTCTCTTTTCTCTTTGTTACAACATTAGTGTCCTGAACTAGAATGTTCTTGAAGTGGTGTTTTTGTTTTTGAAAAGTCACAGAATAATTGTGATTATGTGCTGTAACAGATAGAGACAAAGTATAGTAAAGATGTAGGCGGATTGTAGGTTCCATGTAAATTTACATTCTTTAAACCAAATCCTCAAGTGCCTGAAGACACTTTTGTGAGATAAGAACTTGAATTGACAATTTAACCATAGTAAATGCCCTCTCTTTTGGAATCCCCTCCCGGTGTTTAATAGAGTAAATAAAGTATGAATTAGTGGCAGATTTCATCTCAGGTGCATTGTAATACCTGTTTATGACATATACATGTACGTTACAAGAAAAATATCAGAAATATTTGAGTTAACTGCCAATAGAAAACAACTGTAGTCTGTAGATGATAAACAATCGACAATATTTTACACAGTACAAGATTATGGAGGCCTGATATTTAGGCCAGCCCACAGCTGCAAGTGACAGAATTTAGTAAGAAATTAAGCATTCTCATGTTTGGCAGTTATTATGTTAAAGAAAAGATCTGAGGTTGTAGGTCTATCTTGGATTTGTACTGTCATCAGTGATTCATCAAAATGTTGAAAGGTGGAAATTTTGCCTGTAATTAACCCAGTAACCTTTTTGAAGTCTGTTTCTACCCCCAAAGCTAAAGCCTCATTTTCAGCCCCATTGCCTGCCGTCTCTCTGTCGCTTGTTAAGATATAAGTACTTTCATGACTTTGTTGCAATGCATTCTGCAAATTTTAAATCCAGTCTAGCAGACTAGGTTATTAGTCCTGCTCAGATGCAAACTACAGCCGTAGAAACAGTTAATGTAGCCTGGCTACCTTGTCTATTCCCTGCCAAGCACGTTTCTAATCATACTGCTCAAATTGATGTACAATCTATCATCTATCCTAATTTCAATTTTCTGGGTACCAAGTGCATATTGCATGGCCCACTCCCTCTGTTTGACTCAGCTTGATTTATAGTCATCTTGTGCCCTTGTGGAGATGCTGCATGCGCGAAAGCGTCAACGATGTTATTCCCCAGAATTTCTCTCAAAGTGCCGTACCCTGGATGTATACTGTGTATATAAACAAAAGGCTTCTGGCTTGTCACTTCAACGTTATTGAAAAAATGTCAGGCCTGAAGTGTTCTTTGTTTTTTTACTCTACTTTAAAACCCCTTTAAACCAAAACATATTAGCGATTAGATTGTCACTGCAGGTATTTAGTGAATCGAACACTGAAAGTTGGATAATTGATCGTTTGTTTCAGCCAGCAGCTATGAACAGGCTGTTGAAAATGCTTTTTATTGTTTATATTTGTCTTTTCTTTAATGATAAAAATTCTTCTTATGTATCCTAGAGCATCTGTGGAACAGGTTTTCTTTTGGTTTTCATGGTGGTGAATAAATATGGGAAGTATGGCAGTGTGAATGGGTGCGCAGTTAGAAGACTGAATGAAAGGCACTTATATTGTATGATGATCATTTATACCACAGTCTGTAATAGAAAGAACGCAAAAGTACTAAGGAACTGATCAGAAATGGTGTATGTAAAGTTAACTTAATATGTAATTAATGTGGAAAAAATACCACAAATAAGTATGTCACTGCAGAAGTGTACAATTTTGCTGCATTGTGAACTGTGTGATAACTTAGACAAAGTGTTTGCTAGAGAGATGTGGTATGATCAGAAGTATTTACTACTGTGGAATTTAAAAAAATAAATAAATAAAATACAGACATTGAAGAATTAAACATTAGGATCTGCAGTGTCCATTTTGGATGATGTGCACTTTTTAATAATTAGGAATCCGTATAATTTTACTATAGAGACAGTATTAGGTTTAGATACAGTTTGTGTGATTCCTGGTAGTGCATGTGTGATAGTTGCTATATCTTGCTTTTAAATACATTTGAGACAGTTAAAAAAACTCGTTTTTAATCCATACAAATTTACAGCTGAATTTTAATCCATCCCATGTATACAGTATTGTAAGCACACTGATATGTGTTCAGTTTGTTCCACTGCTATTTCCTGTGTGTGACTGTCGATCCCAATCAATTACTCCAGAGCACCCTTGCTTTGAACTTCTTGAAATATTGATGATAGTGCAGTGAACCCTATCATTCAACATTTCCGTTCTCAGTTCTGTCTGGATGCCTTGAAATATCTGCAGTGCTGGTAAGAACTCTACAGTTTCTTAGCTGGTTGATCATCTGGAGTGCTCTATAAATGATCTCCTCCCTCTAGCATGCAGACAGACAACAAAGTCAAGTTCCCAATTTCCAAAGCTTTTCCCTTTTATTGCCCCCAAGGGTAATCTTAATTGGCCCCTTCCACCATTTGGCGGCCTGTATTGATCTGTGAATGGTATTTGACTTTCTTTTTATTCTGTTGAGTGCCACGCATAATCCCCTCTCTGGTAAGCCTTGAGAAAGCCATTCTGTGTAGGGTATGAGAAATTTCCACAAGAGGCAGTGATGACATTTATAAAATATGTACCTTGGGGGGGTTAAGTGACTTGAAATTGATGTGATTAATCTCTCAAATTATATCATGTGTTCCAGTATTGACTCCGTTAGGATGCTACAGTGTTTGTAGAAAGTTAGTGAAGAGGGGGAGTTTTAATATACTGTATACCATACAATACCTAGGGTGGTATTCTTTGGGATGTTGGTAACATTTGGAATTTTCAAATAATGAATTAAATCATGTTTGTTGTTTTCTCCTTGGACCTGGCCCTATGACCAGGGAATATAGTGAACATCCTTCCACCTAAAATAATATTTCCAACTGTCAGAATTGCTAAAGGTCAGCTGGCAAATGCAGCCATTTTGAAAACAATTGTTTCAATTATATTCCATATCAATTGCACAGGATTTTTTTAATTTTGGGGGTGGGGGAGGGGTGGGGGTAGTGCCATAGGATTGGGGTTGGGAGAGGGATTCCAGAGGAGAATAATTTGAAGAACTGACTCCTGTGTATCAATGGTTCTTTATGTAACATTTACAATACTTTTTTCTTATAAATATTAAAAATTAGAAGTCAAGGCAGCATTAAAAGACCCTGAAGTTTTCCAATCATTAGAGCAGCTTAAAGCACTCTAATAAAAAATTTGATTTCTTTTTCTGGTGACTTATCGCTGATTCATAACATTGCACAGAATATGAAACTGTTGGGGAGAACTTGAAGCTACCTTGCATACTGAGTGAAATAAATATCCTTGGTGATTCCATCTAAAGAAATACAAACCACTTTGTGCGGGGATGGCTTGATTTATTGCCAAACTTGAGTTCACCTTATTATGGTGACAGTGAGATGCAGTCAAGGGAAGATGACAGAACAATGTGTGTGTATTGCATGAGAGAAGCTGTCTTTTTTTACTATGCAGTGTATCACTGTCTCCTAAAGGCCATTAAAATCCCCAATTTGAGTGGATATAGGTAGTTCATGCATAACTATAATTGATTTGTCCGGGATGGCTGGACCGTGGAGATCTGGACAGCTGCAGCACAGCTCAGATGATGTTCAGTGGGCGAGGTGCTTTATTTTCTGACAAATTTCATTGAAGAAAGTGTAGCAGTGAAGTGAACTCTCATGAATTTATCCATGTATAAATCTTCAAGTCTTTGTTTTGTATCTTTTCAGCTTGCCCAATTCAGTGACGAAGAATAACTGCTATGTAACCATCAACTCAAGAAATTTATGTGCAATCCCAACTACAATTTCTGTAGAGAAAGCCCAGCTTTACATACACTAGTACTAGTGTGCAACTTGAACTGGAAGTGACTGGCAGCCAGGAGTAAGCTGAGTCTGAGATGCTGCTTCTCTGATGACGACAGTTAAACTTCCATAGTGTTTTTTGTGCAATTTCATCTTTTCATGTATTCTTTTCATTTAGTTGGGACCTCTTTAAGTATACTTAAGAAGTCATACTCAGGTATTGGTGCTTAATTGTTGTTTCTTGTCACTTTAAATACCACGAAGAAGGGTTTCTGTGTTACTAGGGAAAGTTGAAACAGACAGGCAATTTTTCTATTCTTTGTCCAGACCTAGAAAAGTTATGACAGTTTTTAAAAAGTAAACAAGGTGGGAAGCCATACAGGTGATAATAATTTGTATTTGTAAAATAGGAGTCAGTGGAATCAGTCATCATCTTGGAAACTGCCTTTCTCAAGTTTCTACAATTCTGTGATAATATCTAAGCAAACTTTTGACCTCTTTTTAATTTTACAAGTGCATTGAATGAGCTGTGTTTAATTTGTCATCTGTAGGAATTATTCCAGTTATTAGAATTTATGCCCTGGTACTTGTAAAATCATGACAATTTGTATTAAAAAATCTGTAAGAAACCTGATCCACAGTCTCATTTGCATATAATATGCTCTACCAGCAATCGGTCTGAAAGTATGAAATATTCAAATTATTTCATGACAGTTATACAAAGGTCTGTAAAAATTTTATGAATGTAAAATGGAAATCGGAAGTTTAAAATTCTATTTGCCTGTTTGCCCTTTAATTTGTGGAACTGCTCATCACTCCAAATTATCCGTTTTTGGCAATGATATCAGTTAGAAAAGAGTTTATTTTGATGAAAGTGGAGCCATTGCCTTTTGATATTGTCTTTCCACTCTGTCTGCATGATCTTTCTATTGAAAAAAAATAGCATTAAAGCAAGTAACCAGGTTAAGAGGGTTATGGTGGTTTCTTACAAGTCAAATTCTCAGGCTTCCTGTTACAGTGGTGCCCCCTTTCCAGTGTGATTTAGTAAGTACATACCTCTTACCCACAATCCCTGTTATCCTACATGATGCAAGTTTTGAAAACACACACCTGGTGCATTTTATCATGTATACTATGGCTTGTAGTGCAACTTTGCACTTTTTGTTATTCTTGTCCTTTTTTTTCTGGGTTAGGTGAAAGACCTTCTCCTATTGTACTCATTTGGCTTCAAACTGCCCATTTTTGAAATTCATCGGTTTCCATTTGTGTTTTTAATCAACATTGAAGCAATTGACTTTTCATTTGACTTTCATTGATCCTAACCCCATCTCCTGAAGGAGTAATGATCTGACAATGACGTCACATCTGACGATACAGAACTAGCATCGGTTCTCTGACCTGGAGAATCTATTGATCAAGTTTCCAATCCAACAGTGTAACAATTTAATTAGTATTACTCCAGAAAAATACAAAAAGTTCTAGCCCACTTCAGTTCACAAAAATATAAAAATGGTAGTTTGTGGATGCAAGTGAGAACTTGTGAGAATGTGATGAATGGTTTCATCAAAGGTGAAATTAAAACTGTGTCCATTGGTAGACCTGTTACCTGGAGGAGACTAGAAAAGATGATAGAGTGATAAACACGGATGGTTTCTTCTTCTTGCGTCACAGTCTCAGTAGCACAGCTGCCTGTAGGATATTTTTCTTATTGTTGCATAAAATATAAGTAAGCAGTTGTGGTACATTGAAACTTAACTTAGTTTTTTTTTTTTTTGTGATAAACCTGTAAAAGATTATAAAGATAGAAATAATGAGGACACAAACTGAAAGTTTTCCAGATTTTTACAAAAATCCTGAAATTTTTGGTAATTGAAAAAACCTTTCCATATTTTGTCTCAAGTGAAGAAAAAAGACGTCTCTGTACCACACATGCTCAGCAAAATAGAATGGCTCTTCGAAGAGTGGGGAGAAAGTGATTTTGCCTTTGTTGGTTTTTGTAAAATGGAAGTCACTTGTAAAGTATATACAGGAGAAATTAATACAGAGGTGAGAAACACTGTATTGGTTTACCTTTGATTTGTTGCAGGGGTCCTTTATCTTGCCCCTTGCCCTTGAGCAGTTAAATGAGGACAGGGATCTGTGCACCTGGTCCATTTTAGATTTTTGTTTCAAACCTTCTTACATCACTCATTTACATGTAAATTCACCATTAATGCTTGCAATGTAAACTTTAGTAAAAAGATGAATAAATGAAATTGCAAATGTTCCAAAAAATGGGGTCATTTTCGGTATGTTGTATGCACTGTAGGTACAATACAGATAGTAAGACTGTTATTGTTTAAGCTGAAGAAAAACCTTTGATGGGTATGAATGGTAAACACAGGCCAAGACCTTTCACGGGGGTGGGGGTTGTTTGCCCTAAAAATTTTGCAAATTGCCCTGATTTTCCCCTTTTACCATGACAGCACTCAGGACAGGTATGGATGAGTGCCCCCCCACAAACTATAAAGCAAGATATTATTTCGGGAGATATTATTTCATTGCGCAACTAATAAGCATTTTTCCCTGTTGGCAAACGCTGCTGCCCGCCGCACTGCCCACTGCACTGCCCCCTTGCCCTGAAAATACAAGTGTCAGTGCCCTGAAACAGCTCATTCTAAGTACTTTTACAAAGTTATTTTTAATTTTGATGCTTTTGTCCTTGCAAATGTCTTTCCACAGGTTCATTTCTTGTGAAAAGATTTTGAGGAATTGCCATTAATCTGAAAGTTAATAAGGAATAAGGTGGTTTTTTTTTGTTATTGTCTTTTTATTTTAATGTTATCACAATAAATGTTTGAGCAAAGGGGGTTAGTTAAAGTGCCAATAGTACAGCTGAACTGTGAAGAAATGACCTGGAACCATTGAAACTGGGAGCACCTTCATAGTAGACTTAACTCTTTCTTTTATTTCAAAACAGAAGGGTGCACACAACTTATATTCCCCTTTTATTAAACATTAAAATACCATTCCTTCTCCTACAACCCATCTACCAGTGTGCATTAATTTTCAGAAAGTGATCCAAGCACAATGTCAACATCTGCTGCAGTCAGTGCTATATTTCAACAGTCCTTTGGGATCTTTGGTTTCTTTTTCTAAAAGGTTCAGATTTAAGTTTTAGTTCAGTCTGTTGCAATATTTATTAGAAGTAAGTGGAGAAGTTTTAAATTTGATTGCGCACTGGTTATTAACTTCAGCAAGTGTTGAATGGTTTCTCTGTGCATCGGTCAGTAGAAGTATCTGTCACTTTTACCTTTAAAAACTTGGAAGTTTGGAGGTAACATTAAATAGATACATGCTTATATATGACTTTGCTTTTAGCAGACTAAAGATGTTGTAGGTCTGTTTGAGATATTTTTATTTTAAAAAGAGGCCATTTCGTGGTACCACCTGCTGAAATTATTCAAAACCGTATGCCATGGTCATATATGGCCTGTAATTAACTGCTTTTATTACAGTAGGTGTATTTCATCTCGACAGCTGTTTTTACAGTCAATACTTACCACTTTATGGTTGTCAAGGTATCTTATATTCCAATTTATCATGCAAGAAACTGTACTAGTTAATAATTGAAAGACTCCAATTGGATGAAAAGGGATTCAAGTAGATTGTTAGTGTGTGTTACCAGGGCAACTGAACATTTCCTAATATTTTCTTGAGGGAGGTAGCCTCATATTTTTGTATTTTGGCAAATAAATTACTCTAAATTTGTTCAAAGAGGTATGTAGTCTTCTAAAGTGGCTGCAGATCATACGGGATGAAAATATGAAGACTGTTGGAGTTGTGTAGAGTAATTGATTTAAGGAGACATTGTAATTACTCAGTGCTGAATTGTTTGCTGGTCTTCATCCCATTAGTAAACAAAATTGAGGGAAATTTATGCTGCATACTGGTGATTTAGGATACCTATAAAACTCCTATTACTATTATATTTTCAGCAGAAGTATTTGAATTTGGCATACAATCAGCCAGCATACATGACTGCTGTTTTGAAAGGCATAGTCAGCTGTTTAAATGCTGTGAACAAGTGTATTCAAGGAAAATGTGTGGGGAAGGCATGCAATTTTGAGCTTTTGAATAAGTTGGGCGAGGAGGGGGTTGGGGTGTGCTTGAACTTCCCTCTATTAGCTCTTACGAGTAAACATGTATTGAAAGAGTGGACTGACACTAGATTACTTTCATTGGTGAGTTAAAAGTCTGAAAGTGAACAAACACATAGCTATTCCAGCCAGTATAACTACCTTTGAAAAGTGTTTTGCACTCTGTGGACAATCTCCTAATTTGTCATGAACTAAAAATTGCCTAGGATTGAAGACAAGAGGGTCCAAGAGGATTAAGTCATTCATTGTCTTAGGTAGAAACATTGAAAGGTTCCATAGAATGTAGCTATTGTATAACAGGAGGATTCTTCAGGATGAAGTCTTGTCTTATTTCAATAAGAAATGCTACTCATCAAAGGCTAGACGTCACATGCACTAAAATGATTGACTTACAGAAAGACTTAGTTGAGTTACTTGGTGCTGTATTCATATCAATATGTAAAACATAATCATCTGTTGGTCAGTACATAGCAGTCTGTAACAATAGTAATATTTTTGTCACATGTTCAGCTCACCAACCAGCTTAATACCGAAGCAAGAGTAACAGATTTTATACCCAACTGCTGATTTTTCAAATTCATTGCAGTTAAGTTTGTGTCAGTTTTGGGGCACCAAACCTGCATCACTTAATTGCTTGAGCTGTCACTTTGTATGCCTCACATTAAGTTCATCAATCTTACATTTTAAGGGGATCAGATCTGTTTGTCTTTTGATGGGCTGGTTATATATTCTTTTGTGTCAACATATTAAGCAAAAGAAGACATTTTCAATTTTTAAAACATTTTTCCTTGGATTTTAATTGACTTTCTTGTTAAGAGGATGGTTTGCAAGAAGCAGCTCTTTAAAAGGGAATCTATTTTGTTGTTGTGAGTTTACATGTTAACTGGTCGTTTTATGTAGTTCCAATGATTAAGGCCAGCCCGGGAATGATCTTACTTCAAAACATTGATATATTGACTTCCTGCATTATGATTGGCTAAAAACCATTAAGGAACATTGGGTATCAGTCAGTTAGTGTTTTCATAACTTTTCTTTCAGTTTGCCAGCGAAAGGTCCAGTGTACAGTGGATAGTCTAGTTTTGCTTCAATTTGCAAAGAACACGTGGAACTTATTAATGGAAAGGCCAGAACACCAGAGTTGTTGTTTAATAATTTTTAATACATGGTAGGTTGTGACAAAGGATCACAAATATTATCAAAACATTTCCCAGAAAAGATATCAAATTCCGTAGGGGGACAGAAAATTTCAGTTTAGCAATTTTAACTTTAAAGTACAGCATCAATATGAAAATGTAAACCACCAAATTTATTGCAGGGTTTTCGCTAGATTGTTTTTTTGTTTGTTTTTCTTTTAAATGCAATATTGAATGAGATATGCGGACTTGTCACTGGAGGAAGCACATGGTCAAAATAGAGTAAACACATTGTATGGTCTTCAAACCACTCTCCTTCTGCTTCCCATAGCATTTGTCATTGGGATATAGAAACATTAAAGCAGATTACTTCCCAATGTGAACAGTATTGACTGGAGGGGTAGTAGGGGAGTTTATGGGTGGTGAAGGGGCAGGTCATGGAGGAAAAGGGTGACTGGACACTCAGATGTTTAATACGGTTTCGAATTTGCAGCTTCTATTTTCTTCCACTGTGCATTGTAAATAAAATAATTTTTGATACTTTTATATATTTTTAAAAGCATCCATTGCAAACTCAGTGGGCAGTAACCTGAATCAATTCGGGACCATTGGTTTAAAACTTTGGGGTTAGCTGGACAGTTCCCAGCACTTTGTGCAAATATCTTTCATCTTTTTGATGATCCAGCTCTACCGTATGATAACTTTAATAAGTTTATTTATGTTTAGGGTTATGGATGTTTATATGAAGTATTGTGATAGTTTAGACTCAAATCTTTAAGCAGTTGTAGAGGGTTTGTTGCCAGCATATTTAGTAGTTTATTTTATATGTTCATCAATTTGCTTTAACAGACTTTGCCTTTCAGTTATGCCGTAGGCCAATATTATAAGGAAAACTTAATAGCCTGTGGTTGTTCAAGAATGAAATATTTTTACTTGATTCCAAATTAATTTCTTTATTCCTACTTTTGATACAGAGAGTAACTTTAAGTCGATGTAAATCATATATATTTAAGAACAAGATAGCCTGTAAATGTAATATGACAGTGTAGCAAAAGAATACAGTGATGTGTCACACAAATATGCACTGTAATTTGTTATGGTTATTGTCATTTGTATTTCTCATAGCTGCATGCATGTATTCGTAGAACGAACATAAGTTCCGAGTATCAAACAGCATTCTGTAAATCAGAGTGCACCAAGCGCATAGCAAATGAAAATCGGATTTCAGTAGAATAGACAAAAGGAGAACAAAATTCCAAGACCAATGCAAAACACTGCATCTTCATATCTACTTTGGTTGCAGAGATAATGCAGTCCTGATTTTTTTGAAGGATGGTTGTCATTTCTCTAACTCAATGATTTGTAGCAAGTTTGTGTTACTTTTTTTCCTTCATGTCTGAGATCTCATTGTTTGTTCTTTTCATTTTTCTTCACTATTTCTCTCAATTCAATGCATGGTTGGAATGTTTTTATTCATATCAGATTACAAACTAGCATACCTCAACTTATGCTTTTCTGATATTTTCTGAATAGTGGATGGACTTTCGAAGTAAAGTGGAAGAAAATTTTAGAGAATGACATAACATCTTGGGAAAAGGAAGTGAACTTGTGACATCATACATAAAAGGCTTGCTACAAGTGAGAAAATGGCAGCTTCCTTGTGAATGAGGAAAACGGCGATATCTAAGTAACGAAAATCAAAATGAAGATGTGGTTTTTGGTTTTGAGTGTAGGTTTTTCCTTTCCTTCCATTGATGGAACTTTACCTTCACCTGTGCCCCTAACATGACCACCCCTTTAACCATTTTCTACTTTCTACAAAGGTATTTCAGCACACTAGCCTCAATGCTAATTCTTTCCTCAAATTTTCGATGCTTCCTCGAGTTACACTTACGACTTTCACTCCAATTATTGATCTTGCACCGTCGTCCCTTCTCTTTCTTTTGGAACGGCCTAGAAACCAAGGATTTGGATCAGCCAACTTCTTTTCAATTGCTTAAGGGGAATTTAAAGAAAATAGCTTACGCCAAGATGTTGCTACAAAAAGTTCATGGAGGTGTTAAGTTACCCATGAATGTCAAAATGTATTCTATTTATTGATCTATATCAAACTTGTTTTAATTCCGGAGCTTATTTTTACGAACAGCTCTCTTCCTAAATGATTGTCCAATTAAAGTTAAGGGTCATCGCATGTTAAATGTTTTAAGAAGAGTGGTTATAACCGGCATTAGTCAAATGTTAATTAGGGACATGACAGAAAACGATTCGTGATTACCACAACCTCAATCATAGATTTTCCGGCACCATCTGGAGACAGTAGTTTTAAATACTCCTCTTGAAGTGAAGGTCTTACTTTAATAACCGGCGATAAATAATTAGGTTTGAAAGCAATTAAACGAGTAAGATAGGAAGTGTTTCATAATGTCCTACTTTCCACTTGAGGCTTTTATTCGATTTTGATTATTTCAACATTTAAAACAAAATGATACTCATTCAACATTCCATGAGCGGCAACCAGTCAGAGGTTCGTGGAGACAACGACAAATTCTTAAATTCCGTCATATTTCCCTAGAAAGAGCATGTAATTCATTACTGTAATCAATTCTTCAAGGTAAATGGTTTTATTTTGACCCTTACATACACGGAATTTTGTGGTTACATCTGCGAAATCGTGTACAAGAATTTTCTTCATGCAACGTTCAAGAAAGTCCGTCTACGTGAGAAATTAAACGTTCTATGTTTTTCATAAAGTGGTTCACGGGTGCATGCGTGCACTTTTGAAATTTTGATAACAATTGCATTACAAAAGCGAACCTAACGACGCATTTGCAACAACCATATTGGTTTAATTTCCACACAGGATGATTTTTGTTTTAGCGTAGACTTCTTAATTAACTTTTTGTTTCGATTCAATGGATTGTACTTTCTCAGAGTTGCGATTAATTGAATTCGACGGAGATGGCAAATGGCACAATTACAATAGATCGACGGGACTCCTCTAGTTCACGTGGGTATTAAATACAAAGGATTCAAAGTGCAACTATATAGTATGTATACTCTGTCTAAACCTTTTGGAAACTGCGTCTCTCTACTAACATTTTCGCCCAACGAATAGATCGCAGAGTTTAATAGCATAACTGTCTTATATCCGAGTTAGACGCCGCCATCATGCAGGCCTGTATAATGTTGTATCCCAGTGGAGGATCTCCACATCAAGCTGAGAGAAAATGTCAAACTGCCAACTCAGGACGAGCTGTCGTCAATTACACGTCCAGGTACCACCAGAAACAATAAATTTGCATAAACGAGCAAATCCTGTAGTTCGTATCATCGTATCGATTTGCGTCAACTGACTGGCTGACATGTTTCCTGGGAAATTTTCATATTGCTAAATATACAAAAGTGTTTGATGTACAGAATCAATACCATGGGTAAAAGTCTCCGACGGAATTGCTTTTTAAGGCTGTTTGAAGTTATAAAAATCAATACGATAGCATAAAATCTACGACGGAATCACCATTTGTTGGCATTCTGATTATAGACTAAGGGACTGTACAGAATATCATAGGCGTACGAGGCTGGGGCTGGGGGATACAGCCATGGGCGGAGATCCCGGGGGACTGGGGGACATGTCCCCCAGTATTGAGAAATCGCCCATTGACTTTGATTTTTCACACAGTTAACTATTTGAAAATGGGGTCATGTCCCCCGAACCCCCCTCCCCCCCAATATTGAGAACAAATCGTCGCCCTTGGATGCAGCCTTCCCATTTGGGCGGAAAAATTACTATTTATGTGCGAAATATATACTGCTTTTGGGACTTCCCTGCTAAAATTTTCTGGCAAAAGTGTTCAGTCCCTCAAATGAAAGAGGGCCCTTAACGCTCATGTTTGTTGATGATCACGATTAGTAAAAATCTTTAAACCAACTGCAAAGAAAGTTAGATCGTCTATAAAGAAAAGTAATTACGGATTTAAAAACTTTGTTTTCTTTCTTCTGATATTATAGACATTAACGTCGGTTTTACACAGTACAAAAAAGTATTGCAAAATTGATTAGAAGTAGTATTTTGACCACATGGTGAATAAATACACCGTACCGTATTGCTGAATTTTCTTTTTGTGCTCAAGACCATGAAAGTCCAAGGTAGTACTTCCATGCTCAGACATCAACGGGAATGAAGAGGTCTGAAGGTCAAGAGTTTGGTCATATTAAGTCTAAATGTTCCTTGCGGACGTAGCTCCCCTGGGGAGCAGAACTCCTTTGGGAGTAACGTTTGGTTTTCGCCCTTCGGCTTTTCGCCAGAGAGTCGATAGGATTTGGGAAAGTACCTCAAACGAGAAAGAAGGATCGATGTAGATATTACAATATTTATTAATAGCTGATTATGACTATGTGATAATGTTTAGTGTTAGGCTATTAAACCGTAAAGCAGTTGCATGACATGTGGGAACGTTTTTGTGGGAAAGAGTGTAAAGTGGAAATGAAGTCACTTAAGCTACACGCTGAGGAGGCGCTATACGGGGGTATGGTGGGCATTTGCTCCCCGCCCCACAAACCCAGCCAAATTTCGTTGATATCCACTATGCTATTAGCTGGGCTAGCCGTTTTCTTAGAAGTAACTCCAATTCAATATATAAAGACTACGAACTTATTCTAAAATGTCTCAAAAAATGCATTTTTTAGAGCACTTTGCCGGCACTCACACGTACTTCAACCATAATGAGGCCTACATCCTGTTGAGCCGCTTGAGTGATGTGACTGTTTGAAGCCTATGCAGCCCCTCCCATCATCCAGCAGTTCCATTCACAATCTCTCTGTCTCATCAAATTAAGCTATTAAACAATAAAAGTCCAAATTGTTATTTTGTGGCTTGAAGTGTTCATCATACACCTTTTGAAGATTACAATGCTTCATTCTAATACCCACATATTTTAAAATAGTCCAGAGTTCCCTTTGCTCCTGGATCATTACCGGGGCGTTGCCCAGGACCACAGGACCCAGCCAGGGAAGCCCTTCGCGTTCACACAGTGCATTAGGTACCGTCTGGTCATTCTGTTCTGTTCTTACCAGTTACTACTTTCTTTTGCACACCATTTTCCATACACTCAAAACTCTGGTACAAACGTATGGGAAGATATTTCACAAGGGGCGGAAGGAGTTTGCCTGAAAATCTCCCCTAACTGGCAAACAATCATGACGTAGATTTTAGCATTTTACTTTAAAAAAATTAATTTAATTTTGCCCTGATGTACAGTGGTGTTTGCTGGGGGACGATCCCCGCCTTATATGCATACAAATCCCGGTGTCGCCTCTGTTTCCGAGTGAAAAAACTATAGGCAGGTCTTGTTAAATATTTAGAATTTTTGAGGCCCCGTCCAGCGCGCCTGTAGAAATTTTGTTTTAATTAAATAAGACTGTGAGAGAAGGCTTTCACTTGCTGGTATTTTATTGGAATCGTCTAGGCATGCATGGAGGGAAGCGTTCCCCCGGAAAAAAGGATAATCACATTGTAACAGGGTCTCTTTTTAAAAAGAAAGCGTTTCAGTGATAGCTGGTTATAGCTATGATTATAACTTGTGTTATTACAACAAAGCACTGGAGTGATATGTGGAAGGTTATATAAGAACTTGTAGCAAGGTACATGACGTCACCCAAGATGAGTAAACTAAAATGTCTCGTTTAATATTGAGAATTTCCAAGCCTCACTATCTCCAACCCTTTGTAAAATTTAATTGTTTGTGAGATTGAACGTCGGACATTTCATAATTTGCATGCTGATGTTTTGTTTAAATCTTTTAAAGGGAATAAGCAGTCATGCACCCAAAATTTATTGTGAAACATTAGCTAAATCTTACAAATCTGCTTTTATTTTCCACACAAGTATATTTCATGATTTTCCAGAACATAAATATAGCATTTTAAAGCAGAATAAGGAGTTATTCTGCATAAAATTAACAATTCAGGGACAGAAATACTGTCACATGATTAAAAAGACCTATTCATTAATTAGGATACCGGGGTACACTGATTCAAATTAGGGTGACTGCATTTTTCCTTTAAAGCTTGGAGAATTATCAGGATAGTTATAATAGGGCTAAGGAAGGGTATTTAAAATAAATTTAAGACCACTTCGAAAGTCCTTTCAGAGAGGCCCTGGAAAATGTTGTCACTGGTCTAAAGTAGTTTTTCGATCATCAATGTGTGGCAAGGTGTCCTTTAAGTTGACATGGCGAGAATTGCTGCTGAACTTATATGACTGGTCTACCAAGAAACTTGCCTCCTAAAGCTGTTTCATAGGGTTGAAAAAGTCTAGCTGGACATGGGAACGTAGATTAGGAAGATGGAAAGCAACACACGGAGGAAGGGGGAGGGAGGAGAGATTTCCACTGGTTGGATACCATCCAACATTTATGAAACGAATCACTGTTTCTTAGTCATACAGGTCTATACGCTCATCCGGGTATCATTCGATATTAGTTTTGTTTTAATAATACTTGGTATTGACAAATTGGTAGGTTGTATACGTAGTCATTGAAGTAGAATCTTTTGGATCTCCTAAAGATTTTGGTACGGTCACGAACACGAATGAAGCTAGTAACAGGCGAACAGCTGAGGTCATTGTAAATCCTACGGATTCATTATTGCTTGCCAGAAAATGATGACACTCGCTAAAGGTTAGTCAAAATTATTGACCCAAACGTGTCTAAATAGTAGTGTTATTCGTTATACAAGGAACAGAATCGAAAGCGTAAACAGAGAACTTTTAATCTGTAGTTTCATTATCGGATTATTGACTACATGCCATGAACTTTAGTCACAAAATAAATCTATTGATTTATACACACGGTACCTTACTACAATCGTCCGGTCACTAGCTGCATTTCGCTACAAGGAGCTTGCCAATTATTGAAATCTGCTTAGCGTTCTCTGGCTCTGCTTTTGTTAAAGGCGGTTTGCTTACAGTTGGAATATTTAAATGACAATCCTGTAGGAGTGCCGGGACTCTGATATCATAGGAAGAGTACATTCCATAGCAGGCCTCTGTTTTGTGTATCTCAGCCCTTTTTAACATATCCCGTGGGTTTTCACCCATGGATTTCCGACAGCGTCACCCTTAAGGCCTTGGCAATCCACCTTTTGATACCTATCGAATAGTAGTACACAACTGCCAAGGGTGGGGATATAGGCGTAAGACCCGAGGGTCGATGCAACTCCCCCGGAGTCATGGCAAAACCTTTTTTTTCGGGCAAAACCTTTTTTTTTTTCTGGAAGATTTAAAGTTTGGAAAAGTCGGGCAATTTTGTCGGCTAATAAAGGTTGTTTTCGGGCAAAAACAGCTCATTCCCCTAGAAAATATGTCAGCTACGTCCATGAGTGGGGAGATTGTTTGGTGTTAGAGTGTTCGTTGTGCAGTCGGTAAGCTGGATTAAATCCCTGAAATATCCTCAGGGACTTGTTCGGCCCGGTACGGGATCTCAAACAAAATATTGTGAATTTAAAAGGGTTTCTGGTCGTCCTACTCTGGTATTTGCTATTCGAAGTCTCGTCCCCTTAAGTTTTGGCTTCCCACACCTATCGGTCTCTGATGCAAAACGAGGGTCCCTGCCAGCCTTTGGGTGGTAGGAGCGCCTGGTCTGTGGCTCACAACTGGGGCCCACTCTCTCCTAAGTCGTATGCTGACATTATATCATGTTGATCTTGGCAGCAGGCTTGAGGCCTCAATATCGTCTGACCATGCTGAACAGCAGTTGAAACGGAAAGAGCTTAACTCACCGCTGATTATTCACGAGTCTGTTTGATATAGTCCCCTCGATAGTCTCAACTGACTTCTATGGAACTTTGCAAGCGGTCTTTCCCCTCAGCTTAACTTTTCAACTTTATCTGAACCCATTCCCTCCCACAGCTGTGGATAGTAAAACATAAAATTTTGATTATGTGATATTATTATGTACTCTCATTCGTAAAACTCGTTTCAGTTTGTGTTAATGTTTTCTTATCAAGTCCACAACCGGGGGGGGGGAGTTCAGGGGGCGGGCCCCCTACAAAAATTTTCTCCCCTAGAAAAAATTACCATTTCCTTAATGTATTTTGCTGTTTCTCGCCCTTTTAAATTTTTCGCCCATTGGGAAGTTATCTCGCCCACTCCCCTCCAGTGCCTCGTCTGGCTACTGGCCTGTTTCCTATTAACAGATAATTATAGAAGTCGGCTAGTCTCTCTAGCCTATTATATGGATCATTCCGGAAGCTAATAATAACGTCAGCGCTTTCACTTGCCCCAGAAGCTAACCTTTGCCCAATGAAGTAAGTTCGTGTTTAAGATGCAACATGTCGGAGTACATAATACCAAACATCCAAGGCGATTGAACTCTACAGTATTAAACATACATTTGTTTTTCCATTCCCTGTCTTTTTCTAAACAAATTACAAACACTGCTCTGCATCCAAACACGAACGGGCTATGCATGTAGGAATGCAGCGCTGCAATTTGCTACAACTTTTTCAGAGGTGATGAAAAATGGTAATTTTTGTAGCTCCTCAAACTTTTCCTGCTCTCTATTTTCTACGCTTTCCTCAAAGGGAATGAGAATGAAAAACAACAAAAACTGAAGACTCGAGTAAGCTTCCACCCCAGCGTTCGGTGTCTCGTAGAGTATTCCTTCATCCGTGGAGGACTGGGTTCTCTTGATGAAAGAGACAAAAATTAGAGACACCACCACAGGAAAACATGTAAAAGAAGAAACTACATCGTTCGTCCTTTGTATTTCTTTATTTTGTTTGGATGTTGTTGAACACCTTCTTACGTTTAAATGACAGTTTTCTATGACGTCAAATGCCTTATACCTAATCAAACCATTGATCCGCTCAGAAAGCTCTCCCCTAATTCCGTGTTTGAGCCTCTCAAGGCCAATTAAATCCTGCTCTTTATTTAAAGAATCATTAAAGCTTCGAGAACTTACTGTGGGACTGCGATGACGTAGTCATTGATCATAAACCACTGAATATAAACGGTTGCTTGATGGAAGATAATATTTTTCGCGCATAGGCAAACGCAAACTTAGAACTTCCGGATTAGTTTGTTCCTCCTTTATATAAGAGGTAATACTAGGCCCACGTATTTCTTACAACACATAAGTAGTTTTAAATCTTTTGCTGATAACATAGGCCTATTTAAAGTCTTTCTACCGTCGTAACTGCTTCTTCTTCTTGAGTAGGCCTACTGACAGGGCTCATACCATGAGCATTTAAGCCAGGGGTGCTTAACTGGCGAGAGATGAGTTCATCGGCCTCTGATCGGCGGTTGGCTGGATCTGAATGGTATTGTACACAGTTTATCTTACCATTTGATGATTAGTTCCTTAAAATATAGGCTTGGTAAGTAACTAAGTAAGTATCATTGAATGTTCTGCATTCTGCCTATTGAGTTCTTATCAATGCTGCTGGTCGTAAGGCTCTTCAAATACGATACCACAGTCTAGAAGGGGCGAACGTTGCATGTTAATTGTAATACTGAAAGTTTCCCAGTAAATTTGTATAAATTTTCAATACAATACAAAACAAATAAAATACAGTACAGTACAGTACAGTACAGTACAGTACAAAGAAAGTGGAAGTGAATACCTGTCCCCATTTATTCTGTTTCATAGAATTCAAATTTACCGACTCCACTCTAACTACAGTCGACAGCAAGCATTATGACAAAGACGAGTTTTTTCACTTCTTGTCTTGGTGAGACGATTTCAGCTCAGGGATATCTCTTGCATCACTGAAACAAATTTAGATCCTCGGAGATGGTGGTGATTCAATTAGCGGTAAACGTGCTTCTTTAATTGTCTCAATTGACTCACGGATAGACGTATCTGGTATAGCATGGTTCTCGTCTTCCTCTTCATCTTTCTGTTTCTTCCACATAACAGATACACTAGGCTAGATGCAAGATGAATGGAGGGATCACGTGTTTATTCTCAATCTGGTCGTCAAATACAGCAGGCGCCAAACTCCTATTCTCGGGGTTGAAGACACATCATTCCTCATGATAACAATGTGTTCTAGTGACATAACAGTGGTGTTTTAGCGCGTGGTGCGCATGTTGCTCAGTCTAACTGGGAGGATTTGTAAGCTGAGCTAACAGTTTTCGACTCTTAATACACAAACACTCTTGCGCAAAGTGGCTCCCTAACTTGACATGGTAACTGTCATATAATAGACCTTAAGCACATTACGTCACGGGACAGAAAGTGCGCCCTCGGTTGAGGTAGCCGGCGCGTACATTACAACTTAGACCAGCACAAATGCAGACGGCTAATTTTTGCATAGGCTACTTGTCGGATACGCGCCAAAGTCCACATGTGGGTGCGAAGGCTATATCGTTCGTACAATGTATGTACTTCAGTCATGTACTTTGTGTAGCCAGCTTCATTTTTTGTCCTCTAACGTGACGTCGGGTGACGTCAATGTTTAAGGTCTCTATACTCGATCTGCAAACAGCTCGCCAAAAAAGGACACATTACAAGTAATATCATTGTTAGAACAGCCTGGTTTGCTTGCGTGTAGTTTGCGCGCGTTCTAAAATACCGCAATGACTCTATTCTTTACATTTTGCTCGTACTGGTGACCCAGGAAACACATTCGTTAAGAAATTCCTCGTCATAAAGCTTTCCAGAAATTTAAACACGTGTAAAATTCATATGTTTGTAAACATTACGGTAATCGACCATAAACTTCGAATCGGTCATCGAGCATTGATTGAAAGGAATGTAGAACAGGTCTATCACAAGGAGGATATTAACTTTTTTTTCAAATTTATTAAATTGATGATGTCTTGGACTTAACTATACTGAAGAAACATTTTATATGCAGGTCTTCATATGCTCTTTATATTTATATGTAGGCTATGCGTGTGCGTCTTTGGGAGTGTGTGCGTGCATGCGTAGGTGCATATTATATGTGCATTTGCGTATGTCTGTCTATGCTTACTCCTGTGCCTGTACCTATGCCCATATGTCTTTGCCTGTGTCTGTGTCTAAGTCAAAGACATCCCATGCATATAGAGAGGATCACGTGACCAATAATGTCGTCACCGTTCGAACAAATTTAGGCTTACCAAGATGGTCGCTGCGCTACTGTCGTTTGCGTAATTTGACAGTGAACTGCAACATTTCAGATAAAGACAAACATGAATGGAAGAACAATAACACAGTCCTTCATTCTGTTCGTTGAATTTCATCAAAACTCTCATTTTTCCGATAATTTTATACGTTTCTCGCATAATCTGTCGATACTGAAAAACTTGAGCAAGTTCAAACTTTCAGTACAAGACATAAAAGGCAGCCATATTGGTAAGCCTAAACGCGTATGTACTGTGGCGACACTCTACGCATAGGACATTTGTGTAGGGTGTTCTGTCCAATGATATAAAAAGTTCGTGGCCTATGTCTGTCTATATGTGTATATCTAAGTATTTGTCTGTGTCTTTGTCTGTGTCTCTGTCTATGTCTACGTGCATGTCTATGTGTATGGCTATATCTGTCTATGTCTATGTGTGTATGTCTATGCATATATAGATGCACATGCATATGCATATGTATAGGCCAAATACATGTACGTTTGTATGTCTATATGTATGCGTAAAAGGAATTTGTCTTATGTGTCTCTCTTTGTTATGTTATTGTTTTTCCTTTTTTCCGTTTCTTTTGTTTTACGGTGACATGACTTCCATAAGTAATGCTTTTGTCAGGTTCCTTACTTCTATGACATATTAGCTGGGCCTATATGGTTTTTGCTATTGACTGCATTATCTTTTACCTCACTTTATGACTCCACATATTTGAAAAAATTGAAATATAATGCTGCAGTAGAAATAAAGAGTATCAAATCAAATAAAAAGTATTAAATCAAATTAGTCAAATGATCAAACAGCCTAGTTACACCTGTAAAAGGCTGAATAGTGATCGGCACTCCCGGCCAGGTAATTTTGCTTCGCGGGGTGTAATCTGCCACCCTGAGTATGACATCTACTTTTAATGATGTCTTTGCTGGTCGCTAAAGATATTAACAGCATAGGTATCAAACTTAAAATGTCGCATTGACTCCTCAGGGAGCGAAAATATCGGGGCAGAAGTGCTGATCACTGTTCAGTCGTTTTGACAACTATCAGACAAATTAATATCTTATTACACTGCTACCTGTAAATTTGGAACATTGTTAAATCCAAGAAGGCATCACTCCACAATATATTCCATTTACCATGCAGAAGAAGATTATTATCGTGTAAGAGGTTCGGATAACCTCTGGGTCAAGAGCTGTCTGACTTCACGATATGAATTCACTTCTTTCAACAACATGTGCATTCACCTTTTCTTAATGTAAAGTGTGGACTTCCCCAGGGGGTCCATTTTGGGATCTTTACTTTTAATAACCTATGTAAACGATATTTGTAATGTCTCTTAGTCATGTTTCTTGGTACTTTTTGCAGATGACAAGAATATTATTTTCACAGACAGTCACAACAACTTGGAAAAAACTGTAAACGATGAACTGTGTAAATTTTATAAATGGTTTGTGTCAAACAAACTATCTACATGTTGCTCATTACAGGAAGAAAAAGTTATAACTTGAACATACACTCTAAATGCAAAAGAGTGAAATTCACTCCGAAAGAGCCTGTAGTTTGGGACCACTCCTCGTAAGAGTGAATTTCATTCGGGGTGGAGTGAAAATTCACTCCAAATAGAGCGATACTTCACTCGCACGAATGATATATCGCTCTACTTCGAGTGAGTTTTCACTCCACCCCGAGTGAAATTCACTCTTACTAGGAGTGGAAGTTAGTTGCAGCAAATTCTTAGGAGTATGCATTGATAACACGCTCTCTTGGGGTGGTCACGTAAAGTAGAACAAATTCCAAGAGGTGTACGATATTCTCTCTACATTGCCTCAAAGGGCCCTGGGGTTACTTTAATTAGGTAAAATTCTACCTCATTTTCGTATTGCTAAACTATCTGGTCCGACACCTCTAAATTAAAAACTGGTTACTCTTCAGAAAAGGGCCATTAGGTATATTACTTGCTCTGCACCAAGGGACGGGGCCAGTGATCTCCTTGCTTCCTTGAACTTACTTTATAAATTACATGACTTAATTACTGTGAGTATATAGTAACATTTAGTTTTCGTTATTTGAACGAGCTACTTGCAAGTTCATTTTCTTCTTTTTATGTAATCAACAAGTCTGTATATTACTACCGTAGACCCTTTTCCAAATAGTAATCCCAAAGGATTGTGGGATACAGTTTTGGTGTGTGCTGTTTTTGACCACAGTAAAATGCCATTGACAAAAATGATGGATACAAAAGCTTTATCCCACAATCCTTTGTAATTGTTATTTGGAAAAGGGTCTATTCTAGGCAGTCTAACCAACTGCATGCTATTCAAGTCTTAAAAGATGCTTATAAAAGAAGTCTAAAATATCGATCAGTCATAATTTGGAACACTTATTCTACCTCAAAGCAGTAGCGTAGCTACGGGGGGCATGAGGGGGCACGTGCCCCCCACGACAAAGCCGTGCCACCCCAGGTGCTCCCCGTGGGAAATTTTGGAATGCACAGTTCTGTATGTAAGCCCTATAGAGAGGGAGAGAATTCAGAAATTGTGCCCCCTAGAAAAGGTTCGTGACCCCCGTGCCCCCTGCTCAAAATCCTGGCTACGCCACTGCCTCAAAGGAATCAGCTAAGTCCATCAGTTGCTTCTCTGAGGAATGGCTCACGAAGATACTTTATGTAAGTAAATATTAATGTCGTAGCTGAGTGACAGTGGGGCTTTGTGGGTCGTGGGTTTGGTTAGGTAAGGTATTTCACATTTTCATGTTTCTTTTCCAGTTTTCTATGTTTGACTTTTTCTGAGAGTGCTCTTGTTATTCAAGCCCCCCCCCAAAAAAAGGGGGGTTTTAAGAGTACTTCTTTTCGCATCAATCTTTTCATTGTTTTGATATCTACTTTAGGCTATCTGTTACTTGTAAATTTTGTGTTGTGATAAAACAAATAAATGAAAAGAAATGTTTTGAAGCAATATTTATCAAACTCTGTCTCTACAGAGGTTTTCCACTGACGTTACAAAAACGTGTGACAAAAAAGAAGTCAGTCAGTCATATTGAACGTCAACCTTATTGAGCCCAACCTATACCTAGTGTACGGTTGGTAAAATCTTAAAATGTTCAGAACATTGTTATAAAATAATGCTTTCTAGATGATTGGGATGTTGTTGCGTAATTGTGAAGAAAAACCACAAGACCTGCATTTTCATCATCATATATAACAAATATACAACGTAGAACTAGATAGGTTTCTGGATTTCTTCAGAGGAAAATTTGAACTCCCGAGTCCACCTACTACATTGCGCAGTACTCACTTCATTTTCGGTGAGCGACCCAAGGTAAGAAAAGAAAAGAATATTTTTCTATGTGATCATTACAACGCATTCAAACCCAACACACGTAGCCTACACGTAGACGTTCGCAAAATCGATCCTCAACAGTTTAATTAAGAAAACGTTCTTTGAAAAGGAAGAACAAAACATTTACGCTTTGACCGATACTTTATACACGCAGAGCACTTGAGGCGCGTGTAATAACATTGGCGTCCAAAATGGCGCTGCAGGTAAAACCGGAAACATTCTGACTATAACAAAGTTCAGAAATCATTATAAAGCCTAACAAGCCAGTTTTGCAAAATTTTGATGCAAAGTATTGCATCTGTATTCATGTAATTTCCAACATATGACGCCAAACTCCGTCTTTGTGACGAAAAATATATGTGATAGTTTGTAGAATTGGAGAAATTCATGAAGCTATTCCATTTTTGCTATTGTTAAGTGTTACAATCGTGTTTGCATTGCCTGATATACTACGTGGTTTGCGTTTATTACTCGTCACGTGGTGCACAATTACATCGATCTGCGTCAAACCGCGTTCCTTGGAAATGTTTTATTCGTTTTCTGTCTCACTCGAGTAAACACAGATGTTGAACAAGTAACTTGAAAAAAATCCCGAAGTATAGCAATCTAGCTCATGACCATATCCATCAAATACGAGGAAACCGTGAGTACTTCATTTCAGGCTCTGCAATCTTGAAAATAAAAATCTCGTTCCGAAAAGAGATGGTTCTTAGTGTTCAAATATCTTTACCCTTTTACCTTGTTTGTATTTCAACAGTGTCAACAGGGATGTACGTTTGTGTCAATGCTGCAGTGTTGCTTGCATACAACTTAAAATGTTAAAACGGCGCCAGGGAAAGCCACTTCGTTTGATTGCAGAACGCTGGAATATTATAGCAGAACGATGGGATATTTTGGTGAAGAATCGTGTTTAGATGGGCTTCGTACTTGACGGGACCTACGTGGGCAGCCATGTTTAGTATCTCTTACAATGCGCCATGGGAGGGTACAAAGTGAGAAAGGGTCAGTTAGTCCCTCTTATATTACTGTATACTGAAATGTTTCAGACAAAGCGATCTCCATGTAGTAGATTTTTCTTATTGGGGAAATCTTCGAAAGCTATTATACCTTTTATTCTGTAAATCATACTACAGTTCTTGTAGTTTTCATATTTTGGTTTATAATTTAACTTATTTTACACTGATTTTTATTATGCAATATGTTTACCCCGATACACATTAGTTTGATGTAAAATGAATATGTAAATATTATTGGCATTTGACCTGCAGGTTTAAGTTTCACAACATGAAAACGAAATCCCAATCATAATTTGCAAATTGTCCTTGGCGTCGAGGAATCACGTGTGAGTCAGAATTGCAGTTTTACTTGTAAACAGTGAGATTTAGGTCGATCTTCAGTAACGTTTGACATAATCCCTTAATAGAAACGGCCGATAGGTTGACTTATGAAACGTCATTCTGTCGCTTCACTACTAACATCAACCCTTCATTTCCGTTTATAAAAGAAAAAGAGGGGGAGGCACCCCATAGCCAAAGGGGGTACCATTGCCTTCATACACTCTAGTATATCCCCTTTAAAAAATTTGCTTCCCTGGAAGCTCTCTTGCCCCCTTCAGTACCTTGTCTGGGTACAGGCCGGTAGGTAGCGAGACGCGAATACTCTGATTTGTGCCAAGGACTATCGTCTGAAAAGACACTTTGGCTTTAACATTTGCGCTTCTAAGTAAAAACCATTTAAGCGACTTGATTAATTGATAAATATGATCACGCATTAACACAGGATGGAATATGAAAATCACAAGCCCGTGTTCTTTACTATCACCTAATAAAAGCACTTCGTCACACGGCTTTTTCAAGAATGTTTTTAACACTTTTAATTTATTTCAACTTAAAAATATTTTCCTTTGGCTGCATGATATTATGACAACATGTAGCTGATTTCAATGCATTCATGATCCTTCATCGTGACCATACACATACTAAACTAAATAGTAAGTCGCCTTCACCTGATGTTATCCTTTCTCCTAGATCAATTTTATTTGAACTGCAAACTTCAGGGCATACCTAAAATTTACCTACTTCTCAACACAAAACTAGAAAGCAAAATCAGAGCAAAAGCAAAGTCGCTTAGTTAAATGGCCCGCTCCGAGGGCGCTTCCATCCGGCACGCAACCGACTTCGTCTGCTGGGCAACCGATTTTGATGGCAAGCCTTGCCAAGTGGGAGGAAAGCCGGAGTTCCTGCAGAAAAACCCACGTGCACACCTTGAGCGAGATTGAACCCACGCAGTTTTGAAACATAGGCTATAGGTGCACAGCAGCTGGAAAATACCACTTTGCCGCTCGAGTACAAAACGAGGAAAGATACGGCAAGCTTATTAACCTTTGTTTAACCTACATTAGTAGGTTCATTTTTTCTACGAACCGCAATGCCTGTGTGTAATGCATTACATCAGTGGTTCCCAACCTTTTTCAGGCCATCGCCCCCTTTCACCAAAATAGGTTGAGCAAACGCCCCCTCCCGCCCCCGTCTAAAACATAGCATTGCTATGCAAGAGAAGATAAAAGTAAAAACACATGTTAAAAGGAGAGTTTTTGTTTGGGGATGAATACTTAACCAGCGATTAACGAAAGGAGGAAGGCTTGATCGTGGTCAGGGCAGGGAGCTGTCTTCCAGCTCCCTGGTCAGGGTCAGAGAAATATTTTTGGAATTGAACCCCAAGGGTTCCACGAAAGTGTGGAGCGTTCCCCTCTTGGACCTCTAATGGGGTCGAGGAGCAACGTCCCAGTGGGGAACCAGGGGCGAAGCCCCGGATGCTCTCGGATATTTACGCAATTTACTCAACAGTGAAGCACTGTAAGTCAAATTTTGATTATCTTCCGATTACCTAATAACCTTAAATGCGCACTTAAGAGATTACAAAAATCTCCCTTAGACCATTTTGTCACTAACGAAAGTTTCCTGCTGCAAGGGGATTGTCTTGTGGATGGGAGAAAGAAGGATGGTATGGGTCGCGTAGGGCTTTGAAAGACGTCCGCCACTCATGCTATCCTACAGTAAGATGAGAGAGCCGAAAATGACAAACCGAAAAGTTGTATACCTTATAACATATAAGCGTTTTACTTCATAGAACATTGCAAAAGTTATCATTTTACAGTACAATGGTCACTTCTGTCAGTATGCCATGTCTATGGACAGCGAGGCAAATGTTACACTCGAAAAAAGAAGTGTCAGGATCATTTTTATCCTTGGCCCCTTCGTTTACAGTTTTCACTGCGACTGATGGGAATACGAAGGTCTTCGCGGCCTCGCCTGAAAATTTTTTTGACATTAAATGGGATGGGATTTTCTAACATCTGGCAGTAAAGACAATTCGCAAACTTTGTACTGCACCTGAAGAGTCAATGTAACACCTACTCGACTCGTTACTTCATTTTATTTCCTTTTTATTCGAACCAATGTGAGAGCTGAGCCAGAGAAAACCTTTTGGAATCTTGTAAAGCCCCGGTTCAATTTAATATCTCCCTTTTTTAAATGCCCCTTGCCCCTTAGCGCTCAATGCCCCCTGAGTTGCTAAAACGCCCCACAGGGGGCTATAATGCCCTCGTTGGAACAACTGCATTAGATAAAGGTTCAAGCTTCTTAACAGTTAACGTTGTTATTGCAGTCTATGCAGTTGCTCTTATACCAGAAGTATCATTTTAGTTTGACAATAAGGGATTTTTTTTACTTTTTCTCAAAATCTCATGGCAGCAACCGTAAGGATTTATGCGAACACCTATCGCTTACCCATTTCTTTCGGACTGAGGACGTATGTCCTCACCTTTTCATTTCTTATCCTTTTATCGAAACTATAAAAATGTCTTAATCTAGCGAGTGTTACTACTTTTCAAAACGAAAACTACTCAAGAGTTTCCCGTGAGTGGTTACATACTGTTACTCTTTAACATGACCTGAAGCGAGCCTTTCATGTTTTAATGACGTCATTCTGACGTCAAGAGATTCGATAGAATTCTCAACGACACCATAGGCTTAACGAAGTTTTACCACAAAAACTGGCGTAAGTAACGGATTGTTAATTACATAGCGGTTGACAGGAGCGTGCAAATTTTTAGAGGGATAATGGAGCACCAAGGTGTGTCTCTGTGTGGTTAAAAGTGGAAGCTTCATCCTTACTCCAGTCATGTAAAATGTAAAAGCAAACAAGAATTGGAGAGGGAAAATCAAGTTAGTGAGGAGCACTCGGATTTCAAGAAAAGGCGCCGCTTCTAAACTATTTACAAATCATTTTCAAAGTTGATGAATAACAGTCTCGGACTATGATTAACTTATATACAGCCTCTCTTTATTTACAAGAAAAACCTAACCATAAATTTTTGCTTTTTGAGAGACGATTTAACTCTTAAGTCCTGATAGGCCTATTTCGTAAGGTAAGTTTGTTTCTCAGGTGCAGCTTTTTACAATCTGATTCGCAGGAAACAACGAATTTATCATCCCTATAAACAGTCGAATTGGCCCGTAATTTTTCTTGTAAGTCTCTAGTTTTTGTCCACTTTTATCAGTATCCTTGGGGAATCGCAAGTCTATGTTACTCATGCTGTTTAAGTCTATTAACTAAAATTCCCCACCGAAAGAAATTGTAACAATGTCTATCTCCATTATTTATTTAGGGAAGAAAGTCAATTGTGCCCATGTCTGTTTATCAGAATCGAACAGGCTATGACGTCACGCATATGGGCTGAGAGACCGAGGCGCAGTAATTGCAGTTATTAGTACCATTGTACGTACTTTATTTTGAACATAATAGACCAGCGGTTTACTATATCATGGCTGTGTTTACAGTCCGACCATGTTGATCCCACAGTTGCTCTCCATACACCCTATGTCTCGTAAAAGAGGAGGGGGTTGGTAGATAAGGGAGTTACGATAGTTAACGTGAATGGCATTTGGTATCAGTTTTTCTAGGAAAAAAGTAGTTATATTTCATTATGTAACGTCACTAAATGGTCCCGGGATCCATAGAACACTTATTGCTCAGAAACAAACAGCTACTACTGTCCCATGTATAAAAGAAAAGGCCTATGTCTAAGTCCCTGCCCCCGTTCGTTCAATATTACAACTAGAAAATGTTCGTTGTATAATTCCTAGCGGAAAGTTCTTTCAGTCTGGGTGGTGCCGGACGGTGCCCGACATACTGTACTTACAAGATTATAAATTTTGACCTTTGGAAACCTCAATTGACCTTTGACTTCCACCAAACACGGTAAAATTCCTTAGCTTAATGTGGAGCATCAACAGGCAAAGTGCGAGACCCTTCAAAGTTATCCTCCTTGAGTTGTTATGTTTATTGTATTTTTTGAAATTTGACCTCTGGTGACCTCACATGACCTTTGACCTCCATAAAAAAGAAGAGGCTTCGCGAACTTAATGTGAAACATCTACATGCTCACTATGAAATCCACCAAGGTTAGAGGTCATGAGATATCGTGTTTACAAGATTTTCAAAGTTTGACCTCTGGTTACCTCATATGATCTCTGACCACCACAAAATCGGTCTTCTTGTACTTAATATACCGCATCCACATACTAAGTCCGGGGATTTTTAATGTTAGACTTTTTGAGATATCAAGTTTACAAGCAGTTTACAGGGTTTACATAATTTCAGCCTTGTTGACCTCTGATGACCTTTCACCTCCATCATATACGGTTCGGTTTTTTTCTTAACGCGGCAATTCTATATAATAGGCTATGCCAAGTATTTAAGGTATCCATCACTGCTATCATGAAATACCGTGTTTACAAGGTTTACAAGGTTTTCAGTTTTTAACCTCTGGTGACCTAAAATGACCTTTGACCTAAACCAAAAACGATGGAAACCTTTTACCTAGTATGGCAAATTTATATAGTAAGTATGAAAAGTACCCATTATTTAAATTTTGAACTGTCGTGTTTACAAGCAGGTTACAAGGTTTTCGCGGTTTCACCTGAGGTGACCTGAGATGAGCTTTGCCGTCCTACAATTCTTATTCTTAATATGACTAATCTACATAAGAGGTATTAGAAGTATCCATCATTCCTACCTTGAAATATCGTGTTATAAGGTTTTCGGTATTGACCTGTGACCTAAACTGACCTTTGACCTCCACCAAAAACAATAGGAAACATTCCTCTTAATACGACAAATCTAAATACCTTATATGAAAAGTACCTTTCATTGCTAGCCTGAAATAACGTGTTAACAAGCTAAGTGTCACACACACGCACACACGCACACGCACATACAAATATTCGCGAGTGATCTCATAGTTTCCTTTTTCCTTCGGCAAAGAATAAAAAAAACGTCAAACTTCCTGCTATGATTAGCAAACCACGATTACCCTCCTCATAACTTCAAATGAGCCGTTCAGTTTCGAGTTCATTTGTAAATATTTTATATATAATGCTGCCAATTCGTCGGCTTGAAGCCCGGTAATCCAAACTTTAATAAATGTTGTTTTATAAATAATATTTATATGAGTAATCGTTTCGAGTTCACACACTTCCATACTTCCACACCTCAGTTTGATCTCTGTGTCTCTATGTGTAGCGCCACAGCACAAAGCTTGTTTACCATTTTCACATCAAAAATTGAATATATTTTTCAGTTTTCTCTATGAAATTAAATTACAGGGGCTAGATAATGATATAAGTGTAATGTCGATTGGTATATTTTGCCTACAGCTAGATTTCACTATGATGAAAAATGTTACACTTTAATAATTTAATTGATTGTACGCAATGTTTGTAAAATCAGTTACCCGTTACAATTCTCGTAAATGTGAGTCTGCCAGATTATTTTTAGTCACCACATTTTCCTATCAGTGTCGATATCCTTTTCATTTTGAAACGCTCGGTATTCGAAGCGCTACTTTCTAGAACACTTTCGGCCAAAATATTCGGCTATGAGTCCCTTTAAGTTGGAGTAAGTGCTATCTGACGCGAAAATGAAATTATCTGTTAAAAATAATTTCAAGCAATAATTTTCTCTCAGTAGTGGACAGGTGGGTAGTTCGTCTACAACATTGATCGTTGTTCCGCTAAATGCTTTAATTTAAAAGAAAACCCGGTTCTGGCCAAATCTTGTTTTAAAAATCGGATGACGTCAGGGATAAGGAGTACCAAAGGGACAAAAGTAATGATGATTAAATGATAAATAAATAAACTATGATTAAATGAAATGACAGAAACAGTACTAGGATCTTCATCTTTTGAGGAGAGGTCTTCTCTCAAACATCTCCTCAAAAGTTTATGTCGTAAAACTACATTAAGACTCAAACACAATAACTTCTGTTATACTGACATATCGTTAGCCAACGAACCAAGCTGTAAGTTCAGAGGCAGAAGGGTTAGGATTCGGGAAACGTGACGTTGACTATTATATTATGCGTGACAGCAGAAGCATTATACCTTAGATGATGGGTGCCATTTTGTCATTTTATTCAAATAAAGATTAAATCCCTCGTTTGCCCTTGTTAGCGCCATCAGAAAGTAAACTGCGACATAAACTTCGCAACGAATCATATTTGTGACGAATCTTAGTAGGGAGAAAGACGAGAGTCGTAAATATCAATTGGAATTTCTCTTATCACTTGCTAAAGAGGCTCCTTTTTACATAAAAGAGATTTATCGAGAATTTCGATTACAAACGCGCGTTATCGTAAGTTGTGACGTCAGTGTGTGGCGTCAAGACGAGATTCGGGATTCACCCAGACGAAACTAAATTTCGTTTACCTTTAAATTGTCTGTTTATTTAAATGTAAGTTTGACATATTTTTGATTCATAATGACGTACGAGCTGATACACAACCTTTGTACTGTAAAATTTACTCCAACCGTTTCCCTTTTATCGCTTACTCGAGACATCTGCTCCGAGTGTCAAGCGACGCCGGCAACATCTTGAGAAAGTTTTACCTAAAGCTGTGGTTGAAAGAAGTCATGTATATGTAAACCTCTCAAATTATGTGCATCAATATTTGACTTTTAGTTTGTCTTACAGCCATTTCAGCTACCCCAAGTTCGGCTTTTAATCTTCTCTTAAGGAAATTTTATATCTTGGTTGAAAGTCTATATTTTTTTTGAAAGGCAGTATTTTATTATGAAATACTCGTCGCAAAATTGCTAAAAAGAGATTTATATTGCATTTAAAATAACTTTTTTACAGGCACAAGTGCTAAATTATGTATTTTATGATACTTTGTTGCAAGAGTCTTAGTTTCTTTGCAAAGAAAAATTTCACAAGTAAAACAAGTTTTATACCCTCATCTCAGCATTGATTGAGGTTTCTTTGCCTCTGTCATCTGGTTATGGTGAAGCTCTAAAGACGACATAGTTTGCACACTAAACTTAAAGGAAAAATGCGGTCACCCCAATCAGAGTTAGTATGCCCCGTCACTCCAGTTCATGAATGGCCTATTTTGATCATGTGACAATATTTTTGTTGGTGAATTGTGAAATTCAAGGAGAATTTCTCCTTACCTAACCTATTGTTTGTAATAGTTATGTTCAAAACGTCTTTCAGAGGTGCTTGTATATGCAATAAGAGAAGATTTGCAAGAGTTGTTGATTTTTCAAAGCAAATTTTGGGGCGACTACTTATTGTCTTTAAGCAAGTTAAATATGGTAATGTTGATTTTCTTCAGAAGGTGAGGTGGGGGGGGGGGGGGGGCGTACCTCCTCTGCATTGATAGCAACTTCCTTAGCAGATAAATATGATACATTAATTCGTGAATGTAATGTCTCTTCTCCCTTTACTTAAGACCTGTATAACTACATCACTTAATAACGAAACTTCCTTCCCAAACGACTTCAAACAATCTTTCTCAATGCACAGATCCCATCATTCAAATAAAGTCATTAGTATATGGTTGGTAGGCAGGCCCCAGGAAAATCACGATTATTCCAAGAGGATATATTGTTTTCGTGTGGCAGAATTTACATTGCTTAAGTACACGTACAATGTCAACATGTAACGGTCCTTTCCTCTCTAAATTCTCTGAACTACTTCTAAACATAGTAGACACTCGAAGGTATTTATCAATGCACTACTTTACCCCACTGAGGGCAAAAAACTTTTTAGCTCATTGCCGATGGGCGTCAGTCCTCGTGTGGCGGTATATAGCTACAGCGACATGCAGGCTATTTCTACCTTCAGCTCTACAGCTAACAAGTGCTCTTGAATTAATTTTCGAAATAAATGCCATTCACAGTTGCTTATATTGTTCCAATTCCAGGTAGATATATTTAAGCCCGTTCCAAAGTTCGTGTACTAAAGAAAGAAATAAGAAGCCATCAGATTCCATATTCAGTCTGTGCATCTTTCTTGGTTATTATTGACTATTTAAGTCTGGATCAGTTTTACCCAAGGTGTTAATTATAAATGTAGCTTCATCTCTTTTGCAAATACCTGCAATGTCACCGAATCTAAAAAGCGTTGATCTTTTACGTATATAACATCTTAAAGGGGCACAGGCATATTGTGTTTACATTACGTCAGCATGACAGGGTCATAAAAGGGCTTTTATCGTCGTGTCACCGTTAAGTCTCACAAATAAACTCTTGCAATGGCTTTACTTCACAAAAATATCACGTATTATATGAGTTATAAATGTCGTGTCATTCGAAAATTCGAACGTTTTGGTGAACAAATTATTCATCAGGCAGTCGATTTCTTTCTGAGAGAACCTTACATTTTGAACCCTTCTGTAACTCCATGTAACTTAGATGGAAAAAGACGGATTTTTTGCGCCCATATCAGTAACATTCAAGGGCTGACCCAGGATTTTACAAAAGGGAGGGCTTATTCCGTGAGGGCAAAGTTCGAAGATACGAGGTTCAAATCTACGAAGCTCCACTGAATGGGGCTATTCTGGGGAAAAATGTAAATTAGACACTGTTAAATGGTATTTCCTGGCATCTAGTAATAAAACTTACTACACCGTCATGAGCTTTGAAGTGCAGCTTGGCAACCGTCTCAAAAAAGCGGGCTGAAGCCAGAAAATCCCCCCTCTGGATCCGCACCTTACATTAGCAAAATGCTGAATATTTCCTTTCAGTATAGGCAAAAAACTATATTTTGAGAGGGAATGGGGATTCTCAGACAGAATCCATTATTCTGAGACTAGTCAATGATTCGCACTACCAGAAAGATGTTTTTAAAATGCGCCAAATAACACATAAAAATCTTCAATTTGATACTCATTTAAGGAACTTTGCTTTCAAGGACAACGTTCTCTTTGTCATATGGGTGTGGTGTGGTCACTCCTTTCATAGTGTAAACAGCAACCGCTTTTTTATATTGTGCTAGCGACATATGAATAGAGGTAAGTTAAATATCATTTTGTTATCAGATAAAAAATAAAGGACTGCGAATATGCCAATTATTTTCCAGTTAGTGCGTCCGTTTATGTGTGTGATGTTAATATTACTAGCACTTCCAAAATTAACCAATCAGGGCATATCAATATTTCAACTCCAGTTTCCAATCTAATCGAATAAACAGAGGAAAACATTTTATATACCCTCTTCATAGATTTGCATATTCAGGTATTTTTTCATGCTCTGTGAGCAAAACAGAAATTATCGTCCGAAACGGTAAATTTGTGTGTAATTTAATAAAGGAAAATCTGTGGGGGCAGTTTGAACCTGCCCCCTATTGCTACGTCATCAAAGTGCTCTCACCAACTGCGACTGTTCCTTACCCCTAAGGAAAAGTATGTTTGGGGTGATGAGTATCCCCGTTTCCATACCAAACTGGTAGATATGGCATACTCATGTCACCAGACCTTCAGCTCATAGGGATCTTTTAGTAAGGGCCTTTTCATAATTGTTCTTTAGAAAGCATATGATATAAATACTTCGTTAACGATGTTATTGCAAAATATAAATGAGAAAGGTTCGTTGCTCTATCTGCAAATAACTTCACCCCTAAAAGAGTTCTATTAAACGATTACTCATCCATTCTTCAATGATTCTTTGTTTATATTCTTTGTTGATATTGATTGTCACGAATCCTTGGTTTCATGAATGCAATTATCACGGTATGATTTTTTCACGTATTTCTAGGCCATAGTACTTCATGGAATGATACATCACCCTAATTTGCACTGAAAATTCCAGACCTTAAAAATATATTTGTTTTTATGATCTGGCACCTTTTCTTATTACAACTTTTCAGAAACTGATGTAATTGTGAGTTGGTTTCATGACATTTTTAATTACCACTTTCCTTCAAACCTTCGCCTGAATAAGGGGGGGGGGGGTTCCCAGGAGAGGGTACGGAGTTTTGCTCACTGATCCGAAAAACTAACCCTGGCAGACAGATTGTAGACACAAAGAGAAGCTACGCAGGCTAATCTTGTCTTGAAGATAAAGCAATGAGTTTCAATTGGATTGTTGGCGTGGTTCTCTGTAAATTTGAAGGTATGATTTAAAATTCGCTCTGATCTGACTGCGTTTGTTGAATTTTCAATTAAAATTCATCTTTGTTGAAAGTCTCCTTTCGGTTATTTTAATGGGAATTTGACAATGATAAGCATTTATAATTGTACATTGAAAGGATACTGTTTGTTATATTGTCTATAAAGTCTATTATTTAATTAAACAGACAAACGGTTGTTTTTTTTTCTTAATTTTATTAGATGATCTTTACCGTGATCTCCTCAATTCGGAAGACGAAATTTCATGTTAAATGCCTTAACCTGGTACAACTGAATACATCACCAAGAATTCCTATTTTTTAGGAAGCGTTTTTTATCTTGCTTGTCTTCAGGTCTTGGTGAATTTTTCTTGAGTCCTACTAGTAGATCAGAATCACAATGGGTGAATTACAGTAATTATGTGAACCCTGGTACACCTTTCCCTTCATCAGTTCACCACATTCACGGCAATCAGTCCAAATTTTACGAGGACCTGCCCTTAAAGTAGAGTATAGCACTTGACCACTGACCCATTCTAACAAACTGCATATACCACAATGCTGCTGCTTTAATTATCAAGAAACATTGGAAGTATACAGTAAAAGGACAGAGTCCCTTGTCAGAGGTCCAGAGATCCTATGCTTTATAAAACAGATAGTAAAACATAACTAGTACAACTATAAGCATGTTGTCATCATTCTATCTCTGAAAACCTTAATGAAGACTGGTTGTGTCAGTGTGGCATATACTTTTAAATAAGTAAAGTTTACTGGTTGAGAAATTTAAAATTTTACCAGATCATGCGCAAATTTCACCATATATTCGCTTTCAAAATTTCCCCCAAGATTTTTCCAGAGGGGGCAACTCGCCCCTGTCCCCCCTGGCTACGCCACTGCTATTCATATTTTGCCTACGATTACATTTCTACATCTCACATAATTTACCCTTTGGACTTGATTCCTTCTAACAATTTATGAAGCTCTTTTGTGTATTTGTAAAGATTTTGATGACATAACTTGTTCTTTTAGTAGTCTTACTTCATATCAGACGGAAATGATCAAATTTAAAGGAAGGGTCTAAGCTCAATCAAGTTTTGATATATAAGAGGGGTACATATTCTAAGCATTCTGGTGAAATTTGCGATGAAATCGATGTGTAGTTCTCAAGATATTAGCAGTTAAAGTTGTCTCATTTTCAACACAAAGTGAACTTGAAGCATGCAAGTACATATGACATCCTAGCCTCACTTTAATGAGCACTCTTTTGTTTTTCTGTAAACTTTACAACCAATTTTCTCCCCCTCATTCACATGTTATCGGAACGTGATTGCATGAGAGGTATAAAGGTTTTACAAACTTCACATTGCACATAAGGAGGTCCTACCCCTATGATCTTCAAGGTCAGCACAGCAGACTGAAAAATAAAGGTCACAAATCATTTCTCATCAATGTGAGGAAGTGATGTAACCCCTGCTTACCTCAGGCTCACTTTGGCTCACAAATGTATTAACTTCGTTTTCTGATCGTATTTCTCGAGTACTACATGTCTGATTTGAATGGAAGTTTCAGCAAATTGTGTAGATTTAGTTCCTTTTTTACATTTGAAAATTCCTTTTTTTTTTCGCTTGAACCCTTCTTTCAATATATCAGTTAAACACTTCGATTATCGGTTAACCTAAAGTACCTTCGAAATTTTATGCAACGGATAGTTCATTATTTTTTATAATATTCATTTATCGGTATACCGTCTGCCAGGGTTTGAAAGATGGTTACAGCAGGGATAGGATCCAAGGGCTAGCCTCGGTCCCCTTGGGGTCTAGGGTTAATCCCGGTAGGGCCATAAAAATCCCTTGAAGCGGCAATTTTGGATAAATAGTTGAAAGTTTTAAATAATACATAAAATGCTAATATATAAAACTGTAATTAAAAGAAAAAGCCAATTTAGTAAAGTAAGCATTAATAACAATTAAAGAAAATGGGCAGTCGCCCCAAAATTTGCTTTAAAAACAGCAAACCTTGCAAATCTCCTCTTATTGCATTACAAGCACCTCTGAAGATGTTTTGAACATAACTATTACAACAATAGGTAAAGCAAGGAGAAATTCTTGATTTTCACAATTCACTAACAAAAACATTGTCACATGATCAAAATAGGCCAGTCATGAAGTAAAGTGACTGGGCATACTAACTCTGATTGGGGAGACTGCATATTGCCTTTAAGGATATTGTTTCGGAGAGGATAGAGACCGAAATGAAGAATTCATAGAGAACCATACGTCTTTTTTTCGTGTGTCCTCCAATTGTCATGTATGTTTTGTGTTTTATAGGTGTTAAAACAATGCTCGTTCAACCTGGATAACGTTTCTTTTTGTTTTCCGAAGAATACTTCAAAAAGACACACCGTTATGATGTAATAAGATAAATTTTCCAATTACAAATTGATAAAGGGTTTAAAATACCAACTAGACGTGCTAATGCGATTCTTATGCAATATACCTCATACTGCATACCAAACAAAGAGCAAGCCTATGGCCAAAGTACTGAAAAGGGGGAGCTTCCAGAGCAGGCGAAATATTTTATGGGCGGTGGGGGGAATTAACTAAGATGTAATAACTTAGCAGAATATTTACTTTTCTCGGGGGCTAATATTTTCAAGGGGGAGGGCACCGCCCCTGCCCCCCTCCCGCTACGGACCCGGCAAACAGTATGCTATCATCGATTCGTAGCTATATGTCGATGCGAGGAGGCAGACTTATACCAAACCGAACAAAGAAAATGACTTGGACAAGTCTAAAGAGACCTATAGACCGTGTCATGCAATATAAGTGGATCTTGTAAGCCCGTACAGTGTCTGTTTTAAAACCGGATGGCGATAATGAAAGTTGCTGATGTGAACATTCCTGGATTATAGAACGAGGAAAGGATAAAAGAATATTCCTGCTCTTGGAGCACTCTCGACGGTTTTGTTAATTTAACGCTATGGCTATTAAAGCTCGGCTTATATATAAAAAGCAACCACCATGGCAATCAATTTCACTTTGTAAGAAGACCGTGTTTTGTCTACTGAAAGGAACCGCGCTCTTCGAATCGGTTGTGCCATAATTGGATTACAGATGAGCTTCTTGCGGTTTTTCTGCTTGAATTGAATTCAAACATATTTCAAACTAAGACTTCTATCACATAAATTCAGGCTCCTTACCGCTTTGCTCTCCAGCGAATCACTGGAAATACTCAATTTAATGTGTAATGTATGACACACTCAACGGGCGTAAGAGCCAACCCTCTTGCAATGGGTATATAACTATAAGCTAAACAGCGAGAGTAACTTGCACTTACATGATGATCGCGGTATACGATATGCATGTGCAGTTACTAGGTAATATTGTAACAAAACTTTTGTGTTGTATATACTGCTTCTTTATCCACCAGTTTTTGGTCAATGATGACTTATACAAAGTCAGTTGTTTTCCCAATTAAGCTCACACACAGGTGTGTCAATTTGGCCTTGAGCAGTTGAAACTCAGTGCAGGTTACTGTGGCTCTGTCTTGGAGGTGTACTGGACAGGTGTTTTGTTTAAATTGGAGGAGGGCTAGAAGTAAACTTAGTAGGGAGAATCGTTACTGTCTGGGGTGAAATTATGGAGCCTTTAATGGCTACCAGAGGATCTTAGGTAACTTTTATCACTTTCCGCATAAAAATTCTCTACTCATCCAAATGCGAAGGAGTCGTCGTACTTTTCATCATTTTCACAAGAGAACAAAACATATTCTTCGTTCCCGAACTTCTCCTCGTCCCCAGCCTACATTTAAAGTTGTGAAATATGACGACTTTAAGCAACGATCATTGTCATTAAGTTCACCGTGATAAAGCGTACACTGGTCTTTAATGCGTCCCCTACACGTAAACGTTTTGTACTGTTGTGAATATGTTGAAAAATGGATAGTGCTTAAATGAAGTTTATAGTTATCGTCTACTTGAAGTGTGTCTAGTGTGAATAAATTCTATAACCACGAGCATACAAAAAGTTGTGTGTTCATATCTGTCAGAAAATTTTACACTAGCAACAATGCGTAAACCAGAGGATATGTAAATGTGAGTACGAGAGTCACTCAAATGTTACCTTCGTAACAGGTGTCGAATATGTACGCCTATATGAGCCATCTTGACTCCAGTATGGTTAACACTTTACTCAAGAAATCAAGTTAAATTTCCCAGGTGTTTAAGGGTGTGTATGAATCACCGCTCAGCTACACGGCAGCAACTGTTAATAAGGGGTGTGACGTTAGCACTTCTGAAATACATAACAATAACATTCAAAATGAACTCGCAGGAGATATCGCGGTTTTACCGAACAGGCGATTTCATGGCGAACATGGGGTGGGGATGAGAGTGGGGTTGGGGAGATAAAACTATACAAAAATGTTAAGCATTAACTGAGTGGTGTTTGAAAAGGGTTCTCTATATATGATGGGTACAATTCTCCATCACATAACTCGTAGCAATTCCTCACTTATACCGTAAGATAGCCCAAAGTGAAGATATGCTATTTTTGTTATTAAATATCTTCATTTTTTCTCAACTTTAGCCTGCATGACAACATCTGAGGTGGGCAAATTGCCTCTAAACATTTTCTCATTATTTTGAGTTAATTGATTAGTGAGGTTTTCATATCTTACCCAACTTAAATGACTTCTGGGTATATATATATATATATATATATATGTATATATATATATATATATATATATATATATATATACATATAGATGTAGAAAAAATGGTCAATACTATGCAAAAAGTAGTTTTATTAAATTACGACGTTTCGGGTTTTAAACCCGAAACGTCGTAATTTAATAAAACTACTTTTTGCATAGTATTGACCATAATTTCTACATCTTTGTGTTTCTACCCTATGCAACGCAGTACTTCGACTAATATATATATATATATATATATATATATATATATATATATATATATATATATATATATATATATATATGCTATATTGTTAAACATGCAGCGTTAAGGTACAGCCCTTACTATACTGCTATTTGACGTGATGAAACAAGTTTCGATGTTACAAAGATATGCAATAATTACGTTTAATCAATCTGCTCAGATGACTTCGTAAGTTTCCCATCATACACGCTATTTCCAGGACGAAGAGTCAATGACCTTGTTTTCATTAATATCCTCTTTACTCCCTCATGCTATTGAGGTGCAGTTTTTTCATCTTTTAACATTTTTCTTCTCTAGGATAAAGAGTCGGGTCTATCTCCGCCCATCCCCCACCCCACCCCACCCCAAACCCGATTCTGGTTCCAGCCATTACTTTTTCAGGCAACATAGTCTTCAAAAGTTGTAATCGCAACGTTTCTTCTGTCGTAAATTTCCGACACTCACTTTGCACGATGAAACAACCTCAATGGTAAGTTCGACCTTGATAACAGACAGAATTATTAGTCTTCCAATGATAACAGTTTGGTCCCCTATTGTGACTCGTTTGCAAACGATAAATGTCCAACAGCGTGAGACTGATTATAGTCTACTGATTTCGAAGGGAGAACTACCGACAACATTAGAATCGTTATCAAGAACTGTAACAGTAACTTTGACAAAATAATTGATATGATATACAGACCAATCCGATCTCATCTACAAGAGGCAGGAAATCTCACGATGAAGTTAAAGCTGTTATTTAATTGCAATTGTTATGACCATGTCAGCATTTCAGAAAGTCAAAAATCAGGCAAGGAAAATATGTTTTGTCATCGTGGCCCCATAATGACAGATACTCCTTAATGCATTATCATGAATTAGTGCGTTGATGTAGATAAGTGTATCTCCTACATTATAGTCCGAGTGCAGCAGTACCAACTCAGTTGTACTAGACTAGTAGCATTTCCTCTCCGTTACCATCTTTTCCCATATTTCGTACTGTACTACGCCTACTACCAGCAGTTCGAGTTTCAGTGCCACAGAATAAACAATCAATCAAATCCTACTTATTAATCCGTTAATCAAAGCCACCAAGTCGCCCTTGCAAGGAGAAAAGTACTTACAAAAATAACGGGGTCGAACTCTGAGTAACCAATGTGCTTCAATCGAGTAATGGTCGGCTCCGAACCGGACGACTAGCAAAGCAATCACAGGACGCTTGTATCGATTATTTACGCCTCTGAAAGGGGAATTCTCATTACCTTTAGGTCGTAACTAAGTAAACAGTGTACTTAGGCACGCGTTGGCAATTACCACCGCATGGATTTTATCAGCACTCAGGGTTCGTCTCCTGTAGATGGTTTCAACATTGAGCGAATAAAGATTCGAATGACATTCCCACCCGTAGCAATAATTATACCATGTGTCCTCTGGTCGACACGAGGGTTCAAAGGGCCACAAAACGTCAATAAAGAACAGCTTGTGTGGCCTCTTATGTATAAGCATGGAAACATAAAACTAGGCTTGGGTAAATGATGTGTTGAATATAGGGCATATAACATTTAATGGAATGGGTGATTTGATTGCATGGGATTTTGCTGTTGAATAACTTGCTAGCCTATCACCGTGAATGAGTCACTTAAAATGGTTGGAGAAAGCTGATGAGCCCTTGGGAAGTGTGAACCTATAGTGATATATCCAACATGAATATAGACACGTGGGAAACAGAAAGGCCATGATACACAAACGCGGCTAAGGAATGCGAAGCAAAATTATCCAGAATGTTTACCATGTGAAATGTCCAAGACTGTGATTACAGTTAATCACCATTAACAATTAATCACAGAGCGTATGCCAAATTTTGAGGGAAAATGTACTTTATTTGAGAAAAATGTACATTTCTGAGTTTCGTGTAAAATAAGTTTAAGGAATTAATGTCATTTTGAAAGACTTTCGAATTATTCAACTAATAAACGAACCCATAACTCGAGCACTTTGAACAATTTGTGTGGTTCGCTCTTTTCTTTACATTTACTCTGCTACCAACAAAACTATTTGGACAAGTACTTCCGTACAATCCAACTTTTAACATTGTACACTCAATGAATCCCTTGAAACAGTGGCGTACCCAGGATTTCTCTCACGGGGGCCATACAGTATGTTGTGTGATCCCCTGCCTGGGAAGGGGTTCTGAGGGGAGGGGAGGGAGAACCCCTCCTCCTTGAAAATTTTTGAAATATGAGGTGTCCTTACATGCAATCTGGTGACACATATATTACCTTTTGAAGTAAAATTTGCATGAAAAATTTACGTATTTTTAGGACCTAAAATAAATCGGAATCAGTTAGGGGGGCATGGTCCAATGGCCTCCACCCTGTGAACGCCACTGACTTGAAACACAGCACTTTCACGCCTGTGTTGAATGCTACTTTGCTTAAAGTAAGAAAATAGGATGTATAAAACAAGTTGACTTTAGATAGACTTTTCAACAATATAAAATGAAAATATTCTAAGAGACTTAATTAACTCAAATGCAAAAGTAAGAATCTAAAGAAAATATAGAAAAAGCACAAAGTTGAATATTTTAGGCTACAGAAAGCGTGATAATGCCAATGACGCTATTTAATGACAAATTTGATCAACAACTTTTGACTGCAAGTATAATTTTCCAGTGACTTTTTTACTCTGACCCCGAATAACTGTGTACGTCCTCTTATGACCAATGCAACTTTAACCGTCACTTGACAAAGCTTAACAGAGTAAGGGATGCTTCAAGATATGTGTGACTTTTTACCACAAAGATGCTTTCACAGCTTTCTTAGATTTGGCGACCCCCTTCTTTCGTTAGTCAAGGTTATAAATCCACCTCGTTAGAAAAAGTACCATTTACCTAAACGCTAATGAGTTGACATTTGTTTTAAGTCCAAGAAACAAAAGCCTCCCACCACTTCTCATACCCAACATTTCTACGCGGACCACATAAACCTTTTGTTAAATGATTTTAGTCTTAAAATTTTAGCATAAGGGTTAAAAATTCTGTTATTCTGATATTGAAGCTATCTCTTCATGATCTATGGTAAATAGGCCAGGAGACTTCATTGCTCCGTCCCCCACTTATTTTTAAACCAGTTTACGTTAGATGTTTTACATCGAGGTTCAGACCTTTTACGCCTCCAAATTTCGCAGTCTAAGATTGTCTATCTGCCATTGCCATAAACATGTCTTACAGTGATTTTGGGTCAGATAAATGCCTTTTCTGCCTCTGAGATACCTGTTATCCTGCTGTGGACGTTACTTGCAATAGAACTTATCAAAATTCTACTCAGATTTTCTTTTTTGCTCTTATCAAACTGGTCATATAATCCATTTCACGATGCCTTGATATTCCGCACCATATTACCCAAGTAATATATTACCCCCGTATTATGTATATTAATAAGGTATTTATGATGGAGTTTAATCATAGTTGACTGATGCAACTTTAAGGTACCGTTACATTTTACTGAAGTAGCAAAAATAATGATAACATCTTTACGTACAAACTATTATAGCCGCTGGTACCGTACAGGGAGGCATACTAAAGGACTTTTTTTCTGTGCACATGTATCTGAAGTACATTTATGACTTGTTTGCACTGATTTTTATGTCACTCGTGCGTATAGGCCACAACCAACGAATGATGGAACTTTAAGCTTAGTACGCATTTCTGTACACATTTGTTTTCATGTCTTGGTATTAAAATCCATTGGGGGCTATTTACGATGGTTCATTCATGATACAACCTGAGCTTAAATTTCATTAAGTTTAGTCAGGCGCGGATCCAGACATTCGAAAATGGGGGGGGGGGGGCTGAAAGCCCCCTTGAATATTCTCCTAGATTAACATTATGCTAATTTTCGCGTATTTGTTATTGTTAATGTGGCGAAAAAGGGGGGCTGACGCCGGAAAAGTCCCCTTGGATCCGCGCCTGTTAGTATAGCATTTTCTCCAATTGAATTATCTTTCTGCAATGGGAATAGATTCTTCCAGCTCAGATTCACCTAGCAGTGACGACGACAGGACCAAAATATGTGTTGGTGTTCGAAGGGCTGGGGTGGGGTGAGGTAAACTTACTCTGGATAAAATGAAGTACAAAATGTGCAACACGTTGTGACCGTCGTGTGCATACAGGGGAATGCAATTTTACAACGCCCTGTCCTCTTTTGACAGATGGATGTAGACACTGCGCCAAAGCGATGATATCAGTCATGCGCCAAGTAGTCGGCATTTGACAATGTTTTTAAAAAGCGTCTTTCTCGGTCCTCTCCTAGACCCTTTGAGAGAGAATTTATTAACTTATGTCAGAGCTAGTATCCTGAACATTTTAACATGGGGCCCTTAGGAATGAATTCTTTTCGCACAACGGAATTGTCTTTCTCCGAAAATAGGTATGTTTCTTTTCTTTTTAATTATGTGTAAAACGATGCAATCCAATAAAGCAAGGTAGTAGGACCTACTTTGTTGACATATAACCCTCCTAAAATAAATATTTTACTTTTTTTGAAAAGTTGGTAGAATGGTGTCTGAGATCTTAGCGTCGATTAACGGTACAGATAAAGATTTATTCCCTGCTTCAAAGAAGCTATTCCAGCTCCCTGCAATGGATTTTACACTTTTAAAACACTGACCAGGGTTAAATTTAACCAGAATCGGTGTTGTGTTATCGCCCACACAATCCTGATTAAAATTTCCATGAAATCCTGTTTTAATTAAGGCAAATCCTAGTTACCTTAACCAGGATCTGAGTTAGTTTAACCAGGATTACCTCCAACAATTAACCATGATTGTGTAGGTGGAAATACAACACCTATCCGTGGTTTAATTTAACCACGGTGTTTTAAGAGTGTATTGCAACCCCTCATGGGCCATAACAGTTCTCATTGGATTTTTTAATCAGAGAGTTGTTACTTTGTTGGCCAGGTTATGGATATGCTTTGCTCCAGTTTTTTAACTCACCTCCCTCACTGTGGCAAGAAGACGAGAATAAGATTTTACTTAAAATGAAGGTGTAATTGATTTGCCTTTATGACATTTGAAACACTCCACTGAGCAACAGTTACATAGCAGGTTACGAGGCTAATTCGATTTTTCTCAACAGCTGAAACACATATTTACCACTTCAAGAAAGAGAGAAGGCGTCAAGAAACACACGAGTAGCTTGATTAAAATCCTCCACATTATATTTGAAACAAAACCTGTCTCCATAAGATAGAATGCTTGAGATGTCAATAACCGCAAATCAACGAAAGAACAGAGGGAAACGTCTGGCTGGAAAGCCTACGGACGTGACGGTTTTGAATCAATATCACTTCACCAGGGCTGTCAATACTTGAGCATGATGGAACAAGAACTTGGGCCGGTTCTCCTCGGCGATTGAGTATTCAATTTTATGGTTCATTTCAAGTTTTCCTCCTGGGAAGAAGTTAGCGGTTGAGTCATAATCGATGACTGTTATCTCATTGGCTTAAAGTTTTATAACAAAAAATACAAAAAGCGGGGAATACCGAGTAAAAATAGGTTCCGTTAAGTAGAGTATCACTTAAAACATTGAAATTTGACATTGGAAAGTACTCGTTACATAGTATACTGATCAATAGTTCCCGGAAAGACAAATGGTTAATGCAGCTGCAAAGTAGATCTTTAAGTGTTGCAGTTTAGTTTTTCTTTCATTGGGAAAGCGATCGGGAGGTTCTAGGATCTTTTAAACTGAAGTGATTGACTTCATATAAAGCCAAAGTAAGTATCGTATGAAATGCATATAGCTGACATACAGGTTCGACGAGCTTTGTATCTGAACAATTGAAAGGATACCCAATCTGGTTTAAGGAATATTTTATCACAGCATTTGGGGGTATGATAAAAAAGAAACTATCAAATTTCTAGGCTTTGTATATTCAACAGGTTTGAATATTTAGAAGGTCATGATGAAAAGGAAAAATGTGAATTTTTGAAGAATGTTTATAGCTTTTCTCTTAAAAAATTAGCAGCTTTGGTCATAGTTTGTATAAACCTTTCTAGGGACCATACGGGGTCGGGTGCTGTGGACCACAGCTCTTTCTTTTAGGGAAAATATGAACTTTTGGCGAAGTCTACAGTATTCTATCTTTTAGGCAAATGTGCTCACTACCACCTGTTGAAAGTATAAGTCGCATACGTTTTTGCCAAGGACTGATCACATATTTGCCATGTCTAGAACGGGACCACTGTCGGGTGGTGTCAGTTAAGTCAAAGTTTGTCCCTTGGGGACGTTGTTACTCCTTCGGGGAGCAGAACTCCTTCGGGAGTATTGTTTGGTTTTCGCCCCTGGCTCTTCGCCAGAGAGTCAGGGGACTTTTGGAAAAAAACTATTTGCCATGTGTTTTCTCAAGAGTCTTTACACTTAATGAAAAATATTCGGGCAGTGTTGTTAAATTCACCTGTCTTAGTCTGTCTTAGTCTTAGTCTGGTTGGTATAATATTCAAGCTTTATTATCTTCACGTACGAAAGGTATCACGGTTCCGTTTATCAGTAAAATAATAAGTAATAAAGCAGACTAACGTATCCCAATGTTTACTTCGGGTTACGGGAATACATTCTATCATACCGAACTGTCCCGTTGACTCATCAGAATGATACGATTTTCATTTTTGATTTTTACAGGTTCTTATTACCTCCTATCAGTTATTGCTGATGATATACTTCTTTCTAGAGATGTACCATAAAACAATGTAATTCGTCACAAATAAGCCTACGTTCAAGCAGTAAAACAGTGAAGGTAGCCAACGCATTCCATTTCAGACGGTGTAAATATCTAGGAATATGTAATTTGCCCCATGGCTTTAGTACAAACACGAGTCAAAGTGAATGTTAATACCTCACAGTCGATTTGGTTTGACTTACGACAAGCAAATGAACTAACTCGTGATGTTCATTGGTCAAAGCTAAATCCGTAGTAGTATGGGGGGGGGGGGGGTAAGGGGCAGTGTTTCGACTTAATTTTGATTACGTCTGTTACATGTTTGTGAAACCTATGGTCTCAGTTAGGGAATTTTGTGATGTATTCAAGTGCTCCCCCTTGTGTGGCTAGGGGCCCGTTCAAGGCGCCTTAAAAGTTTTGATATATTGTTAAATTTCATTTTATCTTACACAAATTAAACGAGACATAAACCATTCCTTAAATCATATTTTAGGCAGGATGGTACTGAAGGGAAAAAGTAAATTTGACATTCTGTTTTTGCCACGAAGTGCATGCTTCTTCCTCACCATCTTACCAGATGTAAATTGCAATGAATAATTTCGTACATACCAGCTTCTTTACTTTAAGTGAAGATAGCTTTCTGCCTGTAGATTTATTTAGTTAAAAGCTGTTAAAAATTGCTCCAATCTAACAGTTTGTGTAAACATTAAACTTATTTGTTGACCAGAATGGACAGTATTTAATGTCCATTAGGAGATTGCCCTCTGTCTATACATTTCTTTTCGTCCTGCGAGCGACCAGATGAGCATAAATGCATATCTAATAAAGTCATGAGGCCGCCATTTGTCAAAATGGTGTTCACTGCGACTGGTTAAAATTCCTCTTTGCAACGTGGGAGAGAAGATACCCGGCGTCTTAAAAGCTTACATTAACATGTATGAACTCCAAAATCCCCCTCTCTTAAATATTTATGTTATCTCCTTCGTATTCTAAACAGAAAGAAGAATGACAAGTTTAGAAGCGATCTTTCTCTTTGTCTGTTGGGCGAGTTTACATCCATCATAGATTACGAAGTGTGAACGAAATGTCTTAACGTGTCCCTCTAAAGCACAGAAAGGTGGAATTTAAAACGTCTTTTCAAACGGTAAAGTTCTTCCAAACGATCGAGGGTTTGCTTAGTGGCAGAGGTATTGACCTTATTAATACCGCGCGTATCATCTATGGGAAACATTGACAGTCAGTTAATAGTGACAAGCATTTAGCCACATGAGGCCTAAGTCAGAATCATGAATGGAAAATTATCGCAACAACTGCTAAGTTTAGACGCGGATCCAGGGTTACAGGGCCCCATTCGTCAAGACAAAGGTGTCTCATGGGGACACCAGAGGTGCGTCTATGGTGGGCAAACGGCACACTGTAAAAATGATTAACACTTTTTTGTAACAGATAATAAACACGTATTGGCGTTTATGTAACCGAAAAAACAATAAAATACATAAGCAAATTAAACGTCAAAAACGCCAACTTTAACACATTGACGCCATTTAACGCCATCTCGTAAACACGTTTATGTGTTTATTTTATGATTACTGTAAACATCAAGTTTTTTTAATAAAGAAAAATTAGCCTACATATCAAACATATAAAAGTGTTTGCGGAATGCACTTTAATTGACGTCATTATCTTTATCATGTGTTAGAATTCGTTCAGTCATTTACTGTGCTTATCCATTTTGTTGTTCGTTTTCTAATTCTTAAACGCCACTACTTGTGTTAAAAAATGAAGACGTCTATTTTTACAGTGTAGCCCTCTTGGGAAAATTGGAAGAAGGAAGCTCTTCTATGTGATTTAACGGGATGTAAAGGCTTTAATAAGGTAAATGAAAATTTAAACATATTTCATCTATGCGAAAATTAACGACCTTGGAAGATAATGCTTGACAGTTCAAAAAGGTCCAAATGAAAAAGATTCAAATATGTCGCAATGATATCATCTGCAAAAACGGGCGGTAGTGCTTGAATCGGTTTGACCCCCACGTGAATACCCTACTCTTGAATGACTCAAGTCAAACCACTGTGACAGTTTCAGTCATCTGTCACATCGTTTTGTGCTACAGTATACGTTTAAAACCGGTTCGTGACCTGGGTTTGACATGGTCGCGCCATGGGTCTTCTTAATTGGAATAAAGATATATTGTTATCTAAAAATACCACGCACGTGTAGAAATTACACAACTTTGGTTAATCTTAGCGGGAAATTACTATCAGTGTAAGTATGATATAGCCCATTCGATTCCTGTAAGGTACTAAAATGACGTATCTACTACGGAAGGAGGTCAGATATCCTTCTATTACCTACACCATTTCCCCAGGGACTTGAAGCTGACACCCCTCCCCCAACAAAGTTTTTTTTTCATTGCAATAGCGATCACTCCCTTGAAACGTATAAAAGCATGATAACATGATATGAATTACTTAATTTGTACTTGGGTTTAATATGAATTGTCACACTTCAGTCTGGCTGTAGTAAGCAGATCGTCACCTCCCGACGACGCCGTACATTATACAAAGTCCATAACGGAGACAGATCGTTATTGCATCTGACAGGCGCGCTTCTGACACAGAACATATTTGCATTCTCAGTTTTACCACGAGATCGTGTTTCCAAACCTCCGAAATGAACAAACTAAGCTAGGCGCCTTGAAACTGAATATTTATTTTCCCAGATAATACATCTGGTCTATTGTTAAGTTTCAGTAACTTAAATTGTAAATACATACGTCTTGTCAACTCTTTTTAAGACTTTGTGACATGTCATACCCTCTCAATTTGTACGTAGGGAGGGGATGTATCTTGTCTATACATTCAATCAGAATTCACTTAAAAGTTGCCTGATCATAAAATAAGCACGTTATGAAAAGGATTGAAGTCACGAAGTAAACTTATGGGAATGTATTTATTTACATACATTTTATCCTGCGGAGTGAACTCTATTTGCTCAGTCCTCTTCAAGGTCTGGTTCATCAAGGAATATGCCGTGCAGCCTGTTACGTAGACATGTTTGGACAGGCGGTTTTTGTCTTCTTCAGTCTACGGAGGCTTAGCAAGAACTTTTCTTACAACGACGTAGGGGAGGGGCCATTTCATTTCGGGATTGATCGTGTGAGGGATGACGTGGTTAATTCGAAGTCTAGAAAAGTCTATATTTATAATTCAAATAGTGAACAGGGAAGGGGGGGGGTATATTTTCACACTAGAATTTCTAGAAAATTTCACTGATGTGGCTCGTGGGGGGGGGGGGGGAGGGGCAAAGTTTTTGTAGGGGAAGTTAACTCCAAACGTACGTAACTTACTTGTGTATAGTTGTGTTCATGTTTCTTTTGTAAATTCAACATAAACTTAATTCTGACTCTCATACAGGATGACCTAGACTGCATAGGCACTCACCCCTAAATATACATAATGAAATCTCATGTCGTCGCCGTCGTGACCTGGGGAAGGGCCTCTTGACGTGGGAGGGTCTATAGAGAAACAGATAACACTAATGGAGACAGCTTCAGTGTGGTTTCACATTACGTAAAAGTATGTAATCATTTTCCTATGATCTAGGGACGTTGCCAGGGCGAAATCTCTAAGGAACAGTTTATGACAGCGTCCAGTGGCGTACCAAGGATAGTTGGCACCCATGGGGATCCTTTCTTTGTCACCCCTCGCCGCCATAGGGGAATCAATAGGAGAGGTCTAAATGGGGGATGTGCAGTGCCGTCGCCAAGGGGGGGGGGGGTCGTACCCCCTGGAAAACCTTGCGCCCCGTTTGCCCCCCAACTGAGATGTGGGATTTTCAAAAAAATATAGACCTGTAGTTTTCTTTCGCTGTATCTGCCGTTTTATTCAAGGTCATTTGAGGTCAACAGAGGTATCCTTTTCCTAGTCTGTGGTACATGATGACACGACTGTTACTTGAGTAAGTGGATTAGTGTAGGTAGTCCCTATAGTACATGTACGTTGCAGTCTGTTGGAGAGTCTGACTGTAAGACTGGCTCTGGCTGAACCATATATATTACCGTATCTCATACCGCCGCATCGGCATTTATAAGTGTCATTCATTCAAGGGCACTGGCGGATCCAAGGGGGGGGGGCAATGGGGCCATGACCTCACCCAAAGGTGGGACAAAATTGTTTTCGCTTAATAATTAAGGTATAAACTGCAATAGGGAGACTTGTACCGGGGAATAAATAGTCGAGACTCTAAATTTAGCTAAATAACGGACGAGGCTAAGCCGAGTACGTATTTAGCTAAATTTAATAGTCATTGAACACTTTGCCAGCAGTGGGGTCAGGAGATGGACTGAACTTTAGTTTCAGGACTTAGACTGGACATCTGCATAATTGACCGTGATTAACTACTTGGAAATTCCTAACATGTCGTACTATTATTTGTGAAACGGAATCCTTTAACGTATATCGGGATTGGGATTTTAGCACCATTTCAGCTAAGGCAAGTTGTAAAGGATAATGAAATTTCACAACCTATATGAGAATTAAAATTTCTTGAAGAAAAATCATCCTAACTTTCTTCTATAAATAGTTGATTTTTTTTATCGAGAATTATACCTAGGAAAACGAAATTTTTAAGAAGAAAATTAAGTTCACAATTGTACACTTTTGTTGCACCAAATCGCGTCTGAGGGCATTCACTTATAGAAAAATTTCCAAAGGGGAGGGGAACCCCAACTCTTGTTGGTCAATGATACAAAACCCCATGCCCTCTGTGACCTATGACTGCACTGTTGGTTCAATATGCAATTGAGAACACTGCATCTGCTTTGTTCTTTGGATTGCACACAGTGTCAAACAGATCCCTGCGGAAGACACAGATCCAGCTGTCTTGGGTGACCTCCTCTTTTGTCCAAAAAGAAAAGGGAAGAAAAATAATAAAAAAGTTGAGAAATAGAGGAAGAAAACCTGATTGGCCCCCAAAGGATTATGTCAGAAATGTAAGTTTTGCTGCAGGGGGTAGTTTGAAGCATGGTCTTGACAATGTGCGGTTCATATTCCCTGAAAAATTATGCATCCGCAACTATTCAGTGGTGCCCCCTCATTGAACTGTTGTGCCCCCTTGTGCCCCCAGAATAAAAAGTCTGGTGACGCCACTTGGGAAGTGACATTTATGTTAGATCGCTGCGGTGCAAATGTGGGCTATCTTTGACAAAGATTTGAAATGAAAGCCCGTCTGCGGTGGGGGTCTGGGGACCTCCCCCCATAAAATTTTGGAAAAGGAAACGTTTATGTGATTTCCCCGGTTCTGAGAGCCTTAGAAACATAATACGGACAATGCAGTGTTATTATTTTCACTATATTTTCAAGTAGGCTATTTATCGTTTGGGTTTGGAATCTCAGGGGGCACATCTGCCCCTTGCCCCTGCAGTTTACGTCCTTGTCTGCTGGTCTTTGAAAACTAAAAAGATTCAAGGATTACTCGCTTGTGTCTGCTGTCTTTAACTAATGCACTTTTGGATGTAAGAGGAAAAGTTTAAAGATGGGTGCATTTCCTCTCTGAAGTTCTCAGATTCGTTCCTTTAGAGTGACTTTGTCTATACCGCCTGTAAAATGTTTTTGTTAGTCAAAAGTTACAATTTGATTGATAGTCCTTATCGCTCCTCATAGTATGAAGAAATATATTGCTTCAACCAAGGGTTCAAAACCATAAGCTCGGTTGAGACATTAAATATGAGCCCATGACCGTAGTAGGTGATGAACTGAAGGTCTCTTGGCCTTATCAGTTTTTATGAATGATATGCAGCATTTTCTCTTGGTCTAGACGCTTATATCTCAATACATTCAGAGTTCATACTCGCAACTAGTGCCTTATCATTATACAATATATCAGGCTACGACTGGTTTACTGATACCTTTACTCATCATATTGTCCCTAATTTTTCAAAAGGAGTCAAAGAGGCGGTGGTGAAACAACGCGAGGGAGAGGTGGGGCCATTTAGCCCCAAAGCTTTCCACCTGGAGACCACATGTTATACTTAAACAGTGTTGCCAAAATGGATTTGAAAAGCAAACCAAAAGTCAAAGCTAAAAGTACTGTAGAAAGACTTTGCAACGCTTGAAAAAGTTGTAATAGGTAAGCTTGTATCGACATAAAACCAGCTACAGTCTTCGATAAGAGTGAGACGAACCCTTGCAGCATTCTTCAATGTTGGTTTGAAAGTGGACATAAGAATATACTGCACTGCTCAACATCGAGCAGTGGCGTAGCTACGGGGGAGGGGGGCTGAGGGGGCACGTGCCCCCACGACAAAGCCGTACCATCCCAGGTGCCCCCGTGGAAAATTTTGGAATCCACAGTTCTGTATACAAGCCCTATAGAGAGGGAAAGATTTCAGGAATTGTGCCCCCTTGGAAAGGTTCGTGACCCCCCTCCCCGTGCCCCTGCTCAAAAAAGCCACTGACATCGAGAAAGGGGTGGCGGGAAGGGCGTCCTAAAATTCTTTCATCGGCCGAAGCCATCCCTCCCTATAATCTTTGGCAAACCTTAGTCTTCAAACATCAAGAGAGCATGACATATTCGTGCTGTAGGTAACGGGGTACTAGTACCCCAGTCAAAATACGGTGTGGGGGAAACATGCTTCTGCCCCCCCACAATTCGAGGACGGAAACTTCTTATTTGTTTTCTATAGAAAAAAGACAAAAATGTGCTCTAGTTTTCCTTGAAATTTGCACAATATGTCGCACCAAATTGCATCTGCGGATCTTCATATTAAGAAATTTTCAAAGAAGAGGGACCTTAGAACCCCCCCCCCCATGACAGTGGTTTTAAACAACGTCTAGCTCCAAGCTGAGAACAGCTTCCTACACCTATGGGGCATGGTGTCCCTTATTTCCTGCTTTCTGTTGTGTAAATTATTAAGATTATTCAGAAGTAAAGATGAAATGACCAAAACTGTTTACTTTTTTCTTAAGTCACGAAGAAAACACGAAGAATTAAGGCATGACTTTGTGTTCTACTGGTGGGCGGAAATGCGAAGTATAGAGGTATTTAGCCAACCGGAGGATGTTATCGATTTCATACGAATAGCGACAAAGACGATTTTGAAGAATCTGTGGAACCCGATCTCTTGTGTGGGCCGCTGAAGTTTCGAAAACATTTCTTAATAGCTGAAATATATACGTTTGGTGTCGTGAAACTGAACTTGTTCAAATCAATCAGTTTTGGGCCTCTCTTCAAAGTGGCTGTCTCGTACGTGAATCGCTGTATCGGTGTGTCTATTTCAGATAAAATATATTGTGTACATGTGAGTAAACAGAGCGACGACTAGTTTAAAGTAGTCCTACTGTTTTGGCCAACTTAGGCTTAGATCAGACCTAGGAGATCGAACACTCTAATAGATCAGGAAGCAAATGATAAATTTGTGAGGAACTGTCAACGATGATTTATGCATGGCACATTTACAACTTTTCAGGATCTCCACAGAATATTCGGCAATTTGTCCGAGACTTGATTGATTATTTGTTTTTGTAATTTCTTTCATCTGCTGTGATTTCGTCTTTTGATGTTACAAAATAATACTCAGCTTGAACCTTTTTTGTTTCTATAAAACGTACTCAGTGTACACTTGAGTCTTCAGGTAGTCTTTGAGGCCCGCAGTTCAGTAATCTTTAACGTATTATTCGCGAGAGTGATGTAATTCAGTGGCGCGACTGAACAGAGTCCTTTTCGCACGGAAAAGCCACGGGAATGAAAAAAATGTGTGTAATTGCCAAACAGTACACTAATCTCGTCGAGAACTAAGTCCTACCCATACATACAGACTTGGTGAGCCTACGGCGTAACTTTACTGTACGTAAGCAGCCTTAGCGAAAAGAATCTGGTGCTACATCTAGGGTATATCTCTACCACGCCCGAAAAGTTTGGTTTTAGATTGCAAGAACTGCCCTGTTGAGGGAAAAAATAGGTAAACCGTCCTGGCGATTAGTGGTCGCCGTTGGGGACAATACTTTATCGTACCTACATGGGTTCGCCAACGAAAATGAAAAATAATTCCCCTTCTGGAGGGGAAATTTTCCCCGACCGGGATAGTGACCCCTGCTCCCACCAGGTGCCAACCCCGCGAAGCTTCTAAAATACAATTGCAAATTAATGTAGATTAGACTGACCTCATAAATGTGACTTTCTTTGTTCTATCTTTAAACGGTCGTTCAGTTATTGACGCCTCATGCATGCGTATCATTCTCCCAGTTGAATTTTATCGAAAAATTATCTAGCAATTATTAAGTCTTCCCCTTGAAGCATAGACGGACCGGTCAACCATTTCACTACCACAAAGAACAGATCCTCGCCACACCCTTGTATGCAATAGGCCTTACTTTCTGACCATGGGAACGAGACTATGTTGGGGCTTGGAACTTTATTAAGCCTTTCAAATAAAGAACTTAGCATCCGTCATATAATTAATGTATTTCATCGATTTTTAAACAAAAATAGACCGATAGTGTTGTTTAAAATAAAGTCGAAAACAGCAACCCATACTCCGTCCAAAATCCTTGATGTTTTAGGTTGCGTGCCTCAAGAAACTAGTCAAATTCAAAATAAATAATTCTCCCAAACCTGGAGGAGGGATTGCGTAGACCGGTGAAATACCTTTGCAGATTACTGTGTTTGATGTAGCTACCCACGGTGGGTTTAGTTAGTTTCCTGAAAGCAATAATTATTTAGATGTTTCGCTCGAATCTTGACAATACAAAGATAACCATAGTGATAATCTGTGCACAGTTTACTATTAGTTCTACAAATAAAAAGGCCTCAAGACGGAGGTAAACTATTCAAGTCGGTTATGTAAATATGTGTAGAGTGTTTCACGTGCGTAATTGTCTGGCAGCGTGAATGCACACCAAAGAGAAGCAGTTTCCGTGTCGTTAGCGAATAATACAGGGTACATGGTCGGGATCCTGCGTACTTATTTTGTCATATAAAGTGATAGATAAGGGTATAGAGGAGCCATGGTTGTCCTGAAATTGATTTCTCATTAATTAATATCTTATCTAATTATTTGCAGACTGCACGGTCAGTTACGCAGGCTAGATTGCAAATAGACTTTTGATTGGGTCTTATATTTTATTTCTTCCTTTTCATTTCTGTGTTCAGGACGCAGAAGGTGGAGGATGGGGCTGGGTGAGGTGTCGGATCCCTCAGGATAGGCAGAGGTCTCTCAAATACCTTTTGAAGAGACGTAGTCATGGTTTCAACTGCTAGTAGCGCTCCGCTTAGATAGTATCACAGGCCCACCCCTTGAAACAACTACACACACATACAAATTTGCTCCCTAAACTTAAAGGTCAGAAGCAGTCGCCCAAACTTATTTTGAAACAATAGCTAAATGTCACAGATTTCTTCTTATTTTGCTTCCAAGTATCTTTCATGATATTTTAGAACATAAATATTGCATATTCAAGGTAAATCAAGCAGTTGCTCCTTGTAAATTTTACAATTGAGTGAGAAAAATACTGTCACATGATTCTCAAGAGCCATTCAGGAAATAGGATAGTCTACTATACAATTCTTTATTGGGGTGACTGCATTCTCCTTTAAGTGGATGGCTTAAGGCCTGACAGAAGTACGTTGTACTCTTCACCGTCCAATAATTGCGAAGTAAGCCAGGCTCTCGTGGAAGTTCCCTAGTTACACTCTAAAAAAGGTCTTATCAGAGGGGCACCGAACAGAAATCTGGTCAAAATTTGACTAGATCCGGTTCAAAAATGAGCCAATTCTGATCATGTCTGAACCAAATTTAGTCAAATAATTGATCACATTCCTGTTCGGTGCCCCTCTGATCAGATTCGGTTCAAATTTGACCAGACATTTTTTTAGAGTGTATCGTCACCCAAGAGTACTCAATAGTCACAGGTACTGTCTGTGCGTGGTAGCTTTTTTTGACTTGTTTTAGGTCATATGAGTTGTCTTCGTCTGAGCAACAGAAACATGTAGTTACGTCACTGTCATGTCAGGGGCCTCATCTATTTCATGGCGGGTTTACCCCCTAACACTCAATCAATTGACGGCTGGCCGGTGAGATCATTAGCAGCGAGATAAGTAAGATAAAGTTTGCGATATGTGGGGACGGTTAAAAGGTGTGGAGGATGAAGAAGCCTGGGCGGGGCAGGGCGGGGGGGGGGGAAGGGCCGGGAGAGGGGGATGGAGGGCTGGGGATGACGTTAACAAAACACTGTGATAAGTCAACTAGAAACATCTCACTGAAATGTTTATAACCAACACTCCTGGAGGATAAAGGGGATGTAACAGTCAGAAACCGTTACACTAAATTGGATGGAACGGGCCATGAATTTTCAAGGTAGAAGGAAGTAACCGTCATTGGAAAGGTCGTTAGCGCGCACATGTTATCCGGTACGCAAGTTTAAAGGACCTCGATGGATACTTTTAGTTGGCAGATGCAACTACTTCTATTAAGTTTTCCTTCAGTATCTTGATTAAATAAACACAGTCAGGAAAATAACATAGCCTGTGGAGGATTTTGACTTTCTAACCTTGTTTATGTGACAGTTGAAAGGTCAAGTACAATTTGAGCTGGAGAAAAACCAGTTTCACTAAAATATAGGTGAACTGAAATCAGTTTGTGAATCACTAACTTCTACAACGTAATGTTTGCCAGAACAGGCAAATATTTCAAGGATTGCACCCTCCCATTTCAATGACCATCCTGCCAGCGCACCATAAATTGCCGCCCCCCCTCCCCCCATTTATACAAAAGTAGTAGAGGCGCCTCCGGAGTCTGGAAGACATGATTAAAACGCCTGATTGATATCCAAGTACATGGATTCTTTCCCTTACTATTCTAAATCAACCAGTTACAATGATTGGTGTTAAGCTGAACGATTTGGTCAAGGTCACTGCTGCAGACATACGCAATATTTGACGTTTCCTTAAAGGATTAAAACGACTTAAGGAAGACTACCGTATATCAGTGTCAATGACATTTGAACGAAGACCAGTCTTGTTCTCCGAAGTTATGACCGTGAGGTAGTACCTAATTGTTATAAGATAGTCTCTGTCTTTGGAAGTCTTACCCCAAGCGTCTTATGAAGAAAAGGTTTTCGCGAAATGGTTTTGTTATGGTTTATTCATCCTTTGGTCTGGTCGAATAAAGGAAATCTTACCCTCCGAATAGGCACATATTTTAACACAAGAACTTAATTTTGTTCTGGACAACCGTTTCCATGGTGTCTGCATCTAGATGTTTTCAATGCTGCAGGAGGATATTGGGATGATTTTCGTTTTTGTCACGTTTACTTTTGTATCAAGCGTTCATCGAGTCATTGTATCGCTATTTTTTCTCATTTTCCATCATACTTACAAAATTTACAACAGTTTCAGTGACAAAAGCGGTATCTCTTCTACTTAAGAGAATGCTAAATAGGAGCCTACAGGCTGGATTACTTTTTCTCGATAATCTTGCTTGCTTGCTATCCGTCTGTTTCTGATCTTCTGTGTTTTCAAGCTCCGTCATGGTTGTGCCGCCATTTTATCTGGACCTCTGACGTCACGCACTTAACGGTTGCTAAAACAGTCATCTAAACATTTCGTTACTACTTTCGGTGAGGCATCGCCTCCGTACAAACTATTTCTAACAGTCTACCTTCGAGCAATCTAAACACGATGTATGAAACAATGACGAGACTATGTCATATATTTTCTGGAAAGAGAGAAAAACACTGTTTATAAAATGGACGTGGCTAACAGAGACACATGTCATAGCTATGTCACATTGAATCGTTTCTTGTAATGAAAAGTAGTTTAGTGATGTATTAATAATCGACCGTAAAAGAGCCAAGGATGCTGACTTGTTAAAACCTCAATTACGAAAACAAAAAAACAAAAAAAAAATTGCTGATGATGTTATACGTCGTTGTCTTTGACTCAGCAGTAAAGACTTCGCAAGTTAGGATCTTGTATGCGACCCAAATTATGACATCCGCCGTGGAGATTCATTTTAGGGAAAGGGGCTGCATTGTTATTAGCAAATACGTGCGGGATATGCTTTAGGGACCTGAGCCGGCCGTACCCGAGAAAATAGCTGTTTTTATCCATCTCCTATAGTCGAAACTGGGTTTTCCTTCAACTTCATGTGATCCCCTGGTTCAAACACTCATGGTTATTAGCAACATAGTTGGAATGCATTTACCAGGCACGTAACTACAGAGGTAGAATAGACTGAAAGACCTTGAAGTCCCCCCTCCCCGCAGTTCCTCTTAAACCAACTCGTGAACATACATGTAGCCTACATCACAATTTCCAAAGTTCCGAGCTTGTTTCCGTCTGAACATTCTTGGTAAGCCTTATTAAAATCCTAGGTTGCAACTAGGCAATACCGTATGGACAGCATTCAGATTCATAAATTTATTCGATGTTACAAAGCCTAAGCTACTCCGAGATCCATTCGAATGATACAACGACCTTCCTTGTAGGACAACCTGGTTACGAACCTGATTAGCATCTGTTTTGCTTGAAAACAGGAGTAAACATACTCGTGTAAACTTTTTACTTGGTGTGGAATTACATTCGTGGTTTCTTACACTTCTTGAAGCGGTTTAGTCTTCTGATGCGTGGGAAGAGGAAGCTGCTTTTTCTGACAGAATCATTGGAAGGTGGGAGATTCCTTGTAGATTCTTCTCAGTACAGGTATAGCTGCTGATCCTCTATTTGATTAAGTAAGGACTAACAGAGATGTCTCACCCTTTTAATATTAGCCTGGGTTTTTGTGGCTTAACCATCCTATTTAGAATTTTGTATTGTGGGTGTTTATAATATTCAAGCCGAGAATGAAACTTGAAACAGAATATCCTCAACTGGGAAAATATCACTTCATCCCCCGTCGAAAATAAAACCTAATAATTGCTATTTTTTAGTTGCAACCAGAGAGAAGCATGGTGTTTCATTACATGAAAACATTTAAATTACGTTCGTTTCTTGTGTTTGGAGGATACAAACAAAAGATTTTTCAGAGATAACCATGGGAGTTAAAGTCTAACTTTCTGATAGTCACGATAAGTATAACGAAGGACCTGTTTAAAAAACAATAGTAAACAGCACGTGACCTCTGACGTCGTATTATCATGATTTCATTGGCAAACATATGCATCTTCAAACTGAAAAAAAACAAGTTCATTTTGCAGCAGAAATGTATTTTTTATCTAGTCTGTTAAAATTCAACAGTATTCTCAATAAGTACGATGAAAATAGTTACAATTAACTAGATTGTTTAACACAATTTAACGCAACCACACCATAGACAAATGATTGTAATGTCATCTCTGTTGTGAAGTCCAGCTCAAACAGAAGAATATATTTCGTACTTTCGCTCCGATATAACTTTCCGAAAGCAAATTTCAGGATCATCGAAGGAATGAATATTGTTTATACTTTACTTTGTATCTACTTACAGCTGTACAGTAAGAAAATAATACTAAAATTGTGATTGGATGAAAATTTTGTATGTGAACTTGTAACTCCCATGCGTTTGTTTTAGGATCAATAACTCTTGCTTCAACCGCACCTTGTCTCTGTCTGAGAGGAGGTAGTTGAAATTCTCCAACCCTGACGCCGATTTTAAGACACTTTGATTAGTATAGGAGAGTTTCTAATCCCTGGAGGAGAACGGGAGATGAGAAGTTAAAGACTCACCATTAACATCTACAACAAAAAGTATGATTTAACTACTAACAACAGGACACAGGGATTATCCATGTCTTGATATTGACATAATTTATTCAAATACTTAAAAAACTGAAAATGTATCTCTGTTGAGAATTAATTCAACTATTACCCGGTCGAAGGGTAGATTACCATACCTGTGCATAACCGTTGAAGATATGGAATTGCATTTGGTATTGACTTCATGAGGTATATATTACTAACCATCTAAATTGCTCCATGTCTTCGAATAATAAAGAGGGAGCCCTTCAAATGTACGTAACACCATTTGTGTACTGTCACTGTACGTCATATCAGGGCATACTCAGTGAAACGAACAAAATTTTCTCTTTCAAGGGAGTAAATGAAGTGATATTTATACACCGTCATGAATAGTTTAAGCTCAATATGTGTGTTGCATCTATGCAAATTTCTATAAATGTAAATCCCGTACAAATCAAATGTTGCTTAACTTTCTTCCCCTTTATTTGAAAAGTATACGTTATTGTACAGATGTAAAGTACACCCAATTAAGGGAAAACATTCTTCAAAGGACCTCTTGATTTATTCGCCTGTAACGGTAACATTTGATAAAAATAACCCTCAGAAACACTCAGTTTAGTACTTTGAAAACATCAAGAGTTTTAGCCAATTCCCTCATCTGACCTGTGTATGTTTTCTCCCACCCTTTTCGGTACTTAAATTTATGCATTGGCGCAGGAAGCTGTTTGAGACTGGAGGTGATCATATTTCGGACCACCGTTGGGGGAGGGGTATCCCCTTACCCTTTGGAAAATTTTTGAATATTTGAGAGTTCTTAGTTGCAATTTGGTGGAACATATTTTTGACATTATTTTCAGAGGAAACATTAAGGGGGTTTCTTCCTTGGATAGCGGATGGGGAAGCAGACTTCATCTACAACACATTTTTGACGGGGGGGGGGGGGTAAAGCAACCCGCCCGGCTTCCAACGCCTATGACCATCTGAAATATTTTCATAATTTTTGTTCAAAGAAGATTCGAATTGTTCTTTGGATATTAACCCAGATTTCAATGCACTATGAGAGAGAAAGATAAACGTAGATCACGTGGTACATGGAAGGGAGGCTGATCTTCAGAAGTAAAATTGTACGTGATTTACCACTTTGTTCCATTTTGATCGCAGACGATATTAGGCAGGTATTGGAATATAACTTGCCATAACTTGCCTATAACTAGAATCGGAACGAACGCCTTTCTCGTAGATTCATCTGTGCGAGTGGTCGCAACTTTCGTATAAGCTTATTCATATATCGTACTACCATAACGTACTCCTGAAGTACGTTAGGCTGTAAGGCATCTGACAATACTCAATGAAGGTCAAACATACACAGTAAGCATGAGTTAACAATGGTAAATGAATTATATCCCGTCAACACAATGATAATAAAGTTCATTATACATTAAGGCAATATTGATATTTACAAACGCTTTAAAGTTCTGTTATAAGTCAAATCTGATATATCCTTTAATCAGTTCCTGCCTGATTAATAATATTTCTGCAGATATACAAAATTATTCACATCAATTTCAAATAGCAATATCCAAAATATTTCCATTAAAAGTCACAATTTATTGTACAAAGAATCTTACAGTTCAACTTTGGAATATCACATCGAACCAATGTGCCACTCTCAATAAATGACGAAACAAATGACAAGTAAGTTTTTCTTGAACTTCATAGTTTAAGGATAAAATGGTAGAAACTTTACGTATACCCTCACCATAAATAAGAAATCAACCAATACCGAACGTAGGTTAAGAAAACTGAAATATTAGTACATTTCCCGAGTTGTTGAAAGTGCAGTTTATAAAATTTAAACTTCAAAAAATTCTATGATGGTCACTGTGCATTACCAGGGCCTTCGAAGGGGGGGGGGAGGAGGAGGGGTTACAGTCTCCGACAATATTCACGTTAAAGTTTTTTTGCCTTAAAACTTCCAAAATTTTTCAGTTACCAAACTATCTGGAGTTGAATGGCCCTAATCTTGGAAGCCGTTCGACAGCACTAATGGGTCAGTTGAGACAAGGTAAACAGTTCTTCACTTTTCACCTCTACAGAGGTATTACATGTGACGTCAGACGATTGGAGTTGCCCGGCAGTGCTGGGCACAACACACGTACAGTGAACATTTACAGCACACGCGCACGGCATGACCGTAGATAATACTGTGACATAATGGACCCTTGCCAAGCAAAATTCTAACAACCAAACAAACGCGCGATCACGTGACACCGGTGAAACACCTCTATCAGATAGGCTAACGCATTTGGGGGAAACCTTTGTCATACAAGCACACCCTTATTTAACTTTTCTTTTGTATTATAATTTAAAATTACAGTATTTGAGAGCAAGCTATGATTAACTTGAGGATGGCTATTATTCATAATTTTTAAACACATTTAAAACTGCAAATAAACGTGAAAAGTTGAGATTGAAGTTAAATGTGTGAATCCTGCCTGTGGCTATTCAGTAGGAAGAGTTAACATTTGTACATTTTTATCGATTCGTCCTCTAAACATGCATGGAATGTTACTTTAAAATTCAGCCTTAGTTTGAGTGTCTTTTTTCTCGAAATTCTTCTCAACATATCTCTCTGAACTTCATTCTATAATAAAGATTTTGAACGAGAATATCATATGACACAGAATACACAAATTGATCTTCTAATGTGTGAAATACAATTTCAAATGCTGCATGTACCCCATATTTTAATAAGCGCTGAGGTAACTCGAATAAGCGATATCGATATTAAAGACTTATGATGCATGCCGGGAATTTTGCTGTACCAACTGAACGATTCCAGGATTCCGGCACAAATTTAAACACTTCGAGTGAGTGTTTTCTGTTCTCTTTCAATTAAACTGTTCCTAAATTCTTCCTTTTGAATTGGTTAAGAGACTTACTTTTAAGATACAATTTTCTTTGAAACTCATCTCTTAACCCAGCAAATGATGTCGAAAATCACGAGTGTAATCATGCAAAGTGTACACTCTAAATGCAAAAGAGTGAAATTCACTCCGAAAGATACTGTAGTTTGGGACCACTCCTCGTAAAAGTGAATTTCATTCGGGGTGGAGTGAAAATTCACTCCAAATAGAGCGATTCTTCACTCGCACGGAATGATATATCGCTCTACTTCGAGTGAATTTTCATTCCACCCCGGGTGAAATTCACTCTTACTAGGAGTGCTCCCAAACTACAGTCTCTTTTGGCGGGAGTGAATTTCTCTCTTTTGCATTAAGAGTGTAATGATAGTCTAAACTAGAGTAGTATTAGTACACATTGTGCACTAATACGACTCTAGTTTAGACTGGCGCTGTCGTTGGTACATCAAAAGTGCTATCCTTCTTAGTATAGCATGCATTGTAATTGTGAAATGAATTATTACAATCACTGGAAACTACTGACTGGCAAAATGACAACACGTTTTTTTCATAAACTTGTTAATTGTACAATTCGAAAGACAACTTCACTGTTTGAAGATAAGGGACATTTCAATCAACTTGTTTCCCCCTCTTCTTTCTAAATCGAACTCAGCCATCGCCAAACCGCTTTCAAATCCAAGTCGGTGTCACCATTGTAAATTTTTTCTTTTCATCTCAACTTCATGCATACTTATTTCCTGTGAATTACATCGAATATTATGCCCAAATTTAGACTTAAGATCAGTCCCATAAATCCTTCGTTCATTGAAATTTACTTAAAAATTTACTTTCATATCACTTCACATGTTAAAATCGTAAAGTATATACACTGTTTTAAATTTAGTATCAGGTGACATAAAATTCCATGATTTATTTACAGCAACGGGATTTACGGTGCTAAAAATCTCACGATAAAAGTTATGCAGTTGTCATGATCCATGATCGTTAAAAGGTGGGTCATTAAACAACGGCAGTGTGGCTCACATGTACGTCACTGCACTGGCGTAGCAAGCGGGTGGACTGGGTGGACATTGTCCAGGGGTCCCGAGGGTTCAGGGGACCCCAACCAGATGCGCAAAAAATCTCACAAATCTTAACTCTGCCTACCGTCTAACCACCCAGAACTGCTTTTGAAGAACCAGGAAAGAATGGGATACGAGACTGAACCCGGATCTGGTGCATGAAAGGTCTCTCTCTTACCCCGTATCTCCCCGTGGAGATTGGAAGAAAATGCATTTATGCGAGGAAAATGCATTTATGCGTTTATGATACCATTGGTTTGGGGGTCCCTCGCTTTCCCTTGTCCATGGGCTCCGAGGGTCTTGTTACGCCGCTGCGTCACTGTCACCAACATAGTGACCAGAATAACTAAAGGGACTCATTGCACACTCACTACAGTCGAGTATAAATATTGTTGGTCTTTTCTGTGACATACATGTCCGTCAGGAATACCAGTTGTGCGTCACTTTTTTGACTGAGGGGTGTGTCATGTTACTTAAGCTATAAATTGCAGACCTTTCTGAGGGGTACCCTAATGCACACGTTTTGTCGACACACCAGTGTGCAATGAATCACCTAGAATGAAGCAAGTGGGGCGAGGAATTCAACTGAAAAGTGTGTTAAAACTTGACGAAAAGTTGCGAATTCAAGCATTTTTCAATGATTTGATAAAGGATGTGGTGCAAAAATTCATAGGTCATCAACCCTATTTGACGTAAAAGTTAGGTACAGCAAAACTGCGGTATCTCCCCCATGTATACGTATAAGGAAATGTGTTACTCAAGATTTTTGTTTATCAAATTATGTTACGATGACGAATTTGATTGGCTAAGAGTATAAGGCTGTTAAACCCTTTCCCATCAAATGTCTTGGTAAGGGTGTAGCCAGTGCAAAAGTATTGTAGTAGTATTGCATCATAATAAGATATTATGGGGGAATCCCTCAGGAAGATTTGGGGACCTACCCAGGGGCGTATATACATGAATTCCCAGAGGAGTGTGAACTATCTAACCTTACCCCAGACAGTAACAATTCTCCCAACTAAGTTATCTTCTAGCCCCTCCTCCAATTCAAACCAGACCCCTTGTCTAGCCAGGGAGTTACAGAGCCACAGTGTGGCCTGCACTGAGTTTAAATTGCTCGAGGCAATATTGTCAAACACAGTGTGTATGCGGAAGTTAATTGGGAACTGTACACAACTGACTGCACAAGTCATTGTTGATCAACCAGAGTGAAACTGTATTATTTAATGAATGTCAATCAAAGTGCAGTTGTCAACTGTATTTAGAACTCTCGGGCCATTCCTAAAATATGTTGGCCAGGGAGTTGCTAGTAACTCCCTGGTTTGAGAGGATGCCACATCCCCTTTTATTCATTAAACATTCTCCCGCTTTCCGTACATAGTTTAGTGTTAAATTTAGAATGATTCAATTATGTCAGGCTGTAATATAAGCTTGTCTGTCAATGAAGAAGCTTACATGTCTCGTAAACAAATACTGCTGAAGATTTACCGATTAATAGATCAACGAAAAATTTCAGACGAGATTGTACCTTGCTCATTCTTACTGGATTATTACTAACGTGAAGAGATCAACGATAGAGGAGGCATGTGTATAATGATACTACCATCATAATACTGATTTGGTAGGCCCCTCCCCGGAAACTTGAAACATTAAGTTACAGTGTTCGGTGGAGTCTCCTATAGGTAACAGAACAGGCATCGATACTAAACAGAGACAAGAAACTGATGGTAACTGACCCAGCAAGGAACTTACGTCACTATAAACCGTACATAGCCTATGCCTACAGAGTGGAGGTTAGTTGATGACCCTTTACAGCTTTATGCTTGGTTGAAGTCCAGCTCAGTATAATCTTCCCATGGCGTTATACTGATTTCATAGTCCAACTGATATATGAACAGAATGTACGGCCAGTTGAGCGGACTTCGGCACATTGAAATCAATGCGGTCTGAACATATGGGAATGTATAATTGAAATGCATAACGAAGCTCTCAGGATAGTTAGTAGGCAAAAAGAGATAAAATCAAAAGAATTACCACATGTACAAAGGTTAAATTAAGAAAGGAACAAATTTATGTGGCTTACCACTTTGCTCTTAAACCCGTACAACACAATATTACGCCAGTTATACCAGTACACAATGTAGTCGCTGGAAACTTCGGCCTTTAAACCACTAAGAGGCCCCGATGGTTTGAAGAATGTCTTCCAAACTTATATCATGTTGCTTTTAGAAAACTACGATAAGTATTAAAACAGGAATGAGAAGACAATTGAATATACTAATCACGTGATGTTTGCTTGAATTTTCTGGGTCATCTGATTTAAAATCCTTGTTCTCTTGTGTTTTAGCTGCATTCAGTTCCTTGTACTTGACACCCTCACATGTTTTCTGTAGCCCTTGCCTGCCATACATATGACACCAAGTTGTCTCATCACTGTCGGGGTCGCACCCACACCCCCATAGCCCCTCCGCTGCTGGAAACATGTCTAACTCATCAATGGCTTTTCGACAGTCAATCGAGCATTGGGCTCCGTCAGTAAAGTCGTCCAAACAGAAATCTTTCACTGTAAAAAAAGCTTTTGAACAGGGTAGAGTTTTTTGACAATCGTGTCGAGCTTTTCGACAGCTTTTTCCCGGTGGTATAATTGGCTTGGTAGACGGCATTTCTTTGGTTGTAGGTGCTTTCGACGGAGAGGTATCTTCCTGAGCTTCGGTAGACGTCAACAAATCATCAGTTTGTAACATGAAGTATAAAGCAGGGCAAATTACTAATTTCTCGCGATCTATCTCGCATTCCTCTGGAGTGTACATTGCGCTATCTTCTGAGCATTCGCAACTGAAAAACACCCTGCCGAGTTCCCCGCCATTGTTCTCTAGGAACTGTTCGATAGCTACATTGCAACTTTCTGAGCAATCTTGTGTCAAATTTCGCCTTAAATCTTCACATTGTTGGTGCATTTCAATTTTCGACGAAAAAAAAGCTTGTACAACGGACATACCTCCGGTTTTCGCTATCTCATCACATTCTTCAGCTGTGATGACACACAATCTCATTAGCAGTAAAGACGAAACTAATAAATATCTGCACAATTCAGTTGCCGCTCTTGATGGAGCTCGTAAGAGCCGCTCCATTTTAAAGTTAGAAGACTGTCCCGTCGTATAAATCTAACGCAAACCCGTGATACACGAGACACGGAAAAATATGTAATAATAAAAATCTCTGACGTGAAGTTTCTACGAAGTGAATCCGGCAGTCAAATTTCCCACCTTAAGTGATAAAATATCCTCTCTGAAAAGCTGTGAAGGGTTTAAGGTATCATAATTGCAAGTGTGAGCTGTCTCCTCTCGACATCACACTTCTCTTGTGACAGAACTCAACAAAGTTAACAAATACCGATTACTCCGTTGGCAGCTAAGCCTCTAACATTAGTGGACAACAATTTTGACATGACTCAATGAAAACGAAAATTAACGAATGCTGTAATAGACGATTCAGTCTTTGTTGCAACTCTTCAGACTCCCCGCTTGGTTGTAATCATAGCCCGTTCAATTTGTTTTCGTAAGCTTTAAAAATATTTTTTTGTTCCAATTGTCGGTAGTGCAGATGAGGCTTAAAAGATTAAACCTGCAAAATGTCCCTGTCGACTGCCAAAGATTTGTTTGCCGTGAGACACCGGTTGGTTTGGAGAGGAAATAACCTTCACTCCCGCTGGTATCTTGACAAGAGAAGAGACTTCAAAAAAGTCGAGGGGATACCAAAAAATAGGCTACATCTGCTTTGTATTGAAGTACGTTTGCATGTAATACTAGGCTCCATTTACGAGTTTGAATATCTCCAAAATATTTCGATGAGATAAGCATTAACGAACGTCAAAGCGGGCTTACGTTAAGCCAAAGTTGCTCACCAAGAAGTATTTGGATTTCTGCTTTTCAATTAAACTCTGACTGAAATATATCTACAGTGTCTCTTACTCGAGCGCAATCGTTTAAAGCACGAAAATCCTTAGTAACAGTTGTCTGATTCAGTGTTTTAAAGAACCTCAAAAACGCACTTTGTAAATGTGGCAGAAAGTTACACCCTGTTTGCAAAATCAAATTGCCTCTTTTTCTTAAAGAAACGACACCGAAAATTTGTTTTCTTCTCCATTGATGTTAGATTACGAAGTTTTACAAAACTCGCTCAGTAGCTCGACGGAGCCCGTGTCGCATCTGTGACTGTCCAATTCCAAGTAAGCTAAATGAATCCTGTCCGCTTGCTTTTAATAGTACATATCACACAATAACTCCACATGTTACGTACAGTAAACTGGAGGCGGCCCTCGTGTGTACTTTATACCGTGCACAAAAGACAGGCGGTTTGACAGCCGACAGACACGGACGAGTATCGTAATGTGTGTATATAGCACCAGATCGCCTCAAGAGTTATCGATCTTGCACTGAGTGGGACGTCAATAAATTCGCAGTCCGTTCCATGGCGCTGGTGTAGCGATGAAATTCCTCTGTTTATTGTTTAAATTGAACCAAAGTGTCATCTCCAAAAAAGACACAAGTCGCACCTTTTGACTATATATCACCTAGTCTCAGCCATCTCTCTGTTACACTTTATATACTTCGTGCAAAATATCACGCAACTATTATACTCAGTTGTTGGACCGCACGAACCAATTGTTTACTTTTAATCTATCACGTGACTTTCAGATTCAATAAAAGACAACCCTGCATAAGTTCAATTAAATGATAGTAGGAATTGATTGTCAAACATAGACCGGCGTAATTCAACCTCGCTCATTTTACGCTGCAGAGATAAGACTAAAACTACCCTTAACACATAGCGTTAAAATATGTACGTGCACTGTGATAGAACATCAAAAAAGACCACTTCGACTGCTGATTGGACCGTGACCGATACGGTTTTGTACCCCAAAGGCAAGGGGCGAATGAGATGACTTCCATCTGTAGCATAATTACAAAACAAAAGCTTTGAAAACGCGTCGTTATGTTTTCCATCTGGCTGAGTTTGTCAAATAAAATCTGTCAATATCAGAAATGTATCCGCTTATAAAATGAGAGAAACCACATAGGGCGGTGAGGAGTTTAGACTAGCTGTCTGGCGTGTAGCGCAAAATGATTGGATGATCTCATTTATATGGACGCAAAATGCCGTCCCTTATAATGTATTATCACGTGACCATTCTTAACAGACAATGCCTATACGCAGTTCAGCTTTTACTTCACGGCAAGCTGAAACCGCGGAAAAGGCTATTGTAACTTTGGGAATAATATATCGAATTCAGTCATTTGTGTTAACTACGGTGAGTCCAAAGACCTACGAGATAATTTTTTTCCTCAGGAGGGGGTAGGCTGAGCCGTTCCCCCCCCCCCAGAGAACTGGACTGAATCCTTTCTGAGAACAAATTGCCTTTTCCCGGTAATTTTCCCATAAAATAGGCTTCGCTCCAACTTTATGGGCTCCAGGGCAGTCTTGGCACTATAGGTCTCAAAATTTGGGATGGGGATTTTCCTACCAAATATTTCCGGGAAATTTTGGTTGGGGGGGGGGGGAATCTCGATAAGATCATCAAAAGTCGATTTTTTAGTAAAAGGTTTTTTGATGCTGATTACAGACCCCACCGCCCACGTTCGATGATGTAAATACGGCGTCTCAAATCACTCGAAGCAATCAGATACTGTGAACCCTTTATACGAAAACCCCTTTTACCGAAGTCACGTCGCCTTAGACAACGTTCAGCTCGGCAGAAAGAGCATATATTTTAAGCTCTTCGTCAAATCTGCAAGAAAAACCCTATAAGCTTGATTAGAAATTCTTGGTGGGAGACAACAGTCGGTACAGGTTTGACACAGTTAACATCATGCGCCTTAGGATAGCCAAAGACCTATAGTTCAGTAATTCTGAAAAAAGGGCAATCGGAATAAGCTTGATACCTTTACATAACCGAATAAGAACTTACGAAAATAACGGGAATGGCTGTTGGAGAGTCTTCAACATGTGTGTTTTCAATATTTTTGGATGTGTAGACCAAATCCTCAGTTTGGATACCTCTTAAGATCGTTAGCTTTTCCCTTAATTTAGTGTGTAACCAGCTGTGGACATTCAGGGCAACATAGACTTCAATTTTGGGCGTAAAATCTGTGGATTTGGAAGTTTACAAGGTTGTTCAATTATATCATTTTGCGGGGCAGTTCTTTCTTTTACTTTGCTTGTCGTATCAATCTTATTTGGGAAATTGTTGGAGTTTGGCTTTGGCACACTTTCTTGAGGACCGAATGTACAGTGCATAGTATGCTCATAAAATGTTATCATATTTGGCTGTAGTACGTATATGCGAGTCATGCTGGTAAGTTTCGCGATCCTGCAACCACGGATTCTGTAACGTCCAATCATGTTCATTCTTCATTAAGTTCGTTTTGAGGTCAAGTTCTCGGCTCTGATTGGTTAGAAGCCGAAATTTCTACTCACTACCAACTAGGAAGCTATCTAAGAGATAAGTAGACTGTTGGCAGATGCTGAAAGCGGTGCGGGAAACACCCACACGCAATTTTTAATTTGCGTGACTTGAGAAAAGTGCGTTAATCACACAATCCCGCTGCCTCATACAAACACAGGCTGCAACTGCCTGCCTTGGCTTGGCCCGGCCCCCAAAGGTACCCCCGACAAACCGTTGCCAAGCCAGTAATTAAACCATTGCAAAGCCAGTGATTAGTCCCGATGCCCGCACTTCATAAATCAGGTCCAGTGGCCGGGAGGCAAACTGATAGGCCTTGCCTGCAAGGTACAATAGTACTAAACAGTGTTCAATTCATTGTGGAATGCGATTGATCACATTGTTCTAAAGACTGCACGTGTAGATTGGTTGGTCGGAGAGGGGGTGTGTCATCTGTGGGAAACAGAAATACCGAAGGCAAATACTCCCTCTTACATGTGGCGCCACCATTAGCGGTGATGTTCGATTAGTCACCACATTGTCTTTGATTGTCTTTGCCTTTGCTGGATCAAACAATTTTTAATAACGAATCACATGATCACAATATTCATTATCTGTAAACATTTATCCTGCTTTGTGATAACAGTTTTAAAGACTTAAACAACTTAAAGCAAGTCCACCACATCGTGAAACCGTGACCTATACCCAGACCCCCCCCCCCGACGACTTCCTCAGTGAAATTTCCACTAATACGATTCTCATTCTGGACAAATTCCACCCAAATAATTCCCAACCACGCTGATTGCCCCCAGAAAACCTTTCCAAATAATTCAAAATTCCAGGGTTGGAATTGTCTTGGTAGTTATTTTCCGATTTGGGAATTTTCTGGGTGTAGTCGTCAGGGGTTGAGTTGTTCGAAAGGAAATCGTACAGGGTGGAATTTTCTAGAAAGGGGTTTGACCGAGAACAGGTGAAAGAGGGAGAAATCCTAATGGCCTGAAATTACTACAAATGCAATATTGTCTTGATGAATTAGTATGGAAATAAACTGTCTGGAATGTTTTCGATTTACCAATATTTAGTTTTTTAGCATCTATCAATTTTCTATGGTGTTTTAATTGTGAAATCACCAAAGTCTTACCCCACTTCTACAAAGTCTTGCAGGGGTATATCACTCAGCAAAAATCTGGAGGGTCTTCCTGAGGTCTTATGTACAAAAATTTGAAAGAAAAATTGGGCTAGTGTTTGAAAAATTGAAATTGCATTGTTTTGTTGATGCGTTAGTATGGTAATACACTTTCTGGTTTGTCTTACAACTTACCAAATTTAAGTTTTTTCAACTGTTAGCAATTTTCCGTTGAGTTTTGATTGTGAAATCATAAAAGTCTTTCTTCGACGAAGTCTTACAGGAGTTTTCTACTCAGGTAAAAAATGTGGGGGATCTTTTTTAGGTCTTATAAACCAAATCTGAAACATCTAGACTATCATGGAAAAAATTGAAGTTCTATATTTTCACTAAAATATCTGCCCACCTTCATATCAAAAATAAGTAAACCTCAGGGACGACTTGCCACCGTGGGGACTTCATAGTAAACGTTACCTACTAAGACCCCGGCGAAATTAGAAAAAAATCACCGACCGGGGGAGGGATGTCCCCAGCAAAGCAGCATTGGGAGGCCATGGACCTCCTGCCCCCATCTTGCGCCACCCCTGTAGAGTGGAAATGGAATGTCTGCGCTGTTTTGATTTTATGTTTTCAACTTGTGTCGAAATTGTCCTTATTTATGGAATAATTTAACTCTACTGGAGATGAGAGATGGCAGCAGGAGGTCTTAAGTTTGTGCAAAACAAACATTTAGTAAAGCTTCACATCGCAAGCAAAAATACATGAAAACAGCCCAACATGTGACTCAATTTAGTGATTTAAATTTATCATTCAGAAATTTGCATTGTTTACTTCCGTAGGGCATTCTCTGACCCATTTATTTTTTCTAATCGAACAGATTCCTGCAAGCATGCTTGCTTGTCTGATTGGATAGCTAATTGGAGTGGTAAGTAACTGACGTTACTAAGCTGACAGGCCACAGCAGGATATTAATGACAAGTTTCAAGAAAAAAAAAGGATTTGCAATGGAACATTTGTCCACACATTACAAGATAAAAGTTTAAATAGGCCTAAATCTAATGAACCTTGTTTCACGGTATATGAGGAACCGTACTCTCTAAAAGTAAAAGAGTGAATTTCACTGTTCGACGATTGCCTATAGTGACCACTCTCCGTTTCGAGTGGAATTCCACTCTGCCCGGAGTGGTAATTCACTCATTTGGAGTGAATTACCACTCCCAGCAGAGTGAAATTTTCACTCGAAGAAAGAGTGGTCACTGTAGGCAATCGTCAAAGAGTGAAATTCACTCTTTTACATTTAGAGAGTAAACAGTTATGCCTGGTCCTTTTCAATAAATGGTATTAATAAACATTTATTTTACAACAAAAGAAAACATAGAAACATAGTAAGTATAGGAGTGAATGTTATTGTTTCGCCAACCTATTAAATTCCCTGTTATGAAGAATGATGATGGTTTCATTATGCTGTCCACTAGCTAATTTTGAAATGTAGACTTGTTCTATAAAAATTATTCATATCTCTATTAAACTTTAAAATATAGCTTGATGTCCACGTGATTTAAAACATATATAGACCTACTACAGACGAGAAAGTTAGTCATTCGATGCACAATATCCATCAATTTATGGATGAATAAATTTCTTTTAGGGTGTCACCATATTCCTAGATATGAAACATCTCTTTAATTCACCTTAAGGAGACCAGTGTGGTTTTACTCGAGATATTTCCATGAGAAGACTTACCTACCCTTTAAGATTAAGACGGAAACTTACAAAATTCCGAGCTGCTTTAGAAATTTAAGAAATGCGCTATCTTTTCTGATTATTTAAAATTCAGGGTCCACAGCCTTAAACTACATTTATTTTTGATATAAGGTTATACGTTTGAAACTAACAGTGGGTAGTTTCAATTGTACTTCCTGCAAATGTGGATAAGTCATTGCGATTTGCCAATGGCATGTGCAGCTCAGTGATGAGAAAATATGAGATGTGCTGTGAATTGCTCATCAGACAAGGGAGGGGTGCTAGAGGAGCTAGGGAACAGGGGTGCGCCCATGGAAATACCCCCTGCGTAACATTTCCATGGAGAGATGGAGAGTGAATGACGGAATCTGCACAATGTTCAGTGTTCAATCAAGATCTCAATAGGAGGCTGTTGTAAAGCTGAAAATGAACTGTTTTCAACAGACTTCGCTTTTGGCAATGAAGTTACATTTCCGGGAGGTGTTAATTGTAAATGCTTAATTGGAGAATTTTAATTTTCTGGGACCGAGCTATAAGCCCTGAGAGATGTGTTTAGCACCGCCTACACCTGACGACATAGCGGTTGTTTGTTATGCACAGTATAGTGCTTACGATAGCGGCATATTACGAAAAACACCTTCCCTGCATGGGACCAGATAATATCAAGAAAAATTCCAGGATGGTATCCATACTAAACACTACTGTAGAAACAACTTCAGTTAGATTTACCAACTCTGTTATTCTTTACTCAACAAAGACGAATTACAATAAAATCTGTATTTATAGTTCAGAAACAGTAAATACACAATCAGATATTCTGAGAGACTTAACGACTTGTCGAAGGGGATTGTTTCCTATTTCACTATACCTCCGTTTATAAGTTCTGCTTTGTGTCAGATTGTGCACTGACGCATATCGCCGCCATAAACTTCTTTGTTATACGTAACTAAATCTACTAATAAGTATGTTGCTATATGTACCATTGCAGGCGATAGCTGGACAATATATCATTTATCTGCTACCACCGTAACAAGACGAAAATCCAGGACTGCTCGTTACGAAGAGGTCTGCAAAGGGGGCGTTTTTCACACCTTCATATAGCACATACAGAAACAAAAGTAACTCACCTACCTATTTGGCATTTAAGAGATGCGGATTTACTTCAGCTAGCAACATTTAAGTAATTAAAATGCTTTAAAAGAGAATGATTCAAGATCGAGCGCGATACTTAAAATCAAAGTGCGACAGTTAACCGTATAAAAGAGTAACATTTTCACTTAGTAACGAGAACGCAAGCACCCACCGAGACATCAATCAATTTTTGACGTTTCATTCTTCAAGTTGTGAATGTAAGCCTTGAAAATACTCGATTTGCATTTTGGCTTTGACATTTCGCCCAAGTATGAAGATCATACAGGGCTGGCATTCTTTCTAAATGTGTTTCTCAAATGTCACGCCTCAAATGCCTTTGAAACATGAGCACATGATACTACAAACTAAACAAAAGGAAAACTACAAAAAGCGGTAAATGGATGACATCTACAGAAGGTGAACGAAACGTGTTCAAGTGTAAAAGTAAACATCTTGAAGTAAATCTATAGTCACACATGTCTTATAAAGACCAAGATAGGTGAAAGTTACCTTTAAATGTCACGCCCGAAACACACTCGCACCTTCAGCACAATGCCCACAAACTACACAAAAAACAATTGTATACATAACTGCACAAAATCATAGAAAGCATGCAGTTAACGGGATGCCATGTACAGTGGGGCAGGACGGAGTTAATTGAGGCATTTTCTAAATTTCGTCATCTTAATGAAACAGAAACTAAATTTCGATAACCAATAGACCTTATGCATATGACGTCACAGAACAAAAAGTGCGCCCTCGTACGGAGGTAAGCGCGTATCATTGAAACTTACACCAACAAATACAGATAGCTGGTTTGTGTACCGGTGGGATACGGGACGGGGGGATAAATAAAGAAAACTGAAAGTATTTTAGACACTCTTATGCGTTGTATCCTTCAGCTATGCAAAGCGGCATTTTGAATGAAGTAAAAAGGCAGGAACCACATCCCTATTAAACAAGCTCTCCCAGTTCAAAATCTCAATGGTCATGGTACACAAATTCGAAATCAGTATAAAAGGCCTATACTCGTGAGCTTTCACATTAGGGGTAGCTTGCACCTACCGAGAACTTCTACATGGGTGATAAGGCCACGGAACGGACCAAATTTAATGTGTAAGTCAATGGAAAAATAATTAAGCCTAGTGGTGAGCTACCTTAAGAGAAATGGAAAATTTTGCAATTTTTGCACAAAGGTAAACATCCCAGTACTTCGCTAAGTCCTCTTCACTTGGTGAGTGAGAATTTTTTCATACCAGCATCAATTTCACGCCTGAGCGATTTTGGGGCGAAAGGCATGTTTTCGTCATTTTGCTGTACTTAGAGGTAAAGCTTTACCTTAGTTGTCTTTTTTTCTTGGCAGTGGTTTTCTGTATAAGTCGGTATAACCGAGACATCTGAGGACCTTATAGGCCAAGGGTTACTCCTCTCAACAGTTCACAGGGACCTAATTTTTAATGTAACGTGGGCAGTGTTGTGTATACTCGCGAATGCCATGCTGCATTTACTTGTGCTGATATATATTGCACACGTATGATTATAATTGGGACTCAGGATGCAGGCAGATTAATATGTTGCATACGTCATTTCTTTGCTATTCTACTTGGGTCTACTTGGGTCCAGGGGCGTCAATCCGTATTCAAATGTGGGGGGGGGGGGACGGGGGACATACATGACTTAGCACAAACCAGTCCCTTTGGTTTTGAAGAGGGGTGTCTTCCTATAGGCCTCCTCCTCCCCCCCCCCTTATGATGACTGACGTCCTATTCTAATAACAGGCCCGTAGCCAGGAATTCTGATATAGGGGGGCACCGACACCTCATAGAGGGGCACCGAAGAAGATTATGTTTGTTGTCAGTAGTACCATCACAGGATTACAGTTTGACGGAACTACAGGGGATTATATCTCAAGCTTACCACACATAGCTTAAAGGTATCAGTTTTACGTGTGCACATACGCGCGCCGAAGTGCGCGAAAATTTCACTCTTCTGGTGGAAATTTTTCCCTCCGCTTGCAATACAGAGACGTAGAAATTCTTCACAATTGAAGGGAACAACACTATAATCACAATATATCTTCAGCTCAGCAAGCGCAGGTGAAGCCGGTTAAGTACTTTGCGAAAGGCGAGGCGGGACCAGGGGCTGCCATTAGGCAGGCTTGGTGTGATCCAGTATGATTTTGTTAGGACCCAGAGGGAAATTCCCCGAATATGTGGCGAATTAACAATATGGGAACACTAGCATGGAGCTTTGAGCAGGACTTTGAATGACAGTGAGAGCACACCAATGTCTTCACCGTTCACACTTCGGATGGGTCATTATCGTATTTCTACTTTGAACGAAATTTTACATGAAAAAAAAAAAACATGAGAAAAAGTAAATTGTGGAATAAATTTTTGGTACGAGTAAATTTAGCTTCAAACCGTATAGTCGTCGCGGAGCGAATGTTACTCAAGGTACTAGATTACTACATGAAAGCCCCTTGATGTCCGGCATCTAACTTTGAGCCTTCACCTAGCTTTGGCTTGAATAGTTCACTGAAATTTTTGTACTAATAATGTTCATGGGTGATATTACTTCGCTTGTGAGAATTGCGCGCGAAGCGCGCCGAAATTTTGCTGGAAAATTAAATACCACGGTAAAACCTGCATACAGACTCAGCAAGGGGTGGTGGAAAGATAAGCCCGACGAAGGGACCAAGCTCCCCTAAGAGGTCCAGCAACCCGAAGCCCCGTCAGAGCAAAGGGTTACAGACTGGATACCGAACGCGAAATTTTGCGCGACAGGCGAAAAATCTGGGGTTCTGTTGAAGAAAACTTGAAAATATTTGGTTCTTATTAAGGAAAGTTAGAAATTTGGGTTTCTGTGGAAGAATCTGCCCTCTTCGTCCTAGACAGTTCCAATTCTCCCGACTAAGTTACTCCTTCCAAAACTGTGTTGAGCCCCTCCTTGTACAGACACAAACCTAGTTTATTGCTTAAGGGCACATCCTGTTGTGCGTACAAGGCCATAATATGTAACCAGAACATTCTCTGCGCATGCTGTGTGTTGTGAGCTTTGATGTTAATCAAAGAGCATTCACCTATGACCAATTGAGAATTTTGCTTTCTCCCAACCAAAATGTATTTGGGGTGATGAGTGTCTGTCTTTAAGAACAAAACCAAGACGCCGGGCGACTGGTCGCGAGGGGATGCCCCCTTCCACTACCCCTGGACATCGAGAGACTTTACGTTTCATACAAACTGATTATCATGATGTTGAGTCTGAATTAAGAATCCTCCCGATCGTAAGAGAAAGAGGACGGAACTTTTTATGGATTCAGTTTTGTGTTTTTCCGGGAATCACACCTACACGAAAGAACAATAGCCTAATTGTGGAACCTGTACATTTATAAATTAAGCCAACATATCTGAAACGGGTGTTAAAGCTATATGTAACTGGAGATGAAATCGCGCGTAGCGTGCGAAAATTTTTGTGACTTTAGAACAAAAATGTTACAGAGAACAAAATACGTTCATTATTAAACTCCTTTTGGGATCAATTTTGGTTACAAATCGCTTGGTGTCATACCAGGGCCACCGTTACATGTACTTAATTTTGTTTTCGATCGATTTTCCGTATAGGAGGGCACAGTGGTCCGCACGGGGGGCACGTGCCCCTCGTGCCCAGGCCTGGCTACGGGCCTGTCTAATAAGAATTATCATTTGAAAGTTAATATGACCATCACTGAGATCTGCCAGGTGAAATACATTTTACAATGTCCCAAAGTAGCTGAAACCACGCTTCGCAGCGTGGATCATTGTCGGAGATCATGGACCCGACCAGGCCCGTTGCTACAGTGACATGTTTTGGGGTGTGAAGGTGACTGTCCCAAATTTCGACTGGCTGGATGTTGTTCCAACTGAGTGGAGACGTGTAAATTGCACTTTGTGTTATGAGCACTCTGGGTTTTGTATACAGCAGTGGGGATCCTTCCTTTGTCACTACATAAATGTGTCGTCCTGGGTGAGGGGTCTAAGGGGAGGGGCGTCCCCCTTCCCTTTGAGAAATTTTTGTTAATTTAAGGCTGCTTAGGTGCAAAACGGTGCTATCTTTGGGATAGTTTTGGAGCTGATCGTATATGGCTGGAAAATGTCCATAATTTAGTGAATTCTAATTTTCCCGACTGGCTAGATGTTTTTACTAACTGCAGTAGCGGCGCGTAAATTGCACCTTTTTTATGCACCCTGCGTTTTTTGTATACAGCAGTGGGGATCCTTCCTTTGTCACTATATAAAGGTGTCATCCTGGGGGAGGGTCATCCTGGGGGAGGCCCCCTCCCCTTTGAGAAATTTTTTGTTAATTTAAGGTTGCTTAGATGCAAAATGGCGCTATCTTTGGGATATTTTTGGAGCTGATCGTAGTATAGCAAAGTTGTGAAAGACTAGCAAGAGCGTTTTCAGAATGCTTTTAAGTCGTAAGTGTATTAACAATCACCATCTCTACCGATAATGGCATTGGCGAAGCGCTCTGAAAAAATTTTTGAAAAATGTTTAACGGCAACAAAGTACTTTCAACCTTCCACATCATGCTATAAATTAGACTGAATGCAGTGGCGTACCCAGGATCTGTCTCAAGGGGGGCGGGGTATGCAGTATGTTGTGTGACCGCCGGCCTGGGGAAGGGTCTAAGGGGAGGGGTGTCCCCCTCCCCTTTGAAATTTTTTGAAAAATAAGGTGTCCTTACATGCAATCTGGTGCCAAATATGCTACCTTTTGAAGTAATATTTGTGTTAAAAAATTTACGTATTTTTAGGAACTAAAAATTAGGCATCAGTGAGGGGGCATAAAAAATTTACGTATTTTTAGGAACTTAAAAAAAATCGGAATAAGTGAGGGGGCATGGCCGAATGGCCCTCCCCTCTGCGTACGCCACTGATTGAATGATCCCATATTGATGAGAGGCCCCTTCAGATGTTTGGAGAAGTATGTCTGTTTTCGGAGAGTGTTGTGATCAGAATAGTTCCATGTATTTACCTTTTTAATGGTCATGAGAAGAAGTGCAAACCGTGACGCATGCGCGCGAAGCGCGCCGAAATTTTGTCATTAAATAAGATTTCCCTGACGAAATCTGCATTCAGAATCTGCATCGAGACGCTTAACAATTGTCCAACAAACCCACATACCACTCAAAAAGCCAGTCAGCCACGGCACTACTCTTTTACGAAAATGTGGGGGGGGGACATTTGATATTGTGTCCCCCACCCATCGAAATGTGGGGGGACTTGTCCCCGCCCCCCCTTCCCCCCAGGATTGACGCCCATGCTTGGGTCTGCTCAGACCTGTCAGATCTATTGTATTTATATCCAGATTCGTGCAAAGTGACCATTACTCTGCAGCAGAGCTTGGAAGTCCTTGGCTAAGCTAAGTTGCAGTCATGTGGAAGTCAGGTGAATGTCTGAAATTTTTTAAAGCCTTAAAATCAACTCTTAATGATGCAATCTCATATTTTGGGCAAATGGAGAAGTTATGCTCTTTATGAGCAGCACAGGCAAAGAAACAAACACTGGACTGTACTTAAAGATTTTACCTGAATGGTTTTGAGACCATCAAATGATGTAAGGGTAGACTATAATGCAGTACCAGCATACTATATAAGTGAAAGAGGAGGGGTATAGATTGCACTTTAATGGTACCAAACAAGCATTGTTATATCTCAAAAAACTGCCTCTAAGGACTCATTGATGCACTGAGATCATGTTTTAATGTCTTACATTAAAGTGAGTACTTCTAGTTGCATAATAACCATTTAGTTGCTGTAGTCATAGTTAAAGAGTGTTTGGTAGGTAAACACCAGCAGAACAGAAAAAACAGATTTATTGTAAAAGCTTATGTGATTCTTTCCCAGAGGAGTGTTTTGAGACAAGCAGTCTTGCTTGAATGCTATATACACCTTCTGCTTGTTCTCATGTGATAACCAGTCCATACTACCTGACTACTACCTCTGTTTAGACCTCTCTAATGATGTGATGACAGGTAAAGTTCATGCCGTGAAACTAATATTTATCATTTATGCTTCAGTTTGACAGTTTTGTTACGGATTCTGTGGCTCTTGTGGGGAAGCTTCAGATACTCAGAACTTTTGAAAAATAGCCCAGAACTTCTTGAACTGATATGAGGTAACTCAAAGTTAGATGCAGAGTCACCGCCATTGATTGCAAGGACATTAAATCTCTAAACTATGGGCAGGCTATCCAAATTTGTAAACAGTGTCAGGACTGGAGAAGAACCCAGAAATATAATGCTTTTATATTTTCACAGTATTCCATTATGAATTTTGCATCTCAAAAGGCTCTTAGTTTTCAATTAGTGTTTCTGTATCTCAATTGCACTTGAGGGACAACAAATTAAAGGTACAAAATAAGGAGTATTACACAAACTCCTGCAAATTAGGCATACTAGGGTCACCGCGCGTGCAGAGAGACTGGTCTGTAGGCAACATTTCCGTGTAGATTTGAGTCAATTGTGGGTTGTCAAATACAACTGAAGGAGTTTAAATCATGGTCATGCAAAATCGGGAACTCCTCTAGCAGAATCTGAGGTCGGGAATCCAACTTCATCCATTCCTTATGTGCCACAGATTGATCACATGATCATTTAATTTTTTGTTCTAATAAAGGGTCGTGTAGGACATGCGTATTGCTGCATATCTAATCATAGGCGACGAGTTCGTAAATATACTACCTGGTTCCGCCAGTAGACCTGAATGGAGTGTATTTTACAACAGATCAACGTAGGCGTACTGGAATTTCTTAGGGAAGGGGAGAAAGTGGGGGATACGGGTAGTTTTTGTCTGACAAAAACCTATATTATGGGGAAAAGTTGCTCTGGTTCTTTTAGAAAAACCTGCTCTAGAACTAGGTTTTGCCCTAACTCGGGGGATGCAGAACTCAGCCCCTGGCTCGAACACCACGATGGACACAAAACTAGGATAAAAATTCACGGCATAGTTATCAGATGAATTATTGTATGAACAGATGAACGTCTTGTCATATCGCACTTACAGAGAAGAAAAAGTAGGAGCAATAGTCTTAAGGTAAAACTTAAGTCTTGGATGTGATATTTATATGGCTGAATGCAAGTTATCCAATAAGGGCCGACATTCGATAAAACCAATAGTGCGGTCTGCAGAAAACACTAAAGAAAATAAGTAACCTGTTATTTCTTCGTGTTTCTCCCAACTCACAAAATGGAACTGTAACGCTTATTTACCTTGAGTAGAAGTTGCAGAGAATGTTAAGTACGTTGGGTGAAAAGGTCCCTTCTCAGTTCTGAGGTGCATATCGATTTCACTCTACAGCAAGCTTGTGAACCCAGGGCCGCCCTGTTATCCACCATATCATATTAAAGCAATGTTGCCAATATTAGGAATGGTAAACCTTTACTAAAGCAAATCCTCTAGCAAATCATACGATTCATGGGTGGCCCTAGGATTTTCTCGACGAGGGAGGGGAGGAGGGGCAGCCCCGACAAAGGCACCGTGCGGAGCGCCCCGAAAATTTTAGGATTTCTTTGAAGGAAAATGGAAATATTTGACTGTCTATGGGAGAACAAATTAAAATTTGGGGTTTCTATTGAAGAAAAACTGAAAAGTTTGGGTTTTTAGAGAAGAAAATTTGAAATTTTGGGTATCTATTAGAGAAATTGCCCAAGTTTGAGAGTAAACTCACGTAAACCACCGGGGCGTCGTTTCGCCGTAGGGGATTACCTACTCTTTCGTGTATTAAGGCTCCCTGAAAAAAAAAAAACTGGAAAATTGGCCTGACGAGGGACAGCCTTCCCCGACGGGGACCATGGTCCCCTGCCCCACCTGGCGCCGTCCGACTGCCTGATGCGATTAGTCTTTAAAACGCCATGAAAATGACTTCGATGTAGCTGAAGACAAAACATTCACTGATTTAATCAAGCACAATCGCATCTTTGGACGCATTCACATTGCTTTTCATGGCACACTCTAAAAAAGGTCTGATCAGAGGGGCACCGAACAGGAATCTGGTCAAAAATTTGACTAGATCCGGTTAAAAAATGAACCATTTCTGATTATGTCCTAACCAAATCTAGTCAAATAATTGATCAGATACCTGTTCGGTGCCCCTCTGATCAGATTCGATTCAAATTTGACCAGACCTTTTTAGAGTGCAACACTCTGCTTGGACACTTCCTTGCATAGACTCCCAAGATGTTAGCTTCATTGTACCAGTCGTTTGAATGCATGAAGCTCACGTAAATGAACCACACTTATTGTGATAGCGATTACATACCGGTGCATGACTAACCTACTTACCGGTACCTCTGAACTTATCATGTTAAGCCAAAAGTCGACCTGCTAATTTCAGAATTCTGTCTTTCCAAGGGTATCAGTTCTGGGAAGGAATATCCAGTGCAAACATTTGCTTATTTCCTAACTTCTCGGCCTCATGTTTCATTGTAGAAAACAAAGTATGGAAAAAGACCTGCCACAGGTGAATGAAACAGATCAATATATCTGCGACAGGTGAATGAAACAGATCAATATCCTAGTGTTGTTGCTAACAGAATTCTAGCAAAAATAACGTATTGCTTTCTACACTCGTTGAAAGAAATAATCCAAATTTAATGTAAATGTCAATACAACTGTACAAATGTTACCACAAATGTTGCCTCCAACGTCCTTGAAAGCATTCAATCATCTCGAATCCGGTTGAAATTTATTTGGTTAATTAAAAGGCCTTAATTTAAGCAATAAGCCAGGTTTTTGTCTGCACAAGGAGGAGCTTAATGCAATTTCTTTTCTTTCTTTTTTTTTGGTGGGGGGGGGGGGTAGAAGTAACTTACTTAGGAGAACTGGAACTGGCTGGGATGAGATTTGCCCTTAATTTTGTTTGGCAAGTTAATGATCGTGTTTCTAAGTTATCGAAGAGACATTCACCAGTCTGCTGAAGCATTAGCGACTGAAATCAACAAGAAGATTTAAATAGAGAGTTTTAATTGGAAAGGTTTGAAAATACAATTCTTTTCTAACATTGTTAAACTTATTTCAAGTCTGTTTAGTACTCATCGCAGTCTATCAGAAGCAAGATAGTGTATTTTTGTAAAAAATAAAACAAAAAAGGAAAAAAATTAGACTTAAGAGCTGACAGTACGTAAAATCTTTGGTACTTTTTTAAATTTGTATTTTGCTAATTTTGTCTCAATTCGTCGACCTTTATGTTGGCTATTTTTGTTACTGGAAATGTTGCTTTTCCATTTTGTAAACAAAATACAGAAAAGAAAACAGCTCGCTTCATATAGTCTCACTGCTAAACTTCTTGTGACACAATTACTTTTACAGTGAGATATACAGTTTATCTATATAGACAACACTGTAAAAAAGAGCTTCTTTCGATACGAACTTGATAATCGTTGCCATAGCAACCATAAGTAGAGAAGAGTGATAATGACTTGACGTCCCTTTATGGTTAGTTGTAATCTTAGTATTTTATCTTGCCCAGGAAGCTTGACTTGTTTACCTTCTCACCTCTAAAATCGGGAGAGTGCCTTGGACTATCGGGTATATATTTTAATAAAGAGCATAAACATTCCCCAGGCTCATGGGCGGCTATCCGTCTTGAAAGTGTGGGGGATATAGTCAGTCGCACTATCTAAGCGGAGCGCCACCATCAGTTGGCGCGGAGCTTATAAAGAAACTTTTGGCCAAAATTACCTCAAGACACCGGAAATGGCCCTCTCCCAGCTCTGCAACGTGATACCCTAAAAGAAGTTTTCTTAATAGCTTTACATGCTTTCCTAATCTGCCGGGTTGATTTCATGGGAGGCACAGTGTACAGTAGCCCCCCCCCCCACCATCCAATTCTATTGGGGGGATATATCCCCATCCTTCCAGGATCGCCGCTCATACTCAGACTTATTTTAGAAATATTGTTCAGCTTGCTTGCTAAACTATTTTTGATTAGTCTAAAATCTCATTTCCATATAACTGGTACGACGTCATATCTGAAAGTAATTGTCAAACTTGCCAGTCAACTACACAAATTTTTGAAAGAGGTAAAGAGGTGTTGGGATGGGAAGGGTAAGAATAACGCAGCTATTTGATGAGTATGGGCTCCATAATTCAACTCGACTGCCAATTTGCTGTGTTTTAATACACAAGTGTCCTATCTTTAAACTGTTGGTTTTAGATAATCGTTACAAAATATAGACCTCATACATCTAAAAATAATATCAATGACGAACAGAGCAAACAGTGTTGTAGACAATTGCAGGACTGAAGTTTAGGACCCAAAACTGTTTACAGCGTTCTTAAGGCCGTTATAATTGGAGTTTGATCCTGCCCTCTGCAAAGAAACAAAAGCCGGTTGGTACTTCTGGTTTCCGAAGGGTAACCTATCAGACCCCATTGCTAATTAGTAGAGTAAGACCTTGCCCGCTTGGCGAACGTGTCTTAAACCTGCACCTATCTTGACTGCACTTAAGAGTATGTAAGTCAAAAGAGGAGTATATATTCGACACCTGCTATGAAGTGTAAAGTAAGAACCTGGTAGCATTATGATTTTAAGTGTCGTAATTGGATATGGCAAACGAACTATCCATCATGCAAGCACCATAAATTACAGAATATGAAGCCGGGGACTATTTTTTCAACAAGTCTAGGTTTTCTCATCTAGCACTTTTGATCCAGGCCTAGCTTGGTGCCTTTTGTTTATGTATCAGAAAGCCTTCATTAAATCATGAAAGTACTACTTGAATGATGCACAATCTTCACTTAATAGATACGAACATATATATGGATAACTTTTCCAGGAGAGGATCCAGAGGGGGTTTTTGCCGGCTCCAGCCCCTTTTTTCGCCACAACTGTTTTTTAAAAACGATACCAAAGCTGTACTGTAAGTTTATGTATACTTATCGTAATCGCCAGATGCCAGGAAATACGATTTAATAGTTTCTAATTAAAAATTTTTCCAGCCTTTCCACATCAAATCTTCGCACATTTGTCGCTCTTAGAACTTCGCCCTCAACAAGTTAGCCCCTCCCCCCCCTATTTTGTAAAATCCTGGATCTGCCCCTGTTTCAGTCCTACCGGCCATCTCTTAGTGCAGGCGAAAATATGAAACTACTCCCAAAGGGGTTTAAGACCCCAAAGGAACAAGAGAATTCTATGTCTAATGAGAAGCGAGAGTAGGAACTCGATCGGTCTTGAGCAGGGTCAACCGTGACAAAGCTTTCAGTAGTTTTTGTCAATAGGTTAATTAAATGTTACTCATCATACATGCTTCCACAATTTCACATACATATTTGGAAAAGTGGATGTTTTTTTTTTTAAACTTTCTGACCGACCGTTGCCTGACTGTACGATACCCTCCTACCTAATAAATTACGGTTGCATTCATCTATTTAAATTGTGCCGACAGTCAACTTGAGCCTGACTCAAAATCAACATTTCGGTTTTCTAACGGAAAAGATTGAGCTGTTTGCCTGCCCGGCGGACGTGTATTACTCCTGCACCTATATTGGCTGCACTCGTAATACCAACGCTGTATGCAAAGACAAAGTCCCAAATTGTTTAAAGGTCAAGAGCAGTCGTCCCAAACTTATTTTGAAGCAACAGCTAAATCTCACAATTTTCTTCTTATTTCTCTGCAAAGTATCTTTCACAATATTTTAGGACTTCAATATTGCATATTCAAGGTAAACCAATCAGTTACTTCTAGTAAATTTCACGTTTGAGGAGAAAAAATATTGTCACATGACTCTCAAGAGCCAATCATGAAACAGGACAGTCTACTACACTACTTCAAGTTGGGGTGACTGCATATCCCCTTTAATGAAACAAAGATCAACGGGCGAACATGTCAGCTGATCTGAATTACCAAAAGTATTCTCTTAGTCTAGATCTTTCCATTGGAAAGGTTTGTTTTAAAGGCATTGTCTGGTGGCATTTTGTAGGGGTGTTATATGAAACATAAAAATTTTTCATTACATGTCATCCAAACCCCATATCAAAACTCCATTCCTAACTCAAGATATCTCTTCCTAAAGATTGGTTACTTTTAATAAGAAATACCTCCAAGTTTCCTCAAGGTCACAAAACGTGATCCAAAGTGGGCAAATTGCCTCAGATTCCTTTTGTTATTCTTTATAGTTGGCTACCTTGTTTGCCCTTGAAATTTGATACCGTTGGAATGTTTAGATGTTTTTCCATGTAGATAAAGTGAAAAACTGTTCCATACTTATGGTACAGCAAATAAAGTTATGGAATATTCAATATAGTGATATCAACATTATAAAGAAATAGAAAAGCTACATCAAATTCATTTGCCCAGATAACATCACAGATTTCCCATCATGCACTAGGGAAACTGAAAATGTGGTATTTCTTCAAAAATTTGTATCTTCTGAATGCAAGATGCTATTGAGATGGGGTTTTCACTGCCTAACACAGAAAATTTTTCTGCTTTTTTTGAAAGCATCAAATTTGGTCACCAGACCATGCTTTTAAGTCCTTGCCAGTAGCTTAGTTAGAAAAATTGTGTGGGGATACTCCGGGGGGGGGGGGATCCACCATTTCATAGGATGGGGGTCTTCAATGTGGAATCACCATATACTTTTACAATTTTTTCAGTCTTGGACCTTCCAGTGGGGGAGACTTTGGGGGAGGAGGGGGTTCATGCCCCCAAACATCCACTTGGCTACGCCACTGGTCCTTGCAGGAACGTAACAAGAATTTCTAGGGAATACATTGTCTTCTACTCACCATGTCTGAAGTCACAACGTACCGTACTGTATACACTGACAAAATGTTGAAACAACTTTTTTTAGTCATCATACAGTGGCGTAGCTGCACCATTCAAGGGCACTTCAAATATCGAAGCAGTGGACGGACAGTCGAAGGGATGCCGGCAATTCGAAGCCCCTACAACGACGACGAGTCGCTGAAAGGATAACGAAGGACGGGGAATTTCTTGATGAAACTTCGAAAATTTTGGTGTTTTTGTGTAATAGGCATAGGAAGCTGTTCTCAGCTGGGGGAGGGCTGAACGTCGTTTTGGACCGCCGTCCTTGGGAGGGATCTAAGTGACCCCTCCCCTATGGGAAATTTTTAAATATTTGTGGGTCCTAAAATCACTTTTAGTGCTTCATATTGTGCAAACTTAAAAGCAAAATTGCGACAAATGTTTGACGATTTTGACCGTCTTTTAGATTAGAGAAAAATATGGAGTATTAATTCATCATTGGTCTGTGGGTGAGGGGAAATAGAGGGAAGTATGCTTCCGCTCCCCTTCCTACGCCTATGGATTTAATTGAAGAATCTGCCCTCATTGAGAGCAATCTTAAACTGTGGGGGCGGTTGGTTGATGTAGGAGATAACATTATTCAATTAGGCTCCCCGAACTAATGTGAAAATATGACGGAGGGAGGGGATGCATGGCCCACTCTGCTTCCCACCTGGCGCCACTACTGTACCTAAACGGTACAGTTTTTCTCTTCTGAGTTTTCCAGTAGAGAAGGCTAGGGTACGAGGCTGGGGGAAAGTGCCTTTAAGCCCCTCTCAGCTATGCCACAGTAAATCTATGCCTAGGCTAATTTGTTTATAAATTCTAGGCACCGGAGAATCCGGTGTAAATTGCTTGTTAGGGGTTAAGACGTGAAGTATGGTCAAGTGGGAAATGCTTGAAAGTTTGAAGATAGACCTCAGTAGCGATTTCCTCCTCTCTAAAGGTTTGTGAGTAACAGAAAAATGACTGAAGTTTGTGGTGGCTTGGTCACTGTCTTATGATCATAAATTATTACAATGTTTCAGAACAGTACAAAGCGTCTCTTGGTGTTTTTTTAATTTATACTATTAGTCGAGGAACACACATAGGCATAATGTGTTTGAAGGGAGGGGGACATGTCCCCCACTTTTGAAAGGGAGGGGATTGTTCCACCACTTACCGTATTCCAGAACCTTAACGCTATTAGTAGGCACATGTTTGGATTCCATGGTTTTTGCAATATAGCTGATTCAATGGGACCAAACTCAAAAATGGTGGAACCAGCCATTTAATGGGTTAAAATAACGGGAAATGCCTCAGATTACATCACAGGTCATCTGGCCTCCAAATTGTTCCAGGAACCATAAAAGACCCTCGGACCCCTCTCTTCAAGGGTTTCGCTATTCGGGCTAGCTCTGGTCAAGTAATGTCCCTATGCACTATTGAGAAGCTGTTTACGCTCTAAGGAAGAAAATGCATTTGTCATATTGTCAAAGTGATTTTCATCCTTTTGTTGTGGACCTCTTTGCTGTTTAGGTATCTGGGTAGCTTACTTTGTAAATCTGTAAGTTCTGACAGAAAGTCATGCAGTTCTCCATTCTATCACTAGCTGGCAAATGTGAAACTAAAGGGCATAAAAGGTTAAATATACAGTGTATTCAACAGGAAAACACAGTTTGACGCATGTACTTCTGTACCTTTTTCTTAATACTTTATTTGAAACTTCGTAAACCTCCAAGGTTCTAATTTAAATCATTGTATTTGAGATTTTTTTAATTTGTCAAGCAGTGAAATCTGATGTGACATTTTGTGAACTTTAAAAGTCACGATAAAGCGAATACATAACTTGCATTACAAGTGTTGCTTTAAATTTCCTGATGTTTGGTGAAAGGTTAAATAAGGCTGTAACAGAGGTGTGTTATAATCGTATGATCAGTGGGTTTCTTTTCGGGGTGAGGGGAGATCGGCCCCTAGCGGAGGAGGCGTTCCATGCATGCTAAAATAAAAAGTAGAGACATGCACTAAATAAAAAGAATTTCTAGATATATAGTCAGCTTATTACCAAGGATAGCACCATTGTGTATCGAAAGTTAATAGACCTAGACTGACTGCATAAGACACTCGTCCCTCATCCAGCAAAAGACTGAAAGAAGAAACATTCACTAAATAAACTTTCTACAGAAAACATCAATGTGTTGGCTGGGACTGGGGCTTGAAAAGCTCCGACCCTTGGATCCGAGCCTAAACTGCTGAATATGTGTTTGAAGGAGACTCTGAATTAAGAATTTCTTGTAACCTGCAAAGGTTTCGGTGTTTCTAAAATATGCATTCGCAAAAATCAAGAAAGAGGAAAGACCTACCCCTACTTTACATTTCGTACTCCTGTGTACTTCCGTATAATCACCTCTACACAAAAATTTACAATTGTATAGGCCTAAACGGTTACCCTTGAATAATGCGAATACAGTTGGCACAGAACTGAAGAATAATATATATAAAGACAAGGTGATCGCTCGCGGAGGGTGTGAAAAAATTTGGTACCCTAAAGAAGATTTTGATAGAACACTATGCAACATTTATCATCCATTCTAAACGACACTTCACACAGCTTCTAAGGATGTACGAAAGTGGATTGGGAGGGGCACGTGCTCAGTCTCCTGTGAGGCGCCACCGTTGGGAGAAGTTTATGGTACTATGGATCTCACGTTGTCTAACAGAGATAATTTTCGGAACAACTATTCCCAAGAGAGGGTAAAGCGCCCAGAAAAAAAGTGCATTTTGAAAAACACCTTTGTGATGATTCACTTCATTTTACATTGCAAATTTATCCAATGTATATATACATATATATGAGTCAATCCACGCTATATTAAATAGCCGCACAGAGACCTTGGACCATTTTCCCTCTAACATATATAGGCACTTGCCTTATACTCAGGCTGAAAGAGGATATTTATTTGTGAATGGAAAACTTAGCCTCAAGCAGGATTTATATATATATATATATATATATATATATATATATATATATATATATATATATATATATAATATATATATATATATATATATAGAATTATGAATACGGTGCACACCAAAGACATAGTAGAGTGCTCAATACGACGTTAGTTGTAGAGCAATATAGAAATGACTACAAGTGAGCCCGGTTAACAGGTATTCATATTTATTTCCGCTACTTCAAGTTTCACGGGTAAGACCCGATCGTCAGGCGGTTAACATTACGAATGATACGACGAACAATTTGAATAAGCAAAGTAAACGATCAGCCAGTTACAAAAATACAGCAGACATATAATACATACTTCAGTGCAATTGATGGAGTGATAGGTGGCACAAGACAAAGCAAAAACAAAGAAGAATTTAACAAAGTGGAATGGCAGTGCTAGACTTTGTCTATTTACCATTACATGGAAATTTCTGAAGAGGGCTAAGCCTTACAGTAACTTAACCAAGCGCTGTGACCTTTGTCTTTGAGAAAAACTATTTATTATGTGCATACCAAACTACGGCACTCTTAATAAACGTTCGGAATTTATTTCTACTTGCAGACACTCAAGAAGGTTTCAACTTAACCCGTAGGGTCTAGCACTGCCATTCCACTTTGTTAAATTCTTCTTTGTTTTTGCTTTGTCTTGTGCCACCTATCACTCCATCAATTGTACTGAAGTATGTATTATATGTCTGCTGTATTTTTGTAACTGGCTGATCGTTTACTTTGCTTATTCAAATTGTTCGTCGTATCATTCGTAATGTTAACCGCCTGACGATCGGGTCTTACCCGTGAAACTTGAAGGAGCGGAAATAAATATAAATACCTGTTAACCGGGCTCACTCTTAGTCATTTCTATATATATAATATATATATATTATATATATATAATATATATATATATATATATATATATATATATCTTATTCCACGTTCGATCTACCTAACTTCGACCTACTATATATATATAGATATATATATATATATATATATGTATAGATATATATATATATATATATATATATATATATAGATATATATATCGAAGAGTTTGTAACTGATTCGACCATGAATGAAATCAACCCAAGTACTGCCAGTATATATATATATAGGTAGAACGTGGTAAGATCGACTGTATATGTAGGTCGAAGAGTAAGTAACTGATATATATATATATATATATATATATATATATATATATATATTTATACATAGGTCGAAAGGTAAATAGTAGTACATTCGATCCTGAATTTTTATACCAATCCTAGATAGAGCGCAGCCCTTATCAAAGCAGGAAAGGTATATATATATATATATATATATATATATATATATATATATATATATATATATAGATATATATATATATAGATAGATTGATAGATATATATATATATATATATACATATATATACACATACATCCATATATATATATATATATACATATATATATACATATATATATATATATATATATATATATATATATTGGACCTATTAATGAATGGTTATTTATAAGGTTCTTGAGTTATCCTAAGTAGGGGGCATATCCCCCTGCCCGCCCAATCAATGATTGCACCCATGACCTCACCGGTACGTGGCTGTGTTAACAATAAGTATATAACTGTTACAACCTGTTCGTAACCCTGTAAATAGTAGCTTACTTTGCCACAACTTTTCTTTCACCTGCATAAAAAGCTACACATAAGGAAACTTTTTTGGGATGAAGCTGTATACGTACTCAATTGCCCGACGATCACTAATTTACAGTTCACTTGAAGGCTGGATTTGAATTTCCGCTGTATTTTTATCATGTCGTTATTAAGGGATTATTCTCTCCTTTCTCTCGTTAAGAGCTGCCTTCTTCTTTTCATGGCTGCGACTCTTCCTTTGAATACATCAAATTAACTCAGTTGCAAACCTTTGGATCACGTATAGTATATCTATAAGGGAAGGAAAAGGTGGTTAATGTTGGGAATCCGTGTTTATGGGGGGTGCCTACCTTGTTTTGGTGTAAGTTAGAGTCGCAAGAGGCATACCAAGCCCCTTTTATGAGCATGAGTTGTCCATTCTTATGTACGTCATATAAGCACTTGTATTTTCACTGAAACTGATGACCCACTTAAATGATTCTGATTCTGGTGACTTTGAGGGACACATGTGCTTTCATCTATGTTTGGGCCCTGCATCTTTTCACTGAGGACAGATGGAACATGTACAAATTTTTTCAGGGCTCTTTGGTCCAAGTAATGTCCAATGAGCCCATTTTTGGAGATTTGCTGCTTTATAAATCTCTGTTGGTAATCATGCATAGAATTAGGTGCTGAAGGTAGGGGATGTGGGTGAGATACCCTCCAGGAAAGAGAAAACGTTTCAGGGTCGAGGTACGGTCAGATATGCTAAGACAATAGTAAGGTTCTTCCTTGGAATTTTTTTCAAGGGGCGGTTTGCAAAGGCGTGAGATTTAAAAGCATGCCCTATTGATAAAAGGGAAAGCAGAATATCCATCCATTACCGTAAACAGTCGTAAATCTTGTCACTGTACCGACGTATCGGCACACAGACAGCAAAAGTTGTATAAGCACTGAGTTTCTTTCACGGTCACTCTTACCATCTCCCACGCAATAATGAAATACGGCAGCAAACCTTTCAAAACATTGCGGTAAAATATTTGGTAAAATAATTGAACTACCTTAAACATTAAAAGCATCTCGAGGGTCAAGTCCCTTTCTCAGTTAAATTTGGCATTCAATACGTGGGAGTTATTTTGCATGAATGGCAAATGTATTACTGCGTCTAGCAAATATTTTGATAACGTTCCCTTCAAGCTCTGAGGCAGATTGGACTTAGATACTTTGGCATATATTTTCGTTGTCCATATTTATGTAAGACTGTAGCCTTTATCGACGTATTTTAACAAGGTAAACACGTCACAATAATGCGAATAATGTGGCCGCTGGCACTCTTTGAGTTCTTTTTATTTTATAGGGATTTTATTTGTTGACCAACGTTTAGAAAGGAGCACCATCCAGGGCCTCCTAGGGGTACTAATCCTAGGCAACTGGACTCTGACTAAGCCAGTACCCTCCCCAGTATGCAAACAAGTCACTCACAGATATCTGTTATGTCGTGCAAAATGCAGCGTTAACCAAGCCCGCTTACTCCATCCAGCGAGTTGCACTCCTTGCTCCATCAAATAGTCGGTGGTGTTATCGGAAGTCCTCGATGTGTCAGGTGTGTCGGGGGGGGGGGGGGAGTTAAGGTGGGGCTTTCCTCCAGTAAGAAGAGGTGGAACCTTTTCCAGGAAGCTGGGAAACTTTTTAATAGACATGTCTGCCCGATTTTCCCTTTACCAACTCGGTTTAACTCTACTTAGGGCTGTCTGAGGGAAGCTTCACTTAGTTTCCCAGGCTCGCTCTTCACCTTGTCACATCGTTGATTTTGTGCGGGAAGTTCATTCATACATTATTCATGGACTGACGTTATTATCCACATCTACACATGGCAAATGTTTACGGACCGCGGGTGGGGTGAGGTGGGGAGGGGATCTGAACCGGACAACTCCAAACCTTTCTTTGTCGTTCACCTTTGGAGGTCATGACTTTTAACGAGTTCTTATGATGACGAGTCTACCGTGGGCGATGCCCTTTCATTTTAGATGAAATTATTTTTCCCGACCCAGTAGCAAACTGAAGGGGAAGGAGCTTAACGGAGCAATCGACGTGCCCTGCTACTTTTCACAGCTATGGTTTCATTCAGACACCATCGCTATCGTTGCTAAAGCTTTCCAGATATAATCCCCGCCTGCTCTTCAACTGCCTGTGTCATTCCGTTCTCCACATGTAAAATTATGAAAAGTCTTGAGACCTATCTCCAACTGGAGGCGAAAACTTGAAAGAACTCCCAAATGGAGCGGAAAGGGGGATATGAGAGACATGACACTTAAAGGGCAAGAGCAGTCCCCCAAAACTTGTTTTGAAACAAAAGCTTATATTCACTTATTTCTTCTTATTACTCTTTCAAGTACCTTTCATGATAATTAAGGACTTTAATATTGCATATCCAAGGTACACCAATGAGTTACTCCCCATAAATTTTGGAATTCAGTGAGCAAAATATTGTCACATGATTCTCAAGAGCCATTCATGAAACAGGATAGACTACTAGACTAATTCAAATTGGGATGACTGCATTTTCCCTGTAAAAAGGAGGCCTCGGAGCAATTGCTACGGTGTTAGCAAGTACTGTTTGGTACAGTTTCAACATAGTGTATCAAAACTTTAGAGGTTGATCCTTATATATAATATATAGGCCTAATTCACATAACCACTACTTTGATTTAGAATAACCACCTTATTGAGTGGCACAAATTTAAAAGGTCCAAGGAAAAGTCATCCTATGGGTTGGGAAGATCATACGAGCATGCGGGTCAAAGGTCGCGTAGCCAATGAAAACAAACCAGGCCAGATTACGTTGCTGTGTATGACGCGTAGTGCTGGTTTTCATCCGCTTGTTCTGTTTCCCTATTGTGACGTCGCAGCCCCCACCCATAATACGTTACTGAATTAACAAAGAGTCATAGCCGGGTGTATTTCGCTTTGCATTTCTGCTACTCTGCCCTTTGGTTATGCGGGGTAAATTTACGGCCTTGCTTTATCTTTACTAAAACCTTTGTACCACCCCGATCTTCCAGAAAAAAAAAATATTAAAAAGACTCTCTACACCCTTATCATATATGCAAAAGAAACATCGCCGGATATGCAACAACTTACTACACGTTTTATGGAACTGCTATATCATTGTACGTATTTTGTGTGATTAGCAAAATTTCTCCCCAAATACTCTTTTAAGGACACTTCAAAACAAGGAGGAGTGTGGGGGCAGCAGACAAGCACAGACGAAAGAACATTTTGTCATGACCATATCATATTCCTGCACACAATGACCTACAGATTAGTGGCATTTGACTTATTTGGGGGGGGGGGGGGTTGAGTCCCCGCCGGGCCATAGCAAGGTGGATTTTCATCAAAGTGAAATAGCCTATAAATTTTCACAACTGACATGGCCTCCCAGGTGCACACGAATCCAAATTTGATTTAAATTGTTGAATTGGTTAGCCATGCAACATGAGGATGCATATTTTTAATGCTACGGCTTTTGCTACGGCTTTTGCTACAGTTAAGGTTGATGACCTTTGGTATAACAAGTGCACTTCACTGCTGAATTATTATAATTCACAACTTTTCGTGGATGATTACTCCAAACCTATAATAACCTACAGGGCAAACTTGGTAATGCTGCAGACCATAGGTTCTACAGGCGGAAATCCCGGGGAGGATTATGGAAGATATTTTCTCCCACTTTTGGAGATGCTCTCACTACTTTTACTTTCTCACACGGTAATGTTCAATTCAAGAGCCCTTCATACCAGGACCGTAGCAGGCGGGGGGCAGGAGACAGTTGACCCCGAGAATTCCAACCCTATATAAAAATGGTCTACTTCAAAAAATAGTAAAAATGCTTAAAACTCCATTGTACTGATTATGTTTTAAAGGTCCTTGAGACCTGGAAAATCGCATATATAAAGGTTCATTTTCCAGAGAATTCCCGGGAAGGTCTCCGGACCCTCATTAGACGGGCTCTTATGCGGGGAACTCGCGCTGACGAATGAACCTCCTTCCTCATGCATGATGCACACAACATAACTGAAGCCTTCACGTTAAATATCTTTTGGAATTTGTCTCACTCGTTGCCTCAGCATGCTTATAAATAGCCTTTAATTACCTTAAGTTAAATACTAATATCAATGTGCATGTGAAGTACCTTTCAGTCCTGTTTTCTCCTACAAAGTGATCTAACTGAATAAGTTTTTCAAGTTTAACTTTTCTTGTTCTAGAGCATGAACGCTTAAAAATGTTAAGATGCTACTTTGGAGGTGTAGAGAGTGCCGTTTTCGTTAATCTCGGAAGCGTTTTGCACAAACAATCGACAGGCTACGCAACGCACTAATCGATGGTGGCCTTGAAGTAGAACACTCAGAGGGAAAGGTCGGAACTGGCTGTGGCATGGCACCGTGCCATACCACAGCCGAAGAAACAATAAATAATGCGAAATTCTAAAATATATAATCTGTTCAAAGCTTTGTCGGTGTAAGCAATATTCGGTATCCAAGCAACCTTACAAATGCAAAAATTCTCAAAGGAGAAGGGCCTTATAGGCTGAGCACCCTCTCCCTTACACTTTGCCAAAAAGAAAATAGAGAAAGGCACAACAAATGAGAATTTCTTAACATGTAGCCATTTCAAAGCTATCCCAAAGATAGCACCATTTTCGCACCTTAGTCATCTTATGTACACAAAAACTCCTCAAAGAAGAGGTGTGTCACCCTTAGACACCTCCAAAAATGAAAAAGACACTAAATATGATACGTTCGAATTTTTGCCAACGACACCATCAATTTGCAACTAAGCGACCTTAAACAAATGTCACGTCTTCCTGTTTGACCCCTCCCTCAAGACGGCAGTTGATGAAAAAGAAAGGATCCACCTGGTGCCAACTATCCTACGTGCGCCACCGAAAGCTATCGTGAAATGCCCCCTAGTATTTCGACTAGGCTATGGTCCTGCATACCCCTTCTTCTTCATACAAATCCACTCTGCTGATGGCTCGGAGGTGAAACGATTGTTTAACCTTTTTCGCCTTTTGAAAACTATTGGCGTTTTCAAGTCAGCCTGGTTTTTCGTACACATTTGTACAGCAGGTCAAGACCCTTTTACAGATTCAAGGGACAGGGAGCGTACTTTTTTCTGTAGAACAGGTAGGCAATTACAAGACCATGACGGCCAATCAAATTCTTGGACTATCAATCATGTGACGCACTTTTCAAAAACGATATCTTGAATAATTTTTCCTTGATTTGACCTCTGATTATGAATTAAAACACTCCTTGGCCACGTAATTCTGATTTTCTTTCTTCAACCCTAGCCCCGATTTTCAAAAAATTTCAAGTTATTGGACAGTCATTTTTGTTCCTCTGTTCCGCAAAAACTAAGGCGGCCCTGAAATTACTGATCCTATACCTATGTTCAAATTACATCGAATTTTAGGTACGGTAGTCGTATGAGAATACATTTTGCCGAAAACGACATTTTTGGCACGAGTGAGAGGCTTCTTCGTACGTCTGAGTTAGGTACAGTAATATCATTCGATCTGCTCCCAGGCCACTTGTGTCGCATGGCTGCATCCCTCTGACTTACCTTCATTGCAGGTGTTGAATATGTACCCCACTTTTGACGTACACACTCTAACGGTATTGGTGTTATGAGTGCAGCCAGTATAGGTGCAGGAATAATAACGTCCGCCAAGCGGGCCACATCCTGACCTGCCCAGTGAAGCCCTGAACATAGCGCAATAATCTGAGTATGACTAAATGTTTGGAGGCCAACGAAAAGGCCACAGCACCTATGGTGTACATGTGTCATATCCATCTGGACCGTCCAGTCATGGAAGTACTAGCTCGAGGTAGACGTTTCACAGTCTAATTGTTCTCCTCCTTTTCTATGCCATATACTTGCATTAACCTTTCTATAACCCAGTTGATAAACTCAGACAATTGAACTTTATTTTACTGCAAACATCACCACGTCCCCCAAACATCACCCACCCCCATTACAGCCAAATGTCCATACAATTTTCCGTTTGGAAAATATCTTTGTAGTCAGACTTTTCCCCTTCCAATATAGCAGCTAGCTGAAGGCAGGTATTTCCCTGCCGTTGAACTTAGTTCAGCAATAAACATTTTTCTTTTTGCTGTGACGTTTACAATACCTGGCGAACCGGAAAGTTCCCTGTTATGACGTTACAAGTAAGTTTGCTGGTCACGCAATTTAACGTTTAGTTGCTCCTTGAGGTTGACTCCTTCAATTTCTTTGTGTTGTTTTTGGTAGAAGGTCGGAGTGAATGAAGTAAGTCAGGGTTATGACATCAATTTAAAGTGAATCGATCTACGCATTCTACTGTACAACAAACCATGGATATTGATATGATTTCTGCCATAGGTAAAATACATCCATAGCACTAATGTTACTAATAATAAGAGTAATCAAAACGTGCACTACACACGGACCAAGTTCATAGTAATAGCTTACGTCTCCCCGCATGTTGCCTGTGACATTAGAACCACCTTCGGTCATCCTCCGTCTACAGTCAGGAAAAGTTCGTCAACTGCAGATGCGAAAATGTAGATGTATGATACCCGGCATGTAACCTTTAAGGTATTCATTATTTCTGACGGTGTGAAGGCCTTCTCAGTTAGATTATAGCTGCCGTGCCACTTACGAGGGTCAATTAGCATCCCTCGTCAGAGAATATATCGGTTTGAGAAACATTAAGGATGACAGGCGAACTCCCTGATACCTGCAGCACATTTGACGTTAAAAAACGTGACGTCATTAGAATTCCCACTTGTGGGTTTTAGAAGATAACGATTTGTTCGAGGGATGTATAAAACCTGTCAAAACAAAACGAGGTGTTTACATTGGAAGCCATTTTGTAAAATGTATTGAATATTGTAGGGCCATGCACTACGTTACAAAATGACTTGACATATCACAATATGAAAATGTGTTTCAACGGTGGAGTAAGGCTTTTTTATTGGTCTAGGCTGGTTATGATGGGCTCTGATCGACTACATTAAGGACAAAATGTTGAAGTTTCAGCGGATTTTAATGAGATTTGATCGTTCTTGGAATAAGAGTCACGTGGGACAACTCACGAAGGCTGACTCGTAAAGCTTAGAAGTCATTTTAGGGCAATGTATTTTCTAAATTGGCAGGTTTGCTTTGTTAAGTTCAACCCAAGACACTGAAAACCTGGAGTTCAGTGGCTTTTAAAGAAAAGAAATAAAAATAGAAAGAAGACGAGAACATTATTTTTGTCTTTATTTATTTATTTTTTCTTTTGAGGAGGGAGAGAAGATTGAATTGAACATAAAGAGGAGGTAAATTTAAAACCACGCTGAAAAAGTTTGAACAGATATTTATTTACCCAACTTTACGTAAGTTGTGCCGTGTGGGGATTGTTGACGTAAACCCCACTGTTACAATTGTGGAAATGCTGAATCAACTCCATGAAGAGACAATAAACGCAGGTTCATACTTCCAAATTATCAGGCGCTTTAAAGCTGTAAAAACAACCAATTCTTATAGCATGTGCAGTTACCACTGTACCACGTGGAGTAAGGCTCGAAAGCTCCTGCCTCCAACTAACTATTTATGCGTAAATCACTCAACCGTGTCTTACCATTAACAGTTTCTGTAGCACATGCTAAGAATTTATAGCACAGATCAGTTATAAATGTACAAGCCATGAGGATCGGGTGGTAAGAACCACACATAGTCATCCCTTGCTCTTCCGGACCGATCGCTTAGAGTTGAACATTGCTCAACCTCCATACATTTTAGCGCTATACTGAAGTATGAATGGGCCTTAACTAACGTTTAAGGCATGCCAAATGATCAGTTATTCCCAGTGGCGTATCCAGGATTTTTCAATATGGAAGGAGGCCAAGGGTTAGGTTAGGTTAGATGAGGTTTAACGTCCCAGTTTCCAACCAATTGGTTCAAGTCGAGACGACCACGGCCTTTTTTCCAATTGTGGCTCACTGGCTTGTTTTCCCTACTCCATTGCCTATGCTGAGCACCAAGCACAAGGCAGTAGGTTCCATTGTTAAAGTCTTTGGTATGACCCGGCCAGGATTTGAACCCTAGGAGGCTAAGGGGGCAAGCGAATGATCCGTTAGGGCACTGGCGGCGGAACTTCTAAATGGGGGGGGGGGGCAAAATGTGTACACTGTACGGCGAATGCACGAAGTGAAGCGTAAGCGAAAAGCTCATAACTTATAACGGGTGGGATCTAGGGTCCCCTCATATGTCCCATGATGAGGTCCAGGGGAGCAAAGCCCCCGTGGGGTTCCGGGCAAAGCCCCGAAAGCTTGAGGCGTTTTAATATTTCAGATGCGCCAGGAAGATTGCTTCAATTTCTCTTATCTTTTGCAATATTTGACACAATTGCACATGGCAGAGTAGGCCCAGGAAGTCATTAGCTTTATGCACACGCGGGCCATGCGTGCCGTAATTGCCCCTGCCTAGTGGCAATTTTCCTAGTTCTCTTGCCACACAGAGGGCAGAAAACGTATTTCAAAAGTTAGGGGACTCAGGACTGGCTTTAACAATACTTCTCCAGCTCCACAGGCGCAATTGAACTTGAAAGCATGGAGTACTCTGCAAACAGCTAGGGGTTGATGAGCCACCAAAGGGCCCTGGCGTGGTCCGGGAGTAACAGAATGGTGGAATCCAGGAGGAAAATTCCGTGGAAGCTGAGCTACTAACAGAATTGGAATACCTGAATGGAGATTTGCAGCTGACGTCCCAGCCAAATGACACTGAGAGCATACCAAGCTCTGCAGAGCCATCGAATCTTTACAAAACATTGAACGAAAATCTGCCCGGACAACCTGCCAAAGAAAAAGTGAGAAGAAAGTAGGTATAACCAACGGGGATAGGACTAAGAAACACTTATTTTCAAATGTTTTTTCTTTGCAGATGTGTTAAATGCACAGTCACCATGGACCGAAAATATGTTTGAATAAGTTTGTATCGCTAGTAAAGCTTTTAATCATAGTCATCGCCCCACTGCTGTTACTCAAAGTATATAATTGCGACATGGAAACCTTTTGATGCCCGTCCCCTCAACTGGATTGGAGTTTTTGGGCAAGAGCAGTTCATTGTACTAATAATTTTGAGTGCAAATCTCTCCGAAATTTTGCACTAGAAATTATTGATAATTTCTTTCTTAATGGAAGAGAAGAGAATAAATATCCTTCGCATGCGCAATGTGTCCCCTCCATAATGACATCTGCACGGAAAAACAATAATTGTGGGACTTCAACAGTAGAATAAAGCCAATACGTTTGAAGTGGTGTTTAAAAGTCGTGTGACATGCCACCAAAAAAGTTGTTTCACTTGTCACTTAAAGAATTACGTCCTCCAATCAAAGATCCGTTGAAATTATTTCAATATCTTTTACTTTTCTCAAAATAAACGTCTTCAAAGTTTGATAGTGTCTAAAGCAATACTACCAGTGTCCTTGAAATAAAGGTTGAAAAAACAAAGGCAAACATGTGCCATGTATGGTATGTCCCTCTTTCGAGGTCACATAGTTGCAAATTCAGCTCATGTTTATTCATGATACACATGTCACACTACCTTTAAGAAATAGATGAGCCGGTGAAAGCGCGCAGTTTTTCGCAGTTAACGAACGATTTGTGACAGAAAAAATTAAAGTACGTCCATCTTTCCTTCGTAAAACAACCTTGCCCGACTTTCCTACAGACCTTACGTAACTTGTGGCATCATAAATTTTGTTCGATAATAGCATGGGGCATGCGCGCCACTTTTCATTGGTAGGAAAAAAATTGTTCTGCGATCGATTTTCCAAATGGTTTCAGAGTTTCACTTCTCTGTATATGTACCTGATGCTCATTACACTATATGATAGGTACACGTGCTCAGTTAATTTTTATTACAAAAGATACGCTGGATACTGGCTATACTATCCAGCTGCAACACTGGCGGTATTATACCTACTATACAGTATTATTTGGAGCTGTCCAAATAACAGCTCCCTGCTTACACGATCGATACGCATGTGTTGGTCTCACAAGGGGGATTACATGCCAAATTTTGTATCATTCCTATTTCTCTTAGAGTGGTCCTGCGCTAGAAATCTCGGTTGTGTCTTATTTTTGCTCTTTTTATTTTCCCTTCTATTTTACATTTTCTTATTTTTAGGTGTCAGGGTGGGGTAGCCCTTGTATCCGCCATTTATTCGATACCTCAATTTCATTGATGTATATAACCCAGGTTTATGGGGAAAGACTTTCATGATGGAATAAAAATATATCTGATTTGCCGAAAACATAACAGACGATTGCTGAATTCCCATTTGTGGTCCCCAATTCACATTTCGTGAGCAGATCCAATCCACATTAGGTACGGTACAATAAAATATCAACTTCATAGGAAATCACTTGACTTTTGCATCATTGTGGATCATGAGGGGAGGGGCTAAGGCGGTCCTGTAGCTCCTCGCCCTCCAGATGTGCTACACCCCTCTGCACTTAGGGGGCCATTGGGTCATTCTAGCCTGAATTACCTTCCTACTGACAAACTCTTGGCAATAGGGCTCGCCCCCTTGGTGTCAGATCTGTGCCCATGAACATTTAGAATGTAATTCGTCTTTCCAACTGATCGAGTTTGATTCAATTCAATTTCCGGCGAAAATCGAACTTCCACTGCGCTTCTAAATCTCAGTTTTATTCGGGAAACTTTTTAAATGGGGGCAGTATTTATATAACCATATCGACTCCCTGTAGGCTATTCTACAAGACTATATTACCCATCTCACAAAAGAGTTGCATCAGTTGTCAGAAACAGTTTTAATCCGGTCTGGTCTAAGTGAGGATAACGTTTGTTTTTCGCCCTTCGGCTCTTCGTCAGAGAGTCGAGGGAATTTTGGAAAGAGTGGTCTAAGTGAGGGTTTTAGTGTCCCTTCCGGGAAAGAAGCTTCTTTGAAGAGTGGTTTCAGGTTTTCGCCTTTAGTGGGAGATATTCCGCAGGACTTTTCTTCATAGTAACCTAGTGAGGGTCACAGTAAGTCATTGTGCCCCATCAGGTTCGTAGTTCCTTTGCTCTATCACCTCCGGCATCCAGCCGAAGGAACTTAAAAAAAAGCCTTAACGAGGGCAATGAAACCTCGTTACATCCGCCGACGTCTCGGGTTTTTGTATTTTGTTGGTTTGATAGCAGGGTGTGCAGGCCCGTAGCCAGACAAGGTACTGGAGGGGGGCAAAAATTTTTCGGGGGGGGGGGGCAAATGTGTACAAATGTATTAAGTCAATGGTAAGATTCAAACTCTCTAGGCGGGCAAAAATTTCAGGGGGGCTTCGCCCCCCCCCTTGACTACGGGCCTGAGTGTGTGTCCCTTCATGATCGTGGTTCGTCGGGAGCAGTTGTCGTAAGCTCGTGAGAGTAGTCTTTGGTAGCTGTGATTCTTTTTTAAGTCAGGCAAACCCGTTCATTGGCTTGGTAGCCTTCGTTTTAGTAATAAGTTCTTTTATATAGCGCTTTACACCAGGGGCGTCAATCCGTATTCAAATGTGGGGGGGGGGGACGGGGGACATACATGACTTAACACAAACCAATCCCTTTGGTTTTGAAGAGGGGTGTCTTCCTACAGGCCCTTTCCTCCCCCCCCCCTTATGATGACTGACGCCCTATTCTAATAACAGGCCCGTAGCCAGGAATTCTGATATGGGGGGGGGGGCACCGACACCTCATAGAGGGGCACCGAAGAAGATTATGTTTGTTGTCAGTAGTACCACCACAGGATTACAGTTTGACGGAACTACAGGGGATTATATCTCAAGCTTACCACACATAGCATACAGGTATCGGTTTTACGTGTGCACATACGCGCGCCGAAGCGCGCGAAAATTTCATTCTTCTGATGGGAAATTTTTCCCTTCGCTTGCAATACAGAGACGTAGAAATTCTCCACAAGTGAAGGGAACCACACTATAATCACGATATATCTTCAGCTCAGCAAGCGCAGGTGAAGCCGGTTAAGTACTTTGAGAAAGGCGAGGCGGGACCAGGGGCTGCCATTAGGCAGGCTTGGTGTGATCCAGTATGATTTTGTTAGGACCCAGAGGGAAATTCCCCGAATATGTGGCGAATTAACAATATGGGAACACTAGCATGGAGCTTTGAGTAGGACTTTGAGTGACAGTGAGAGCACACCAATGTCTTCGCAGTTCACACTTCGGATGGTCATTATCGTATTTCTACTTTGAACGAAATTTTACATGAAAAAAAAAAACATGAGAAAAAGTAAATTTTGGAATAAATGTTTGGTACGAGTAAATGTAGCTTCAAACCGTATAGTCGTCGCGGAGCGAATGTTACTCAAGGTACTAGATTACTACATGAAAGCCCCTTGATGTCCGGGATTTAACTCTGAGACTTCACCTAGCTTTGGCTGGAAGAGTTCACTTGAATTTTTGTACTAATAATGTTCACGGGTGATATTACTTCGCTTGTGAGAATTGCGCGCGAAGCGCGACGAAATTTTGCAGGAAAATTATTTACCACGGTAAAACCTGCATACAGACTCAGCAAGGGGTGGTGGAAAGATAAGCCCGACGAAGGGACCAAGCTCCCCTAAGAGGTCCAGCAACCCGAAGCCCCGTCAGAAGCAATGGGTTACAGATTGGATACCGAAAGCGAAATTTTGGGCGACCGGCGAAAAATATGAGGTTCTGTTGAGGAAAAATTGCAAATATTTGGTTCTTATTAAAGGAAAGTTAGAAAATTTGGGTTTCTATGGAAGAATCTGCCCTCTTCGTCCTAGACAGTTCCAATTCTCCCGACTAAGTTACTCCTTCCAAAACTGTGTTGAGCCCCTCCTTGTGCAGACACAAACCTAGTTTATTGCTTAAGGGCATATCCTGTTGGGCGTACAAGGCCATAATATGTAACCAGAACATTCTCTGCGCATACTGTGTGTTGTGAGCTTTGATGTTTATCAAAGAGCATTCACCTATGACCAATTGAGAATTTTGCTTTCTCCCAACCAAAATGTATTTGGGGTGATGAGTGTCTGTCTTTAAGAGCAAAACCAAGACGCCGGGCGAGTGGTCGCGAGGGGATGCCCCCTTCTACCACCCCTGGACACTGAGACACTTTACGTTTCATACAAAATGATTATCATGATGTTGAGTCTGAATTAAGAATCTTCCCGATGGTAAGAGAAAGAGGATGGAACTTTTTATGGATTAAGTTTTGTGTTTTTCCGGGAATCACACCTACACGAAAGAACAATAGCCTAATTGTGGAACCTGTATATTTATAAATTAAGCCAACATATCTGAAACGGGTGTTAAAACTGTATGTAACTAAAGATGAAAGCGCGAAATCTGCATTCAGAATCTGCATCGAGACACTTAACAATTGCCCAACAAACCTACATACCACTCTAAAAGCCAGTCAAATAGAGCCACGGCACTACTCTTTTACGCAAATGTGGGGGGACATTTGATATTGTGTCCCCCACCCACCGAAATGTGGGGGGACATGTCCCCCCGTCCCCCCAGGATTGACGCCCATGCTTTACACTAAAAGCCTCAAAGCGCTTTGCGAATAGGCTATTACCCCTGCTCAAAGGTAAATCGTCCCAGAGACAATCCTTCCAGTGCGGCATCGGCTGTAACGGCGTGCCCGATGATAAATTTGCCTCACAGGTACCCATTTTGCCCGTAGGTGGAGAGAAACAATTGAGATAAGGCATCTTTATCTCAATTATCTTCACACATTTAATCCCCACCTAAGGACAAAAAGTTGTTAAGCCCGTTGCTAAGGAACGCTTGACTGGTTGGACGAAAATGCGGAGGCACTACGCGCATGCTTGGGTTCAGACAAGGAGTTGTTGCTAGATGTAGTGTGAACTTACTGAACGGGCAAGTAGAAATAATCACAGGTTACATTAACTTTTGCATCGAACTGAACACACCAGAAAAATCGATAAAGATTTTTCCAAATAACAAGCCATGTTGTACTTTTGACGTAACTAAGAGATCTCATAAGAAACAAAAAGAAGCAGTGTCTCAAATTAACGATCTATTGAAGAAGGATTAGTCACCAAATTAAACAACATAAGAAGCGTAACAAGACAGGAAAAAGTTTCAAAAAAGGTGGGAAGTCTGAGTGCAATACACTGCAAGTCTTAAGGGGGTACAAAAGAAAGCCAAAAATTCCGGTGAGATTTGTTGAGGGGTTGAATAACTTCTGCTGTCGCCATAATAATGATTTCAGATGTAAAAATGAAAATATTGCTGTCTCTTTACTCACTAAAATACAAGACAAAAATAAGACCAAGTATGTGTTACAGAGCACGATGTAAGAATAATGTTTGCAAATTTTGCAATAAGTAAATCTGGGGGTCCGTGTGGATTATGTAACAGAGCATTAAAAGTTTGCAGAGATGAGCTTGCGTGGGTTTTACTGAATTATTTCAGAATTCGTTAGACGGGGGGGGGGGGGAGGGGGAGGACCACCGTGTGGAAACCTCTACGATAACCCCTGTACCAATTAGGAGACCTAAATGTGTGAAATATAATGACTTCAAGTCAATGTCCTTAATGTGGATTGTTAAGAGGTGCCTAGTAAAATTGGTGTTGAAACTGCTTATGGTTCAAGTAGGGAACCATCGTAACTTATTGCAATTTGCCTACCGCAGAAACAGAGGCATCGATGACGCAGTCTTAACCTTTCTTCGTGTTCCTTGCGAACACTTCGACGTTACTAGCCAATGTTACACCATATATATGCTCCGAAGTCTCTATTTTTCGACATACGTAGCCCTAACACTTACTCTCATCCTAACCTTACCCTTATCCTAACACTGCCCTAAAAGTGGACTTTTCAGATAATTGAGACGTCGGACCAAAGAGACGTTGGAACATGGAGTAGAAGTCCCCGTTTTTATGCATGGACAGTCTCGGCTGCAAGTACGAAGTATTCCTAAGACTATTGCATGAGTCACAAAGAGACAAACGGCCCTCCTTGCAGTTATTGCTCCTATAAATGGCCAATGTAAAGCTCACTAATCCAGGGGACCAACTGGACTGGAGTTCCAGTTCTTGCTCGAAACAGCTTACAGGCTTATGTTGTCTATTTAAGAACACCGTGGTATTCACTACTGGTGTATTAAGGTACGGACTTTCTCGTCCTCCGAAGGACCCAAATGTAACCCGCAAACTTCATGCCATTACCTCTTGAAGGATTCCCACATCTCAACATTCGCTTTGTGTGTATGGATTTTCCAGGTCCACTGATTTAGGTGACAAACAATCAGCTGTAGGCTACGTTATATTGACTCTCCTTGCCAAATGGAGTTGTCAATGATAACTCCCTACATACGGAGCGTTGTCCGACCTCCTCTACCAGTCATGTAGGTCAATTTCATCAAGAAGTAGCACTTGACTCCATCTCTCGGAAGAATTGGGATTATAATATACCTGAAAATCTTATATATATATATAAGTATCGCACATTTACCGTACCACACAAACAGTAACAAATAAATATTCTGTGACAATGCAATCTTCCACGATGATTTTTGTCTCCTCAGTCGGCACATTTAGCAACTCCTCATACCCAAACACCGCAACGTCAATGCGCTGTAGCCTAAAGGCCAGTGGATCTCAGGTGGTTTTGTCCCAGGGCCACTTTTACTTGAATTTTATACTTTGCGAAAGTCTTAGTAGCGATAACTTTAGTGCGTGCTTTGTTTTCTTATCTAACTTTAGGGTTTTTCAACCTTTCGAGCCTGGGCCATTTTAGTCCACTTTGCGGGCCGCAAATGACCCGAGGGCCACCACTTGAAAACCGATGCTTTAGGCAGTCTATTTCCAATGAATTGCAATTAGCAATGCTTATGAGTTTTTCGACATTAGTTCTGTGAGTAAATTATGCTAGTCTGAATAATCGACAGTGATGAATAACAAAACTATGACAAATAAATTCGGACGTTTCTGCAAACCTGAAAGTTAGTGTATAGGCCTACATAACTGCATTTTTAGCCTTCTTTGTTAATATACCGGACAAATGGCCTACGCTGCTGACTACTTTCTCGGTGGTAAGTATGTTAATGACGCGTTTTATGAAGTAGTTCTGCTTCCCTACGAAAACTTGCTAGTTTCAGGATCCCGTGACTATTACGGAAATGACTTCATGTATATAAAAGAAAAGTGCGTGTAACACATATCAGGGAGGTGCCACCTCCTTGCACAAATATAGATAAATTGATATCAAAAATATGCAAGTCAGCCTACCCTATTTATAATTGACATATCTTACAACCTTTTCCAAGAGCTTGGGTGAGGTCTAAGAAAAGATACAATCTCAAAGGATACAGTAGCGTGTAAGGAGATATATGACTACAGTATAGCTAGGCCACCCAGAAAGAGTAGAGCGAAGCAATATTACCAAGCATTCCGTGATAAACAAACCTTTGGAATGTTAGAAGTCACAGATCACAACTCACTTGAGCTATTGCGAAGCGACAGAGGTAAAGAAAATATAGAAGTAAAGTTATGACAAGTTTGATTTGCTCGTGTCAATAATTGTCTTACATAATAATAAAGATTAATTGTAATTGGATTTAGGGTATCCATAAATAAAAAAAATCTACGGAATTGTTTTTCAAATACGATGGAATGTGAAATCTATCACTTTGGGGGCTGAAATAACGTTGCTCAGTATTCCTTAATATAAGCAGTTGGTGAAAAACACAACCTGTTTTTCCTTGCTTCACCCCTTGAAAAACAAATAGGTTTAGTTTTTCTTTTTCTGAGAGACCAGCTTATTTTTCAAACCTCTGTCACTGTCATATACCTTCGCAAAGGATACAAATGACAACCAGCTTGCTATTAAAGCGTTCTCTGCCACACGATAAGATCCCCTGGACGCCCTGGTTTGGGGTCTTTGAGCTCCGATATCTACCTCCAAGAAATAATGGCATCGTGGGATCTTCTACTTAGAGCTAAGCCCGTAACCTAGGGGGAGGGGAGCAGGGGGTAGGGGAGGCGTTCCCTAGAAAAATTTGCCCTGAGAATATAAAAATGACATGTTTAGTATAGGCTATCTTGCCCCCCCAAAAAATTTACCCCCTCTGTGGAAGTAGTCTTGCCACCCTTTAGCACCTTACCTGGCTACGGGCTTTAGAGGGCGCCCTAAACCCTTAGTATTCCATCTCCATTTTTCTTTCTCCACGAAGAATTCGTTTTTATCATGACTCCTACCTCCCTATCCAAGTGCTGTCACGTGACACTTTACATGTTTGCGTTAACTTGATGAGAATTGATTATGACCAGTCTGAAGCTAGCACAGGATTCAGCCTCACATTCAGAGGCTGAATGTGAGGCTGAATCTGAATGTGAGGCTGAATCCTGTGCTAGCTTCAGAATGTGAGGCTGAATGTGAGGCTGAATCCTATGCTAGCTTCAGAATGTGAGGCTGAATGTGAGGCTGAATCTGAATGTGAGGCTGAATCCTGTGCCAGCTTCAGAATGTGAGGCTGAATGTGAGGCTGAATGTGAGGCTGAATCTGAATGTGAGACTGAATCCTGTGCTAGCTTCAGAATGTGAGGCTGAATGTGAGGCTGAATGTGAGGCTGAATCCTGTGCTAGCTTCAGAATGTGAGGCTGAATGTGAGGCTGAATCCTGTGCTAGCTTCAGACTGGTTTGATTATGTAGTCACACAATAAGCCTGCGTCGTGGTTCTCATTGGCTTAACTCGGCTTAGTTCACCGGGCTACCGTTATTTTTTCGTACAGATGAGCTAAACGAAAAACTGTGTTCACTCAGTGGGCTTTAACCGAGTACCAGTGGTTCAAGTGCTGTCTACACTTTCCGAAGCGTTGGCTTTTTCACCCATTACCGTTTTTTGAAACCAACCTTACTCACCTCCTTGATTTAGCAGGTGCAATATTACAACCTACGCCGGCTAGGGGTCATCCTGTACTGCCGTACCACCTATCTCCTTGATTGAGGGAAGTGCAATACTACCAGCTACTCAGGCTAGGAATCATCCCGTACCACCTACTTTCTTGATTTAGGGAGGCGCCATACTACCAACTTGGCAGGCTAGGGGTCATCCCGTACCACCTATCTCAGGCCTTGATTTAGGGAGGTGCACAACTACCAGCTTTGCAGGGAAGGGGTCATCCAGAACAAAATCCCTGGTTACCTTTTATTCTTAACTTTTCTTAAGAAATGAAAAAAAATAGAACCGGGCATTTATACATAACTAGATATGAAGGCTTACCAACTTGGGCAAAAGATGCAGGATATTTTCAAGCCTGTAAGATATACTTACTGGATGGTTTCTCCTCCACCCGTGGCTCAACGTTGAGAATACAACGTGCGCGCTGTTTTCTTAAGCACCTGCACGACATTGGGGTGGGGGTGGGGACTCGGCAGTGGCGTAGCTAGATATTTTTTGTGGGGGGGGGGGGGGAGCAAAAGCAAACAATTCCGACAGATTATTATCTTGAAGTAATGATGTACTATCTAAGCGTAGCGCCACCATCATCTGGCGTGTAGCCCGCGGAAAAAATTAGATTAAAATATCTCCTAGATTGCCTTAAATGACACTTCCAGACCTTGTCAGTAACCGTTTCGATGTGTAATTCTGCTTAAAAACATAAGAAGTGTTGTAAGTGTTTCAAATGATTTTTTTTATTTATGTCCGACAGAGACTAGAGATTTCCGACAGAGGCCTCCGGAGGCTTTGTGGGGGGGGGGCGACCGCCCCCTGCCCTCCTCTAGCTACGCCAATGGGACTCGGTTTCCCAGATAATATTTTTCAGGACTGCAGCCCTTCTCAACATATTTCTCGTTCCGTCCGCTGGCAACTACTGATTACTTCAACATTGTGCAGAAACTGCGATTCTAACAGCTTTAATTTGGGGTATCAAAAACATTTAGTAGCTCTAAACGTCCTGGCATGTAAAGTACCTTCAAACAATGAGGTTTTTACAAAAGTTCCTCCAATGCCGAACTCGACATAAGAACAATTTCACTCGAAGTTTGTATTCATAAGTTTTCCTTGGATGTGAGGGCGCAAGTGAACAATTGAGCGAATTAATAGTTCAACGACGGTGCTTATTTAATCTCGGGATCTTTTACACGTTTTCTGGGGCCAATCGTTGTCATATTATTTCCTGTGCCACAAGCAGGAGTCTAGTGGCAACTCCCTTCTTTAAGACAAACTTAGATCCCATTAATAGCCGTCCATTTAGTAACGTGGCATTTATCAAAGTCTACATTTCCATGGTAACATTTTTCGTGGAGGAGTTCTTATGAATTAGTAATGCCGCAGTCAGTTTCTTTCATCAGTGCTAATGACGTAATAGCTTCCTCTTTCTGAAATTGTTTAACTTCAAATAATTTTATGTGTGTGCGTGTATGTTTGGGGATTTCACTTTTTTTAAAATACAGTAGATGGAAAATAGTATAAACAGGCTTGAAATGATATGGCAAAAGATGGTCAATGTACTTTTGCTTAAGGTCTCTCGTTAGAACGCTGATTATTTATATGTAAACTTAGCAGTGTAACTCTTAACTATACGTTGATGAATGTGCACAGTGAACCGAATCAATGATTCGAGACTCAGCGTTTCAACAAAACCCTTTTCCAAATAGTAATTGCAAAGAATTTTCGGATAGAGTTCCATTTGGGTCGTTTTGTCAATGACATGTTATTGTGGCCAAAAACGACGCTTACCAAAACTCTGTGCCATAATCCTTTGTAATTTCCATTTGGAAAAGGGTCTATGCACTGATCATATTTACTCTCAAAATTTTTTTCATTGAGATAACCTGGTGATACAGGTCAATGATTCGACTGAAGTGCATTCCCTGAAACAGTCATGACAATCACACAGTCCTTGTAAACTAGTAGCGTAGCAAGGGTTACAATTATGATGCCTCAAAGAGGAAAAAGTGGCGAATGTACCCACAATGCATCTGCAAATGTACCGACAGCCCCACAAGTCCGTTTACATTGAATCAAACAGAATTCCATCAGTTTCACAACGTACGGTATGTAGGTTGAACTACAATATTAATAATCTGAAAATATACTTAGTCGATCCGATGGGCGCATCCGGCTCGGATCAAAGGTTTTGGCTCACTTAGTGAGAGCGAAGCAATAAATTCTTGAGCGCCGAAAGCGTGAAGCCCTTACCGTGGCTTTGCTTTCAGTCATGTGTCGTATCTGTTTCATTCAGCCGGGCCATGTATGACCAGGGAGGTAATATCACCTCCCTGGTATGACAGACCTATGAGTCTGGGTCTGTTGGCTGAGATGCAGTATGCCAAGTCTTCGTGTCCCATTAGGGGACGTGGCTCCTTGGGGGAGCAGAGTCCTTTCAGGGGTAACGTCTGGTTTTGGCCCTGGGGCATTCAGCTGAAGTGACTTTTGAAAAGAATATACGGGGGAGGGGGGTCGAGGGCCTTCGTCTAGAAAATTAAAAAATTGACCACTGTTAGATGCAAATTCCTGGCGTCTGGCAACCAAGAAAAGTAAACACAAGCACTTCATAGAGTCATAAATTGTGCACTGTGACCACCCTGGATGCAATCCTTGGCATAGTCAAGCATGTAATGAGTATTTACCCATTGAAATAGCCAAGACATAAGGGTCTGGGGCTCCTCCTCAAAAGATTGTGGAATTTACACAATGTTAGATACAGTTTCCTGTAGCATCTGGCAAACAAGATAACTATATATATATATTGAAGTAAAACATTGGTCCAGCCAAGTTAAGGAATCGAGGTTACCAGAAGGCCGAGGGACAGTTACTATCGATTTATTTAGGGTCTCCACGGTGTTTGAACAGGACTTTGTCACTCTGTGAACTAAAAGGCTGCTCTCTTTAGCTAACCATGCAGCATTTAGTGAGAACGAAGTGGTACGTTTTCGACCAAGGCAGAACTGTACACATTAATTTAAAGCTTTCACTATCCTAGAAAAATGGCATAATTCAACGGGTCCGAGAAAGCCTTATAATGCTCTTATATTGTATTAGTTAGGGCTCCTAGTTTGCCCAAAATGTGTGTAAAATTTGAAAATTCCAGTGCGAAAGATGTATACATTAGAGTTCAAATTGTTCTATTATAAAACTTTTATTTTGAACTACATATCGCTTCTATGGTATTTGCTGAATGAGTTCCTTTTCCAAAGTCCCCTCGACTCTCTGGCGAAGATCCAAGGGGTAGCAAACGTTACACCCAAAGGAGTTCTGCTCCCCAAAACATTACTCCCGAAGGAGTTCTGCTCCCCAAAGGAGCTACGTCCAGGAGGGCACAACAAGACTTAACATGACCAACCTCTTGAACTCCAGATCTCTGTCACTCTATATCATGGGTCTGCCATGCGTGGTCCCGTTCTAGATTGGCTGAAACGAATAGATACTATACATGATCTTAGCTACTGAGGCCAAAGAGTGATCCAACTACAGACCTGAGAGAGATTTTGCGGTACCGACGAGTCTAAACCTAAAGCAAGTCCGATTCAAGAAGACCGCGGTGCGAGAAACTGCGGTGCTATTAAAATAAAGTCTCGTGGATTACATCCAACAGTAGACGATAACATGAAACTAGGCCTACTGCAAAAAAGGGTTTAGACTCCCAAAGGGACATGCGATGAGACTTAACAAGGAGTTCTCAGCCTTTGCGGTAATGAAATGTGTGCCGTCACATGTGCTTCTCATTATGTCGTTATGTCACGTATCTGACTTTATTAATGTGTGCCGTCACATGTGCTTCTCGTTATGTCTTTATGTCACGTATCTGACGTTATTAAGTTCTAGGGCAGTGGCTCCCAACCTTTTTCAGCCCATCGCCCCCTTTCACCAAATTGGGCTGGACAAACGCCCCCACTACCCGGTCTATAACATAGCAATGCTATGCATGAAACGATGAAAACAAAAACACATGTTGAAGAGTGAAGAACCCCCGGGCCTCTTATGGGGACCGCGGGACAATATTCAGTAGGGGACCAAGGGGCAAAACCCCCAAAGCTCTCGGTAGGCGTATTTAAGAAATGTTAAATCAAGAATAGAGCACTTTAAGTCAAATTTTTACTCTCTTTCGACTACCTAATAAGCTTGACTGCGCATTAAAGAAATTACAAAAATCCACCTTAGACCAGGGAGTTGTCCAAACAACTCCCTGCTTAGACCAGTATGTATTTAAATAGCTACCACTGGACGGTCAGGCTCTTTGATTCTGCGAGGGATTGCCTTGTGAGTGGGAGGAAGAAGGATGGTACTTGGTCGCACGATGCATTGAAAGACTTCTGCCACGGTGCAGCAGGGCCGAAGCCTGGCCGAATCCCAAAAGGGGCAGTTCATGACAGCGTCCAGTGCCGTATGTATGGTAGTTGGCACCCAGGCGAATCCTTTCTTTGGCTTTGCCACCGACTGCCGCCCTAAGGGAGGGGTGTAAGAAGCGGGGTCTAACGGGGAGAAATGACATTTTGAAAGTCAGATCTCTTTATAGGTGCAAATTGGTGATGTCTTTGGCAAAGCTTTGAACTGATTCTGTGGTTAGAAATTTGCATTCTTTAGTGTCTATTTTATTTTTGTTTTTGTTCAACGTTCAAGGGGTGCTGTTTATTGGGCCGGGGAAGCCCACTACTCTTTGTGAGTTAAAAATTGGTTGTGTATGTAAGATGTCTAAGATGCAAAATTGTGCTACTTTTAGGGCCACCGTGGGTTGGTGTGTAGCATAGCTATATTGTGTCAAAAATGTCTCCCAGATTGTCATAAATGAAGCAGCGACGTAGCCAAGAATTTGCAAGGGGGGAGCACTTTTGTGACTGATATGGGGAGGGGTCTAAGAGGAGGGTGTGTCCCCCTCCCCTGTGAGAAATTTTTGAACAATTGAAGGTTCTTACATGCAGTCTGGTGTAATGTTTTGCCAGTTCCATCATTATCATATGATATCATATTATCAGCAGATTTTTTTCCTATTTGAATTAAGAACATGTAGTAAAAAAATTCAAACAGGAAAAAAAATCTGCTGGTATTATGATATCATATGATAATGACGAAACTGGCAAAACATAGCACCTTTTACATGTTCTTTTACATATTATACCAGAAAGACAAACATAGTGCTCTTTCACAATATTTCCAGTGAATGATTCTTGTTTATTGTCTGATGTCTGGACTTTAATACATTTGACGAACTTAACTGATGGACAATATAAACTTTCATATTATGCAGCAGAATTACACATCGTTATTGTCAGATTATACGGTTTCTAATGTTTAAAGAGAAGTAAAAATGCATCAGTCAATTACGCATAATTGCATAACATAGACCTAGATTCACGTAGTGCCCTTCATGTAGAATTACCGGGCAGATATTACAAAAGAGTGGCACTCATAGAATGCTGCATTTTCAAGTTTATCTGGTAATGTTTGAAACAATGCACAATGTATGCATAAGCTCGGTACGTGAGCTTGTGTGTGACACCCAAAACCTATGAGTGCCAGTCCCTTAAAGCAATTTCTGTCGAAGTGATTGTAAATGCTGCTGCGGACGTGCTAAGACAGCATTTTTGATATTAGAGAGAGCAAGGGTGGTGTCCAATTAAATGATTCTCGTCAAAATATTCCGCCCCAGTGGATGAAATACACAGGCGTAGGAGCCCAATTTGATTTGGGGGGGGGGGGTGTAACGACTTGCCCGAAAAATGTGACAAACACTTTTCGCGCCCAAACTCCTCCCCTTTGAGAAATTCTTGCTAAGTTTAGGTGGCCTAGATGAGAAATGGAGCTATTTTTGAAAAAAAAAAACGTTGGAACTGTACTATTACTTTAATAATGGTCAAGAAATGGAGTGCAAACCATGACGATGGCAAGAGAATCGCGCTGAAATTTTGCATTACATACATATCATTTCCATGACAATACATGCATTCAGAATCTGCATCGAAATAGTTTAAATTCCTCATCGAAACCTATCTGCAAATTACAAGGCGATTATTCTACCTGATGATTCGTACAAAGCTTCTAACTTTTTCTGCTGTGTTTCTCCGGATATTGTTATCAGAAGGTAGTGATAATGAGGACAATACTGAGGTAAGGTCTAAAGCGCGCAGAGCGCGCGAAAATTTTGATAGTTGACACTGAATATGTATGAATATCTTATAAGTAATTATTGCACATTAAGACGATAACATTGTAATATCTGTATAAAAACTGATTCTACATCATTTTAAATTTATATTGGGCCAAACTTATACTAATTAAGAAAACAAAACTTAAAAGACAATGCTGCTATAATCATCTCAAGAATTTTTCACCTATAACTGGATATGAATGGAGCCTTGCTCAGAGATTTTGCAACCGTTCGATTATATATTATAAACAAAGAAACAACCAAAAAATCTCCTCGGTCGGCTCGGATTGTCCGAGATAATTTATTCTTCTTTTTCGTGGGCAATTGAAGTCGTCATTCAAATAAGCAAAGGTAAAGAAAAAAGAAAACCCACTCTTCACAGTTCTACACATCACTGCCCTCTGTTAAAAATAGTGCAGAGGATTATGTTGAGAAAGATCTTTACAACACCAAAGCAAAGTGAATGTTAACAACTTTTCACTGACTTTCACTGACTTTCCTTTCAGCCAGTGAGCCACAACTGGAAAAAAGGCCGTGGCCGGCTCGACTTGAACCAATAGGTTGGAAACTGGGCCGTAAAACTCCATCTAACTAACTAACTAACTAACTAACTAACCTTTCAGTCTCACAGGTTGACAATTAGCCTGTTTCAAACTGTTTTGCGTTGTGCACGTGTAAGTAGATTCTACTTCTAGTTTATGTTTAATGCTTTGATGCTCGTTTCATACACTGGCGTTGTGTCTACGTTGCGTGCACGCCCTATTTTATATATGTATGTATGTATGTATATATATATATATATATATATGTATATATATATATATATATATATATATATATATATATACAAAAATCAAAAGAAGACAAAAAATGGATACATTCATTTTCCAACTATAAATATATACAAATCAGTGAATACAAAATATTTCGGGCTGTCTCAGCCCTTCCTCAGTTGTGTATAGGAACTACTGCAAATGAAAACTAACCTCACATATATATATATATAGATACAAGCCCCTAGTTTAGAGACCAACTGCTTGATCGCTCATGAAAGCCAAATCCCTATTTAAACCCGTCCTGTGAGTATTTAGAGAGATTATCGTATTTAGTTCTCGGTTGCATCTCTCCTGCGCGCCTTTAAAATTTCCGAACAACAAAACACATTTTAAATCGGACAAACTATGCTCAGGCAGATTAAAATGCTCGGCAACAGGAAATCCAGGGCTATTATTTCTTATGCTAAGTTTATGATTGTTAAATCGAAGTCTAAATTTGGTGCTTGTTTCTCCTATATATGTAGCGTGGGGGCACTTCATGCAGAAAAGTAGATAGACAACATTACTAGTATCACAATTAAAATTTCCTGATTTTAGAGTTTTACCTGAAGCAGCGTGAAATATGGTGGGAGAAAGCTCCATGTGTTTACAAACCTGGCAACGAGGTTTGTTGCAACTCCTGTTGCCCGTAATTTAGGGGGAGATACTTCATGTAAGACTGTCTTCCTCAGCCGTCAGGGTTGCGCGGACTAGCATAGATCTTAAATTCCGTGGTTGTTTGTAGGCAACCATTGGGGGTTGTTCAAAAATTTCATGGATGGATGGGTCACTTACGTCTCACTTATGGGAATTTATGACAGTAATGTTAAACATGGGGTCATGCCTCTAATACCCATGGCGCCAAAGCCAGCCATTTTCTACACCTTGCCCAAGGTCCACAAACTGAAGGATATGGTCAACAGGCAACAGGGGGATGGTAAACAACTTTCAGACAAAGAAGTGATCGATTTCGTCCGCTAAACCAGTATACCAGTGCCTGGCAGACCCATAGTTTCCGGTATCGGGACATTGACTGAATATATCTCTTCTTTTCTTTTGACTTTTGTGTACTTTACTTTCCAACACACGCAACTTGTCATGATATATATATATATATATATATATATATATATATATATATATATATATATAGAGCAAAACAGACAGACAGACAGACCGACAGACAGACAGACAGACAGACAGACCGACAGACAGACAGACAGACAGACAGACCGACAGACAGACAGACAGACAGACAGACCGACAGACAGACAGACAGACAGACAGACCGACAGACAGACAGACAGACAGACAGACCGACAGACAGACAGACAGACAGACCGACAGACAGACAGACAGACAGACAGACAGACAGACAGACAGACAGACAGACAGACAGACAGACAGACAGACAGACAGACAGACAGACAGACAGACAGACAGACAGACAGACAGACAGACAGACAGACAGACAGACAGACAGACAGACCGACAGACAGACAGACAGACAGACCGACCGACAGACAGACAGACAGACCGACCGACAGACAGACAGACAGACCGACAGACAGACAGACAGACAGACAGACCGACAGACCGACAGACAGACCGACAGACAGACCGACAGACAGACAGACAGACAGACAGACCGACAGACAGGCAGACAGATAGGTTCTGAATCTCAGCGTTTATCAAAGATTGGGTCGATGATAGTCCCCAGTCTTCTGTAGTTCAGAGAACAAAGTTAACTCTTAAAACAAGGATTGCATCACTTAAACTCCATCGAATTCGAATTATTGGAAATTAGATCATGATAGGCTACTTGTCGTTCTATTGTACAAGCTCTTGTCATCTCGCACTTAGATTACGCTAATGCAATATTAATGGGATTACCCGTAAACACATTACAACATGTTCAAAATTGTGCCTCCAAATTAGTACTTCGTGAGAGTAAATTCGCAGTGCTAATGTCTGTTTAAAATCTTTGTACTGACTTCCATTTAATCAACTTATTAAACGTAAGGTATTTTAAGAATTTACTGCGTAAAGCCTCTAAATCCTAGTACAGATTACGATCCAGTGACCAGGAGTCAATATACCTTAATGTACCATTCACACGCAATTCCACATTCGCTGACAGGTCTTTTTCTGTCTATGGTCCTATAAGCTGTGGAAGCAGAATTCCTTCGGGAGTAATGGTTGGTTTCGCCCCTTGGCTCTTCACCAGAGAGTCAAAGGGGACTTGACAAAGTAGTTAGGGGATTGCCCTGCCAGACAGCATCAAATGTTGTTCAAGTATTGAAATATTTATGGCTAAGTTAAAAACCACCTGTATAACGAAGCATTTAGTATCTAGTGGATTTATTTTTAATGTAAAGAGCCCCAGAAATCCTTTGGTTGTGTATTGCGCTGCAACAAGTGTCATTTACATTTACGTGAGAACTAGGCCTAAGTTTCAGTTCTCGCCTACACTTTGTCCTCTGAACTAGTATGGGAAGCCATAAGCGACCTTAAAAATCATAGTCTCAAGAATTCCAGAAGACTGCCCTCCTACTCGCAGTTTATCTAGAAAACCAAGTTGTATAGCCTACATAGTGCACATTCTTGCTATGGTTGTAGTTCCGCCGCGCGTGATAACATATAAATATTCGTCTCGAGTAAAAAAAATGAACATTCTCTGGAAAAACGCAGTACCAATTATTATCTGGTTTACGCACTATAGTTAGTCCCTTGTACTGCCGCTTGGTACAAGGTAAAGTTTTCAACCGAAACAAGCTACTAGGCCTATTCCATGATATGATAGCCCACAAGCAGTTGGCCTCTAACGCTGTTTTCAGATTCATATTACCATTGCTAATGAAATTCAAGTGCAGGAGGGTATATAAGTGACTTTAGAGTCAAAAAGCAGCTTGGACTCATGATAGCAGCTTGGACTCATAATAGAGGGCCCAATCATGCCAAGTTGATTATGGATGAATGTCAACGAGATTTAATTCCTTTTGCGAAAAACTAGTGATCAGAGGGAAACGGGGAAAGGTTATATTTAATTAATAGCCTCCAATTCTTTTGCCTTGACCTCCACGTAGCGTCCGCACCCAACTACAAATTAGAGAGTAGCCTATTCCCAAGTCATTTAGAAACATTTTCAAACTCTGGGATAAGCACAGGATCTTACACACGCCCCCTAAGCATTACCTATGAAAGCTTTCACCAGTAGTGCTAGTTTCGTTTAGTTTAGCCTACCTCGGTCTCAGGTTACTCCAGTTCAAGGTATAGGGTACCCCAAGTTTCGCAAGTTTCGCGGAGGTTCAGTATAGACTCTGTTGCTAAAGACACGTGCTATATTTGCGATGTAAAGGTAGTAGCTTTTAAGGATATTGAGAGCAATTTAGGGTTTTTTTTTACATTCGCCCACTGTACATAATCACATTTTGGTGCGTGTGGCTAATTAAGGTGTTATAAGAGGGTAATAAATCCCACTTTAAGAGATGTAATGACGTTTTTGCAGTGTTTGCTTAAAATTTAGGCTTAATCTCCTTTTCTATAGAGTGCACCACCCTTTTGTTCCTAATATCCGCCCTTAACACGTCGGAGGGGATACTTCCACCTTGTTATAACTCCTTTTGTGGCTCGTCATTTCAATTGCCATATTACACCGTTTGAAACCGTTTGTAAAATGCCTGTAAAATCCAAAATGGCATAAAAGTTACGGCTTTTATTGACTTTCCTACTAAATGTGGTCCGTTTTGTCGCACCTCGACCTTTCAAATTTGTAGAAGCAAGTCCTTAACAGCTCTCATACGGGAGCTCACAAGAAGGCCTTTGGCACTATTTGTACATTTGTGCACAATTGCCATTGATGTTGAACTTGAGCTACAAGACCTTCTTTTTTAGGGTGATACCTTCTTTTTTAGGATGATCATTCATGGTTAAACGCACCAATTTTATTTCCTCAGAGGATGGATATAATTACAAAAATTGCCTCAGTACCTCTGATTTGATTCGTTTTTTTCATAAGAATTATTTCAATTCATTTGCTAGACAGCTAGAGTATCCTCATTCCAGATTGAGCACATACCCTCAATAACATGGTCTACACCGGACAGTGGAATTCTTTTAGGGAATATATCAGTCAGTCAACATTTTCGGAGGAGAAAATGTCTTGAATTAGTAGTTTTCTACTCCTAACGATGATTTTACCGACTGCAGGGTCAAGTGGTAAGAGCATCCGACTTGCAGCCGGAAGGTCTGGAGTTCGACACCAGTTGGCTGGGTCATACCAAAGACTTTAAAAATGGAACCTGCTGACATTGTGCTTGGTGTTCAGCATAAGCAATGGAGTAGGGAAAACAAGCCAGTGAGCCACAACTGGAAAAAGGCCATGACCAGCCCGACTTAAAACAATTAATTAGAAACTGAGAGGTAAAACCTCATCTAACTCTTAACCCTAACGATGATTTAAAGTGTGTTCATTAGTGTGTAAGTCGATGGAAGTTTTAGAATGTGTAGAATATTCTTACCTGTGTCGTGGTACTTGGCAATCACTTATATTTGACCAAGTTTTTGTAATCCATCACGCCGTCATATGTCCTGTACGTGCCCTAGTTTTCAGAGCTTTTCCCGTCTTCAGATTGATCTCTGTGCATTACCGCTATCCGTCATTTGACTGCTACGCCCTCTATTAACATCACAGATTCCATATCTCTCTCCAAGAGAGATACTGATTTTGGTAAGAGATACTGAGAGGGGAAGGCGAAAGAAAGTCTGACAGGGTTGCATAACTCTGAATACAACAGAGAAAACCACAAGGGACTTTGTCAAGTCTAACTTATGTCACTGTCTTCTTTGACACCTAGAAGGGACTTTGTCAAGAGAACAGTGGTGCACGTATAAGATTCAGTCCACCAAAGGTAACTCCCTGATCAACTTAATCAATCGTAACATTGAAAGAAAAATCTTTTCAAGTAGGAAATCCATTAAACATTTATTCCAGAATGGCTTTCCAATGGTAAGAAGATTGTCCCTAAAATGTTATAGGTAAATTCCGTCTCAAAAAAGACAACGACCCCGCCACTAACAGTAGCGGGGCTAATGTCTTTAATGAGATCTTAACGGTCATTCGCCCATTGTTACAGCAAAGTTTATCATGTATGAAATCCGTTTTCTTGTCAAAGAGAGTCCAACCCAATGTATGGTTACATAACACAAGTATGCTTAAAAAACCCAAGTTATTCTGTGTGAGTTTGCAAGTATGTCTCTGCCTTGATGGCCAAACGAAAAATGGGGGGTAGGTGGGGGTGGACGGTGCTCCCCAGTGGCGTAGCCAGGGGGGACAGGGGGCGAGTGCCCCCTCTGGAAAAATCTTGGGGGAAATTTTGAAAGTGAATAGATGGTGAAATTTGCGCATGATCTGGTAAAATTTTAAATTTCTCAACCAGTACACTTTACTTATTTCAAAGTATATGCCACACTGGCACAACCAGTCCTACAAGGTTTTCAGAGATGGAATGATGACACCATGCTTATAGTTGTACTAGTTATGTTTTACTATCTGTTTTATACAGCATGGGATCTCTGGACTTCTGACAAGGGACTCTGTCCTTTTACTGTATACTTCCAAAGTTTCTTGATGATTAAAGCAGCAGCATTGTGGTATATGCAGTTTGTTAGAATGGGTCAGTGGTCAAGTGCTATACTCTGCTACAAGGGCAGGTCCTCGTAAAATTTGGACTGATTGTGGTGAATGTGGTGAACTGATGAAGGGAAAGGTGTACCAGGGTTCACTTAATTACTGTACTTCACCCATTGTGATTCTGATCTACCAGTAGGACTCAAGAAAAATTCACCAAGACCTGAAGACAAACAAGATAAAAAAAGCTTCCTAAAAAATAGGAATTCTTGGTGATGTATTCAGTTTACATTTAGCACCAAATGTGGCACCATTTTGCATCTAGCCCACCTTATATGAGCAAAACTTTTCCAAAGGGGAGGGGGACACCCCCTCCCCTTAGATCCCTCCCCCAGGACGGCGATCAGTCGCACCCGGACAAAATTCGGACCTGCGGAGAACACTGATTATTAGGAAGCAGATCACTAATTGGGGGAAATCTTTGTGCTCCCCCCCCTGACAAAAAACCTGGCTACGCCACTGATGCTCCCCTGATGGTAGATGCATATTTTGATTTTCAATATTTCCACACGGTCCATGTTTGTGGTTCGTAGTACATATAAAGATATCGAAATGAGATGTCACAGCCTTCAGCAAATTGCAGACAATGTAAATGCGGATAATGCGTAGTACAATATGCTGAATCGTAACTATGTGCAGTGAATACGAAAAGTTATCAAAGAGCAGTATTTCTCAATCACTGACACTTTCTTGTTCAAAACGCAACTCAGTATTGCGAAGGACAGAAATATGTCTTTAATAGTTACCGATACAAATCTATTCTTCATTTGGCTTAAATTGTCCTCAAAAAGACATTAAACTGGAAATCTCTTTAAATTGTGAAAGAGGAACTAAATCTAAGCGCTCTGGTGAAATTTTCATTATTTCCGATGTGTAGGTCTCCAGATACCAGCAAATGAAGTTATTACATTTGTGACACCTAAATTGAGCTTGAAGCAAACAGAGGTTGTATCATCTCCTCGTCTTGATGAGCAATGGTTTGTTTTCTTTGTTTTTTGTATTGTTGTTTTGACCTTGAAGTTCGTAGGGATATAAGCTTCCAATAGGTAATTTGAAGTTTGTAAATTTCCTATGCCTTGCATGTATTCACATTAAGATGACATGAGATTATGTAGGGGAAAATTGGTTGTAAAGATTAGAGAAAACAATAGAAAGTTGGTAATTATTGTCAGATTATGGTGTCACGGGAGCTCAGTTGCTTCAAGTCAATTCCACTTAGGGTTGATAGCTTTATTTGCTGATATCTCGAGATCCACACTTTGGATTTAAATGAGAATTTCACCAGTATGGTAGAATAAGTACCTTTCCAACTCATCAAAAGGGAAAATACAGTCACCCCAATCAGAGTTAGCATGCCCCGTCTTTCTAGTTCATGAATGGCCTATTTGATCATGTGACAATGTTTTTGTTAGTGAATTGTGAAATTCAAGGAGAATTTCTCCTTCTTTACCTATTGTTTGTAATAATTATGTTCAAAACGTCTTCAGAGGTGCTTGTAATGAAGTAAGAGGAGATTTGCAAGAGTTTGCTGATTTTTCAAAGCAAATTTTGGGGCGACTGCCTATTGCCTTTAAGACTAAACTCTTCTTTTAAGGACAATGCCATCACTATCGGAGAGAGCACACGCACTTACCGAAGACACTGTTTCATCGAGCCCCAAACTATGCGATTCGTGTGAAGTTGTGGAATGGTTTTATTTTCATTTCATTGATTGAATTGGATTCATGGATTGTATCTCTTTTGCTCTTACCCAAGTAAGTCAAAGCTATATCCTACTTGTTTAATTTTACTTTGGGGCATGTATCTGTTCTTATCTCAAAACAAGTAGAGATGTACCTATAAAAGTGATGCCGCCCTAAGTTAACCAAATTTACAATGATCGAAGTATACCCTTTACCCACAGATGTGAACAACGCGTCAAGGGCATTTCGTTCTAGAAATAAACTGTGAGGCTCACCTAGTAGCATTCATGGGATTGTACAAATTATCAATATAGGGGCTCGAAGACTGCACTTTGCCCAACTGTCTTTTTAAGTGTGCAGACAATTTAACAAGTGGCAGTCTTAGCGCTTTTTGACAGGGAGCCCTCGGAAGTGTCGCTTTTTTCGTGAGATAATGTAGACATATATCCCATTTTGGCGTGCCTCAGTACCTTGGCGTTGACGACGTCTAAACTTCTTTTCTAGGTCATCGTAGCTGCAGGGTTAAACGTATCAGCAAAACCCACAGAATGAAGGTGATACTCAGCTAACTGTGAACAACTGGGAATAAAACATAATCACAATATCGGAACAAATGAATTGGACAGCGGACATGTTCACTCGGAGCACTGAAACAACTAATTCAATTGTTTAATAGACGTAAAGTTAAATTACTAGCGCCAGTGATCATGTTGGTCAAAGTCAATTTCATTTTATCACAGTGAAATATTATAGCATATAGGTCCGTCTCAGGGTCAGCGGTCGGGTCCAACGGCTCAACCCTGGTTGGAGGCTCGAGGACTGAAATGACCCTGGCTGGTTACAAATGCCCAAACAGGTGTTAGAACAATTAATTGTGGACCAGCTCACGTTTGGTCAAACTAGGACAGTGCAGCGGACAGTGGTACAAGCAGGATTTCCAAAATTTCCGGGGCTGGGGGAAAGTTCCCACATCCCCACTGAACCCATCCCCTCATTGTCTCTCATTATTCTTTAAATTCCTCACTTCACCCCTACTGAACAATAACAGGAGGGAAGGGGTGGTGGCCCCTTTGAGCACGCCACTGACGCTGATTTGAAGAGGGAAGTGTAATGCTTGGGAAGGATGAATAATCGGAGGTCTCAAGTAGTTGCAAAACAATTTTCCAATTTAAGATAAATCATATTCTACTATAGGCTAATTATATCGGGGAGTTGTAAGGGAGTTGGTATTATATTGTGCAGTACTACGGATTTCTATAGCTAGGGAGTTGTCAGCTTGCACCCTGCTAAAGCTGGTTACGCAACATACGGGTCCTATTTAATTATGCGCCACAAAACATTGATTGCATCTCCCGTTTTTTTATTCTGGATATTATTTTAAGTCGCACTTTAATTGGTTGATTGATTCATTGACTGATTAGTCGCAATTCTTAAAATGAATTAAAAGAGGAACATGTGAAGGCTACGATTTAAAATGAAGCCACCAAAAATGGGACCTCAATGTAGAATGACATAGAATGACAAGAATTGATGCAAGCAACATCAGACAAAGCAATAGACCTATAAACCAGAGACATGTGGTTCACGTAAACCTTATTTCATTTAATAATGGAAAAAATACAACATTTAAGAGTTTTCTTTTAAATTATTTTACTTATGAGGATGACTTTGAAATATTTATCATGAGATCTATCGAACGAATACTTACGACTTCTGTGATGCGTGCGGTTTGAAAGCGGAAAGTTGTTCTGTTGTGATTTCGGTGCCGATAAATCTGGTCGGATTTGAACTGAAGCTATTGCTTGTTGGTAAAACCCTTCTGAAATCGGTTAGGATGATTTTTCATTACTGGTACGTCTGTAAAACCAATTGTTCAATGCATACACTGTATATTATACTCCTAGAAACATCCAAGGCGAAAAAAAATCATTCCGGGAAAATTTGTGAGTTGTTATCACGAAAAGAAGCAATAAACCTAACAACATTAGAGTTCAATTATAATCATCGTCTTTGTCGTCGTCCTCGTTCTCGTCATCGTCGTCGCTATCGTTATCGTTATCGTCGTGATCATCGTCATTATCATCACCGTATATAGTTGGAGAGATCCATATAGCATACGGGCAAGAATAATAACAGAGATAATAGGATGTAATGGAGAGTTAATATCATATTGTTGTGTAAATATTTTGAACTCTTGCAAAGTATTAATTACTATCACTGATTTCTTTTGGTTGCAATGTCAATTTTTATCTTGTTTACCTAAGTAATGCAAAGGTGAAGGGTTAACCTACAGGCCCGTAGTCAAGGGGGGGGACAGGGGGCCAAGCCCCCCTGAAATTTTTTGCCCCCCTAGAGAGTTTGAATCTTACCATTGACTTAAAACATTTGTACACATTTGCCCCCTGAAAAATTTTCACCCCCTGGAAAAATTTTTGCCCTCCTCCAGTACCTTGTCTGGCTACGAGCCTATTAACCTATGTATACAGGAGTTGCCTTTCGGATCGCTGCTTACGGTATATTCGTGTTCTTGGACTACTCAGTGGCCGACGCCAGGATGTTCCCGACGGGTATGGGGGCGAGCTCGTTCCACGGGGGCTAGCAACCGGTTTGGGAATCAGCAAACCCCACGGGTGCCAGCAACTTGAAATAAGTAAACTGTCGGGGAGACTGGTCAATGTTGGGGATAGCATGTATAACTTAACCATATAAGACATCTCGAGAACTGAAAAATTGGCCCAACCCCCCTTCTCAACTCCTGAAACTTCTCCGTGATAAATTTGTCCAGGAATATTTCACATCATTGCAGTGGCCGATTGGGGATGAGGATGTAGCAGCCCTCCTTTTCCAACAGGAACAGTGGACTAGGGCAGAAAATTTTCCCCTTGGAGAAAGAGAGACAAACCAGGAGAGTACTGTTCAACAGGAAATTTTTTGCGTGTAAATGTCGCCCAGATTTTCCGAAGGAATTCAAGTCGCCCGCCTTGCCTACCCGTAGCCTTGTACCTGGTTGCGAGGATGGTCAGAAAGGCGTGGTTTTGTTTGTTTGCAATCAGTATCGCTAATCATTGCTTTTATCAATGTAAATTAAGGCTGACTCACTGGCACATCGTGTATACAAAAGGGGCCCGTTACCTCAGTCTGTTTACATGTATGTATATTGCATGTGCCTTTATGACGTGTCCAACTTAATTTTTCTCTCCCCCCCTCCCCCAACAAATAGATATCTACGTAAAGAGACAAATTTCTTAGGAGAATATCTAATTGCTGTAAAAGCATCAACCATTACGCGCGACTCGCTATAGTTCCCAACTCAAGATTTGATCGATACTCGTCTTAAAACCTTTTCTTTTTTATATCTTTTTGGAAGGACATAGAGTCCTCCGTTTGTTTACAAAGCCTGCAGGCTTTTATATCGATATAACTGTTCCATTACCTGGTCAAGGATAAAACGGCAGAATAAAAAATTTAATTTCCTTTCAGACAACTAAAGGACGTATCGTCAAAACCAGAAATAAATTTCTAAGTAAACAAGACCAAAGAGGTTGCTTAGATTTATTGCACATGGAATTTTCAGTCAGTTTAATTGATATTCATATTGTATTTTCTGTCTTGGAATACACTGGTATTGCGAACATTTTTTTGCGATCTTTTTAAATTCTCTCAGAATAAAAACGATTTGAAGACCGTCCGTGACTAAATGAACGTCCATAATCAACTCAGCTAATTGGAATATATTGCAACATAAAGTTGAATGAAAAGTACTGACAAACTTGAGCTTTGATAGGGGATTCTCCAAAGTAAATCGGGGGTTTCTTTATAAGGGCAACTGAAAGCTGGTTTATACTTGCAATATTTTACGCGCTATAAAACTTTAAGAACCATATATATGGCCATCCCTTGGCTAGGAAGAGCTAGTGTAGTCCATATATGGTTCGTGTATCGCGTGTGAATATCTGGAAGACTACAAACCGGTCTTTAGAGTGACTCACTCTAAGGCCCTTATTACTAACGTTTGTAGAATTGCAAGTTAACGTGTCGTAGGGTACTTGGATTATGCACTCTTATCGTGCATAATCAGCACTTTTCTCTGAGTGAAACCGATTACGCTTTTCACAGAAGAGGCAAATTGATATCCTGTCTTTTTTGTGACATTTTGGCAAGTCTTTCTTGAACAGCGCTCTGTCTTAAGGAAAAGACAGGCCGAATACCGGTAAGGCTAAACTTAGAGAACCGGAAGGTCAAGGGCCCGCAAATTATAGAAAAAGAAACTCTGCTAACAGGATTGAAAAGTGAAAGGTGCGGCCCTGACTAAATTACAACCTTTCAGATCCGGGTAGTAGTTAATACGTCACTGGCAAATTTTTAACTGATCACATTTTACGACTGCAGTGCACTAGCAACTGCATCGAGTTAACGATTTAGTTCAATATACATTACTAGAATAGACCACCAGATCATCAAGCCAGAAGAGTATCGATTGTCAAATGCGTTTATGCTGGGGTAGGATGGCACCATTTTGAGTCCAAGTCCTAGATCAGAGTACTACGACTCTGCCTTTCTCCAGTTTTCCCTTCACCCTACTATATTGAGAATATAGCTTGATTAGATCGGTGACCGTAACAAAGCGGTCATAATTATCCGACCAAGCATTCAGGTTCATCATTTTTGTATTTTTTGTTACGTTGTAGTAATTTAAATAGTCGTTATTTTCTTTTTGTGGAAACGATTTTTTCTTTGCAGGTGATCTCTTACGTCATTAAATGTAATGAGTTCAACCAGCTGTATCCACGTCGACCGGTTAGTCTTAAGTTTAATTAACTAAACTTCGTTATGTCATTAGGAGGAGAAAGACAAGTGAATACTGTTGTAATATATCAACTGGGGTGAATCAATTACTCCAGTATTGACCCCATTTCGTGTAACGGATGCACGATCGGAAGACTTATTATTACAATTGCACAATTTTAACTGTTGAGCTTTAGTCAGTTTTGTAGTATGGATTCTAACCACTGTAGTTAGTCTCACTCATCAAGAAAGAAAAAACAATCTAAGAACAGACTTTTATAGGAAATAAACACGGTCGATCTTGAGAAAAAGTTTTTAACGTTGTGTTCCTTGGTTGACTTTACCGTAATTATTTGGTACTTCTTTTCAGCAATTTGTATCCCATGATAGATATCACAATATACATTGCAACAACTAGTCACTTTATTTAACCAAGAATGCCTGCAAATATTCTTGTATGACTTGTGCATACAGTTACAGTAGTGGTACTAACATTTTGATGAAAAAGCAGGCATTTATAAGATTTCACAAGAACTGAAACTCTGGAGAGTATAATGTAGTTCAGACTTGGATTCTAATAAGTAGAAGGCAACAGACTGAGGATTTCAGCAATTGTGGATTATGTAGCCTACTTAACATGTCCATTTACTTAGTTTACTCTTTAACATTTAAAGGCATTGTCTGGTGGCATTTTGTAGGGGTATTATATGAAACATAAAAATTTTTCATTACATGTCATCCAAACCCCATATCAAAACTCCATTCCTAACTCAAGATATCTCTTCCTAAAGATTGGTTACTTTTAATAAGAAATACCTCCAAGTTTCCTCAAGGTCACAAAACGTGATCCAAAGTGGGCAAATTGCCTCAGATTCCTTTTGTTATTCTTTATAATTGGCTACCTTGTTTGCCCTTGAAATTTGATACCGTTGGAATGTTTAGATGTTTTTCCATGTAGATATAGTGAAAAACTGTTCCATACTTATGGTACAGCAAATAAAGTTATGGAATATTCAATATAGTGATATCAACATTATAAAGAAATACAAAAGCTACATCAAATTCATTTGCCCAGATGACATCACAGATTTCCCATCATGCACTAGGGAAACTGAAAATGTGGTATTTCTTCAAAAATTTGTATCTTCCGAATGCAAGATGCTATTGAGATGGGGTTTTCACTGCCTAACACAGAAAATTTTTCTGCTTTTTTTGAAAGCATCAAATTTGGTCACCAGACCATGCTTTTAAATATTTGAGAACAGTGTAATCTACTACACGTTTCATCTTTTTTCAAAATACAATACATGACGATTTTTTTTGGCCGAAAATCATGGTTTTTAACACTTTCAAAGGACGCTCTGAAAAGGGTCCAAGAGTCCTCTGAAAAGGGTTCAAAGTTCGTTTGTCCTCCCGTGAAAATGATGAAAATGGATGATTCCTAAAAATGATTTTATGATCTTCATCTGTGCTTAGCTGAAATTATTCTGTTGAGTGAAAAACTTGTATGCAATGTCTTTACAGTAACCAGCGAGCTATCGTTACATGCAGACATGGTAATCAAACATAAGCATATGGGACTATTTGGATTGGGGGGGGGGCACAAATTGTGTTGCCCGAATCCCTTGGCCCTTTGCGAAAAAATTGCCCGAGTTTCTACGGATTCTGCCCAAATTTGGTTTTCCAAAAAAATGGGGGGGGGGAGGGGGCACAATTTCCCCTTCTCTTGCCTCATACGCCAATGTAATCAACTTCATTAGGCAATTAAATTTGCTGCATGGGACACTTAATGATTAGGCTCCAGTTTGCTATCGTACGACAATTGTAGGCATTATGGTAAAGGCTTTTACACTGTAAAGAGAAAAGTTGTTTCAAGAAATTTATTGCTGAGCTAGAAGAGCCACAGTTTTATTATTCAACTGAAACTGACGTCTCCGCTGGCACGAATCAGGTCAGACAATTCGTGGCGATTCGGCTAATGCCCAGCTTTTCTGAAGAGAGCGCATCCACAAATAGAGGTAAGATGTTTAAAAGAATGACGTCATTTGCATCCAAATTAATACGAACATGGAAACAAGAGTGTAGACCCGGTTATTCTAAGATATTTATGGGGTTTCGACATGACGAGAGAAGCCACGTCTCAATCCCCTTTTGTGAAGGCACTTATCGACAAACAGAATTCGTTCTGTCGCTGCGCTGAATGCATGACCTGGAGACAACCAAACACTAATAATCAACGGGAAGAATAGACACGCTTCGAAAAGGCCGGAGTTATATCTCAATGACTTTGAATCTAACACAAAACAACGATTCGAAAGGGGTGACTGAACAGGCTGAATGGGATATGAATGAAAACAAGTGACTAAAACCAGGTCTCTGGATTCTGGTTTTTTCTTGCGACATAGTTAAAGGGAACTGTGATTTACTTTAGAAGAAGCAAGTAGTTTGAAATTGTTGCCAATCGGTGTGTGTCGAGAATTTGTACAAGGACATTACACTTGGGATAAGCTTAAGCAAAGTGATAACTTCACCAACTGGAATAATTCAAGGTGATAGTTGGTATTTTAGGTGAGTGTTACCTTCCTTGTAGTCTCTTATGCAATATTAGTAATGTGGAGTAGGCCTAGTAAAACTGACATTAGTGGGAGGTAAGTTGTACAAGGTAAGTCTGAATGAGATTCTGGGAAGACCACAGTTTAATCATACATATGCCTTTACCATACACTTCAATAACATTAATTTTTACTATCTTGTAATGTCGTTGAATATATGCTATGGATATACTAATTAAATACAACTAATGGGGGTTCTAACAGTCTGTCGTTTAAAAGTCACTCACTTCGAACTGGGTGTACGAGGACAATTTACCTAGGTAAGGATTTACAAACATTTTTAGCAACATTAAACACCCTCCGTCGCAAAGCAAAATTACGTTATGTTGTGTCATGGTATGATGTGGGGCATTTTCCGGTACGTTGTAATTTATAGTGTCTAAACTCGTGTTGTGTTGTCATGTCCGGTGTTTTTTTAAGTTCAAGGTTTTCCTATCTTTTATTGTGCTATAGTGATCTATGCCTTGATGTGGGATATTCTTATGTTATGCGTTATCTAGCCTTTTTGCCATTTTTATGACTTTCCGGGATGTTGGGTGTTACTAGGCTAAAACTCATGTTGTCTATGTTGTGCTATAGTGTTAGCACCATAATGTGCAATGTTATGTTATAACTTAAATGTTGTCTTATCTATGTTGTGTTGTGGCATTATGGAGTATTGTTTCAGGCCCAAGTTATTTTGTCTTGTGATGCATGTTATGTTGCGTTGTGATATGATGTTTTGGCTGTATTTTATACCATGAAAAGAATGCTTCTTTAATCTATTGGAGAGTTAAAGCCTATTCCCATACTCTGAGTTGGATTGCCACAGGAATATGCGTCATCGTTATCTGGCGTAAACACACAGCTCATACTTACAAGAATGTACCTTTTCCAGCAAGATGTTTGAACTGAGAAACTCCTGGGCGTCCTAAAAAGCATTGCTCGGACTATGGGTATTTAGTGACAAATAAAATAACTTGTAATTTCTCAGTAAATTGATGGAATAATTTAAACGGAATGCATAGCGGTTAGCGGTTATAAGTTTAAGCAGGGAGGTGTTAGGACAACACCCTGGTTTAACCGAGAGTGGTTGGACTTGGGTAATGCCTACAACTGATGTTAATTGAAACTTTTTATATTTTACGGTAATAATTGTATAGGGGATGGACCAAAAGTGAATATAATGGAACAATAACTTCTGTATTCAAAATGTAGGACATAGGCCTACCATTAATGTGCTTTTTTAAAGGATAGCCTAACTACTAGGGACGCTACACTTTAAACCTCGTGATATAACAGCAAGCCATTTTTGGGGCATTTGCAATCTTCTTCCAACTGTTTGTTTTAGATCCACAGTAGCTGACGAATGAATTAGATTCTTTGGAAAAGTTGGACCGTTATCTATAGGGGGAATCCGCAACAATGGTATTAGCTCCAATTGGCACAATTATATCCACACCTCGAAGAACACTGATAAGCTTCTATTTAAGGCAGGTATCGAAGCGCAACTAATAGTTGAGCTATTTGTATAGAAACCGGAATCAACCCCTCTAAACAGGGCCCAAATGAATTGATTATAAGCCTCCTATAGATGAAAGAAAACGGTAGCCCAAGGGACGGAAAAAAGAGAAAATTAGCGCCCTCACATTTTATTTAATTAAATGTGCGTTTAGTCCTCTTCGCATTTCGTGTTTCAACGTAAAAAACCTCAAAGTTGGTTTCTCCCAGAAACGGAATGTACTAGTATTATTATTGGTAGCAGAACGGCAATCATTAAAATACTTTGATCAGGTTGACCAGCTGGCAACCTTAAAGGCTCACTAATTTCACTCCAGACAGTAAAAATTTCATTTCCTTGGTCACTTAGCACCCTAAGTTTCTGTCACGAATACTTCAAGTCCTTATACACCCAAGGGTACTAATAACACACACACACACACACACACACACACACTCACACACACAATATAACTTTACTTTAAATATTACAATAATACCAAGATTGTTCTTCCATTTTATTTCTTTAGGCTAAAATTTACCTTGTTAACCATAATCCTCTTTGTAAACGGTATCGCGGCCCCATATAAATTCATTTTAAATTTCTGCGTTAATTATCAGTCTTCCTAATCAGAGGCTCCTGTACTGCGTCAAGTGATAGTTCTACTTCCCCCTTGATTATAGTAGTGACTGTACAATATAGAAGTGTATGATATCTCTGACTATAATGAAAAGAATAATGCGTTAGTTAAGGTTTACTACACTGTGGATTGTGCTCTCTCTACGAGATCTGATCAACCGGGCACCTTACCGGAATATGGTTTAATTTGTGACTAACTTTGGTTTAATATTAATCAATTCTTGTCATTTTGACCAAAATGTAGTCAAATAATTGATCAGATTCCGGGTCGTTGCCCGGTTGACCAGGACTTGTTTAGAGTTTATGCTCGCGACCGGCATTTTTCTATAAGGGCAACAAATCTCACCCCAGACGGTAAGAATTCTCTCTTCTCAGTTTACTCATAACCTTTCCTCTAATTCCAATAGAGAACAGCTTTCTAGTGCACTTTCCTGCTAAAGCCACAGCAGCATGCACTGAGTTAAAACTGCTTAATTGGAAACACAATTGGCTGCACAAGTCATCAGTAACCAACCAGGAAGAAGATACTGTGTGAATTCGTGCTAATCAAAGTGCATTCATCCGTTGTATTTAAAAATATGATCATATTCCTCAATATGTTTGAAGTGATGTTATAGCCCCTTTAAATCACGTTTCATGAAGAGTTTCGGAATAACTTGTCTACTGTCTAGCAAACCTGTTCTAAGTGTTGATGGGGAAGTAACACACTGGAGTGGGTGTGCAACATTGTTCTCTTGTTGCCATCTTCCCCTGATTTAGTTCCGCCACACTTAACAATTTGGGAAATTCCCCCTTTTGGGAGAATCTAGTTTTCCACAGATTGGGAGAAAACTTGGTCATGCCCATTTTGTTTACGCCCAGTACCAAGTGTCCTTGTGTACATTTTCAGTAACGAATGGTTTTTGAAACCCCCTTCAAGGGCGTAGGCTGGGGGGGGGGGGTGCATTGGGTGCACGTGCACCCACCCGTTGAGGCAGAGGAGTTCCGCTCTGGCCTGGGAAACAGAAAAATGCACTCCTTATGTTTTCAACAGCTGTGAAAACAAGGACGAACATGACTTTTGTCCACACACCAACCTACATCGGTAAGTTTGGTAATTGAATTACAGGATGCGCCTTGAATATATATGAAGGTCTATAGAGCCTAGAGACCCTATAGTGGGATAGGATCTCTAATAGAGCCACGGTATCAGAGCCCTCTATATCAGAGCTCTAAATATAGAAGTCTCTGTACTTTAGCTTACGAAGGTCTAGTGTCATGTAAAATCTTCCCTTAAAATTATTATTTCCATTATTTTAAGGCCCTGTTCGTGACAGAAGTGATGTTGGCTACTTCTTTAGTCAAAGTTATGGTCATTAGCGTCTCCAAAGATGTCCTTAAAATGTCTATTTCCACAAGCGATGCTACTTTGTTTTCCAGACGTTCTATCCAAATGCAAATCTTGTTACTAGGCCCTCCACACTATTATATGCTAAATAGGACGCATTGCTGTACAATTGTGACATAGTACTAGCTATGGTTACGTTCATACACGCGCAACTAACTGAATCCACACGCGCATACGCGTACGTAGCAACAATCACTACAGTAACGAGGTTACCGTCACGGTAACCTTGCTTGCAAAACTTGTACGGCGGTACGTAGCATAGGCCTTCTTTATCTGAAGAACAAAAAAGTCTCTGAAACCTAGTAGGAGTGATATCTGAGGAACAAAATAGGTGATTGAGTTCCTATTTGACATGTAAGATGTACATGAGAGTATAGCTGACCTCTTAATCTGTGTCAAGGTCATTTGAGGTCAGCGGAGGTCAAAGTCTGAAAGCCTTGGGAAAACCTATCAAGCTAGAATATAAATATGGCGACATTTCAATTTGAATAAAAAAGTCATGCATTAACGATTCGTGTATCATTTAAATTGAGAAACGGCAGACAGGAGATCACTTTTTGAAGGATGTGTACATGTGGCTTAAGGCTCGGGAAATGCTGTTTCCGGCCATGTGGGGGGTTTTAAAACCGAAAATTTTCTTGCACGCTCCGCGCCAAGCAATGCTGGCGCTCCGCTTAGATAGTCTTCCTGGTTCCACCTACCTGAAATGTGCACCTCCCCATGCCAAATTCAGCCTACGCCTTTGCCTTGCAAAGTTTATCGGTCTACTGTATGGTAATGGAATTAATGCATATTTGGTATTTATAGGTGTATTGTCATAACTACCGCAAAGCTACGTCCCAATGGGTAGCCGTTCACCACACCGTTTTTATAAAAGACAAAAATTCTTTAGTAGTCTTCGTCTTTGCTTAATGTTGTCTATATTATGTTAGCAAGCCTATATATTGTGTTGCATAAGTTTTCAGTCATTCGGGAGACGTTTGCTTTTCTCCCAAATGGGGGAATCTGCAGAAATACTTATCGTGCAGTCTTCTGATAGGCTAAAGACCGAGAATTCATTATTCCGCCAAGTTCACGGAGTAAGATCAAAATTTGTAATTATTACTGTACGCTTAGCGCGTAGCCAGCTTTCTACTGTGTTTTCGAGATTATGTGTGGGAGGGTAAGACAAAATGTTTCTTCCCGTTTCTAGGTTCAGGGAATGTAACTGCTCTTAAATTTGTGGGAGGTACTACAATCCCTTTCACCACTTCTCATGCCACTACCACACGCTTGCTTTACTACTATTTAAAAACTTTGTAAAAGAGAATGCTATCTTTTCTGTGCTAATCTACGACCAACTTAGCTACATGGCCTATTTAACAGGGCCCGTAATTAGCATAAGATGTTCACTCGGAGTTTCAATAATTTGCACTTATTCCAAACAGTCTCGCAGAATCTCAAACAATAATATAATTCTGAGTCTCTGAGTATCTGGGGAAATTGAAACAATTCAGTAAACATGTTTCAAGAAAAAGTCATCCATGAGCAGACGACACAAGCTGCCTTTTTACGATTGCACACAGACTACGAATAGCATTACAGTGTTTGGCATTTTCAATACTCTCTTACAACAACATAAAATTGTCACCGCCGGTACATTATTTCGACAGAAGATAGTGGGCAGGATCTATCAGGAAACTTCTGCGAATCAAACAGAAAAGACAAACCTAGTTTCAGATGAAGAAAATATTTGATCTCATAGGCAGATAGATATGACTAGTAAAGTGGTTCTGAATATTTTATCTGTTTATAAGTAACCGGTATCACTTATTTTGATCTGTTTATCACGTTGGGTAAAATGTTTGTACAGAGCAATGGGTTATCTCAGCAACGGAAGTTCACATCAAAACTTTAATCAACTCGAAATCTTTATACTACCACCTAGAAACAGGTCCTTCTTACTTATGGCATAATGCTTGTGGGTGGATTTCAAACTTTACTTCAACGTATTATCATTCTGTACGTATTGAGCTCGTACGTCGAAAATATGTTTAGACGAAATGTACAACAAAGCGAATAGACCCAAATTTAGAGGAGAGTCAAATGGATGTTTTCAAAATAGAAATCATTGGCGGATCCAGGTTTTTTCAAATAAAGTGAGAGAAGCCTTTAGGTAAACATTGCTACTTACCCCGAAACAGATAGGCCTGTAAAAGGCAAATCAGTGGATATACAGCCAGATGAGAAAATACTTTCTTAACGGAGTGGGGTTGATCTCCCAGCCCCTTCTGGATCTAATCATGAAAATGCTTTCACACTGGTGTTAAACAAATTGCTCTAGTTGAAGGAAGTTAGTTTCGTTTACTTTGGAGTGAAATTTTTAGATTTCATACCAAGCATTAGACAATCGATGGTGGCTTGACTGACCAATTCAGCAGCAAAATGACAGGTATAAAGTAAATTACCCTGTGTGTTTTATCTGTCGCTTCAATATATGAATGCTGTACATCTCTCCACACTACAACTTATGACAGTTCGATGACTCCAATTTGACCAAACCTCAATAAATCTATAACTTTATTACATATCGAGTCGGTGGGGATTTAAGTTGTCACCAGCATTCACTTTTGGGGATTTTACTCATCGTTTGAATTTTTTAAGAAATGAAAAGTCACAACATCACCAATACACAAGACGAATTTTCTGTTTAATCTAGGGAGACATTTGGTAATTGTGGTCACTGAACTTGTTGGAAAATGAATGCAACTACATCTGTCCATACAAATGAAGGAACAACAAAATTATGGAACTTATGCTCGACATAATCCATTTGAGACTTTTGTCCAGAATAAAGGATTAGATGATGAAGAACATTCCCCATCAGCTGACATATCATTTGATGTTATAGTGAAGAGTGATTGATATCTAGACCAGAGATGCCACTTCAGAATAGATCTAAGAAGTGTTTTACACATTCCGATAGTTAGTTGTGGTAATAGCTTTGGACATTGCTATTTGACAGTGCTATGTCGAAAACGTAGACTGTGCACTGCAAGGACTCGCCCAACTGGTAAAACAGTTTGTTTAGATTTTTCGTGTAAAGATGAGCGTACGGTTGTTCCCAGTTTCCATAAACTGATAAACGTGGGCTTGCAACTTAAAAGCACTCTAAAACTGTTGCTGTCTATCCAGGTTGTGTCACCTACTAAACAAATGGGTACGAGACTACCCAAGTTGGTTACAAAATTACCTCTGGTCGGTAAAATATTACCCAAAATGAAGAAATTTAGACTATTTTGGGTAATGCTTTACACCATGGGTTGGCAATTGGCGTGACCTACTCTAGCTTGGGTAGGCGTTTAACGGGCTAACAGTTTCTTGAGGGTGTTTAAGTTTTATGCATTGGGAGGTGAATGCCAATTGCTTTACCATTCCCCAAGAAACATAGAAAACAGTTTTGACCATTACGTTTGTATAGAGCTTGAAGTATACGTCGATATGCTGCAATTCGTTCCGTTAGATTAAGGATGGTTGAATAGAAACACTTTTGCTTAGCTAATGATACACTTCGGAGCTATCTGCAAGTTCCCTTCCTCAGAAGACTAATTTGACATTCTCTCCTCCGACGGCCGTCTAACATTAGATCGTTAGGTCGTGGAGATAAGGAGCCCAAAATATACCGAGATGTATATGAAAGACATATTCCGACAGAGAACATCACGACATGAACAAACAATGAAATAAAGCAAAAAACCACTACTGCAAGCAGCACGACAAAGGACGTCATTAACATTCTGACGCACTATGTAGCATCTACGTGAACGCAGTTTGTTACTCATTAGTGTCGGTCTTGACTCACAATCAGATCTAATGAGAAGAAGATTACGTTACTCCAACTTAATCACTAACAGTTTTACGGATGGTGCTTTGTTTAGGCTTTAGTCCACCACCATTTTACATTCACTAAAATATTACTTAATCCTCTTTATAGTTTTATAGTTTTTCAGTTCCACAATCTATTTAAGCAATGATTTCGTTTCAGCTTGGCCTTCACCAGCGGGAAGCGCTCATCATTTTTTTGATGAATGGAAGTGGTTCTTTGATAATCTAGTAGCATCTTAGTTCCCTACGAGCATATTACTCTTATCACGAATCGCGCTTGAGTTACTGACTCTATAGCTCTACGAATAAATGAAATTGGTTCGGCAACACATGGTGAATCATCACGCATACTAAACAAGCACCTCGTCATTCTTTCTGTAGCTCTGGCGGGAAACGTCCTTGTGGAATTGGGACTCATCTGCCTTGGATATATTCAACGGAGTGTAGACGTTGAACGAAGTGACAGGCGGGCGGGAGGAAGAGTTGACAAGGAGTGCCAGGGAATTAGGTCTAATTAGCGTCGGAGACTTGTAGAATGGAGCTGTATCGTACCGCGACTTGGAGAACAGGTATTTATAAAATGCCTTGTTTATTTTTTTTTAAAAGAATCAACGAGTGTGTTTTATCCGTTAGTTGAAGTAAACACACGTGTTCTGTGTTGATTTGTATACTCACCACTGTATGTTGTCCAGGCTGCATCCCTTCCTCGATTAAGGGAATTCCGTTTACGATAACGGGGATTTCTGCGCAATGTACAGTGTATGACTGTGTTAGACCATTGATATATCACTGTTGTAATTTTGCATTAACAATAAACTGTCTTTCGTGGCACTGCAATATCTTCCTGTACTGTAATAAGTGAAGAAGGTAGGCACTGAGGTTGTCTAAGTGATTAGTGAACAGATGGAAAGGCTTGTGATGGGTTGATAAGTAGGCTGCTGAGGAGGGAGTATGCGTTACTGAAATAAGAGTAGAAATGTTAGCCCATAGGTGGTCACAGAAAACGCAATAATTTAGCAAGTGCGATACTAGGCGTTGCCCGCTTGACGGACGTGTATTACTCCTGCACCTATATTGGCTGCACTCGTAAAAAGAGTATGTACGATAAAAGAGAGTACATATTCGACACCTGATATGATGGTAATACTAGGCGTAATGACGTTTGACCACATGTTCTTGCTGGACTTCTCACTGTTGACGCATGTAATAAAAGCAACAAGTTCACCCAGATTAGCCGCAGGCTTGGCGGATCTTCACAACTTGACGCATGCAGTAACGAAAACAAGTTCAACAAGATAACCTCAGGCTTATTAGTAGACTTATCACAACTGTCGTAGAAATGATCGTATACATATACATTGTGATATGAGTAGTGTCTTCAAGCAGAAAGCTTCTTGGAAATAAATTAATTATCACAGCTGATCAGGACAAGTGGACAGAGAGGGTACTCTTCGCTTGTGTTGCTCATTCGAATAGATGAACGATTTGATTTAAACATTGACTTCGTACTTAGAAAAGATTAAATCTTTGATACAGACCAGCATTTGACGCTGACCTAATGCACCTCGACTGGTGCCGATGTCAATAATTATCAAGCACTTGAAACAGTTTACTTAAACATGTTGTACGTAAGGCCAAAAGCCTAAAGATGAATGTCTAGTAAATTATATGTTTGTGGCATTCAGTGGGCTTTAAATATTATTAGATAAAGCTTCGGGGTACCACTAAATATGAAACCTCAAATTCACAGTAGTGAAATAGAAACTAGTAGATCCAATTATGTAAAGATGGTTAATGCTGTAACTTGAGTCGCCCTTGGTTTTATATTTTGTAAAAATAAACATTCAGACTGCATAACGAACTACATTCCGAAGGTAGTGTAGCCCATTGAGTTGAAGCTGTTTTATCTTTTTCTGTTTACATCCAAAATGTTTCAAAATGGCTTCCAACCCGCCTCTTTTGACGTTTTTTGAGATGAAAAGCCTCGAGATATTGGAATTCAAACGTCAACTGACAGAGCCAACAGACACATGAAACCAAAAAAATGTCTCTTGAGGATAGATCGATTCCTTTTTGCCTCTGCTGTCACAAAGACACTCGATTTCTTTATGCGCTCCTTCGTAAAGATTTGAATGGGAATATGCAAAGTCTATTCATAAAGTTTTTCGTCTTTAATATTTAATGCCTTAAAGGAGAAACTAATAGCTATGTAATACAATAGTACCTTTCGAAGTATTTGTGCTGTATAGTAGTTTTTATTCGGAATTTTAACGAAAGTTACAGTACTCGATATAACCAAGCGTGATTACTTGACAATTTATTACTCTTTGATGGTAATGATAGGTAATGGAAGCTTTAATGACGCCTTTATGAGACCATTCATTTCAATTTTATGACGTAAGATCATACTTCTACATCATCCTAAAAGAGACATAATTCAATCAGTAAGTGGTATGTATTTTGACGACTCACTGTCATCCATGAATGAAAAGAAAATGTGACTAAATGCATATACTACTGAGTTGTCACGAAGCGTGAATGCCATAGGAACAGCACCATTGTGCATCTACAGCAAAGGATGGCAATGAACGTGACTATACAAGCCAAAACGAATGATGTCACAGACAGGTTTGGGGTCACTTTGCAGGGCAAAGACTATTTATTCATTTACGTTCATTCCTTTTTCGTAGTCACTTTCGCAGAGCCATACTGTACACAGTAGTTTGGGGAAGTGCGGTTACTTTTTTCACTTCAATGCGGATATTCGAGCCAAGCTAATCACATAGTTGCATGTGTATTCTCTCTGCACCATGAACAGCGAACAATACTCTACCGACATCTTATGACAAATAGGTAGGATCATATCAGCGAATTGAAGAAACAAAAGTAGTTATCAAACACACTTATGTACAAGGCACATTGTAACTTTCTAGGTTTCAAGAGCAAATATCTTGAACGCCCTGTTCACAAATCTTGAATTACATTAAAAATTGTGTATAGTAAATTTTGTCATTAATTGCTCGCGTTTCTTTTGCATAATTTGCACAATTTATAAATTGAACTTGTCCATGTTCTATGTCAAAAGATGCCAATGGAACATAAATTTACACAAAATTCACAGACGTTACTGATTGTGCTTTTTTGTATACTTTGTTAAGTAGATGGCCTTGGTTTTTTTCTTTTCATAAGAAATTTATTAGTTACATTCCTCTTTGTTATATGCCAAACGATAGTAAGAAAATACAAGATGAACGTTTACCCCCGGAACAAAATATTTTTTCACCCTGTGTACTTGTTGTTAGATGCTACGGACAACAATTACACAGAACAACATTATTCTCGCGTGATTTTAGGGCGTCTATATGCCATTATCTTACAAATTTAACAGAATGTTCGTTTACAAAAGTTTTTTTCAAACTTATTGTATATGCATTGCCTAATTAAACGGAAGCTAAAAGTAACGGTGTTGGAATAATCTAGTCCAGAGAAGACTTCCTTTTCCACACAGGAATTACATTGCCTACCAATGTCGTGGATCACTCTGAGGCGCGTACGGGGCGGGGCGTTTGTGGGCGCGATCACCATGGTTTGAAGAAAAAATATTGCACTCTTTCATAGGTCGTAACACTCAGCGTTTGTCAAATTTGAAGTTACACCCCTGGTTCCTGCATACGTGGGTGCCATGGGGATCGTTACATATTTTAATATGTAACACAAGGCAAGTGGATGCTGTCAATTCTGCTCTCTTGTGAAGTTGTAGCAGGGCACTGTTTATTGGAGTATCAGCTCCCTTTAAGTGGAAATAAGTATCTGCATCTTAGCACAGCTAATGACAAAAAAGACGCAGTCCACCAATTACTGCGATTTTAAATGAGTGTTATCTGGAAAACTTAATAGGTTCTCACTTACAGTTGCTTTTAATTGAGAAAAATCAGCTGAAGCAAAACAAGTATCTTGTGTGTGATAAAGTTCGAAGAGCTGTTTATCCAATTAACTTTTTTATTAAAGAAACACAAGAACAATCGAGCCTAGTAATTATGAGTCTAGCATACTCTTTTGACGGTGGCTGGTGATTTTCATACTTGCAGTACATTTTAGTTTGCGCTCCCAAAATGACACGTGTCTCGACAAAATTCACATATACGTATGGCAATAAAAGTACATGGCTTGTATCATCAGTAGGCCGATGTTAGTCACCTCACAGGGTTACCATCATGTGTCAGTCCACGTCCGCTTCGCCTTGTTATCTTACTCAGTTTACAGATTACGTCCATTAAAAGTGGGTATGATTGAAATTCTAGACAGCCATCAGACATGGAATCCTCTTACTTTACTTTTATTGCTTTTTGCCAACCTCATTTGTTGTTTCCTTTGTCATGGAATATTTATATCAAGGGTATCGAAGTGTGTTTCCATAGAAGTGCATATCATCTCAAAAAGGGGATGTTGAAGCTTTTGGGGATCTCTCTTTGTGACTAAGACCAACGTGGTTGTGTCATCTCTCTAGCTTCACGGTTCCAAGGGCGCAAATATTCCCTGGTGTATAATTAAGGAGGTTTCAATTTACGAAAACTCGTTCTCCCGAAAGCTTCCTTGAAGACATTTGAAAGAACATGAGAGAAGAGTGCTCTTTCCTTCGTCAAGAGCAGCTGTCCTGAGGAAAATATACTATAATAGGCGGTTTTTAGAGGCCCACATTTCGATAAAAATACGGCTGTAATTTGTCACTTTATTTGAGCCTAAATAACCTTTAGCTTTATTAGTAAAAACATTTCAAGCGCAAAATTTTGATATAGACAGTCATTCAACTAGAAGAAAGACAAAATCGTACAACAGAAAGGACACTAACTCGTTCCCATTTAATGAATAATGTGAAGGGGCAGATTTCGGAGGAAGATACTAAAAAGATACGAGTCAGGAAACCTCCCCGGGAAATTTAGGCCTGACCATAATTAGGGTAATGAAAGTTGGAGCATTTTTATTTTTGAATGTACTTAAATTTTTCAAGTTTGTGAAAAATGTGAGGGGAGAGTCGGGCTGGTCCAGCTCCTACCTAGATCCGGGCCCAAAATGTATTTTGCCTAGACAACTTTAATTGTGTTTAAAAGCTTGATGTCTTGACGATTAGACTTTTGAAAGATATTTTTTCTTTTACCCTTTGCTGCAATGTGTACAAGGTCTTCATCGATAGTTTGCATGGTGAGAAATTTGGAGATCAAACTCCACAGTTTGATTGGATATGTTATAAGAAATGACAGTCATAAAGAGTTTTCAGTAGACATAAGCAAGCAGGACTATCACAGTCGCCCCAGACTGAATATTATGGCTTAGCATTGGTTCCACCCTAATCCCCTCTGCCCTCCATGAAGGAGCTTTTTCTTTGAACTTATTAAAAAGTCGAAATGGTATTTTAAGATAAGATTATGACAACTGATGATGCCTTTAATGTTTCTAATAGAGCAATTCCATGCAGCTAAATTTAATCTTATTTGACGCACCGTTAGCACCTTTAAGCACGCATTTATGGTAGGCCTCCATGCAACAGAATACTTAAATGAAAGCATCTTGAAATTAATTACCATAAAAAGTTAAAAAAGACAACGACGATAACCATTATGGGAGCTGTTAATGGCATGGCAGCTCCCTGATTAGACCTTAAGTTTATATTTATCATGCAATACTTATATAAATCAAATGTTTAAGATCGGGCTCAACGAGGACCAAGTCCCGCAGTTAAATTTTCCAGCAATTGTAATGTTCTTCCCCGTTGTGATGTACTCCCTAATAGTTTCAATTGTTTCAATGACAGAGTTTTGTTCTTTGAACCACCAAGTTGCTAATAGGAAAAGACTTTAATTTAAGAGTTAATTATTCTTATCTTTTGCAAACTTGTAAATTATATCCTCTATAAAAGTCCAAATGAGAATATTCAGGACATTTCGTAGTAAAATTTATGATGTTTAGGCACGTGGCTAGGTTAGTGATTCAATGAGTTTCCTCTCATGGCTAGTAGACAAATCAAATGTTTAAATTTGAATATTTGTACTGATTATCGCTCTAAAGTATACTTCAGCTGTTCATTAAAGTCTCAATCAAATAAAGTTGTTACTTCAAGGAGACGGTTAGAATATGGCTTAGAGAACTAAAACATTAAAGTCAGTTAAGCTTACAGCCATTGGATAGTGAAAACTAATTCGCATAATTGTTCAGGGTGTTGAAAACAATATATATCCTGAAGATATCATTCTTATGCACTTATGTTGGCTTCAAAGACTGTGTTTGAAATAACACTGTCATAAATTAACTGCCAGTGTAATTATCTTGTCAGCATTTCTTTCATGATAATGTCAAGTTAAAACTTAACTACTCTGTGTGTCTTTGAACACTTCAAACTTTCAATGAACTTCCTGGCTGCAAAAACATGAGCAAGTATGTTGGTTTCTTGAAGAGAGTCACAATTCAATCCGCCATGCCACCTGAATTACACACAAAAAAAGGATGTCTCAACCAAACCATCTTTTGTCTGTATCTTTAAGACAAAACCTGTAAGGATGATAACATGACAATTCGAGGAATCTTTCTCAAGCTGTCAAATGTGGGTACAGGGACCGCGGAGACGGGGGAGGGGCGCTAGAAGGGCTTTAGCCCCCGCACCTTTTCTGTCGTGGGCATTTTGGGCTGCCTTAAACTGAATGATAGGCTTTTATTTTCTTGAACATATATTGGACCGCTTCGATGATTAGTCCCCACTTCAAAATTGGCTCCGCGGCCCCACATATTTCATCAAAATAAGCTAATTAGTTCTACAGACACAACGCTCGTCATTCGTACAATTTTTGAGCTCTGGCTTATGAAGATAGATAATACTATGACGGTATGTCTGGTAGAACTTAACGCCGACTTTGATTAAATGTTAGGCACGTGAACACATCATCCGATGAAAGTAAAAGTTTTATCTTTGTATCTTCAAAATGATTTTGATTAGTTTAATGATCATTGCATTCATCCCGGTTCTAAATACCATTTAGCAGTACCTATAGTGTTAAACTGATCTAGAAGCCAACAGTCACAGACTCAGATGGTTTAAGTTGGCATTACGGATTGTTTGTTAATCTCTTGGCTCATTACTGATCATACGATCCATTCGTAGCCTACACCATCAAGTGAACGTATTAAGTAATCATTTTAATAAAATGGTCACTGTAGCTAACTAAGAATGATCATGCTGCAGTATTCATATATCAAATTTAATAAAACATGTAACTTCATACAGAGTACTGAGGATAAACTCACGAGTGTAATCTGTGACTTCTATATTTGAAATGAAACAACAAGGAAAAATATGAGAAGTTTAATTCTCGAGCACATTCCACTCCAGAATTTCCCCCTTTAATTTTGATTAAAAAGGCCTCCCTTCTTTAGGTAAATCGGTTGATCAAACCTTTGAATTCCTTTCGAGATTCATAACAGGGTTCCCAAGTGAATCATCGTAGATTATTGACAAAGACTGATTCCACACTTCAAGAGACCGATTCCAAACTTCACGTATGAAAGCGGGAATGGGTCAACGAACATGTGTAAAAATGTGTTTCAAACTATTATTTGAATAAATCCAAACCAACATTTTCTGGTCGTTCAGCTCATGGATGCTCTCTTGAAAATAAATGAGGAAGAAAAATAAACAGAATCAAGTATGCACATGAATCATTTTAACGAGCTTTAGGAAAGACTTCGGTCAAAAAGTGACAACATATTGTAACTGCCAGCGTTTGATGATGACTTCGTATCACTAAAAAGCATTTTTTTCACTATACGATATCGTTCAACCTCGAGAAATCGCTTTTTGTTTACATGACAACGTGGTAAGGTATCATCATGTAACAAACGTTTTGAGGTGTCGTTTCTCTTGTATACAATTTATTTTCTTTCTTAAAACTTGGTTTGTTTGATACTCTTACATATGCAAGAAAGAACTGAGTTTAAATCTAGAGAAAACACACGAGTGGTTTCACAAGACACTCTTGTTTTATTAGATTTGTTTTACCCCCGGTGGCAAATTTGTGATGCAAACTTCAAGGATACGAAGACACGAGAGATAACTGGTAGAAGGAAAAACTGCGGGGACTGTAGTTTATTGTTTCTGAATTTTGGCTACTTAAATGCTTTATGTCATCTTAAAATAATGAATATAACACGATTTTTGCTTTAATGCCTGCTGGGAACTCATAGCATCCTCAATTACTCTTTAAATCCTTGGTGACTTGTCCATGCTTATTTAAAGCTTGCAAACAGGTCTGAGTACTATGCCCTGTTTTTTTTATTCAGGGATTTTAGGGAGATTTTAGCAAGTTTGAAACTGAAGATAGATATGCTGGTGAACCTTGCGTGTAACTAACACAAAACAAGGACACATTTAAAGGGGCTCATTGAGTTGGTTCACAAACTTAATGACTTTTTTCACACTTGCTTAGATTTACTCACATCTTGATGACAAATGGTCAAACTAAGAAATTCTGCACATTTGACACACAACCGAAATGGCAATGATAGGGTTATTAATGATTAAAATCAGTTATTACAAATTTCTGACCAGATAGTTTTTACCCATTAGGTGTTAATCATATGCAACCCCTGTCCACAAAAACTACAATTTCTTACATTTTCGGTAACTATACAATGTGTTACATGAGTAATGAGGCTACTTAGAAACATTGTCACGCAAAGATTTTCTTCAATCTCGTTACAAAGTAATTGATATCAACTCAATGAGCCTCTTTAAGTAGGATTCCAAGAGGTCTTCAAATTTTTCGACGCTGTACCGCGTTTATCTTGTATTTGACCATACTTACTACGACCTAGTTGTTGACGTCATAAGTACTTCTAATTACTTCTACTACTAAGATCAAGAAAATATTGAAATTTTTAATTTCTCATCCATATCAGTGAATTTATTATGAAAGCCTGTGGAACTGAGCTAGGACCTCGATTGCATAATTATGCTTGCTGGTATGTTTAGGTGAGTTCTATACAATACCAATCAACCAGTGCTATAAATTTGCCATTATTTTTCAGTTTATGTATAAAATTCCTCAAATTTAACTTAGTTGATGCGTGCAAGGATATCTTCATAGGTTTCATAAACATAATCCCTTCAGATGTCGTGAGCGCCACTAAAATCACTTGGTCACTGTTTTACCAATAATCCAATGAAGTGGAAGGATCTGAATCTTTTATGATCTAAGTAATCAAGCAAAAGGAACCGTTTGGTGACCCAGCTTGCTAAAATTTGGTTACAACGTTACTTGTGGCTACTTGAAACACTTCCATTCATGCATGCTTAACGTTACTGCAAAATAGTTTGGTTGAGTCGATGACTCCTATTGGTCACCACCTGCCCTTATTTTACAATAATTGAAGAAATTATTCTCATTTTATAAGCCAAATGCTCGATTAGCTGATTTTGTGGCTTATCAGTCATGTCAATGCTGTGGCCTTTTTACAGTCAGTTCGTTGCATAAAGGGCAAATAGCAAGCTTACACATACAACGCGTATGCTAGTAACTTTTCATGAACAGTGTGTATCTTCAGCATGCAAAGAAAGGAACCGTTACAATGTTCTCAAAACAAGAGGTTTAAACGGCAAATAAACGGCATTCTGTTGCTTCTTTCAGAAAATGCCTTCAGAAGTACTACATTTGTCACTATTGAAGGGACAGTTCTTTTTTTTAATGTACGTTTACTTTATCAGTATAACCAATGGGTGTAATTGATTATCATGCATACGGATGGGTTAGGGAAGGGTTGGGAAGGGAAGAAGTAAATGGGAATGGTATTATAAGGTACTGAATGTTTTGGTTTTTCTAATTAAGCTTTTTCTTTTACGGGAGTGATCTTCTTTATTAAGCCCACAAGGGGTTTTAAGTTCACTTCCATCCACATATTATTTTGTTTGATACTTATGTCTGTATATTTTTTGATAACGTGGAAAAACAAATAAATGAATGATTGAATGAAAATACTGTCACCCCAATTTGAATTAACATATTCGTGTGAAAATTCGTGTATCATCCCCTATTCCATCCTGTGACAAAATTTGTTTCAAATGGATGGTTAAACACTGTCGAATGACTCATTCCACTTTAAAAGTATACTGGCTATTTAACCAGGATCTCGATCACTGATTATCCAACCATATCCTGGATAAGATATCCAAAAAATCCTGGTTAAATTTTATTAGGTTATTTTTGAGTTTTTTTTACCTTTACCATGGAGTATTTATATATGTTCTGCAGCATTATTAAGTAAGGAAAATCAAAGATTTGTAAGTTTTAACTTATGTTTAAATATAAAGTTGGGGTCACATTTTATAACAATATTATATTAGGATGGTACACTACAAAACATTGAAATAATGACATACCTGAACACGAACAATTTAAATCAAAGTTTCCATCCACGTCGTTCTGAAACTCATGTTTTTCCATGTTCCCTTTCATTACGCCTAAATTTTGTAACGTTGATAATTAAAAAGCTATTCTTTACTTGATGTTTAATAAAGCAGCGTGCTTCAATAAGAGTTTTGAAGGTTTGATTAATATTTCATTGTGGCAGCTAATTAAACATACATTGATAAATGTGGATGAAATTTGAGCTGTTGCTAAAGTCGGTCAACGTGCCTATTAGTGGCTTCCTAATGTTGAAATCAATCGCTATTAATCTTATCTGTGGGTGCTCGGAAATGTAAAATGGATAAAAGAATTATTGGTATGGTATTTGCGTGTGTGACAGCTTGTTGCAAGTATAAATTATTGTACAGGAAAGTGAAAGCTTGATTCATGCATAGTTTGCTGTCAAAACCGAAAATCTTCATTGAACAGCTTTAAAATGAGTTGAAGCATGCAGTTCTGATGGGTTGTTGATAGACAGACCATTAAGAGGGACCCAAACGAGACTTTCGAGTGAGGTTCTGAAATGTGGCATAGTGACTACAGAAAGCAAAGAGAAGCTGTTACTTTCTTACGCGATTCTATGTGTAATATTTCAAGTGCTAAGTAGAAATTAATGTCGTCTTAAACGACATTTTCTCACAAACAAAAACTCCAGCTATGCCAAGGAGGATTTTCTCGTAGTGTTCCGTCAGTCGTCAAGAAAACCCTTGCAGGGGGGAGGGTAACTAAGAGGTTACCGGGGCTGGGGTGCCGCACTCTAGAAAGCACATCCCACGCTTCTATTAGGCGTAAAATGACTTTACTTTCAAATTGGCAAATTTAGAACCAAAGTCTGTTAAGTTTAGTCTTATAAAAGTGTTTTTATAGGCCTAACTAAAAATCTTGGAACCATACGTACCGTAAAATCTGCGTTTCGTCACCATGAACAAATTAAAAAATATAAAGTACAAGAGCGCGGTCACATGAACTTTCATTAATGGTGTCTATTAGGTCAGGGAGTTGTTACAGATGGAGTCCAACCACCTAATCTATTAGGTAATACTCACTTGAGAATAATTTAATCCTTTTCATTGAAAGAGGCTTTGATTAGTAACGGGTCCTTTAGTGTCTCTTCTTAATTTGTTTGATCTAACCTTTTTAATGAGAGTTTTATCTTTTGATACTAAGGTAATCCTTAGACAAAGAGTTGATAAAGATGTCCACCTGTACACAGTGCTTTGAAGTGATAAATGTAAATTTTTAATATTTTTCTCATTTAGTCGACGGTAGATGTACTTTTAAGTGATCCAACTCCTTGAGCATTCTTATTTTCTCCATATGTAAGTAGTATATCTTTTCGGAAAAGCTGGTAAGTCTAACTTTTTATGAAATATGAAAAGGTAACGGATTGTTCCTAAAGTAAAGAAACATGTTTTTATGTTCAATAACCTATTACAAGTTGCGCTGAACCCTTTTAAAAAGTAAAAACTGACGAGAAAGAAATAAAATAAATTTCATTTTCTCTGAAGACTGGCAATAAGATGACCATGGGTGTAATCATGTTGAGAACTGTTGAGAAAACAAAAATCATTTTCATCATTTCCTAATCCAGCTTACGACGTGAAGATTTTTCAGAACAAGAGAGTCAGTCAGGGAGCTTCTCTTATTTGGGGGAAAACCAAAATACCCTCGAATGGGGAAACTTATTCAACACATTGTAAAGGCTTGCCAGCCTAACAAAGGGAAGGTTAAGTAAGAACGAAAACTACTCAAAAACTTGCATTTTTCTCAAAACGGAGTGGAGAACCATTGATTAGGACCTGGCTTTTCGAAAGCTATGACAATACACCTACCGAATATACATTTAATACCATTACATTAGACCGAAAATTTTGGAAGGGAGTTCCTAAACCCATTCTGTACTGACAATGAATACAAACAACGCGTGGGAATGTGTGTAAAATAGACAAAATGGCCGCGCCCATGACCAAGTTTTTTTCCCGATTTGAAGAAAAGTAGATTCTCCCAAATAGATCCTCCCAAATGGGAGAATCTCCCGATCTGACAGTCAGGGACTTATTGTTGGCAAACCACATACCGGTAGATCTGAAGGATGAAGACGTGTTTAGAATCCATCATCCGTAACAGCCCCTTCATTAGATGAAGTGATAGCAGACATGTACAGTCTTCTATTACATTACTGTATACTGTTATACACAGTAGTGTATACTGTTACATCATTGTTATAAAAAGCTGACTTTTCTGCCGAATTAATACAGTAGTGTATAATGTTACATCATTGTTATTTCTGCCGAATTAACGTTAAGTTGCATTGGTATGCTATCACCTTGCAAATCTACAAACGTAATGAACTCAAATAAATGTGTAGGGGTCCTTTTGTGGAAATGACAACGTGTTGGCATTTGAACTATACATGACGTAGTAATAGCAGAAGGCAAAACTACAAAGGAGAAAAAAATGAGAAAGGAATGATGGTGTCCCTTCAAAGCAAGCATAAAAAGCGGGAGATATTACACCGAATGAGCGTATTACATCGTTAAGCTGCAAAAATCGACAAAGAAGCTACCATTGACTGCCTTCGGTGGGTTTTCCAATGGCAATTTCAAAAAATTCTTCAGCCGACTGACCTTAAACTAGAACAAGAGTTTTGAGTCTGATCTTGTTGATATGGGGCTCAATAAAATAGCCTTACAAATTGGGATTTTCATGTGTTAATTGTACACTGCAACGTAAAAGTGAAATCACAAGCGGCTATGAAACATACGCATGTTACCAGATTACTGATTAAAAGATTTCGAAATCGCATATAGTCTAACTTTGCCTGTTGGAAGGAGTGAGCAGGAAATATAATTTTCAAGCGTAGATATTTAATGGAATTTTCATTAATTCATACTCAAAACGTAGTCACGTTTTTACTTCTAGTTTTCTTGAACGAGGTATGCATGTTATGAAAATGTTCACTTCCATGTTATTTTCCCATCAAATGAGACAAAAGAAATTTTTTGTTAGCGAGGAAGTTAAAGTTGGTATTAATTTTGTGCAAACTTCTTGAAAGGTGTTTAATAAATTGAATACTTAAATTTACTAAAGCGTAAAACCATGAAGAAAAGTCAGTTTCTGAAATCTGTCATAAGAAGACACGCCTCTCTTGGCCTTGCTTAATACGAATGCTGTAATGGAGTGTTTTAGTACGTGTCCGATCGAGATGTTTGTTATAATTGGACCGCAAGTACTCAGTTCCAGCTTTATACAACACAAGAGCCAACCCGACTATATTACAGTTATTCTAGGTTATTTGCATCATAGGTGCTATTTTTGATGTGACGTTGACCTCAAGAGGAATGCCTGAAACATCTCAAACTTATGCAAGCTGTTACCAAATCTATCTAACAGGAAGATCGCGTAGGCCTAAAGTTTTAAGTAATTGCAAATAAAACAGAATGGTTTGCTGATTCGCGATATTGCCGCCAAATGAGGTTTTAAAGGCCCTTGGAAACGTTAATATCATACTAAGATTTTAAAGGTCTGTGGACATGTTTATGTCATCCTTGGCTATTGGATGTTCAAAGCATTTATAGCCATAATTTCCATCAAACCCATCAAAATATTGACCATTTCACAAGACAATTTCCGTTTTTGTGCTTACATCATCATCAGCATGAGCATCATACGCAAATTTAGAAAGAGGGACCCATTAAATATGTCTTGTGTTAACCTTTTATTTTTTAATCTTCATTACAAGGACAGGTGTTATGTTAACATATGCCCTTAGGGTTTTATTTTGGAAGTAGCTGTTTACCATTTGGAAAATATCACAATGCACACCAAACCAGAAACCAGCTGGTACGTATTTAACATATGATTTATAAGGGATTACCAAAACACATACAGACACTACGCTGCACTCTAAATCATAGTTTTTGCGTAGCTAAGGATAAATCTCAGAAATGGTCAAGTTTTGAAGAGGCATATTTTGAAAACGGTGAAAGACATTCAAGTAATTCCAACAGATTTTTCATCAAGGACCACTGCGGAGTGAAACAACTCTTTGGTTTCATGTCTATTGTCCACTTACCTTTAAGTATAGATCGATTCAGGGAGCTGTTAGGAGCTGTTCTAACACCTACCCGATCGATTTAACGAACACCTAAATTGAGAAAATGACAATAAGCGTATCCAAGTTGCATTTGCCACTAATTTGGGCAAATTTTGTCTTGTTATCCTCATACACATTTAGATATTCATTAAAATGATAAATCAGCACATCCAACGACGTATGGATTAGTGAACAGCAATTTTCATTCCCAAGTAGGTAAGTTACTGGAAAATGGCATAAATCGTTGGTTTTGAAATTTTTAAGTCGAACTACCTGAACGTAAAGATTATAAAGAAACCATATAATCTGTGCTGCCGTTTTTCGTATTTCTTCCTCCTACAACAAAACAATCGTGGATTACTTACCTGAGGACATTGCGAGGAGAGGAGGGGTGCAAAGGGACTTCTTTGACCCAGTGGCGTTCTGCATTATTTTTCACCATGTCTAAATACCTAATACACAAGTTAACGCGTAAACGCGTAACCAAATGCCCATCGAACACTTCTCTGAAGGCTTCTCAACATTAAAACGTTGTTTGAAGGGTCCCCCATAAAGTAAACATATCATTTTGCTCATGCTGGTGCATTGCTATTACAGTATAGTGCACTGATAAGTGTCAGGTTCAAAGAAGGCTTGCTAAAAATAACAAAGCACCAAGCATAATCTATGACAACGCTAGCTGAATGACCTGTAGTATGTGATGTGTTCTGGGCCTCATTTACCGTACGTAATGTTTCTGCATGATAAGAAGCTGTTTTATCATAATCCCAGATGACCCTTAAATTTACAACAATAGGCTACCGACTTTTTTGCAAAGACCGTAAGCCAGTGATTCCAAAGGTTACCCTTCAGGTAGTTAAAGTGGGTAACTGTATGTCCGTTACCCCACCCTCTTAGCTCCCCTTCAGCCCCCTGTAGGCTGGGGGTTGTAGAATATGCCCACGGTATTTCCCGCCAGTCGTAAGAGGCAGTGGCGTAGCCAGGTTTTTTGTCAGGGGGCAAGAGCACCAAGATTTCCCCCAATTAGTGAACTGCTTCCTAATAATCAGTGTTCTCCGCAGGTCCAAATTTTGTCCGGGTGCTTTTCCTCTGACCTGGCTGATGTGACTGATCGCCGTCCTGGGGGAGGGGTGTAAGGGAAGGGGGTGTCCCCCTCCCCTTTGGAAAATTTTTGCTTATATAAGGTGGGCTAGATGCAAAATGGTGCCACATTTGGTGCTAAATGTAAACTGAATACATCACCAAGAATTCCTATTTTTTTAGGAAGCTTTTTTTTATCTTGCTTGTCTTCATGTCTTGGTGAATTTTTCTTGAGTCCTACTGGTAGATCAGAATCACAATAGGTGAAGTACAGTAATTAAGTGAACCCTGGTACACCTTTCCCTTCATCAGTTCACCACATTCACCACAATCAGTCCAAATTTTACGAGGACCTGCCCTTGTAGCAGAGTATAGCACTTGACCACTGACCCATTCTAACAAACTGCATATACCACAATGCTGTTCCTTTAATTATCAAGAAACATTGGAAGTATACAGTAAAAGGACAGAGTCCCTTGTCAGAGGTCCAGAGATCCCATGCTGTATAAAACAGATAGTAAAACAAAACTAGTACAACTATAAGCATGGTGTCATCATTCCATCTCTGAAAACCCTAATGAGGACTGGTTGTGCCAGTGTGGCATATATTTTTAAATAAGTGAAGTGTACTAGTTGAGAAATTTAAAATTTTACCAGATCATGCGCAAATTTCACAATATATTCACTTTCAAAATTTCCCCCAAGATTTTTCCAGAGGGGGCAACTCGCCCCCCTGTCCCCCCTGGCTACGCCACTGGTAAGAGGCGACTAAAGGGAAGGACTTGCACCGTATTTAAACTTTGCTTGACACTATGTAACACATTTGTGTTGGTGTGTCGTTAAATTTTATCTATCTAACTAACTAACTAACTAACTAACTAACTAACTAACTAACTAACTAACTAACTAACTAACTAACTAACTAACTAACTAACTAACTAACTAACTAACTAACTAACTAACTAACTAACTAACTAACTAACTAACTAACTAACTAACTAACTAACTAACTAACTAACTAACTAACTAACTAACTAACTAACTAACTAACTAACTAACTAACTAACTAACTAACTAACTAACTAACTAACTAACTAACTAACTAACTTAGCTCCCCTTCGACGTGACATGGTCATTAAAACCACCGCATGTAGCTTCTTTTCCTCTCTCCCTAGTAGCGTTATATAGTATTTGTCGTTTGTGTGAGTTCTCTGTTGATCAATCAACACTCACGGTCAGAGGATTGTTTGTTTAAATAGCCAGTTCAAGGCATCCTCTCATAGAGCCCTTGTTCTATGGTGAAAATGTCAGAAACGGGTGATGCATACTAATTGTGTTATTAAATATTTATCGATTGAGAACAGGCTCCATTTTTATGTTAAGAAACTGAGACCAGAAGTGATATTTGAAGTGCAAAGATAAAAGCAAAATTTTGAAGGCTTGTAAGTTATTGTGGGGAGATGTCTCCAACAAAAAATCAATTAGCTAAACAATTTATCTTTAAGACTATTAATGAACGTTGCTATCTATCATTTTGTCTACAGTAGACCTCAAATAAAGAAATAAAATAAAATAAAATAAAAATATAGAGGAAGCAAAAATGATGTTTGATTTAAATTATACTTTCGAAGACGAATTACAAACAAAGGCTTCATCCATCTTCAATGCTCCATTGGCTTCGAATTATTTGAGGATAAGTAGTCTCAATTTCAAATTGCCTGTCATTAGCAGTAGGCATGAAACAACAATTAATAATGGAATGTTGTTTTTATAGTAATTTTAGTACATTCATAACGCGTTACACCTATCCAAACATCCATTTCTTAAAATTTCATCCATGGTGTTTACAACTAGTGCTACCTGTATTTTTGTACATTTTGTGACCGTTACAAGCATCTTAAAATTACTTTTTCAATTGATAAATACAACTGGAAGACTTTGACAGATTTCGGCCTCAGAGAAGCTCTCATTGGTTCCAATTATTGATTTGTCTTCGTCCTTTTAATTATATATATCTTGCAGTCCGTTTCAACGACACCGTAATTTATACAATGACACACTGACCTATGAAAGCTTGTGCGAAAGTGAAAATGAACTCTGCAATCATTCGTCCGGAGGGACAGTTGTCGTAACTCACGTATAGTGCGGAAATGTCGTTTTGATTCGTTTTGCTACGGGATGTTTAGGTTTTACATTAAAATGAATGAAGAGTCCCTACAGGGAATACGTGCCTCATAATGAGCGAAACTGTGCAAATCAAGTTTTAGTCTCTCGGGCGGAATTAAGGAAAAAAAGGGAGTTAACTCAGAAAATTCGCTCTACTGTTGAAATTAATTTAAAAATCAAGGGTTAGCGTATGGTGTGTTGGTTTGTTTATGTGAAGGTATTATAATGTGATGGTGAATGGGAAGTTGTAGTGTATTGGGTAAAATTGCGTAGGCCAAAGCAGTAGCCTGTGGGCCTAGTCACGTCATTCAAATGCAAGTGATGAATTGTAAAGCAAGCAACATCGTAATGCAGGGAAGTCAGTTGTTAGAAAACCATTTACCAGTGAATTATCATTTGATTTCTGTTGTCCATATGAGGCTCTAAGTATACGATTTTTACATTTTTTGGGAGGATTATAACGTTAATGTACTAACTGCTAAGTGCTCTCCTACTAAATTTCACTAAATCTGGCTTTTAACGCAATGTTTTTATTAGGCACCAAAAAGTACTTAAAGACTTAGTTTCTTGTCTTTGTTGATCAAACTACGTTATATTCCAATAGTATTTGACATCAGTATTCTTAGGTTTTGAACAATTTACTCTGAATGGCTTGAGTGTCTACCAAAATACTTCGTTCACCTCTACCAATTTTCAACAAAATATGTCTCCGAATTGACAAGAAATTTCTGATAAAGCCAAATGTATTCCAGAAAGTCTGCATATTTGCAACACACTTGATTTCTCCTCGCTTCTGCCATTAAGGATATGCTATGATAACTGATTCAAAGAGTTATTGTTGAACGTTAGAGTGATTCATTTTCCCTTACATAGAAGTTACTGTTTTTGTGACAATTCATTAATCAAACTCAGTATAACGTGCAGGATTTTTGAACTGCCAAAGCTTGATCGGGAGAAACTTGGTTATGAGCGCCGCCATTGTGCTTATTTTACCCACAGTCCCACGCATCCTGTATGTACCTTTGAATTGCAAATAGATTTTGGCGCCCCCTTAAAAAGTTTGTCGGTCTAATGAAATAAAAATAAATGCATACTCGGTATGTGTATTGTTAGAGTTACCGAAAAGCTAGGTCCTAATCCGTTTTCGAGAGGAACGCAAGTTTCTGAGTGGTCTTCGTCCCGGGTAAATCTTGGCTGTTTTAGGCTAGCCAACCTATGCTGGCTGCATTGCAAATGCATCCGTTTTCCTCCTTCTTGGAGAATTTTGGTTTCCTCCCGAAAGGGAGTACCCGGACGGCTACCGCAAAGAGTGAAATATTATTTAGACATCTTCCATGTGCATAACTAGACCTAGCCGTACTACAGATTAATCAGTAAGAATCTATAGACGAAATAGCCATTCAGAGCCTTCCAGGATGTTCCAGAGTTGTCGTACGTCATGCTGTGTTGAGTGGTGACTAACGGCAATCGATGCTTTCCGTTAAATGACTCGATGGTAAAAAATCAAAAGCTTCACATGGTCGACTTGTTTTAATATGAAAATGACACTTGTTCCTGACACGAGAAGCACTGTAAGTCAAATTACATTCGGGGAAGTATGCGCGCTCTGAATATGTACCATGTGATCTGTTTTATAATTCAATGGGGGTACAGACTGATCAGGTTTCATACATGACAATAAGCAGAATAAGAGATTTATTTGACGTGAAGAGATTTCCAAAGTTGGCATTCATGAAAGCACTACTCGTCAAGCTTACAGGCATGTTGAAATTGAGAGTAAAGATGTAAGGTAATTGGGCGAAAATATAGACAACACAGGACAAAACGACTTCTCTCAATCCACGTTAAACTTACTGGAAGAACAGGAGGTTGAAATTCATCAAGCTGTATATTTTGTAGACAAATTCTAGAGAGAAAGTTAGTTTCGACTGGCATTATTCCAGCAAAACTATAACTTAGCATAAATAAGTAGCTGAACTGAAACCTCGTTTAACCGATTAATGCATCCAATGGGGGAAAATAAAACCATTTGACAAAATGGTCAAAACAAAAATAAAAAACTTTTGCGCTTGTTGTGATAGATTTTCTTTACGCCTTGCGTACCTCAAGAGACAACCATTTTATCACAGTAATCAAGACACTAAAGAAGGTTAGTCTTCAGCTGGTTTAAGGTTAATTTACGTTAAGTAAAACATAATATTGCAGATCTCATTCTCGCTTCAAAGCTGATGACATATTTCCACCTTTCTGTGCAGCAAACATTGTGAAGTATGTAGGTCATGGGCCAGAGGCGCTTCACGGGCACCCCCCACAACTCTCCGACCCAATACTTTTGGAAACTGTATGGGTCCCCTGAACACAAAATCAAGTAGTAACAGGTCTCACTCATTCAAAATGGCTGCCCAAAACAAAATAGCGGCATAAATTATGAATATTTTGTATTAAATAATAATAAAGGAAATATTCTTAGAACATATTTTTGTAACAGCTTCTTTTAAAATTTGGTCATATTTTATGATGAAAGTTCCATATTAGTTTTGGGGACTATTTTGGCGAGATTAAGTTTTACCAAGATGGCAGAAACACAAAATGGCCTCCAAAGTGAATGAAATATTTCCAAAAATTGTGTAAAAAATTGTAAATTTTTAAAATCCCATTCAAAATGATGTTAATTAATGTGTTATAATTACGGTTGAACTTTAGCGAACATTTTGTTGTTAACCGCCATCTTGGTTAACCTGAATCTTGCTTAAATATTCCCAAAATTAATTTTGGAATTCTTGTTATGAAATATGACCAAATTTTAAGAGTAGAAGTCCCAGATATATTTATAAGAATATTTTCTTTATATTATTATTATTAATACAAAATATTTACAATTTTTGCCGCCATTTTGTTTTTGGAAGACATTTTAAATGAGTGATACCCAAAATATGTACTGTTACCAGGGGACCATAAGGTTTCCAAAACGTATTGTGTCGGAGAGTTGTGGAGGGTGCTCGTGAAGTGCCTCTGTCCTATGGCCTAGTTGTTTCATGGATGAAATATGCGAGAATATTCATTCAAGTTATAGTTATTCAATATAAGTCCACTGCGAAATTTCATAGTGACAGAATGTGATTACTCCATCGAAAGTAAAACTTTACTTAGAACCAAGGACAATTTTCGAAGTAAAAAAAAAACTTTGAAATTTCCAAAAATATATAGCAAATGTTAAACAAGTTTCCAAAGTCTTTCGTACCTGACAATTTCTCACAGGGCCAATTAAGTACTGTGTTCTTCTCCTTTCAAAGAACAACTGACAATATTTTGCACACTAAAATGTCTTCAAATAACATCCAGGAATGATTGGGATTTTTAATTTGCTGCTAATTGGACACTTTAAAAAGAAAAGGAAAGAAAACAAAGATTATTTGCTTTACAAAATTAACTAAACTTTATAACAACAGCAATAACTCGTCAGTCTAGTGTATCTCTCAGTCCTTGGCTAGAAAACAATTTAGAAAGAAATAAGATATCACCTGCTTCTCCCAATAGAAGCATAATATATATATGATGTTATTTTGAAGAGCCTTCAAATACTTTTATTCAACCGTTATATCCAATTACCCAGACAGCATAACGATTATTTCACACACAGCTGCAATTCATCACACGTAGATGGTGTTAGCTATTTCTATACGCGCCTGGTATATGACTCCCGTGGCGGAATGCGCTCAGCTTGCTTTTCGTCATTTGATTTTACTTACCGGTATGTTTTACTATGTTCGAGTTAGTGTGTTTTGTTATTTTAGTATAAAAGTCAAAGTATGAAGCTCTCGATGTCTAAAGCATGAGTGAATGCCAACTTTGCCTCAAGGCAACATACCTTGTGTCCCTCTTCTTCACAATCATCACATTTGTCAAAGAGTATGGTCACACAAGTGTTGGAACACTTGTTGGGAAAATGAAACATGCAACTTAAAGTTTGAACACCTTCACAGATGTTGGAGGTTGATCACATTTTTAGAGAAAGCAGTCCACATGATCATACGTTTGTCCAACAGCATTGTCATGCAAATGAATGATGATGTTGTTAAAGAAATGTTTGATCTTGTAGACAGGGCTTTTAAGCACAAAGTCTATTTACGACTGGTCCAAAACGAGACTACCCAAACTACTCGTTGCCATGTAGTGGCGTTACTTCAGCTTCGATTGCTTGGACATGGCTTATATGAGTTGGCTTACTTGGAATAGTTCAAACGGATATATTCTCGTGCTTTCTTCATGCCACAATTTCCCCATTTTTTGCATTTCAAAGAAAATGGTCCGACTTTCAAAACGCACGGGGTTTCAGGTGTCGACATTAGGCCTGTCACTCACTGTCCATCTATAACAGGAATTGATAATGGTCAGGAGCCCTAATTAGCCTGAGTCATTTCCAATAGCAAAGAGTCAGTAACCTCTGCATGACTTTATGTCTACAACAGCAGAAAGTGCCAAATAACGTTTGTTGCCAGCGAAAGATTTGGATAAGCGTATAAATGTACTAGCTACCAATGCACCAAGAAAGGTTATGCCTCTAAAACTGAAACATTTGGATTCTACTTATAAATTATCAATGCCAAAGAAAAGGAAAACATGCTTAACCAAGATACTTTCTCCGGAAAACCACAGTACGCCGTAGACAATCGATTAAAGGCAATCTAATAGTTCAGCTGGGTAACTCATGGTAATGCGTTATGTAGAATGTCACAGGAATACGATTGATAATGATGTACATACATCCCTGTACTAGACTTGTGTCGTACTAGGTCTAACATTTCTTACACTTTTTAGAGGTCTAAAGGTTAAGAAATTGGTCATGCTATTGTAAGTCTTGTGTCCCTTCGGGGTGCACAGCGCCTTGGGGCAGAACTCCTTCCGGGGTAACGTTTAGTTTCTCCGTTGGGGTCTTCGTCAGAGATTCGAGAGGACTTTGGGAAAAAGTACCAGATCTAGTTTTTCGTACACACTCTTAGTAGTAGGAAATAGATACAAATTGTAAAAGGGTAACCATTGACAATATTATACTAACATTTAGTAAAGCCCATCTTATTTTCTCTGTGACGGAAAGCTTGAGCATACGGAATAGTCAACTAAGAAAGAAAGTTATATTCCATGAGTTTAGGCCTACACAGTATGTCATGAAATTTGTACACTGTTATATAAAGGGGCTGATGAAACAGGGCGGTGGCACGTTATCGTTTTACTACAGGACACAAAGGAGCCTATGTTTTCTGTTTGTAATCTAGTAAGTCTTAACTATCTCATATCTGAGTTTTCTAGACTAAACAGTATAAAGCTATCAACTGGTCAATTAAAAATGGTTGCCTTTCTAGTCGTTATAATCCCCTGTTGGTATCTGTGTGTCAAATGGTCGTAAGGTTTGGAACTCTCTATTTTGACTCATAATGACTTTGTGAAATTTCTTACATTATACCTTTGCATCCCAATCACTGCTGATTTCTTCCCCGTGAGAGATAAATAAATAATCGTTAGTCCCTTTTAAAGATAGGATCATATTCATCAATGAGTCATGTTTTCGTTGACCAATATTATCTCCTTCCAGACAACCCTTAAACCAAGTTCTCAAGATCATAAATTGCATGACTTCCTTCGTAGTAGGCCTTTTATCCCCACCCTAAGTAGTAGCATTTTGTGAACAAATCCATAGGCTGTAAAATCTTCAAAGTCCCCCTTTCTCTCAAACAATCACCTATAGCTTGTAAATATTAGCAGCGATCTGATACGACCTATCTTTGAAATTAGATGGCCTCTATTGATCGCTCTATCGCATTTGCATAACATTTCTAGATTTATAGGAGGCCCTGTGAGTATTAAAATGCACAATGTAGACCAAATTTCGGCACTTCGATGAAACAGTACGAGTTTGTTTCCTATTTTTTGATAATTAATAAGTTCAACGTTTACCGAAATGTCGATGAAGCAATCATTTGCATATTGTGGAGCATGAAAAGTTTAAGCGTACCTCTTGGAGGTCACTATCGACCGTCTTACTATCATCAGGCGGAACGGAAAGTACTTTCCTATAAGTCAAAAATACCACCGGGAACCTTTTGCAACCGCAGCCGGTAGACTACGTTGACACTTCACAATATGACAGCTAAAGTTTCCCCCTGATCGACTTGGACTGATCACAAAGCATTATATATTGACGACACTCATTCAAGAACAGTTTCGCGTGCGGTACTGGTAAGTTACACAGGGAGTCATTTAAGTATTAGCCAGCTCAATTCAGCAGTGTTTTTTGACGAATGGCTATGTCACAGGGAAATATACCCGCAGGCTTGTGGTGAGTAATACACAGCGTTCTCCAGCACCCACGTGATGTGGTTGTATATCTACTAAATGTTATTTAGTTCAGAGCGTCTATGCTGTGCGTGGCAGTGATATTATTCTCTGATTTGTTGGATTTCTGTTTTCCCAGATGTATGATGGATGCGTGAAGCAGACGCCCAACGGACGTGGAATGTACGAGTGGAACTCATTTTGCCTTATCACCTATGAAACAAGTGACTGGAAATAGAGGAAACTCAATTGTCCACCAACAGCCAATACATGTGAGTTATATTTCCGTAATAAAACTTGTAAGAAATGATAGCATGTGTTTTGGTTTATCGTTGGCATAAAGTTACAAAGTATGGTTATTTAATACACCGGTAAAGGCCTATGAGATGAATTGCATTCCCATGTCGTACAGGTATAAATAGCCTACAGGGATATAGCAAAATACTATAGTAGGCCCATACAACATTGTCAGTTAAACTAATTATCCTCTCCAATGGGAAGATAAACGATACAGCATAGGACTTACACAGACTTATACAGAAAGTGCTGTACTTTGAAGCTTAAATATAATCATCAACGATTCTCATTTTTTTTCTTCCGTATTTTTTCATCAAACAATGTACAAGAACCTAAATGTAATCAGCTTCTATGATTTCCTAATCCCAATCATTACACAATCAGTGGGACGATATTTGATCAGATTCAATAAATTATTGCAGTATTCTGTAGGCTACTTGTGATTGATATATTTTAAAACTTTCCATCTTTTTTGTCAAGTAATACATCTGTTCATCATCACTGATTTTTAATACAGACCTGTACTCAGGTAATGTTCTTTGACATTGGAAACTTGGTACCACTTAGTTCCAGCTCTCTGGATTTCAAGCTTTAAGTATTCTTCCCCTGTGCCTGCATATTGATTTTCTTCGCTAGATAATATTGTCTGTTCTTCACGACCACTGTCCAACGTTAAGTGCCTGTACCAGCACCATTACCACCCACACACAGATAGCTTTATGTCAGTTGCATTTTAAATGATTCAGTGTCACTTTAAACAGTAAGAACGTTTATGACATGTGTACAGTGTACTAACTATAACTACATACATGAAAGCTAAACCAAATGTATTCAACAAAAACCTGTAAAATCTAAGAGGCTCATGTGAACTACTCCATTTAACAGTTATGCGGTACTTGATACAATATATACCCTGCCAGGTAGGCCTACATGTTTACGGCTTTGCATGATATCTAAATTACAGTGACTGGGTTGACGATGTTGCGATAATCGATTGACTTATTACTTTGTTTTCATGGGCTGTCAACGCTTTGACAAAGAAATACTCATTTAAGTTGTCCGACCTTTAAATTCTTGTCAACGTGTCCATCTTAGTTCTGCTTGGTGATGATTAAGCCTATAGGGGAAGAGAACTAAGTTTGATAGAAAAATAATATTGATTCGTAACACGTCGTTGAGTTGCGTTTACTAAAATAGACCATGACAAACCTGCTCAACGATAGTTTCTCTCAAGCTAGTAAAGCAACGTACCGTCCTGCAATATAGTCTTCTTATAACTCCTGAAATACGCAGGGACAGACAGATCAGAGAATATGCCTTCGAATCTCACTAAAATAATCACAACATCCAATTTATGATTAGGAGCTAGTCATTAGTGTGTGCAAAGATTCTGTAAATCTTTCCACAAAGTATTTACGCCACGCACACAATTAGCCAGATCCTCGTGAGGTGATAGATTAAACGTATTCCTCCCGAAGCATTTGTTATGACATAATCTGAGTTTTATCTATGTATGTATTTGATGCATCAATTTATTCGTCCATAAGACAGAAGATACAAGCTGGTGCATCTGCTACTCTTCAAATATTGAAACAATGTACTCTGTTTTCAAAAGAATCTCTTTGCTTTGACATACCAGCTGTCCAAACACAGTCATAAATTGTACAGACTGTAATAAATCATGCGAACTTTTACATTACAGATTCAGACAGGCTCACAAGGCTATAAGTTAGTGCAAAGCAGTATTGTAGTGCGAGTACAAACTCCCGAGTGAGAGTGCGAGTGCGAGTCGTCAGTACGAGTATGAGTACGAGCACAAAGGCCTGAGTACGAGTAAGAGTACAAGTACTTGATTTTAAAATTCTCTGAGTACGAGTACGAGTACAAATTCATGAGTATGTGAGTACGACTGTACGAGTACAGAAAAATCACGGTACTCGAGTACTACAAGTCTAGACTGCAAAGTAATACTGCTATGCTTTGTGTGAAACTATCAGATCTGATACTAGTCGTATTTTACACCTCGTTACAAAGTTAAATACTTTCGAGAAACCCAGACAGAAAAAAAGAGAGAAAAAAAAAAAACAGATAAAATAAACAAAGATTGTGAGTGTGACGTCATGTTCTCAATATTAAAAAAATTCCTCGTTTTGAAATCCCAATTCGCAAGAATAGGCTATGTGAGATTTCATACGGTGTAAGTAAAACCTTTAATTATTAAAATATTCAGAATTAACAAATCGATTAAAACATGATACTAAAATGTTAAATATTATGCCAAATCGATATAAGTTGACATTTGTCAGTTACAGCCCCTCAAAGCTTATCTCGTAAATACCATCATACGTTTATTCGGTTTCTTACGTAAATGAAATACACTGCAAGTTGCTTTTACAAATTATACGATGAAAGATACCTTTGCGTAGAGTTAAATTCTCATTTGGTTTCGACTCTAACCTGCAAGCCAGCAGTGACAATCAGAGTGCAGTCAGATTAAATTGCAATGTCTAGAGCTCCGACAGGGTAATGGATTATTCATAAAATCTACAGATTACCCTTTCACCTGCAGCTGCTGGGCTACATTCAGATCTACCGAAAGTGTCGCGGATGTCTGAGGAAACCAGATAGCTTGTAGGTGCTTTTAGGAAAATTCTACGCTCTATTCTTCCGGAAGGAACAAAAAATTGAAGGAATGCATTAAGCAATTTATCATATTGGCAAAATGTATAAAGCCACAATAATATATATTATTGTGATCAATAACGTGTTTAACCAAGCATTCGTTTGTAGTACTTATATCTCCTGCCAAATGGATATGATGTTATTAAACCATACAGTCAAAAAGGTGGTTTCCTGTCAACTTTGTCGACATAGTTTAATCTTTTCATTTGGAGTAAAAGATGTAAACCTACATATTAGTGGCAAAGAGAAGTAGATTGCTGGACTACAGTTATTGTATTGAAATAAAGTATGCCAATGCAGCTCCCTTTGTATCATCGGCTCTCACACATTTAAAGTAACTTTGTGCTCGTTTCAAATATTCTTTGCAATTAAGTTCATAAGTATTTTAATTCAAACTCACACTGTATGTATCAGACTGATAATCTTAGAGCATGATTAAAGACTTTCAAATCCCTGAAAGCACTAGGGCTGGCATTGACGTAATCAGGAAGACTTCATTAAAATATGTTTGGTCTTGTGACCTAATTGATGACTGTTTTTTGTATGTAAACTTGCTCACAAAAAGTGTATTGACGTTGACAATTGTAAATCAAAGGCACGCCCTTTGTTTCGAAGCGCTCAAGGCATGTGCCCTTATAAGTAAAGATATAGTTGATGATTTTGTTTCGTTAGTTTCCACCAAGTACATCCACAGATTATAATTGTTACTAAAAATCAGTCAGATTGACCTAACTTCGAATCTGACCTGCGTTGATAGGGTGGCAGTACCGGAAAGGCTTACATCTAGTACCAGCATATATTACATAAATTCTATGAAATACATTTGCCTTGAAGTGATAAGTGAGCAGAAGAGATCTTTTTGAGATATTATATGGATATACAGGCCTAGTCCACACAATTGCAATGCCTGCAGATATGGCTACTACAACACTTTGAAACACAGCAAATCTGATTAGCACTGGTAATCTATAAATATTTCTGTTCTATCTACATAGGTTCAATTTGATGTAATTCTTATCACCCGCCTACGTGAAAATTACTCTTCGCAATATACATCAGGCTCGGGCCCAAGGGGGGGGGGCTTTTCCGGTACCAGCCCCCTCCCCCCTTCGGCACCATTTATTGTTCTGGGACGATCCCAAAGCTGCACCTCGTAGTTTATATATATATATATATATATAGGCCTATGTATATATATGTATATATATGTATATATATATATATACATATATATATATACCTGTTTTGATCGCCAGATGGCAGGAAATACCATTAAACAGTATTTAATTTCAAACTTTCCCCAGAGTCCCCCTCATCGAGGCTTCTTACGAATGACGCTCGTAGGTTGTAACTTTGCCCTTACGAATTTAGCACCCCCCCCCTCCTTTCTTGGTGAAATCTTGGATCCGACCCGCACGTAGCTGTTTAAGGTGAATAACTTCTTGGTAAAACCATACTCAAAAGTGGAAGCTACAGGTATACCGTGCCTAAATAAAATGTAATGCAGATCTTTATTTTAAGCACATGGATAGAAAGAAAAGGTACAAATTAATCAATCAAATGCTGTGAGGTTCAAGGACACACAGTCATGGAAAGGAATCTACTTGTTTATCCCTGCGTCAGGAAGACTTTCTAATATTACGATTTAAAAAGTGCATTGCGTGTTCGCAGTGGCGTAGCTACGGGGGCATGAGGGGACACGTGCCCCCACCGCAAAGCCGTGCCACCCCCGGTGTCCCCCGTGGAAAATTTTGGCATGCACAATTCTGTATATAAGCCCTGTAGAGAGGGAGAGAATTCAGAGATTGTGCCCCTAGAAAGGTTAGTGACCCCTCAGTGCCCCCTGCTAAAAAATCCTGGCTACGCCACTGCATGTTCAGCGTATAAGTGCATAAGCGTATAAAGTTAAAAGGCCTGGTCAAAGAGGGAATTATATTTGCCACTTTCGTCAGAGTACCTACCCCCTTTTTCCATAGAAATAAAGATAAAGACTTGTGTTTGTAAGTGATACGGTATAAAGACAGAACAGTTATTGTATACAACTTAAAGTAATCGATTCATTTTACCCAGCCAGTTGGGACAAGCCTATTACGCTTCAAAGCATGCTTCGAGAGAACAGTTTTTTCTTGCTACTTAGCGTCAGTTCTACGTTGCTAACCTAACCTAGGATACTAAAATAAATTAGCATAATCCCGTACTGCATCATTCTGCAATTTTTTATGCTTCGAAGCATGAATTGAGTAAACAGTACAGAAAAAATTGTCCCACCTTGCTATATAAGGCAGATTACATATGAAGTGATTTTTAAAAGACGAAAGACTACGAAACAACTTAAAATTAGTTATTCTCCTACTTTTTCCTGCCATAGACTTCCTGTGTCATGACAATTTCGTGCCAACTCCAGCGTTTAAGAGATATTGTTATCAGTTAGTGAAATGGTAAGTAATTGTTAAAGTTAACTACTTTCTCTACTTCGCTGAAACGTGAATATTAAATGAGTCTTCAGGCTGTCTAACAGCTAGGCTGGCTTAAATTTGCTAAACGATTCCTCTTTGTGATCCATCTTTTCGAGATACACTAAGCTCCACTAATGGAACCGAAATGAATTATCGGTTTCCTCAAACTTGAAAATGTGCTGAATTAGTCAGGATAGCAACAATTTTCTCACTTGACCGAGATCGTTCGTATCACGAGAATATCGATTTTTTTTTCTGAGTCTCTGAAGTTTTACGTACTAAAAGGTTGCATCGTTTGTATTTAATTCTCGTTTTATGTACCCTCTGCAATAATATACGATAATTTTTGTCTACTTTTAAACCTATTGGCCAAAAATCTATCCTGTGATTCCTGTCTGAGAAAAAAGGAGTTTCCGGATCACGACATGCCACAAAAGTAGAACCCTGAAACGGATCTAGGATTCTACAAAATTTGAAGGTACCTCTACGGCCTTAGGAACAAACTGAAAGTTTTTCCAGAAGAAGCTAAATAATTAAAAGCGATAATTCCAGCGAAAGTTCCCTTCATCACCATGAAATTCGGAAATTTGTTTCGCTACATCCTTATTTTAAAGACTAGATGTGTCGATCTTTGTTAAGAAGATCATTGACGTAAGTAGAGGCACATTCTTGATATTTTTTGAATATATTACCCACATTGAAAGATCCATGGTAAAAGGATCGAGATATTCTCGGCAAATAGAGGAAATTCACTATGAACCGTTAAATAGAACCTGGGTTAAAAACAGACACTTAATACAAAGGAGGGAAAGCAAGTATCTTTTTATATGATTACTTGAAATGTCCTTTCAAATGAAATGGCTGGGAAGTTACCCAGAAGTTCCAAGATGAGTTTTCCAGACAACAACAAACGTTTGATTTTCTATCTTGAGATAATGAGCCCGCTTGACAGGGAGGTTTAACAAACGAAACAACAGCCTTCCTTCACTACAGTGGTCATAACGTCTTGTAAAGTAGTTTACCTTGGAGGTTCAATGATTACTTAACACAAATGTCGACATGAAGGCCACATAAACAAAACGCCTATTGTTGACTTTTAAAATTGTTAAAGCATATTCTCGTCACACTTAAATCTTCTTCCATACCTTACAAGAATTAAACAAAAAAACAAAAACAAAAAAAAAACAAACAAACAAAAACAAAACAAAAAAAAAAAACAAAAAAAAAAAACATTTTGAGTTCTTAAAGAAATTTGTTGTATCGAAAATACGAAAACCGGAAAACTCATTAAAATTGGTTACTTAACATAGTAGTAGTAGTTACTGTAGTAGTGGTAGTTACTGTAGTAGTGGTAATTACTGTAGTAGTAGTAGTTACTGTAGTAGTAGTAGTAGTTACTGTAGTAGTAGTAGTAGTTACTGTAGTAGTAGTAGTAGTTACTGTAGTAGTAGTAGTAGTTACTGTAGTAGTAGTAGTTACTGTAGTAGTAGTAGTAGTTACTGTAGTAGTAGTAGTAGTTACTGTAGTAGTAGTAGTTACTGTAGTAGTAGTAGTAGTAGTTACTGTAGTAGTAGTAGTAGTAGTAGTAGTAGTAGTAGTAGCAGCAGTAGCAGTAGCAGTAGCAGTAGCAGTAGTAATAGTAGTAGTAGTAGTAGTAGTAGTAGTAGTAGTAGTAGTAGTAGTAGTAGTAGTAGTACTAGTACTAGTAGTAGTAGTAGCAGCAGTAGTAGTACTAGTAGTAGTAGTAGTAGTAGTAGCAGTAGCAGTTGCAATAGTAGTAGCGTCGTCTTAAAATGTTTAGAAAGGGTTAATTTAATTTTTAAATTTTGATGAAACAACCACAAAGTGCCTTTAGAAACATTTCTTTCTGCGCTGAGATACATTTTGTAATGTCTTCACAAACTAAATGTTTATCAGACTGAAACACTTTTGTAACTATATTCATTTGGTAGACAGCACAAGGATTCACAAATGGCAAAAAGCGTTTTTACGTCACGTTGTGCTCAGAGATATAACCCTACTTGCAACCATAAAACGTCATTTATGTAACAGCTGCACTATCAATGGAGAAGTAATGCACCCTTGAACTGCAAATATTTTTGTACTTAAAAGGAGTCTTTCTCAGCTGCAAGGCTAAACTGTCAGGTGACAGGATCTTCTACGTGGGAAATTGAAGGTTGTTTTTGCCACCGAGCAAATACATTATCCAATCATACAGATACGTCTCAGAATATACATTTGCAATATCTGTCTCTATTACATTTGATGTCAGACTTCCACGTCTGATCTCATGTTTAATTAAATCTTAGGACCTTGAGAACACACATTTCACTTTTATTTCTTAAGTCAAACAGGAACTCTAATTTGAGTCTGATGTATAGGCTGTCAGACTAATGAGAACACATAAACCCAAAGAGATACATTTTATCAGAGTAAGGTTGTAGTACAAGTCATAGGATGGAAATAAGTTGGCTAAGTTATCGTTTAAATCAACACGCTTCCTGGTGGAATAAACGCTGAAGGAATATTTACTTCATATAGAAGTATATTTACAGAGTTAGAATTAGGGCCTTATCTTTTTACTGATGACGACAAGTTACTTGATCTTTCTGTCTATTGTTTTATAAATACATCGGGATCATGGTAGTGCGAAAGAGGGCAAAAATGACACATGGCAAAGGCACCATTTCATAACTCACAGTCTCATATTGGAAAATTGTAAGAGTCAGTCTTTCCGATAATGAATATTCCTATCATGGAATGAGAATTGTTGATTGGAGAAGGTACCCGGTAAATTACCAGCCAATTGATCACCATTTATCCTTTGTTTCCTGATCTGTTTTGACCATGCACGAGGGCATGGGCGTCCGGAGGGAGGGGGCAGGGGGTACTCCCCCCCCGGAAAATCAAAAACTTGAAAAAATAGGAAAAAATCAACCTTTTTTATGATATCGCTAAAAAAAATTTCCAGAACATGAGCTTTTAAAATATAAAATGATTAGATACAACTCACAAGGCCTGGAAAGTGCCATTTTCAGCGATCTGGGAAGCATTTCGGCCAAAATTTTCTTGACGCTTCGCGCCAAACTATGGTGGCGCTGTTCTTGGATAGTTTGCCTACAGGTTTCTCCTCCTCCCCGGCACGAGGGGGGTTCTTTTTACTTGAAAGACATAGGCTCCTGCATGAGTAGGAGGGAGCAGGACTGCCCCCAAAGTTTTGGAAAACCCAAAAGTTCGTGAGAATTTTAAAAAGGCTCAGAGATTCAGGCGAAATGAATTGTGCCTGCCAAATCGAAATGGTCTCATAAGTTTATCCTATTAGACAAACGTTAAAGCTTTAATTGATAGTACATGTTATGACCACTCTGTTGCACGAAATCATGATTATTCTCTCAACAAAATGTAACTTTGCACTTTGCGTAAATGCAACCGATCGCAAGTGGATTATGCAAAGTCCAGTTCTTACAATTACTTGACCAATGAAGTTACATGCTTGACCTTATTATAGGACCTCTTAACTACGGTACTAAAATACGGTCAAGAACGGTGGTACTTTTCAAACCCATCCTCAAGTCATTTGTCTCGTTTCTTGAAGCAGGTCTACCTTATTACCACCCTGCAAACAGTTCACAAAGGCGCAAGGAATTTAACGCTCTTCTTCAATCCCGGCTTAGTGTCCCCTGTTCGTATTTCTTGTCACGCATTGAATGTTGACACAAGGGTCGTGCAAGTATTTGCAAGTTGATTGATAAACAAGAACAAGTATAGTATCTCACGGACTGACCGAATGAACTCTAGATCAATATTTATGTTGTAAGCTTAAAGGAAAAGATTCTTCGTTTGGGATGTCGGATGTGTTCTTGAACGGAAAGAGCAAAACACCATTTATTTCAATGTTTATGGCATACGTGTTTAGTAATCATATAATGACATTATGTTGAGTACAAGAACACTTGTCTCTAAAACTTGCCACATTTGCGGGAAGACATTTCAAAAAACCTTTCCGGCATTACTAATTAATACAAGAGAGAGTATTTCTACATGCTTGAAGGTACGTCTAAGCTTTTTTCAATACGTACATGTCGAGAGTTCATGTAAATCGGGTTTTGATAGCGTTATTAGTCTCACTTACCCGACCAAACACATAAAGCGCCAATACACTATTAAATGGAACAACTGAAAGAAGTCCCAGTTTCCACAGGGACTCAAAATGTGAAACTATATCTACCTTTTAGTGTCACAATAGCATCATCTTTCGCTATGTTCCTCGAAAGTAAGACAAAAAATGGATCCCCTTAATGCATGAACTCAAACAGTAAGATGAAATTAACTAACTTTTCAAACTTTTCGAATAAAAAGAAGGTCTTGGTTTGTAATGTATGTCATGATTCAATGAAGGATTATGTCTACTGTTAATTTTTGGTACCGCTAAGATGTTATGCATAAACTGAACACATCCAAAGTAACTTTCAGTTTCGACTTTGGCCGCTTCACTCTTATTAACGATACAGCGAACAGAATTGGCTTCGTAACGACAACTTTTGTAAGTCTTAGAGAGCGTTCAGCATTTGGTATAAACAATGGACTTTTTCAGCACTTTATGGCCAAGTTAATTTTTTGTTATTGTTCGAGGGTGAGTAGAAAGAAAAATCTGCAAATTAGCAATATCCCGAGACACATTTGTAAGGACAACGTCCTACTGTATGAACCTCCCATCAGTCATATGTAAGAAGTACATGGTACTGTCCATGACATTTATCGTAAACATGTTCCGATTCAGTTTATTCCATGTTGGAATGATGCATTCCCAGTTGAAATAAATGTACACAGAATTGATTGATAGGCTTCACTCTAAAAGACGCTGAGCACGCGTACAACCTGGACTACAAAACTACCAAGGCTGCCAGGCAACATGGCGGAAGTTTAACAACTTTTGGTAGCGTATTTTACTTTTTTTAATGCTGTGTTTTTGTGGAACTGTACTTCATCGTTTCCTTAATTTACATATGGGGTACCTACCAGCCTTCTTGTTATGCTAGTAGTAATTTTCTTGGTATGCTGTTTGGGAGTTTTATCGTTACATCACTTGGTAGTCTTCTGCGTGGCATCTTTGCCTTTGCTATTTACTTAGATTTTACTAGATAAATTACTAAAGAGCCCCCTTTATATTACATGGAGTAATTCACTTGGTATTTTTAAACCATAAATAGATAGTGGTAAAACGCGTATTCACCCTTTCTTCTTACGAAAAGTTTTAACGACTCAACGGGGCTTGATTCCACCTTCGTCGCATGCCCGTAGCCAGACAAGGTACTGCAAATGGGTGAGACAGCGCTGAGGGAAAGTGGGGGGGGGGGGTAAATATTTTTAGGGAAGGAGACATGCTAAAGTGCATTAGGGCAGTAGTAATTTTGAATTTCTTAGGGGCAAATATTTAAAAAGGGGGAGCTGGCCGCTGGTCCCCTTGCTACGGGTCTCGTTCTTCGATAAAGTTATGGGGGATATTGGAGAGTGTCCAAAAAGAAACTAATGTACATTTCCTCTAAATGCTATACGGGACAAACTTAGAACATGTTTACTGTTTCCTTGACTGAAATAATAACTTCGTTTGTTAATGCATAATAAATACTATGTAATATAATATGCAATAACATGTTATAAAAGGACGTGACATACATGTCATTATGTACGTGCATATGTACCTAACGTAACATGGCATGCTATGTCATTATATGGCATGACATACAGTGACGTGACTTTCATAACTTTTCTTACGTTGAACAGAGTGAGTTACGGAAAGTGTTTCGTACAATCCGTACTTTAAGCGAACTCTGACTCAAGCTTTCAATAATTGGTTTATCGTTATAAGGAAACATCAGCGATAGAAATTTATTAACCTCTTTTCGGAAATGCAGCTACTCACGAAGACCTATAACGCTAATGTGCTATTACACTTCTACCAATGTTTCAATAAATGGGACCTAAAATAACTGGGTGCCTGACATTTTCTCTTGTATTTGGTAAAATTTTAAAATCACCTCCGCTTTTATCTTTTTATAATGGTGTGAAATTTCCGTGCTCCTTGAAAACCTTTTTCACACTATTCTTTATTATTTCAGACTGATAATCTGCATAAAGCAACTGTATATGTTACTTCGGATTCATATTAGAACCTGTATGTCCAAGGGACCGCAAAGTAGTTTTACGGAAGCTTCTTCTAACGTAAGCTCTGATTTCATAACATTGTGCCATGTGCGTTGTTCATGAGGTATATATTAGTTATTTCACTTCTTTACTTGATAACTTAGCAAGGTAACATTCATAACCTTGATACTAATACATATACTCGTCAAATAGTTCTTGTAATGACGGGAAGGTGTGTGTACCTTGTAAGGCACTCAAGTCAAAATCGGATTCCTTGGCCGACCTTCCAAATTAACCACTTTATATGTAAACGCAATTAGCGAAACCTTTTAGCAATGTATATACATGTATGCATCCTTCCAAGTGAGGCTCTAAAAGATATGCGTTACCTTCAAGAACTTTCTAGAGATATGCAAGGTTCGTCATGTGAAGGTTGTATCGTAAATCAAGCGTGTGTTAGCTTTCTGAGTCATGGCATTTACTGCCCATAGTTTCATGAAGTTTCTAGTCTAATGAAAGTATATTCTTTTGAAACAGTTTCATATAAAACGTCATTGAACTCTTCCTGTTTCACTTTTGAGCTTGTTTCCGTTATTTCATTCAAATTTCTGGGATCATAATCCAAAGGTGGAGATTCTCGTCAGTATGTGACTCATACCTTTTTAAATAAAGAATGATGATCGCAATTTGATTCTAGGGTATGTCACATTTTCTTGCGCTGGAAGACGGCAGAGACCTTAATAATTTTGAGCGTCACATTTATAATGCATGCTCTAGTTCACTCTATCATTTGTGTGTTTTGTGTATTCTTCACATGTGTACTTAAGACATTTCTAGAGAGCTTTCCAAATGGCATTAAAATTTAACAGTCTGTATTGCTCCTACCGGTCTTCTGAGAACATCGCCTGCCAATAAATTAGGCACGACTAATATTCTGAATAATAATTTGATACATTTTGGAACTTAAATAAAGTGAACATAATGTCTTTGATTGTTAGGAGCCTGCATGGTTGTTACGTCAGCCCGGTCAGATTAATGGACATGTTAAATAAGAGTTCTATTGCCGATCATACATTTAAATATTAGTATTTTAAACTTTCGTTGGTATGTATGGTACAGGGAGTGTTATTTGACTAAGAATTTGGCATTTATTGAAATAAATATGCTTTAATTACTCAAAACAAGCAGGGTTGTCTACATACATGTGCGGGGACACTTCGCAGTTTCAAAAGGATGTTTCATTCTTATCTAAACAAAATGCAGTGTAACATTACTTGTCTTGCCGGCGTATATAGAGCACAATATTTTTTTAAAGTTTCAAATAATAACTTAAATCACAAGAATTTCTTCAAAGATACTACATATATATATATATATATATATATATATATATATATATATATATATTTATATATATATATATATATATATATATATATATATATATATATATATATATATATATATATATATATATATATATATATATCTGTATACCTGTTCAAGTAATGTCGGACTTGAAGATTTAATTATGCCATTCTAAAATTTGCAAAAGTGCAGGTAAAGGTTTTAGATAAAAATTAAAAGCTCATATTCAATCGAGAAACACGAGTTCGGCTACCCCCACTAAGTCTTTTACTCTTTAATTTAATAATCCTTCAATTGTGCTAATGGACAACAAGATTGGTGATTGAACAGATTATGTTTGAGACGTTGTACTTGTAGAAGTATACCTGAAAGACCATATCCACAATCCTAATAGTTCCCATGGAAACAAAATTAATGTTGTTTCCTTCTAACATTGATAAAAGTTACCACAATGAGAGAGGTATTTAAAAGTTTTAATTTTCTTATTGGCTTTTACAGAGTCATTTGTATTGATAGCTGATGCTAGAGGGGTTCACGAGGCTGCCGGTACATTATAATTCTGAAACAACCCCACCATTTCCAATCGATGGTAGCGTCTTTATTGTGAGCACTGAAAGATGACCAAACATTAAACTGAGGTATGTAATAAAAATGTCAACTTGATCTTGTAACTACCCTCTTTATGCCTTGCTTGTTGCAAGACATTGCAACTTTAGATGACAGATCCACATTTTGTTAAATTAATCTTCCGAGCAAAAGTGGATGGAGTCGAATATTCCAAATATTCATGGAACATTTGACCTTCGTGACTACACCATGAGATGGCTGAGGTTAACTTTTCCATGAAGATAAGTTGTGTAAGATATGGTAAAGTAACTGCATTGCTTTGATAAATAGTATCAAGTTTAATGTCATAATCTGACATCAGTAATGTAAGCAAATATGAATCTTTTCTCTTTTTTGCCTAGAAAGAGGAAAGAGGTAAAGATGGAAAAGACTACTCCGTAAATGGATCTCAGACCGAATCCTGACGTCCTGTGATCTTATCAAATATGCAGTGATGATAATTTAATATTGAGACGAAGGCTGAATTATCCTTGTCCTCGCTGTTGTTGCTAAGTAGAGAGATACTTTCTAAGCTCAAAGCGTGATGTGAGAATAATTTTGAGAATTTGTCATCATTTTGGAGATTTTATTCTTATTAACAGAAAAACGACGTTGGGGTAATGAAATAACAGTCTACATCACAGGCTGAGAGACACGCGTGATGGTGAATTGGAAAGGAATTACTTCAAAATCTGTGCTTAATTGGAATGATGATGTCAAATTAAATTATGTAACACTTTTTAGGATGCACACCCATAGAGCAATGTATGCGTGGTAGAATAAACATGTAAATCGAAAAAAAAAAAAAAAATGCAGTCAAGCTTGCCGTGAAACATCGGTCACAAACATGTGTTTTAAATCATTTGCAAGGTTGCCTTCTATCACAACCAACGTCTGAAAATGACAGTCATCCAATAAAGGAACTTAAAGCAATAGATAATACAATATGTCATCGTCTTCGTCAGGTTCTCTGTCACTGACATCACCCGGAAGCACGGGAACCGCTCAGTGTATGGTGGTAGTAAAACAAGAATCTAACCAAGTAGAACCACAGTTAGGCTTAGACGGTAGATACTCCAGAGACTGTATCCGACGACAAATATGCGTGGTAGTAAGAAATTTAGAGGCAGTCGTATCCGAGTTGAACTCGGTGATGAATGAGCTGCAAGGTGTACTTGAGCAAATAGACCGCGTGACTGGTTGTCTTGATTCAAGAATAGCAAGCCACTCGTTTTATTTTCAACACAGCACAGACGAAGAAACTCGAATACCCGGAAAGAGACACTTCGTATCCAGTAGGAGTAGTTTATCCTCTGACCTTTCTAAAAAGAGCAGCAGTAGTACAACGTCTTCCTCAACTTCCACTGACCTCTCTTCTCTTTGGAAATTACCGCGGAAAGCATCCAGCAGGTCCTCGAGTGGCAAACGATCCAATCGGAGCCATAGGAAATCTCGAGAAGTGTCATCAAATACGCCCTCTCAAGAGACTAGAACGCATAAGACTTATTCCAATAACAAGGGAAACGAAAGGCAAAAAAGACTTTCCGTGAAGATCGAACATGTTCAAAACCAGGATGACGTGAAGGAGACGGATAAAGTTGCCGAGGATAGTAGTAGTGTGCGGCTACGTAATAAAAAGAAAAACCACAAGCGCGCTTTCTTCCACGGTATATGCTGCGTACGTACACACAGTATGTACTCTGCCGACAGTGATCCGAGACGCAGTTGTATGAGTGAAGATAATACATGGGTGCTTCGATCCGGGAATGGCGTTGAATCTCCTATGTATCCAGGTAACCTTTTGGCTGTGCCAATACAAAAGAAAACATCGCAGCGAACAGAAATGGCAAGGAGTTTTTCAGATGGAAACATAAGCTCGTGTAGCAGTAACAAAAGGAGCAGAAGATCACATCATAGCAAGGCGAGTGTTAATGCCCCTAACGGTCAGGTGCCACACTTTAAGCAAGAACCAGCCAAAATAAATGGCATAGTATCTTTATCGGATAACAGTCTTAGAACCAATTCATCTAATGACTTTTTTCGACGGACTTCTGATCCAAACTCATTGTTAATGAGATTAGAAAGTGATAAGTCAACGCCATTAATGACATATTTAAAATCCCCAGTTTCAAGTGCCAGAATGCATAGGAACAGCGAAGCATTTGAAGAGAGTAATGACGTACAGGGATATAATGCCAGAAAATACTCTTACCCTGGATCTGTCCCTAGGAAGCTGTTAGTTACGAATGGAATATACCAGTATGAGAGCGAGACCGAAATAAGCCAAAGAGACGTGGCTCATTCTGACGGCTGTGGCGGTACCCCTGACTCGGACCCAAGCGTCACTATTTCCATTGGACCAACATTATCGGAAATTGAACCGGACATGGTGGAAACAGATATCGAAGTCGAGTTTTCTCTAATGTCCACCTTGCCGACTGATACCAAAAAAGTTTTTAATAACCCCGAAGTCGTGGACAATGACATAAATTCTCCATCTGGAAACTCAGATAAAATGTTTACACTACAAGAAAGTTTGACAAGTCTTGAAAAAAGAGAAAAGCTTGAAAGAAGTCTTAGGCTTTATTCTTACGACAGTGAGGCTGAAAATTGCAGAAACTCAGAGAAAGAATTAAATAAGTTGCGAGAGAGGGAATTAGCTGCCGAAGGCCTTAAACTTCTTCTGTATGGGGAAAATTCTAAATCATCTGAAGATATATCAGAACAGAAGGAAAAGATCATGGCAGAATTAGATAACCTTAAACTATCTTTCTCGACAAGATTGTCGACCCCGGAGAGTGAAAATAGTAAACTGTTACGACATAGTCTAACTCAATTTGATGACTTTAGTCCTGATTCGCAACCACAGGACTTGTCTGAGGCACTAACACTGAAATCTACCGGTAGTAACGGAGAGAGTCCATTATCCAATGGATTCGAAACTGATCCAGAAGTAAAGGCATTTTTACAAGAATTGGACAAAAAGATTAAGGAGGATAGATCAAAGACTGGATCAATCGACAACATAAGCGTGTTTACAGATTCTAAGGAATCTTTAACATTTAGTGACACTATTTTATCGAATAAATTATCAGAGGCAGTACTAGACGTTAATTCCAATATTAAGATGAATTCGATTTTGAAAAGTTCAATGGATTCAATTCTAACCGAGGATTCGAATCGACGTTGTTCTTCCGATCCGGGTGATTCTGATAACTTGATGGAAAGTTTTGAATGGGAGCACTCATTTACATTTTCAATGTATAAAGAAACTGGGTCAAAAATTCCAGATTTAAGTCCAGATGACGTCACAGCTGGTGACACTCTAGATTCAAGTTTTAGTCCAAATTTCGAACTAGATGAAGCTTTGACGTATTCACTCTCCTACCCCCTTGAGAAAGCAAAATCTAGGAGTTTGTCATCTGAAAGCTTTATTTGGAGTGAGGGATCGATTACGTCAGACCGTCGGTTAGATAGCACAGGTAAATCAGTAGAAGAGTTGTTATCCGAGCTCGATATATCGACAGATCTTCTCTCGAAATCTGCCCTTAAGAGACCTGAAACTCTTGTACCCTCTTTGGATCAAAAAACAGTTGAATCTTTGTCTCGTAGCGAAGGAAATTCGTCAGATTACAAAGTCAGCTATAATCGGGACATAAACACGTGGACAGCGTTCACAATGGTACACATTGGCGGTTCCGATAGCAATCTATCGCGATCTTCCGCGGTATCTGATGTGGCATCCCACACATCGAATAAATCGACAAACCATTTACAGAGCTCTGCATCACAAGACGCGGTTTCAAATACCGCACCGAAAGTAGAAACGGTTAGTTAATATATTGCATGATGGTAAACCTTCCTTAACAAATTCGAAGTCCAAGGAAACAAATTTTATTACTTGACTTGGGTTTAAACAATGTGAACAAGTACGTTTGTGAAGATGTTTGATTTCTTTTTGTTATTAGCACTATGTGGTAGTCAAGATCCTGATCAAATACTGCTATACCTAAAAGAATGTTGAAAGTACAATCTTTGTGTTAAGTCACATCTTTGGCCTCGGTCATAGGCTTAGTTTAGAGACTTTCATTATAGAGTTATTTGGCAAAACTGGATATATCCCGGAATGATATCAGTTTTCAACAAGTTCTAGTTTACCATAACACACTATAGTACACCCTCAGGCAGAAACTGATCATGGTGTCTGGAGATATATGCATTTAATAAAAATTCATACTTTTACTAAGGAAATTTACAGGTCTGGTTACTTACATACTCTATCTTTAAGAGTTATCGCAGGAAAATAAAAATATAATGGGTTTTTTGTAAGAAGGTTTAGATATGATCATTCAAAGAGAACTAATCAGCCTTTGATATTCGTTAAATATTGCGTTAGGATGCTTAAACTGTGGGAAAGATGCTTTCTCGAAATTCCACTTTGATGAAACTGAAATATGATCAGAAGAACCACTTCCTCGGAAAGAAACGATAGTTAAATGAGGGAGCTCAGTTCCTTGGTTTAATTAATGAAGAATCAATATCAGTCTGCCCTTGAAATGTTTCCAGCAATGCACTTTTAGAACTTAGTAGTGTCTTGAATGAGTCTGTTTGTCTCAGTTTCTATTATACTGAGGGCGTCGGTCTGCTATTTAGTCTAAAGTAACCGTTACAAAGTTAAGACAGTTTCAGTTCTTGTCATAAATAGAGTAGATACTATGAAATTGTGCACCAAAGCACTGACTGCACATCTGACGCCATTCACCCTATTCACATTTGATGAGACGCTTTTTATTGGATATGGATCCTATAACAAGTGTGTCTTCCCCCTAAACGTCTGTTCATATGGATTCTATAATAGCATGATGTGCTCATTTTCCGTAATATGATGATCTGGTAACGCGCATGTCATCAGACGTGACAACGGTCTATGTACACCATATGTGAGACTTTTGTCAGCCTTCACTGGAATTCTACACAATATGTTACAAAACAGTACAATGTGTTGCCTATGTATACTGGTAACAGATAGTGATTGGTGTGATGTAGTTTTTACTTGGCTGCACGTCCATGTAGGAAGGTGATACCTCCCAATAGGTCATTATTCTCTCGTGGAAAAAGATACCAGTTGTTTCACATAATTTTATTAGAAAAAAAAACGCAGATTTTAACTAGCTTAACAAAGTAGGTCAACGTTTATTTCGATATCGAGTTCATCCTCATAAACTGAACTGCAGTAAATAATTTAGGTTGGTAGATGTCGCCGTATTGTGATGGAAGCTATCCTTTATCTGCACTTTATAATGACAGTTAAAAGCCTTACGGGAAGCTACATAATAAGTCGTCCTTTAAGACGTTTCCTTGGCAACGTTGAAACGTACATCAAATTGAAGGTTTCATGGGACTTAAAAGAAAGCAATACATTTGTTACTCTAATAAACTAATAATTCATTTATATTTCCTTAAATTAAACCATACATTCCTTGAGGAACATTTTTCTTCTGTGGGAGAAGTTGGATGTCTGATATAATTTGAATATCTGAACAGAAGATTTTTTTCCTAAAAGATGCATGCATAATTTTCAGTCTCTAGAAATAATTTTAAAGATGTCTATCTACTGACACGAAAATACCCTTGAGTTTTACTGTCTAGTAAGTTGGTGGGTTTTACATGAGCTTCGGACTTAAGAGTAGTAGATCTGAGAAGAGCACAAATAAATTAAAAAAAAAATCACACTTTTATGCACAAGGTCAAGATAAAGAAACTATTTCCTCTGGTCTCAAGGGCTACAGTTTTCTCCAGAAAATTTAAGTAAAGCTTCCTTTAAGGTTCTTTTAAATAATGCATTACAGTAAAAATGTTCTTGTGTTATTTAGGATATGCCTTCGGTATTTTTATGTGCTGAAATGAACTGTCATTTCAGACAGACGTCATATCCTTGCTAGACGTTTCAAGTGACTCCGATTGTAATACAAATGTGCCGGTACTGGTAATTGTAAGTTATGTGTAACTGATGCATCTAATGCACTCTGTTTGAAGTTAGGACATTAAATTCACCCCATGGATCACAGTAATTTAAATCGTATATAGACCTCATGCATATGACGTCACAGAACAGAAAGTGCTCCCTCGCTTTGAGGCAAGCGCGTATCATTTCAAGCTACACCAACAAATGCAGACAGCTGATTTGAAAACCAATTGGATACGCCCGCAAGTGTACTGCACGCGCGTGCGAAGTCTACGTTGTGCGTGTAGTATGCTTCATTGCTTTGTCTTCAAAGTGACGTCGCGTGGCGTTAATTCATATGCATAAGTTCTATAAAAAACCTTGAGCGGTAGTCAAGTTTCATCTTTTTCTGTGACATGACATTGCCTAATGTAGGAACTATTTCGAAGTTTGTCATGCGTTAATAATTAATGTTACCCATCACTGAATTCCTTTAAGAGTGATAGCCGAATAATCCTCGGTGACCTAACTTCCTTTGAAGCATTATAGTTAAAAGCTGTATTTTTCATAATTAATCTTAATAGTGTAAAAGCAAATACAATGAACATTGCATTTAAGCCCAAGATCTGTGACATCGGGCATGCTTGATATAATATATTACAATGTATATAATATTATTGACATCGTTGCCATGGTTACATGACATTTCTATGTAATGAGAGATTTTGGTTGGTTATTTTGGTAAGACTCAAACTATTTGAATGGTAATAAATGAAATATATTTCCACAGAAGTTAATTTGTCCTTTAAGCTTTTTTTGTTCCATTAAAAAGGAGCCTGTGGAATACTAGCTGTAACTTTGTTTAACTCTATTGTTTAAAGGTAATTGAACTTGCGATTGTTAATATTATTGAACTCTTTTGACAACAAGGTGCACACCCGGGTATTTGAATATGAACTTCTTATTTCACGTCACATTGACATACCATTGTTAGTTTGTTTCTATTACCCTCAAAAAAATTCTTTCACCCGTTACTCCTTTGTCATAACCACTGTAAAACTGAACTGCTATTACTAGCACACAATATAGATTATGTATGAGAAGTGGCCTCGTAGAAAGTGAAAGTCGACAATTCTATCCCTAAACTTTTTTCGGCTTGTATAAAATCAAGCTTAACAAGCAAGTCCTAGTTTAGCAGTTTTGGCTAACTTCAATCAGCAAATCTTTTCCAGCCAATCATAATTTTCTGACTTCCTTTTTGAAGGTGACGGGTCGTTACATTTCTACTGGGGAGGCGTAATAAAAATTCTGCAGCTTTTTACGAGACAAATCTACTAAGGAAAATTTTGCAAATCAAACTTTTATTGTCTGAAACACTTCAAGCAGTGATTTACTGCATGTAATCAAAATTTAAATAAGCGCAAAGATCAACTCGATTCATAATCACCGGAACTGCTGTCTGTCCAAATTACCACTAGTCCCTTCAAAAATACTAAACTCGACACTCCCGTTTATGATTTAAAAAATTGAATTAATAGAACCATTTCCAGTAATATATTCTGTATAACGTTTGGACTTAATCACGTGGTGGTTTGCCATACACTGACATGCGACATTTTGAGTAACAAAACTTGAGAAATTTTCGAAGACAGAAAATATAAGGTTTGGTATAAATCAACGAATGGTATGAAGAATTTTGATACTTTCTTTTCTTCATATCGTAGTTTGTCTGAAATATTCCATATTCATCATACCAATGCACGCAGATGACAATAGCCCTGCGACCATTTTGGTGGTCCTGAACTCGTCATAACGATGGTGACACTTTTGGTCACGTGATCCGTCGTCTGTAGTCTCATGGCTGGAAATTCGTTTTAAATAAGTTTGAGACGACTGTGTTCGCCCATTACAACTTAATTAAAAGATGCACCACGGCATATCAGGTATTAAATCGGTCTGTATTTAATTGAATTATAGTCAATATCATTCAGTTTCGTGATATCTTTATTCATTAAAATAAGCTCATTTTAACCCCCGCCATTTGAAATATCATGAAGAGAAGTCATTTACCTATGATTCTTGTATTAAAAGAAACTTGACTGCCAATGTACTTTTGCATTGTCACTGATAACACAGCATTGCCAACGGCCAACGTAATATCTGATTTTTCATGGTGCCTCATGTTCCCCAAGATTTACAACCTATCGTGCTAATGTCAATTGAGGACTGAGTTCTTTTGCCTGCAAAAACTGACACAGTTTTGATCGAAAAATAACACTTTCGACAGAGAGTTGCAAAATTTTCTGCCCGAGGGAGGGGGTGGGGATGGCAGGGGTTGCTGCAGCCTGCCCTATTGTGTATTGTATCATGTCCACGCCATGTTCGATATTATTGCCTACATGCGTCACTATGTGACTACAGTACTTTTATTTTGAATCAGATGCAATGGTATATCATTGGAAAAGGAATAACTTTGCGAATGGTTTCAAATGCCACGCAGGCCCGTAGCCAGACAAGGTGCTGAAGGGGGGCGAAAAAGCTTCTAGGGGGCAAAAAATTTTCCAGAGGGGGAGAAACATACTAAAATGCATTACGGCAATGCTAATTTTTGATCTTCTAGGGGGGCAAAAAATTTTTCCAAGGGGGGCTTCGCCCCTCTGCCCCCCCCCCCTTGACTACGGGCCTGATGCCACGGAACCTTAAATTATTCTAAAATAAGTACATTTAGGAAAGGGAGAGAAGATCGTTTTATGTACGCTAATACCGACCCCTGTGCAGCAAAAGGGAATTGAAATCTTTTTAGGAACTGTGCCATCATGTAAATGTAAAATTTTGTGGCAAAATATTTCCATACCGTATATATTCTTCATTGAAAAAGTAACGTAAACATTTATCACTGATAACGAATTTTGTGGTATAATTTTCCACTACATCCTTATTACGGTCGAATTAAAAACAGGTGAATGCAATATAACCGACTATCCTTGGCCGATTAGAGCTAATTAGTGACCCCTTCTTCAAAGACATACAAAGAAAGTCTAACCTAAAACAAGAGACTGTCCGTGGCATGTCTTCAAGCATTTCTCGGAACGACCGTATAGTCTACTCTGAGACATTGCACTTAGTATGCATGGACTGTACAGGCAAAACGTTTCATCGCTCTCCTAGCTAAACTTTCGAATTATGGTGTTCTCGAGCCGTATGTAAAAATCGGTCAAGTGTTTTGTAGCTTCTTTCAGTCTCCCACAGAAGGTTACTGCGTAAAATTTTTAATGCCATGTGAAGAAAAATTGATGTAGATCTTGCACTTAGGCCACCCGAAGAAGAACATTCTGCCCAACGCCGCCATCAAAACATGAAATTTCTGGACGCCTGAGGAAAGTGTGCTTTAAAAGTCGACTCGACGAGTGATGTACAATGGAGAAGTATTTAATGACACATCACATGCTACAAAAACATGTATAGTAGAAAAGGGAAAAGAGGAAGAAATTGTTTATTATGTAGGTTTAAAACACTTAAAATATTGTTATTTCAGATTTTATTTCAGATTTCCTACTTTTGTAATAATTATGGTAGTCTGTTTGACTAATTAATTATTTTACCTTTTTGTTTTGATTAATCCTTGAGCGAAAGTATGATACAACTTCACTAAAAGAAAGTGACACATACTGAAAGACTGTTGTAGGAAAGAAGAAACTCCAGGCAATGAACATAAAAAAGAATATAATTTATTTTGCATTTTATCGAAAAAGCCTTGAACAATGTCCACACAATGTAATAATCAATTGTCAAAGCATATTGTAGAGGGGTTCAAAGACTCAAAATTATTTTAATGCAGACATACAATTGGAAGCTTTAATCTCTTGGTTAGGATATGAACCTTTCGAGTATGTTTACATGTGTGCGTAAGGGAGGGGGCCAACCGGTAGTTAAAAGTGTTCAATGAAGGGAACGAAATAGCTTCCATTGAGCGAGACATTCTTCAGGGCGTGAAATATGTCAAGACAGCTGATGAGCACTGTCTAAGAAGGTATTTTCTGATTGGCTGATTCTATTGCATTGTATCGATTGTATCCTTTGTTAAAGGCATTGTCTGGTGGCATTTTCTAGGGATCTTATATGAAAGATAAAAAGTTTTCATTACATTTCATCCAAACCCCATATCAAAACTCCATTCCTAACTCAAGATATCTCTTCCTAAAGATTGGTTACTTTTGATAAGAAATACCTCCAAGTTTCCTCAAGGTCACAAAACGCGATCCAAAGTGGGCAAATTGCCTCAGATTCCTTTTGTTATTTTTTATTATTGGCTACCTTGTTTGTCCTTGAAATGTGATACCGTTGGAATGTTTAGATGTTTTTCCGTGTAGATATAGTGAAAAACTGTTCCATACTTATGGTACAGCAAATAAAGTTATGGAATATTCAATATAGTGATGTCAACATTATAAAGAAATACAAAAGCTACATCAAATCCATTTGCCCAGATGACATCACAGATTTCCCATCATGCACTAGGGAAACTGAAAATGTAGTATTTCTTCAAAAATTTGTATCTTCCGAATGCAAGATGCAATTGAGATGGGGTTTTCACTGCCTAACACAGAAAATTTTTCTCCTTTTTTGAAAGCACCAAATTTGGTCACCAGACCATGCTTTTAAGGTTAGGGATTAGCTAGGGATTAGGGCTAGCGTTAGCCGGTCATAAAAATTCTTCTTAGACAGTGCGCATCGTCCCTGTCAAGATGTATTAATCCAACGGTAAGTTTTGTCCTTAAAAATATTCAGAGAGAGAAAAACATTTAAGGGGTCCTTGCTTTACCTCCCTCTTTTTACTTATGGGCCTGTATTGTTGTCATGGCCTTTGAAATGCCAACAAAAGGATCGCTTCAATACACCCTGGAACTACGGAGTTCATGCATCTAATGTTTTCCAAGTCACTGAAGACAGCTGACTTCATTTGATGATCAGCTGTGTTTATAACTCAAATAGAAATTCTCTTCAGAGAGCTATAAAATATCGTTTCAAGAACGGTAAGACTACGTGTGAGCTGCTTGCTTGGAATGTCTAGCAGTTCCTTTCACATGTGTTTACTATTATGTTCTTCTTGTCATGCATCCTTGTGAAGGAAACGACTGGTTATCCTACCTTGTGCAGCCTCAACCGTAATGTCAAAACGTCAGACGATGAAAGTGATAATGACTACATCAACCATAATTTATAGGAGAGTCCGTTTTTATTGAAGAAAGAGTAAATACAATTCAGAAGACCTTTCATACACAGAGGATGTAATGTGAAGCATGTTACCAGACAAAAACGTCTTGAGGTTGTTAAACTGCGATAGAAATATGATAATACAAAGGCATACTAGCTCAGTGCCCAAAGCTACATAGCAGGGAACCTTGTATGTTATATTTATAGGCTATTTATCAAATGCAGGTATGAAAATTACAGTACTTTTTGTCCTTTACTTAATTTGAGCTTTATGTGGTGTTAAGGTCACGTTCTATCAATTGACCTTAACTAGAGATATGATCAAATAAAATGGTGGACTGAAACAACCAGTATAATTCAAACAAATATTTGTATCTTAGCATGTATGGTTGATATATAATTATAATTTTTCCCACTGCTCTTACTAATTGGTCCGTACTTGTCGAATATTAGATATCCTACTTTCCTTGACCTTGGTGTTGACCAGTGTTGTAAATTAAATTCGTGAGTTGATCTGTTGCCAAACCAGATGCTATTGGTAGCCCACAACTATTGGTGCTATTGCAGTCCCGGAACGCTTGTTATCACTCAATATGTGTGGTGAGCACATCAAATATATTGTGGACATCATTATCAAGTCATGAAGAATCGGCATATAACACTTTCGATCGATATATAACAACTTAAATAATTATTACACTTTAATTCAGATCTGTATTGGCATAATTAAGAGCCACGAAAACTTTAACTGTCGTAGGTCAATCAAAATCTGATAAAACAGTTGGGAAGTTACAAATACAATTATCGGTCGCCATATAACAATGACAGTTGTTTTATGCCAGTTTTAATTGGTTAACGGGGGTGGGAATCAGTTCCCACCTGTGGAGAGATTTGTCATTTTCGAAATAAAATAACTTTTTGGTGTGCCGTGATTCCGCTCTTCATATTTACCCATAATACGCTATATCTATCTATCTGTCCGTCTGTCTGTCTGTCTGTCTGTCTGTCTGTCTGTCTGTCTGTCTGTCTGTCTATACTAGGTTACAAGCATATCGTACATCACATGCAAAGGAATCAATCATCTCATTCATTCATTCGTTCGTTCGTTCATTCGTTCGTTCATTCGTTCGTTCATTCATTCATTCATTCATTCATTCATTCATTCATTCATTCATTCATTCATTCATTTTGTCTATACATACATAATTTAGACAGAAACATTACATGATGTAGTATAAACAGGATACTAGAAAAACAGTTAAATGTTCATCTTATCTAGTGACCTTACATTTGAAGCCAAAAATAGTCATCAGGACACATGGTTAATAAAATGTCATCCTCTTATGTTAAACAGTGCAATGACCACATATAGGCGCTGCCAGACTCACTTGAGTCAAGGAAGGAGCCTCATCATTCCATATACTAGGATTTAATTTAAAAAATGTACAGTAACAAATTTAAATGTTTCTCATTAGAATCCCACGTCCTTTGAACCTCTGAAGCAAGGGTGGTTATTAAGATACATCCTCTTTCATACCTACTTTATTTTCTCAACACAATATTATTAGGAAAAAAAAACTGAAGATTTGCTCCCTAACTCCAGAGTCATTCTTAAGCCTACATGCAATTAAAAAGAATAATAATACTCAATTTTTCTTGTTATTGCTCGTTAGGTTTGCATACACTATGAACGTCATTGTGTACATTAGGTTCATTTTAGGCTCCCTATATTTGTAACACTGCCAGTAATTTTCAATGGAGTTAAGATTTGAAATACTTTTCGTGAGTTGAACTAAGTCGAAATTTTAACGTTAGTTTGGCTATTTAAAATGGAAGATTATGATTTTTATTATATTAGAAGTAAAAACTTTGAGACGTTTTTCAGTTTATCGTCTACGTTTCTTATGTTCTCCTTAAGCCTAGGTAGTACTTATAAGTAAGACGAGAGCCACACAGAATTCTTTGTCACTTGTGCTTAGTTCATATTCCTACATGAGTAACACTAAACTAATACATGAGACATTTACCGTTTCTTGCGTATGTGAGGGATGCACGTTATAATTAGGCCGTGTCCAAATGTGGGAACCGGAAAGTCGCTGACGTCATGGACGGAAAACTCCCATTTATTTTCATCAGAAGGCCCGAGCCATTGCTGTTGCAAGCAGACCATGGGTATGAAAGTATTCTATCGTTAGTGCAAAGGAGGAGATAAAAATAAATCTTCGTATAAATACTTACAAAAGAGGCACTGTGAAGGCAATAAATCGAATGCCCGAGGACAATCGTGTCAACCGTTGCGTCCACTAAAATAAAGGAAAAAGTCAGTTTTTCACAAATTAAATAGAAAGGTTTTAGGTTATTGAAAAAAAGCATAAAAAAGCAGTGTGGTCTAGATCTACCCTAAGTTTTTGCTTCCATTATTTGGTTGAAGTAGTCGGTAAAGTGTTTCCTCCTCTATGTAGTTTTAAACCAAACTTTATATCGACTATTTTATTCTCTCTCCAGGATTAACATTGCGACCGTTTGCTATGTTGCCTGCTGGGGTATCCGTATAGTGCTAGAATGACCCAGAACTAGTGCCAAAAATGTGCATTTTAAAAGATTAATTTCAGTCAATTTTGGATGCTTGAGATGCCAGAGTTTATGAATATTCTCGCCCCAGGCATGAAATACACAACTGTAGTAACATATTTCTCTTATAGCGTGTAAGTACTTCCTCCGAGTTGGTATTCGATTCTTATGGAGTGGTTTTTTACAATGTAGGGTGTTTTAGGGTGCCACATCTTCTCCTTATTGGAGGCTTACCATGGTAAATAAACATTGTAGACACATGAATGGCGAATCTGAGTTTAATAGAGCTATTTCCTGCTGTTCAGGGCATTTGGAATGCCAACTTATCCAACCTTTATTCAAACAATGATGGGACTGAAGCTATGTCGGCTCTAGTCCCACACTCCCACCTCTCTGAAAGAACCGCCATTTGTGAAAAAATCCTGAATCCTCGACACTGCTCGTTACCCCAGACCTGCTGCGCAAAGTGGGCTAGTGCGGCCCTTCGTTTGTTGGTAATCATTCTACAAAGCCCCTCTTTTTAAAAAGGTCGGATAACTTTGCCATTTGGTATACTATCACATCACTTTAGCAACACAATAAATAAAACAAAGCAATGAAAAGACGGAAACAGTTTTTACATGTAAAAATGTTAATTTTAGTTTAACATTATACCGATAAAGGAACCAATAAATCCAGCATGTATCCAAGTTAATACCATGTTAATGCTACTTCTTACGGGAGACGTTATACTCTTTTTGCTGGTCGTAATACGAGGTTGGAAATAAATTATTGAGCTTCAAATCTTACCAGCAGATTGCACGAGGGAAACCTTCAACTGTGGATTTGCTGGATGTAAATTACCTCTTGAATTCACCCAGTTACAACTTCATACATAATCAAGCGTTAAATTGAAACGTATGCAATAAAGTACTTTTATATCAAATATTAGTCAGCGAGATGAACCTGAATTTAGTGATGATTCATACATTGACAATACAATACGAGTACGTGAAATTTACCATATTGCATAAAGTCAAGGATTTTGTCTAGCGAGTGAAATCGATCGAATAAATTCTATCTAGGACATTACGATAGTTCGACTTGTTACTGGGAGTTTATTGTGTAAACATGTAGGCATTGTATAGCATACTGTGTCAATCCATGACATGGCACATACAGACATAGTGACGTGCCAGTATTTATAAAAACAGTGATTATTCTTCGACAGAGATTCCGTACAAACACTTCTGTGAATCATCCTTTTCCACAGCCGCATTTTAACTTGCTGTAGATAAATTATGAAAACTGGAGATCATAAGTAAAATCTACAGTATCAGATCGGACAGATGTGCAGGGATGTCCTTGATGTATACATTTTATATACAAACAGACAAGCTACCAACGAACACTAGAACAAAGGTCAAGCCCAGTGATGATGGGGTAATTAAACAATGGCAGGGAGTGGCGTAGCCAGACTTTTCCAAGTCTAGGGACTGGGAAAGCGCAATGTTCTACCAGGGAACACGCTGCCATGTAGGACTTACAGGATCGGGGGATCAAGAGAGAGCAAAGCTTTCCTTTGCAGACCGGGCCCAAGGACGCATCATGGGGCCTCCGGTGGAGTCCAGAGGAAACACACCGGTAGGGACCCTGGGCACTGTGATATGAACAAAATTGTGTCAATTAGAATGAAACATTGAACTATATCCAAATGACATTGCGGGACACTATAAACAGACATAAAATTACAACTTGACAAGTTTTCTATAGCCTAAAATCGGACTTAAGATTTAATGATGGAAAGGAATTGTGGGTAGGGACGACGGGTTTTGTTAGAGGTTATACATTAGGCTTTGGAGCAATACCTATTTCATACTCATGTTGCCCATGTAGGTATCAATGACAAGAAAACTATCTACGAAATACCCCATTGAGAGGGCAAAACCCTACACATCCTAAGAGTATACACAAGGCTCAATTAAGGCGGGTAACTATAGCCTCCTGGGAAAAGCTGGAAAAAGAAGCCCTCTTGGTGGCTTTTGAGCGATTTAAAATCATAGTAAGGACAAGAAGATTTTCAGGATTTTCATCACCAGTGAATGACAAACAGGGCCATCCCCCCCCCCCCGGATGCAAGCGAAACGTGCAGACATTTTGGTGCTCAGTATTGAAGATATGTTCCCTCAAGTATATTGGTACTCCTTTGCGGAGGTATCACCACTTAGGGGACCCTGGTGTAGTGCTTGACTCTGCCTCCGGCGAGGATCCAGGGGAAAAAGTAGCTACTCTTGTAAGTTGTAAGTGTCCTTAATATTTGGTGCGCGTTATAAAGGCAAAAAAATCGCCATCTTAACATTTTCGAACAGAGAATCGGACTAAAAGATACCCGGTAATCGGATTGGTAGGGAAATGGTATAAAATGTCGAAGATTCACGGCTGTAGTGGTCCTATATCTCCTAAAAACAGACGGGACAATTATTCTGGAATACAAAATTTTCTAGTGATTTTGTTATGATTCACAATCACAAAAATACATTAGCGCAAAGCCTGCGCCCCTAAATGAACTTTTTGTGGATTTTTAGCCCCTTAATGGAAGTCTGCATGGGTTCCTTATGTCCAGATTGAAATGTCTTTGCCTAAGTTTTAAATACCTAAAATTTCATTTGGGAGCACATGGTGACACGACGAACTTGCCCCCAGGTCCTCCTTGGCGACGCCACTGATCATACATGCATTTGCCTAAAAACCCAGCGAAGGTGGACTGCACTTCACATGGCAACCAATCTGCTTGTGTACCAAACGGATTCACCTAGGCCAGGTCAGTAGATAGCTCATTGTCAATCATTTCTGGATTGATTAAAACAGTAAACTTGGTCCTTAGGTGGTTGATAGCCCCCACCCCCTCACCTGAGTAAAATAATTTTCGATTCCAGAAAAATGTGGCTTTTTCAATGCAAAGTCCATGTCATAGCTGATTGCCAATGAGAGAAAATTTCAGGCCAACCCCCCCTTGTGACGTATCGTCCCATATGCCTATGCTTTTGGTCCGAAATTTGATCTCGAATGCTTCTGTGCTTGAAAAGGTTTTCGACAGAAGGAAGCAACAACCTCACATGTGGTAACTCACACCGGCACCGAGGTCGTTCATGACGTTTCAATTTTCGAGACTTTCATCATGTCAATCTTAATTTTGAGCTTCAAGAGCATTCAACTTAATTAGAGGTTGCAAGACCTTCCCTTTAAATCTAAGTAAACATTAAAACAATTGCATGGGTTTGAATCCCAGCCCATGTACGTGAGTTTTGTCCGATACCTCATCTTACCTCATACGTGAAGTGCTGTCTTGCTAAAGAAAACTGTTGCCTTGTCGACGAAGCCTTTTATGGCGGACTTCAATTACTTCTGCTCTTATATTTACTGAATTCGTTTTACGCTAACGTGTATCCTCTGGCACTTATATTGGCTGCATTCGTTACAATTTGAAAATGCACTGGTACATATTCAATGCCCTCTACGAATGTTAAGCTAGTTGTTTGTCGAAATGGAGCGCCTTCGGGTGGACCACTTATAGAAAAACTTGCTTTTTTGCATATCACTCCCTTGAAATATAAAGGGAAAAACCCAGTTTCTGTACGGAATAATGTGAACTGTTTCATTAATGGAGATATGGACGGAATTGAGTCAAACAGCTTTGAATACAAGTAAAAAGATTGCCTTTTATTCTTTGCCAATAACTTGTTTGGTGAGATCATTCTGGCAGTCGCAAAACTCAATTAAATTGTAATCTCAAGTACCACTTTCCAAAGCTCTTTTCTTTTAAATCAAATAAAGTTAAGCTTATTAAGATTCATTTGCATGGCAAATTGGTGGAAATTTTCACCAAAATCGAGAGAAGAATGTTCAGTTCATAAAAATAGAAGCAAAGATGTCTAAAACACTCCTTAGGGAATTGATTTTATTGCAGTTGGCTGATTTATTTTGGTAATTAAGAGCAGATAGCATTGACTGACGTCACCGTCGGTACTGAAAATGTAGAACAAGTGTAGAATAAGTCGGAGTTTTGTGTAATACCGAACATTTACTATGTTAGAATGTATCCGGTATACCGAAATTCCATATACATTCGTACGAAAATTTAGGAGATTGGACAAATCGTTAATCGCTGCCACTTATACATGTCTATTCTAATAGCAGGACGGCGATTACTCACCCCACGTTTGCCACCCCTTTCAAAATACCCTGGCGCCGCCCCTGATAATGCCATCATATATCATCCAAGGTCAACGCTATCTTTGAAATTATCAGACGTTCCTTCCGTTATTTAGACCAGGACTCAAAGTTATTGCGTTTTAAAACTTTAGCCTATACGTCCAATTATTGAATATATGGTTTTCCCGCTTGGACACCCTTACGCTTAAAGACAGATTTGCATCACCCCAAGTATTACTTTTACAAAGGGGTAAGCAAAAGTCTCAATTGGTGAATACTCTTTGATTGGCATAAGAGTTTCAAAATTCAAAAGATGCAGAGCAGCTCATATTACACAGCACGCACAGAGAATGTTTTGATTACACATGGGGTCTTTTATGCTCACCAGGATGTGGTCTTGAGCAGTGAACTGTTTGTGTCTGCACAAGGAGAAGCAGTAAAGAAAATTATGGGCGGGGCTTACCACCAAGTAAAATTCATACTTGGGGTGATGCAAATCCCTCTTTAAGGCTGGTTCATACTTCACTACGGCGCTTTAAAGCTATGAAAGTTGAACATTGTTCAACTGAGAGCTATGTCCGTGATTGCGCTTCAAGAGCATGGGCATGGGATGACTATGTACGATTCTTATATCTTCATAGAAAAATTATATGAAAAATTTGGAACTATGAACTTGAATGGACACGTATGAGCAAGCATTACAACGGAAAGCAACAATCCCAGCAATGCGGGATGTTCCTTATGAGGAGATACTCAAGCAACTTAAGTCTTCTTTGCCCCTTCTAGACTGGAAAAATTTGTACCAAATCCAAGAAATGTTCGAGCCCCTGCGGTGCTTACCGTTCAAGGAATCCTACCTATATACCACCTGTCCATGACTCAGAGATAAGACATGATAACCAGAAATTTCGCGCATGGCAGCGTTCTTTGAGCACTTTTTATGTCTTGTCTTTGGATAAAATGCTCTGTTTGTAATCCCTGAAAAGATCCAGATAAATTCTAAGCTTCAACGAAAGCTTAGGAATTATTTGTAGTAAACACAGCACAGAACAGCAACATTTTTTGGTTCGCTTCGCGCGCAGACGGTTCATTTCTGTTGTCATTATATGACATTATTTTTATCCGAAAGTATACCGAAAGATGATGGACAGCTTAATGCACATCAAACGCTTAATGAAGATAGTTAACTTGCCTCCTATTAATGTCCGTAAGTCTTTAAATATCTCAGATCGTCCGGGGGCTTTGCCCCTGATCCCCATCGGAAAGTTGCCCAGGACCACACCTATGGGGGGATTTTCGTATCCTTCGGTGCAGTTGGGTCATTACTTGTTAATTCCCCTTATAATTTCTTCTGCCCACCATTCACCCCCACTTCCAAACCTCTGGTGCCTCCACTGCATATGGTTATGTAAAATCGATGGCAAGAACTGTGGGATTCCTTCCCCGAAAACAAATTGTACCAAGTAAAACCAACCGTCGGGACTGTGGGAAATACAGCCCCCAGTCAGCGGAGAGATGATCTAGTCCAACTGACTAGGGCTTACGTCGGTCACACTTACCTTACCCATGCTTATTTCCTCCACGGGGATGACAGACCATGCATATCTGTGATTCCTGTGATTGTGCTGTCACCGTCAGTCACATTTTCGTTTGACTGTTATGAATATGTTATGAATACACAGATCCTTCTCTCATTCTGGGCTTTCTCAAGGAAAGTAACCTTTACAGGAAATTTTGACATGACTCTCGCGTTTGCTTTTGTCTAGACCTTTTAGTAGAATTTTGCCCCATCTTTGTATTTTTTAGTTGATTTTCACCCCACCATGACTCTTTTTTTATCTAGCTGACACTACATAACACATTCGTATTGGTGTGTCGTTGAACCCAAATCTAACTCCACTGCATATGATGTCACTTGGATGGACGAATGTAGAATGTCAGCCTAATGCTGGTTGCTTCTCCAGTCCCCAGTCAATGAACCATGTGGGCAATATATAAACATACTTACACATTCACAAGGAACTTGTACTTTAAAAAGGTAACCATAGTCTGTGCCCTAAAACGATAGTCGGCGCAATCGTCCTTGGCAGAACTGCCAAAATTAGATCTCACCCCCTAAAGTAGTTAAGCTACGCTCCTGCGCATGGAAATGAAGGATAAAGCCACTTCAGTAGGCAAGGGAATTCCTCCGCGGCAAAGGTCGACAGGTGAATTTAGCCCAGTCGAGTTAGAGTTAGATGAGGTTTCACGGCTCAGTTTCTAACCAATTGGTATAAAGGCAGTAGGCAGTCGCCACAAAATTTTCTTTGAAAAATGAGCAAACTCTTGCAAATCTCCTCTTATTGCATTACAAGCACCTCTGAAGATGTTTTATACATAACTATTACAAACAATATGGAAAGCAAGGAGAAATTCTCCTTGAATTTCACAATTCACTAACAAATATATTGTCACATGATCAGAATAGGCCAATCATGAACTACAGTAACAGGGCATACTCACCCTGTTTGAGGTGACTGCCTACTGCCATTAGTCCGGCCGGCCACGGCCTTTTTCCAGTTGTGGCTCACTGGCATGTTTTCCCTACTCCAGTCCTTAGTCGAGGGGTAGCTAAGTTGAGAGTATGTAGAATATAATGTGGAAGCACTCAGAACTTGGCAGAAACCATGGGAATCAGAGGTGTTTTGTCTCGATTTCAAACATCACATGCATTACAGAATCCCATATAGGACCAGAAAGAGGCCCCTCCCCCTTCGAGGAGAAAAATGGAATTCATCGTTCTTCGAGATTTTTTCTTTATTGTCTGTGTTATCGTTATAGTAACGGTAAATGTTTAACTGATCCTATCCTATTTTTTATTTCGTCAGGAATCCTAGGTGGACACGATAAAGAGTAATCATGGACAAAGGCCAGTCGTATTCTGGTAATTTCACTGATATTGTTCTAAAGGAGAGGGTATTCTTCAGTACGGCCCCAAATTTTAGGTGTGCTTTGCGTGCTGTAGAATTTTTTTGTATCTTTTCAAAGCTTGATTTCATAAACATTGAACTCTGATCGGGTAGCATACTAATTGTACATATAGCCTATAGCTTACAAAGTTTTCTGTTAAGATAAAGAATTTCATCGTTTATTGCAGATTTCTCTCTCTTGTATTTGGCGAATGTAAACCTACAGTACTTGGCCCGGGTGAAACTGATTCGTAGAACAGACGGGTGAAGGATACAATGCACGTTTTCCCAGTTAGAGCTCAGATGTATCTGATCTATTCTGGCTCGCTCACATGTCCCAGAAAATTTCAGCGCTTCACGCACCGTGCAAACCGCAAATCCGATATCCCGGCAAGACACTAAACCAGCACCAGCACCTCACTTGGTAAATAAATTTTGTATATCGTGAAAAATATGGATGGGATGGAGTGGTGTTGTACAAAAGTTCCGTATACCAACTCCCAGTTACCTAGTACTCTTCCCCATCCGGACACCAGCCCCATACTTCCCGCACCACCGTCCCCAGTCCCCAATCTTTCACTCATCCTCCACCCCTATCAGAACCTCGGTTTGTTGGCCCCCGTCGTGAGTTTTGCCTTTTTACCCCCCCCCCCCCTCGTCGAGCAAATCCTGGAGCCACATCTGAACTACTAAGTGTTATACGGCGCAGAAATGTAGTTGGGAAGTTAGGAATTTTCCGAAATCAGCCCGACTGCTCTCTCCATACCCTATGAAATATTCTTGAAGCCCCCTGTGTAAGTGTAACTCTGTTTAAACGTTACTGCTCTCTTTCAAACCAAGTTTGAGAAGATGATTATGCTAAGGCACTTAGTATAGACTTTACACATATGACGTCATATTGGACGCAAACGCGTTTATCATTGCAAAGGTTTCGTCGCGCGTACAGTGTGCTTCCTTGTTTTGCCTCCAAAACTACGTCGCGTGACGTCAATTCTTAAAGGTCTATTGGAATAGCAAACGTTTTAATGAAGAATCACACGCCGTACTTTGCCGTAGATATTTGTAATTGCCATGTTATTGTCATGGCCATGGTCTGCATAATCAGAGGTCGTCGATTTGTAGGCGATGAATGTTACGTGGATCTCAGAAACGTCAGCCTGACCAAAGAAGCCTAAGAGTCTTCTGATTCGACGGAACTTTAAATGCAAAGAAATGGCGTCATGCACTGATAGGTCTTGATTGGTCTAATGTTGTAATGATCAAACGTACTATATTCGGGATTACTGTTGTGACAAATTTTAGCGATCCCCGTTAGGGATACTTGCTCCTACCCCGTCAGGTAAATACTGGTACCGTCCCTACCTACAAATTTTGGTAATAGTAAGGCCCCTTCTCAGGAGCTTTTGTACGAAACGAATTCTGTACCAGTTTAACGCCTCGCAGCAAGGATCTATCGTAATATAAAGTTGCCGCCAAAAGAACGCTTCAGTGCACTGTGTAGGTCAATACAGAAATACTGGGGTACTGTACTATCTGTAGGGAATAGACTTGTCAATGGAATTCACATATATCACAACTGAATCAAGACTTGAGATGAGTTTTCTGGAGTAGTTGAGGTGATGCAAACGGTAAACATGAACTAGAAGGGTATTTTACTTGACTTATAGCGAACAATCGTTCCATTTTTCTTCAAATTTCTCATTTTCTCTTTATCAGTTTATGCTGCATACTTTTTGTGAGCTTATGCCTGTACGTGCTTTCACTCACACCATGATAGATTTCCCTGTACCCGTGGCATGATTTTACATTTGTGCTTGTACGCAGTGATCAATGCAATGTAAAATTTATATCCATGTTTGCAGTCATTTAGATGGGTTTGTGCTTGCATGTGCTCATACTTACAGAGCTTACGCACTTAGACTTCACTCTAAAAACGCTTGGGTCAAGAGGGAACTGAACCATCATTTTAGGTCAAATATTAACCCCATTTGGGTCACATGAAGCCTTATTTGGGTCATTATTTACCAAGTAATTTTAAATGGTTTCCTCCTGACCGAATTTTAGTTCAAATTGACCCAAGTGTTTTGACAATGTTGTACACTATCTTGTCTTCTGTTACTGTTACTGGGATACAGACTGTGACTCACGCATTTATTCATTTCATTTATTCATTCCAGTATTAATATAAAAAGAAAATATAAATAAGAGTATTAAAATACATTCATAGGAGGAATAATTAGTATAAAGAAGATTAAGGTAAGAGGGTAATATACACAGTAACAATAAAGGTTAATATATAAAGAAAATAAAACGCACTACAACAAAACTAGAACAAAGATTCCAGGCGTAAGTCCTAAATTAGTCCTAAGTTAGTTAGTTAGATGAGGTTTAACGTCCCAGTTTCCAACCACTTGGTTCAAGTCGAGAAGACCACGGCCTTTTTTCCAGTTGTGGCTCACTGGCTTGTTTTCCCTACTCCCTACTAAATTGGTCTAAGAAGGTCCACTTACTCCTAACCGAGTAACCTGCAGATTTGTTCGCTTTGGTCAAACCTTTTTGGCTTTTAAAGCCAACTTTCTCAGGAAAAGATTTTACGGCTGACTTTGTAGGATTAACCACGTGAATGAGTTTGATCCCTAGGTGTAATTGTCGAATTAACTGCAAACTTGACTTTTTTCACGTATTCTTTCCTCCTTTTAAATATCCAGTAAAATTTTAAATAAATATATATAAAAAATAAAATAAATATTTGATCATGCCGTTAAGAATTAAATAGCAGCTATAATACATGTGCTAGCAACTCTTTGCTTTCACAGTGCACATCTCTTCTAGAGATACAGCTAGCCTAAATTCACAGTCCGTAATTCTGCTGTCAACAAAGGCTTTTCTTCCCTTTGCGATAAATCATGTGTTGTTTACTCTTTAAAATAATAAAGCAGGTCTTTTATGACTTGAAAAGAAGGAAAAATGAAACTGCGAGGCCACTATTTTGATAAATTGACGTAAAATTGTAATTAAAATGTGTATTAGATTTCTAATTTTACGACCTTAATGAAGCAATTTCCTCTAGAACTGATTTTGGATACGTAACTTTTAAAGGAAATAATATTTTGATTTCAGCTATTTTAGTCTTTACACGAGAGAGTAGAGAGAAGTTTCTTGCTATCCGGAACTTAGATGAATGTAATGGAAATCGATCATATTTTGGCAGTTCATGTATACATGTCATAATGACGTCAATATTTGAAGACTGTAATATATTACTGATGTTTTCTGAAGGACTATATATAATGTTTAGTTGAAGCGAAATATGACGCGTGTTTATTGTTGACTCTGTGAATACGATGAGGAACGGTAAAAATTACCGGTATTCTGTATTCTAGTCATGTTTGATGACGACACACAGAAAAGTTGGGAAACGTCAGCAATCTGTTTTTATGACCAGGATGTAAGGCGAAATAAGGTAAAGATAGACTAAAATCAGGTATCCCGGAGTCTCCTTGACTTAGCAGAAGTTCAAAATAACCCGTTCGGTCAGTGAACTGATTGTCATGTAAAAGTTAAAGTGACCTGGTAACGTGTTGGGGGCGCTTGCAAAAGGAACTTGTCCAGTCTTCTAGAGGACTAGGAATGTACGAAAGTGCCTGTATATATACAACGTGGCAATCGTAAATATCAATGTACTTATAAAGGACTACATGGGTTTGTAACGGCAAGTAATTGCTAATAGACTGACAACTCCCTGGTCACGGGATGTAAACATTACCCTAGGGAGTTGCCACTAAGGGCAACAACTTGATTACACAACCTAAAGATGGAATGACAAAAACGATCTCGCCATCACGCTTCCTCCGACATGTTTCAATTATATCCTCTGAAAAGAACGAAGCTAAGTTCTAACAAAGAAACAAAGGCCGTATTCATTGAGTATTTGCCTTGATTAAATTTGGGCCACTTGCCTTTGGGACAGATTCAGTTTTCTATTGATTTTTCCATGTAGCTAACAGGCAAACCTTTTTGAAATGTTAGCTGTTGAGAGAAGTAAAGTCTCCTTGTGAGTACAAGTGTAAAGAAGGGGCGGTTATATTTCCGGCAACATTTAATAATATGGCAACTGTACATTGTATGAAAAGGTGTTTGAAAGTGGTGACAGTTCAACCAGTGAACTTGTAAGATAGTAAATTGCAATATATTTTGGATAGGCTATAGATACACATGGACTTGATATGCGGAACTGTAAGGTTTCAAAATTCTGTCAATATTCCTTTTAACAGTGCTGTAGTACTCGAGACCGGTCTCGAGTCACGATTTTAAGAACTCGGACTGGGACGGCAAGGACTCGGACTCGGTCTCGTACAGTCCGGACTCGTGACTCAGCTCTAAATTTCCCGAGACCGGCAAAATTTGGGAATCACTTTTATGCAATTAATCCGTCGACAGATAGCTTTACCTTTTCCTCTGGAGATTCTATACAACACACGGTATGTACGTCTTTCAATCATGCGCTGTACGTGTAGATATTATAAAAAGTCCTAGGACAAAAGTGCACATGGGGGTCCTTAATTATTTCCGCTGGTGGCCCACATGTGTAATCAGGAAGATCTTTCGGGCCACAGCCAGACGCGTATCCTTAACTTTGCCATATTAGGCCTCATTTTGAAATGGTTGTCGTTTCACCTGAATATGTGGTGTCTAGGGGTTCGTCGAAAGGTCCCTGGTTCAGAGCAACACCGCATGGATAAAAAAGGGTGTAGCCCCGAAAGCTATGAGGGTATTTGCAAAATGTTGGACATAAACCTGAACATTTATCAACGCTTTCCAGGGCCGGATTAGCGTTGTGTGGGGCCCCCGGCACTTTCTATAGCGGGGCCCCTTTTACAAGTTTAACCTCCTTCCCCCTCGCCCACCCGTTTACACAGAATTAATAACAGATCAAACTTTAGCTTTTAACCGCTAATAACTAATAGTTGCTTTTACACTTGATACAGTGATGCATGACAGTTATTATACATTATATGCCAGATAGTGTTAAGGCATGGCAAAAGTGCACACACATAAAAAAGTAAGCCCGACAACCAGTAAATCAAAATAATGTGGGTCTCAATTCCCACGGGACCCCGAAAGCGCGGGGCCCCCGGCATATGCCGGTTCTGCCATGGGGTTAATCCGGCACTGACGCTATCTGTAAATGACATTGAATGCCCACTCAATTGATGATCACAAGTATAATAATTTGACCATTAGCCCCAATCCAGGCCTGACAGAGACAGATAACGAACAAAATAATGTCAGATTAAGTGGTGCATATCTTTTTTTGAAAAGTGTATGGCTGCGGGAGGAGTGGAACCTCACTATCTGTTGGTTCGTATAGTGTAACAAGAATATTTTGCTAAAAAGCCTTCTAGAATGCCGTGAATGCAGTTACGGTACCCGGCTGTAAAAGTTGTACCTCGATACCGTACGTATCCTTTAATCTGAAAGATCATTATTTAGGAATGTACAGTTCAAATAAGAACAGGGAAATGCGAGGGAAAAAAAATGACATTTTTTCTATATATGTTTCTGTCAAAGGGCATATGGTCTCCTAAGGTTTCGTAAGTTCAACTGGCCTGCCAGCTCCCCCTCACCACCACTGGATTACATCCGTCAAATTATACGGCCCGTCGATTTGACTGCAGCCTGAGTGAGCATGTGAGTGAGTGAGTAGGTCGGTGGGGAATTATTGGATTATGGTACGGTTTGCACACAGGGATGTAGCAGAGAGATTATCATAGTGATGGTATGTAGGAGCAATGAATGCAAAAAACTTTTGACAGTTTGCAACAATGTTTAATAGAAAATATTAAAAGATCAATCATTTAAAAATGTCAACCACCCTACCTCCAGTCACAGCTTTCCCGCCGACAGCGATTTTCCCAACAGACCTATTCTTCAATTCCTGCCTTTCGGCCAATACAAAATAAGAAAGGAAGTAAAAGAAGTATCATGTTCGTCAAACATACAGTGTAACCACATGACCAATAAAAGAAGGACAATCGCGCATTGCCATGCAGACCCTGGGCCTTTATCATTACACACAGGGACGGGATGTGGCGTGTGAAAGTGGGAGTGGGGCAAACCCTGACGGAATACCAAACGGGGACAGAGGTGCAGAGGTAGCGCGAAGCACTCCTCTGAAAGCGTGGGGTTCAGGGGCCCGCCCTTGGGTCCTGGTGGAACGACGCACTGATGGTAGTCCAGGGACAACGCTCCAGGAAACCCTGAGGTATTAAAAGAATCAAAGCATTATCATGAAGCATTTGGCTATCTTACAACTCATCAGATGTGAACTATAAACAGATCAGAAGAATCACATTTTGGCTTTTTTAATAATAGCCTCAATCAAAATTACAGGTCATTTTGAAGGGGGTTTGGATAATAGAAGAATTTGTGTGAATATGGAACATGCAAGATGTTCTATAGGAAGTAATCACGAACCAACATTTTAAACGAGTGCGCGCAAAGTAAGCCATAAGGAGGCACTTCCACCGACAAAGGTTCTGCTTCGGAGTACGGACAGTAGTATTAACGATACACATACTTATATTAAGCTCACGCGAAGCATGCCGAAAAATTTACTGAGAATCACGATTCACTATACAGGGGTAGGCTTCTGAATTGTGCATGCAAGAACCATGCATGGTGGGTGTAATGACGTACATTTGGTACTTTGAGTAGCCCTTATTTCAGGGCTTCATGTCATAAAAGTGTAGCTGGGAGCCAACGACCATGCTTTGGAAGAAATTTTAATTAAGGTACCTAATAAACCTTTCAATAACAATTGCCCCTTGCCTGCCCACCTCTGGGCTCCGCCACTGTAAAAGTAAGTACTCATCGCGGGTGCGCGCAAAGCGCACCGAGGAAAATATTCTGTCATTGTTTGATATTTGAAATCAATGTTTTTCCCTTCATTTTAGATTGCAAACTTGACCATGATGTTTGAAAATTTCCCACATTATTTCCCTGGTCTTTTTCTCTTTCGTTCATTTTTTTCATTATTTTTATTCATTTTTAAGGTCTAGGAAAAAGTGGGGCAAGTGCCCCTGCTTGCCCCTCTCGTAATCACAGCTATGATAACACACAACAACATTGCATAAAAGGCAGTGAAAAATTGATCACTTGTTAATTCCAGTTTCATAGTGTACACCTTTCCATAAGGGGACTCTGACTCTGACTAGGACTCGAAGCTCGTGACTCGGACTCGAATGCCCGTGACTCGGGCTCGGACTCGGCAGGTGAGGACTCGGACTCGGAAGGTGGGGACTCGACTACAGCACTGATGATGTGATATACAGGTAAGTTGTTCATATGGACGTGTGATAGACCCTTGTTTCGGGGCTATGACTCAAATTGCGTCGTCAAAGTTCTTTCTAGAATCCCCCCAAAAAACCTATCACATTTGTTAATTCGGTGCTTTTAAACTTTTGAACACTTTCGGTATTCTCGAAAGAGTGACGATCCTAATCTGAAAACTTTGCTGACTTGAAAAGTCTCGGTTCCATGTTAGTTCCAGCCAGTAGGCTACGAGGTAAGCACACTACGTCAAATAACATACATCAACTAAGTTTATGGGGCGCTGTTTAAGTAGCTTGTTTTCCATTCGGTTGCATCATACCAGCGATCCACGATGAAAATACATTCGACGATTAATGCCACTACATTCAAAAGTTTGCCTTGAAACCGTGAAATAATCTCATTTTAAGAGTCCCGAGTTATAAAACATTTTGGGTTTCTCGATTTTATCTTAAAATTACAGAAATGCATGACAAAAACTTACTTGAAATAAATGAGAAGTGATACAACTTTGTAATTTAGCCCCTTCCGCGAAGGCAAAATTCTTAGACTCCTCCCCAGGACCGAGATTCGAGGTTTGTCAAGGTCGTGGCGAAGTAGCTAAGAATGAAGTAGCTGATGTAAATTTTTCCCCGACAAAATTCCGAACGGGTTTCCCTTTTAGTTCAGTTTGTCTCCGCCATGAATTCAACGTTTCAAAAGTAAGCTACTTTTGGAAAAATGCTGGAGTATGTATGGATGTATCATCTCGAACGGTTAATCTAAGGGCATTCGTCTATTGATAACCTGCGTTGTAAGACGGTTAGGAGGACAGATCGAAGTGGAGGTGGCGTTGTTTCAGAACACACACTATACCATTGTAAACATTTACAAAGTATGTTTTCTGATTAACACTTGACCATTGAGTACAGGATACGAGCAGTGTACATCTCATCATTTTTGTCATACAAAACTTACGAGTTAGCTCCCTGGGTGAATACAAGGGACAGAAGGATCCACTAATAATTACATTACTAGTGTCTCAATACTGACAAAATATTTCTTTAACGATGAATGAGGCTCATTGTTTAGTACTTTATATTGTAAGTACACTGGTATACTGAAGCATAACTTCATTTTCTGGTTTTCGGTTCTTTTTCAATTTTTGGTTTTTCAAAATGTCTCAGAATTGCATCACATAGTAAAAGATAAACCATGATGGGAAGAAAGGAAAACCTCAAAAATTTTAACCAATATTGAGTTGGTCTTGATGTTGGAGTGAATGCAGACGGACGTTTATGGAGCATGAAGGTTACCAAAGTTTTCTTGTGACAGCAGGATAATTCAGGGACGCTGACTGGGATTTTGCGCACTTATCTATATCCAAGTTAGGTAAGATTCAAAAATGGGGTTGCGGATGGTATCTGAGTAACCTAGCTATAATATCCTGCTCGACGGAAATCGTTCAAGGGTCGCTACTAAGTAGCCAGTAGCAGTTTTCTCGCATTCCTTTTCTGTTACAGAATCCCCAGACAATGAGTTGAAGAGGGATCGAGAAATAGCTTCCTGGGGAGAAACATTTTCAGGGGGAAAATATGATAAGATCTAGGTAACAGTAAGTTTAACTCTCGAAGAATTTTAGGGCCACCGTCCCCTGGCCACGTACCTTAACTACCGGGCCTTTAAACTGCTCTAGAGTATAAACCCTGAATTGTTGGCGATGCGGTAACCTTCAGTGTCTTAATGCTTCACAAACGAAGCACAGAAATTGCTATGTGTTTCAGATAAAACAAGAATTTCGTTTTCACGTGTTATCAGGACTTACTTCTGTCTGAAACTGGGAGTCATAATGGGCATCCCAATGGGCGGCGGGGGTAGCTTCGACTACCCCTCCTTTTGTCGCCGGGCAGTGGAAGAGCCTGCGTGTGTTTTACATTCTTAGAAACCACAGCTTTGTAGCCTTTTACACATGAGAAATAAGGACACAGATTCATGCAGCCTGTCGGCGAAGAGTGTCAACCATGACATCTTCTCAAAGTAGGGGCATGATCTTGACCAATTAGCCTTATTCAGGCGCGAATAGCAAAGCCCTATAGAAAGCATGTATACCGGGGACACACTTAAGGCCCCCGGAAAATTTGGAGGCCACATGATCTGTGGTGTAATCTGAGACAGTTTATTATTTTATTCATCAAATGGCTGTTTCCACCGTTTTGAGTTCGATTTCATTATTCAGCTACACCGTATAACAATCTATGGAATCCAGCATGTACCAACTATTTTTGTCAGGGTTCTGGAAAAAGTTAACGGCAGTTCTCTCCACTTTCAAAATTGTGAGGCGGGGGAGGGCATCCCCCTCCTCCACCTGTTGACGCGCATGCTGTCCGCTAACATCTGCCGTGATGTCACTTCTCCCAAATCATTTGAAATCTACAGCCATAAATGCGAGTGATTGAACCTATGGAAATCACTCTCCCCGATGTACACGTTTGTGACAAAACACGAACAAACGTTGTTGTGCACTCAGCTTGCCGGGACACGTAATTAACAGATGTAAATTTGTGTCAACTTCATCACAGAAATTGACGTCACAGATTTCAATATACGACATTGCTACTTGGGATGTTAAATATGTATGATGCAATAAATTACAACACTCGTGTATGAGAGCTGAACAGAGGTCGCTATAGTCATTTGAACACACCACACCACTCCACATCCATGCAAATATATTCTGATATGGTTCTAGAACACACACGCACACACACGTTATAAAGTGTACTCATCCACCGTCATAAAGGTACTATGGGCTGTCTCACGGCAGTTTTTTTTATACTAACTAGTTTTTTAACATTATTTGGAATGTCTAAAATTTCAAGGTTTGGAAGACATGCAATGGAGCTGATGCAAACTTTTGTACTGGTACTCATGAAAAAGACGTGTGCTTGTACTAACAACCAGAGACACTCCACTTGTACTCATACTCACGACAATAAATATGCAAGCAATCATGGATACAGGAAAAAAGGCTTCTCTAGAGGGTAAAGGCTTATTAAACCATAGAAGAAAAGAACTACAAAGTAAACATCCTTTAGAAGCTTGTATATTATGTCTGCATATATTTTGTATAATTGGAATGTAGTACAATAGTTTATAAGCAGACAAATGATACGATGCATTTCACAAAAGAAAGCAAGAAAACCAGTTTCCATTATTAAAATCGATGTAAATTCGTGATGGGTATTACAAGAACTCCGAAATTTCTATCTTATTTAACCAAAAAGCGGGTCATTATGAGCCAATTAAATACGTCAAAAGAGGAACAAGAAAAACAGCAAGTTTCCATAACAAAAATTACACTAAGGTCGTACTGGAAGTAAAAAGAACTCTAAAACTTCCATCTTATTAATGTAATTTCACACAAATTTTCTGTGCGACCAGTTACCTAAGCTTGTAACGACCTTTTGTACACTTTTCAACATGTTACGTTAATGGACGGGTTGGGAAATATTTTCACGCAATGTAATATGGGAATGGGTCAAAGGTGAAGTGTACCACGTTTAGTGTCCAAGCGCGGGTTTTGCATGCTGAACACGCAGAGCTAAACACGTTGCCGTTGTCATGGTACACTTGACCTGGTGACCCGACCGGAAGTACCGAATTTACCAACTCGTCTATTCAATATATATATGCTCCTTAATAAGGGTGAAGAAGTGTCATGTGTAAAGGACGGTTCATACTTCCAAATTTCTCGCGCGATAAAGCGATCAATAACCATATATGGTCAAAATATCTTTGCCGCCAGTTCGATTCACGGTCATCGCTTGGAGTTGAACATTGTTCAACTTTTCTCTCAGCCTGTCGAGATATCGCAAAGGAAACGGCTTCTGATTGGCTGCTTGGTCGGTGAACGACCTTTTGAAACGAGCTCACGATCCTACTCGACAACAATGGCGGACCTTTTCAGATACCGGCTCATTACATGTATTCGGGTTACGTGCGACTATCGGCGGCCTGATTGTGACAGTGAGAGTTGTCGGAATGGAGGGAAACAGTTATTGCTTCCCACGAATTAAGACATACAGGTTTGTAAGGCAGGATTTTCTTGTATTCCCTAAAATTATCACGGTAATCAATAGTGTACCTTGTCGTTGAGCCGATCAAACCGCATACACATATGTACTGTGCTTGGCCTTTGCATAGGCAGGTATTGGGAGACTGTGCATTGCATGGCAGTACTGCGAAAGTTGAGCTATGCGAGAAAACTGAAGTATGAATCAATTTTACATCGGCATATCGAGACCCAGCTAACATCCTTTAACACAGCTTTATAGCGCATAATGAAGTATGAACCGGCCTTAAGGCGTGATATATCGCGAGAAATTTGGAAGTATGAACCGGCCTTTATAAGAGCTTATAACGGGAGAAAACTTTAAATCTACAGGTATTTGTAATCCATAAAGGTAGAAATGAGTTCATGAAGTTTGTAGAAAATGTGGAAAAGGATTAGTTGTCACAAATACTAAGTACTTCGTACTACGGCAAACGACATTAATTGGTCAAATAGTTACTTAAAGACAGACAGTCATCACCCCGAAGTATATTTTTAGTGTGGGGGTATCAAAATTCTCAGTTGATGACTGCTCTTTGACTGACATCAAAGTTTGAAAATTTGAAAGATGCAGAGTAGCTCACATTCCACACAAAGCAGAGAGAGTGCTTTTATTACAATTTTATAGCATTGTATGCTCACCAGGACATGGCCTTAAGCAAAAAAACAGGTTTATTCCTGCACAATGACTAGCTTCATACAGTTATGGGAGGAGCTAGAAGTTGCATAGTTGGGTCAATGGCAGCTCCCTGGTTGGGAGAGTTGGAACTGTCTGGGATGATGAAAATTCCCCTTTAAGTGTTGCATTTCCATCACAGACTACTTCTTGCAAGAACTCCTCTTAAAAATGAAAAATCCTCTGATAGCATCATGACCTAAAGGGCTGTCTTTCAAAAGTCCTGCAGGCCCTCGCCATTCCTCTTTACATCAGTCCTGAAAAAGTCAGAGCCACTTCTGACAATTTCAAGAATACTTTTCAAGTTATTTCATGGCATACTAGTTGAAACTTCAACTGAGATCTGCAAATGTTCTCTTCAGTGGATTTGTATATAGTGGTATTTTAAGTACTAACCCTCAAGTGAGCTAATACCATGATCAAATGAGGACCACTTTTATAGCTACTGAATATTCATGATTATCTGTAACCAACGTTGCACCCAGTTTTGTGTTTCAATTCATGCTTCAAAGCATGAAAAACTGCAGAAAGACGCAATACGAGACTATATATAAATTTATGGTAATATCCCACCTTAGGTTAGGAACTACAGAACCGACGTTACATAGCATACAAAACTGTACATTGTAGTATGCTTTGAAGCATAACAGGTTTGTCCCAACTGGCTGAACCAACATTGAACGTTTTAAAAAACTTATGAATATTTATGGAGCACATGTTTGTGCTATGAGTTCGTATCTGAGCTTCGCAATGCATCACTGCTATGAAGAAAATGGTGAAAAAAAATCGACATGATTTAACCTTTTATGCAGAAAAGTCAGCCTATGAATATTTATAGTGTTTAAAATATAAAAGGTGCATAGACGTTAATTTACAGTCACCTGACTGTCACTAAATGTAAATCTGTATTTCATGACACTCTTCAAATAACTACCTTCAATACTTCTGCATCAGAAACTATAAATATTGCACATGAGTAAAATGACAATCTTGTTGGAATTACAAAAATGTAGTCAATACAATAACAGAACCTGTTTTTACTTGCAAAACGGAATCTAAAATCTTGGACAAAACTGTCAGAACACCACCCACCATTATTCAGAGTTGTAATCAGGTCATTTTCTCAAGTAATTAAACTGCAAGTCAAGTCACAAATCCTTTTCCTTCAAGACAAGTCAAGTCACAAGTCAAAGGGTTCAAAATAAAAATGTCATAAGAACACCACCCAAAACCTGTTTTTACCTATAAAAGTTTTTGCCTATAAACTAGACTGCAGTAGCAGTTCCTAGATGCAGACCTAATATGGAGATCAGATGGTAAACTTGACATTTCTTTTCAGGAAGATTTACGAATATATTCTGTCCACACTAGAGCAATCCAAGTAACAACTTCTCAGGACAATCAATGGATCACATAAGCCCATAAAGTACTTACTTTCAGTAGTTAACAATATGTTAAATAAGAAAAAGTATGCTCTTATGGAAAAACAGTTCGTAATTTAATTGCCAGATGTCAGTAAATTGCATCTAACAGTGTAAAATGTTACGTGGAGGACCCCTGACAGCGTGTCTTGGCCATATGACTGATGGTTAATCATTACTGGTTTGCCTCACCCAGAATTGCAAAGGTCACAATGCATTACAATATAAGATTTCTAAAAAAGTTTTTGCCGTTTGCAACCTACCCTGATTGGCTAGATGCCAGGAAGTTGCCTTTAACAGCTTTTCATTGCGATTTTTCGTGAGTAGGTCGCTCACACCCCATTAGGTCATCATCACTCCTTTGACGATCGTGAGTTTGGGCTGAGCTATCACACGGTGAACCCCCATCGATTTAAAATTCCCTTAATCCACACACACAGACTGTATTTCATACCCTTTATTTCACCATGTGGTTTCATTTTGGTGTCAATGATCTTTTATACACATTGGGCGTTCTTTAGTTTCATTCATATTTTGTAAAAATGAGGGGGAGTTTGCTCAACACCATTCGGTGCAAGCAGGGAAACTCCTTGGTGAAAGGGGCAAAGAACTGGAAAAGGTTGGGAAGCACTGATGTACACTAACTATAAACGTGACGTGTGTTTGTAATAAGGGGCTAGCCTTGCAGAGCATATACCATTTTGAATGGCTGATTCAATTAAAGAGCTACATTACAGCTATACCTTTTGGACCCCGGTCTTTCAATAGCCGCTCTACTCGCAGCACAATGCAATCTCAAATGCATGAAGGAAAAGTTTGCAATCTATTGTTACATAAATTTTGTGGTGAAAAAATTCATGCTACACTCAGCAACAAACATTGTCTTTCAGTGCTGCCAAGTCAAATTTGCTACAGTCCAGTCTAGTCTCTGGTCAATTAAGTCACAAGTCATTTTTTTTTTCAGGTCAAGTCAAGGTTGCAAGTCAAGAAAAGTAAGACTCCAGTCAGACTCGAGTCCAAGTCAGCAACTCAAGCCAACAATTCTGCCATTATTTCAGGCATGATGAGCACAATACATGCAAGTCCCTCCCTCCAGTACAATGCTGGATTCCCAAGAAAATGGTGCTCCCCAAATTGAAATTATTATCACCACCATTGTACTGTGATAAAGGAAGCAGGGTGATTGGGGGGGGGGAGGAGAGTGGGGGAGCAGGGTTTGGGTTTTTTCCAAGCCCTAAGGGCCCATCAGGCCAGTGCATAAACCCAGTTTCTGTGAAGAGAAGTGGATGAAGGTGTACCCCTCCCGTGATGAGGCATCAATCCATCACCGGCTAACCCATAGCCAAAGTAAGTACCCACTTCTGGCTGAGTGGACTGTGGTGGGTGGAGTGTAGTGTTAATAGCACACAGCAGCAACAGAGCTACTGTGTCTCAAAAACCAGAATCTAGCTTCAGATAATTTTTTATCACAATGAACATAAACCTGTCACCTATGCATGACATGATCCCTTGTAATACTGGAGAAACTTAAGACAACACACTTACAGTAACTGTTAGTTTGATTTTCAAAACAATGTGAGCCAAAATTGTGATTTGAAAATGGTGCTGCCTACTTTGAGATTTAGAACTGTTACAGTACTTCAAACACTCAAAGGAAAGCTGAAAGAATTCTATTCATTTGTTCTTTTAATTTCTTTCATATAAACCCCCTTAATGTGGTCTGCAATCTGAAACATAATAAACTTTTTAAGTTTTAGTTACTTTTTATTTCTTGTTTATTTTTTGTAATGATACTCGGTTTAATTACTGAATACTGCTGCTGTTTATCCCCTGTGCATCTGCTGACCTCAATAATGAGACTAGTGCATAGGTAGATGGCATGGGTGTTTAAGATGATTGGATGCCAACAAAATTAAAGCTCACAATCATGAGTGGCGCAGATGGATGTCTTTTTCTTAGTTCAGAAAAACAACAGCCTACATAGTACAGGCCATGTCATTACCCAACATTAAATCTTTCAGTATTAGGTGAGTTGGATCAAATAAAAGTAAAGTTCTGCTTGAAGGTTTTTCTTCATTAGCACACAAACTGTTTGAGTATAAAGAACCTGTGACTGGCATATAAAGCTGCTCCTTTTCCTCCTTAAAAACAGCAAATAACTTCAGCTTCCCCTCTCCCGTAACCCTCTTATCCCCCTATCACTTGCATATGATCCAGGAATGTCAATCCTATAGAATTATAAGTAACTAATTTCACACCTAAAAAGCCAAAGTTCAGCTCACGTTTCAACATTCCTGTTGTCCCCAATACTCTTTCCTATATGACACAAAACTTAAAAGAATTTATAAAAGGAAAATGTAATCATTATGACAGAAAAATGGACAAATACCATCACATTAAACACAGTATAAAGAAGATTATTGTCCAAACTAACTGGTGCAAGACACCATGATATGCTTCAAGAATCTATGTAAAATCTATCAAAAGCATAAATTGATCAAAAAAAAAAAGAAAAACCAACAAAAAAAAAAAGAAAAAAACCCTAAAGGCACTTTGGTATGTATTACTTTCCTTATAACTCAGTTTTCACTCCCTGTGCCAAAACATGAATTCTTGCAAGTTGATTCTTGAAAACGCCCTCATTTGATGATACTGTGCAAACAAAGACAAAAAAAAAAAGAAAAACAAAAGAAAATGGGAGAAATAAATTACATGTATATATCAGAAAAAGGTAAATATCTTCTACTATCACAAGTTATACTTTCTTTGATGTAAAGTATCTTACTGCATCATATTATGGAATAATGAAAATGTTAGAAGAAATAAGTTGTACTTGTGATGTCTGTCTCTTAGTAAAAACATAAAACTAAAGGGGTAATATCTTCACCCCAAACATTTTTTAGGAATATTATCACATCTCTAAATACAATTGTTGACTGCTCTTTGATTGACATCAATTCAAACAGTAGCTTCACCCTGGATGGTCAATAATGACTTATTCAGTCAGTTGTCTTCCTAAGCTCACATAGAGTAAGACTGTGCGGATGTGGCTGTGAGTAATTTAAACATGGTGCAAACTAATGGCGCTTTTTCCGGGAATAACAATTGAGGACAGCTACAAGTAAACTTTAATAGAGAGAATTCTGTTATGTTCAAGCTGAGATTGTAGAGTCTTTAATGGTTTCTCCCATAATATTGTCATGGTATCTTAACAGAATTATCTTCCTATTTCTGCAAGTTAGAAAATAACAATAATAAAAATAAAAATAAAAGGAGTACTCCAAAATGATGTGGCTTTTATGAGGTATATGACCACTCAAGTTTTAGTTTACAAGTTTGAAAAAATTTGATTCAAACTGATCTCTTCAAGAAATGCACGATAATTCTTACCAAGGTTTTGTTCTTTGTCTAATGTGTATTCATCCTCTGACAATTTGTCACGCTGTGAACTCTAGTAAGTGTAAAGAAAGAGAAGATGTAGATTTGAGGAAATCAGATTCTGATAAAAGTTTTGCCATCACATTTTGGGATTTCAATCACATCAATGCTTCAATCCCTATATGACACTTAAAAGGGATACTGTGTATGTGACAAAACCCCAAATTAAGAAGTGAATTTGCCATTTCAAGACATACAGAGCATGCTACAGTAGGAAATTTGCTGTATCAGTGGGCCCATTCTGCAAATTATGCTGCAAACTGCTTTAAGCTTTCAGTGAATCATATTTTACACTACAACAAAATATTGCCACATATATTCCCAGGCACGGATCCAAGGGGGGCGGGGCTTTCCCAGCCTCAGCCCCCCTCTTTTTCGCCACATCAACAATAACAAATACGCCAAAATTAACATAATATGCATAATATTAATCTAGGAAAATATTCAAGGGGGCTTTCAGCCCAGCTTTTCGAAATGTCTGGATCCGCACCTGATTCCAACACCTAGCCTTTAAAACATTTAATTTTAATAACATAACATTTCCACTGAATCAAAGTACTTTTACCCTGCTATTGATATTGAGAAAGACAATTCTTATACACATACTGTGTTTCCTAGTACAACTTTCTCACAGATGGCCTCAGTCATTGGTGCAGCAAAAGTCCAGTCCTACCCAGAATGCTTTGTTAATCTGAAATGTCACAGTCACTTATTCCCATCTTCACAGCATGACCATGTTTTATGCTATGAACTAAACAATTGCAGCATTTCATTAAAAAATAAAACAGATTGGAAAAGGTTTTGCAGTGTCTTTCTTTGACAAATACTGTACAAAACTTTTCAGTTTCTTTATTCCTACTATTATCATTGAAATGTGTTTCACTAAGTGATCATTGTCGTATGGGACATTTCTTTGACTAAACTTGCCAACATTCTCCCAACCATTTCTGACAGAAAAAGCATTATTGTTAGGGTCATCAGTGCAACAATGCAAACAGCTTTGATGAAAAAGTGATAGTCCCCAGAAAGTTTCCAAATGGTTCTTTGAGAGCACAGTATGAAGCAACAACCTATGGAAAGTACCATATAGCAGGCTTGGGTGTATAATCAACTCTGTTGGGCAGAGGGTGAGTACCTGCTTTGCTATCCTCACAAATCTCAGGTTTTAATAAAACACAAAAAAGTGACTCTTTTGGTCTTTTTCTTTTCAATAAAAAATCTTCCCTTTCAGTTGACCACTAAAAATGTGTATTAAATGTAGATAGTGGTAAATGTAGGCCTTCTAGTAAATTAAATCTTACTGGCGGGCTAGTAATTGACACTTTATAGCTAGTATATCCCTCTGTCAGTTAAGACACCATAGTAGAAATCATGGCTCCATTCACAGGTTCACCTCCTGACGCTGTTGGTATTCCCCCGCCCCCCCCTAAAAAAAAATAATAGCAATAATAGCAATAATAGTAATAACAGTAATAATAGTTGTCGTTATCATCATCATAATAATAATAACAACAACAAATGAATTTTCCTAAACTTTAGCATATCATTCACTCTCCAACCAAACTGCATTGTGTACACAATGTTGGTGCAGGAAAAAGTACTACTGTAGGCCTATATAGCCTTGAAACAACAAGGTACGCCATGAAATGATTTCACAACACAGAAAAAATTAAAATTGTGTCTATTGTAATTATTGGCACAATGGAATGCGGTGCAATACAGTATCTCTGCTTTATTCAAATGATTTTTGATGCTACCACATTAAGCAGTAAATTAAGAAGACTTAACAAAATGAAACTTAAAGTAACTCTTACAAAAATTTCAGCATCTTTGAGCTCTGCTCCATATAGTTCAACCTTGAACTGGGAAAAAACCAGATAGGATGATCCTGAGGGTCTCCCAATAGAACAGGTGTATAATTTGCCATCATGGTCAGCTTCCAGATCAAAGAACCATTGCTGGTAGACAAAAAAAAATACAGTTTATTACAAATTCCCAACCATTTGTGGATAAAATGTGAAATGTGGTAAACAGGTATATGAAATTGAATAAAAAAAGCTGCAGTACTGTTTTGTTAACCTACAGTAGTGTGAAATTATCTGATACTTTATCAAAAGCTGCAGAGCTGTAAGGTTCTTAATTTATAGCCAGCAGAATTGCAATATCTTTTACCGTATCATATGAAAAGAAATCACAGTTATCAGGCCTTGAAGGAATAGTTTACTCTATAATTACAAAATGACTACAACATTGAAGAAACCTACAAGAACTTATGACTTATGAACTCTTGATAACTGTACAATGGATGCATGGCTTCCACCTTTAGTGTATGAAGATTTAGTGCAGTTCATGTTCCTGAATACACTAACTGAAGTTTTATGATGTAATGTAATAATCCACAGTATTCTGTGTCATCCTGGTTAGGGTTGCACTGGTATCATACTTACTGTACACAAGTAATTTTATGAAAAAATTTAACAAATTATCATCAAGTACAAGCTGATTTAATGATGAAATGGATAGCACAAGATTCACAATATGCAAAAGCCAATTTAAGGTGACAGAAAGGGAGCAAAGTACAGTATTTGACTCTAACTACCGTAGCTGTATTAAATTGTTTTCTGTTTCTTATCTTATTTTCATCAACAATACCTCATTGGTGCCACCTTGTGCAGCATATGTGAAGGAGCATTCAAATGGTCCCTGCAAAAAAGCAGAATTTTTTTATTTAAGCATTACTGTAAGTATCTTTTTACAAGGAATACATGTTTTTAATAAGTAAATTACAGTGTTATGAACAGTGCCACCTTTAGAAAAGGGTTTCTGGTTTTAAGATTTAGGTCTTGTCCACTTCAGGTCACGGTTTGGCACAATCATGCGGAACAAGGGTTCTCCACATCTTCCAGCCTGTTGGAAAGTTGGCATCTCTTTCTGTCAGGGTAGGCGAGATTCAAAGTTACATTACCCTCGTAAATGTACAGTTCATACAGCATACACATTCATAATCATACACAACAAGTGCTGTGGAATGACTTGATTCAGGGATTCATACAACTTGTACTGCAAGAAGTAACTAATTCAGGCTTGTTTGGAAATCATCAGTAGAAACCAAAAGGGAATACATACATGAAATTTATTCAGATGAAGTTACTAGACATCCGGGTTTACCAGGACATGTCCTCTTTTTGGTGGCTTACTTAATTGCCCTTGCATCTTTTTAAAATTGATTTAGGCATCCTGATTTCTTTTTAATTTTTTAATTTTTTCACCAAACTTTTGAAATTTGACCTACTTTACAATTAAAAATTGCCAATATTAAAAAAGCATTGGCCAAAACATTAATGACTGATCAAATAAATCACAGAATGTGACCCTATAATCCGCTCTTTACTGTACTTACCTGTATGTAGCTGTACATGTAATTTTTACACCAAATGGGGTTATAGTATACAGTAGGAGCTTAATGCTGGTCCTGTTTAAAGGTTTGATCAAGTAGGCTTGTATACGTACTGTACAGTTTGTACACATTACTAACTTACTATAGGCAGAAGACTAAATGTAATACAATGTGTACATGTTGCTGTGAGCTGAAGTTTGCACAAAATGCTTCCCCTGGATCATAAAATTTCAATTCACCGAAACTGTGGTAACCCTATAAGGCTACAACTGTTGTCCAGTTTGCATGTAGATGCCCTTTACATCAACTTTCTTCATAGGAAATGGGGTTCCCTCCAGTGTCTTAGCCAGGTCAATTCTCCAATTGGGCATTCTGAATGGATGGCCTAAGGATTTCTAAGAGGAGGGCATGATCCCCTCCCCTTTGAACAAATTTTTCAATGGGAGGTATGTAGATTGCAAATAGTGCAGTACTTGACCCAATTCAACCTTGAAAATGAGGTGGGAAGTACAATTTAATAACTGATTCTTTGCAAGACAGAATCAAGGTGATTTCTTTGAAAAAAACTACATGCACAGAAATTACTCTTCAGATATTTTTGTGCAACATCCTATTGGATTATGTGACATTTGACACAAATACTGCAGCCTACAGGATGGCTCAATCACTGGTTCTCGCCCCTTGCAGACCCTACCCAGGTCTTTGAACTCAGGGTTTTCACTCATCATTTTTTTCAGGTGTCACAGACCCTTCAAGATAAATTTACAAGAGTCAAATTTAAAAGAGAAGGGGTAAAAATAAATTTGAGTTTAATACAAGTTCAACAAACTTTATTCCTGTTTTTTGTTTATTTTCTATATTTGTGATGTTTTTCCACTATCTTTTTCTTGTAAGACATGATATTCAATCTGTCGATAATCAATATGGGAAATAGAAAGTGCTACATTTTGTGAATTAATTTGCACAATGAATGTATTGGCAATATTGCGTTATCATTACTTATTGTTGAGGCGAAAAAGCTGTGCATCAGTTTGACCCCAGAAGTTTTGTGTCTGTGTGTCAAAATGAAAAGTTGTGCGTCATTGACCCGGGTGCCCAAGTCAGTGAAATCACTGTGAACTGTGTCTGGCTTTTACAGAACCAAAATATACATATTAGCCCTCATAAAAGGTTGTGACTCTCAGAAGTACTGATACAGTAAAGGTACTTAAACTGACGTGGCCTCAGAATTGACGCACCTACACAAATAACTCACTCCCAAACCAGTATTAAATGTGATGCATGCTAACCTTTGCACATAATACAGTATGTAATCAGAACTACCTGTATCCCACAATTTGAAATCAATTTCAAGTATATTCTGAAATCAACTTAATGCCATTTTGGAAGGTTTTTAGAACTCTACTAATAGAAGTGAAATTCATAACTAAAAATGGAATGCCCTCAAAGCAACTTATATATCCTCAGTTAAATGTTTGGGACCATATATGCTACCACTGTGTTTGTTGTATTTACAGTAAGTCCTTGCTGTGATGCACTGTATGATACAGGCTGCGATATCATTAAAATTTTAATCTTTCAAACATTGCATCTTTCTTACTGTCAGTACGTATGTCACTTTTCTGAGGTAACACTACTGTACAAGTAAGCATTTTCCTTCAGGCATGTTTTCATCTCTCTTTGTCTAAAATGGTGATGCTTTTGCTATTTTTTAGAAGGAAAAAGTACAGTAGCCTACTGTAGCTCTGTTTATGCCAATATTTTGTAGATTTTTGGCACTTGCATTATCCCTGTGGCTTCAATCATGCAAAATATGAGGTACATGCCTAAATTTGGTCTTATGTACAAACTTGAAATTTTTCCTTTGATCAAAATTTTATTTTTAGCCACAAACTGCCTTCTTACATCTTTATTGAGACAAACAAAAGATCACTTGAAGAATCTCATATAAAAAAAACCACATAATACAAAGCTGATTGACACCTGCAGAGGCCAGAACACTGTGTGCATCAATTTACAGTACTGTAAGGTCCTTTCACAACTCAGTGAAACAGAAATCAAAGGGCTGAATTAGGCTAATTTTGTGTTGTTTTTCACATTTCATTTCATTTTGTCTATACATACATACATAATTTACAAAAAAACAAACCATGATGTAGTATAAACAGGACATTAGAAAAACAAATAGATGTTTATCACAGCTAGTGACCTTACAGGAAAAAGAAAGAAAATTTAGCAAGAACAAGCAAATCCCACCTGCTCACCTTACCCCTCAAAAGAAAGAAACAATCACAATCACATGGAATGAGAAACTCTACTGCAAAATATTGTTTGGCCTGTGTGAAACAGTAACAGGAAAACCAGAAAGAAGCATCCAAGTAGGTATTTAATGATTTCCTACAAATATATTGGCACTCAAATCCTTCAGTGCATCAATTTTGAGCCTACAATCCTACAGTACCTAATACAGTACATGCCTCACTCACTAAAAAGGGTGTTCATAGTACTGTAACTTAATTGTGATACATTGTAACTTCCTAAACCAGTCTTGTGTGTGATTATTAGATGAAAAAAGCACTTTCAATAAAACTTTGTGGCAACACTATTTATAAACATGCACTGATTCAGATCTAAGCCCACAGGGAAACAAGCCAGAAATATTACTGCCTCTTATTACACAGTACAGAGAGCCACACCTGAAGTACAGCTTTAGGACAAATGCAGTCACCCCACTTTAACTTAGCATTCATGTATTTTGAGAAAAGAATATGGAATGAAAATTTCACCACAGTATTTATGACATTACATATTAAGTGCTCTAACATATTAAAACTAGGCCTTAATTTTTGCATACCTTTACATATGGCCCGCTGCACATCATCTGTTACATATTCTCTTAGGGCTTAAGCCTACTGGCCTACGTGTAAGTTGCACTGAAACCTGACTGGAAAATATGTACAGTATATTTACACCTACGGCTAATGTCTTCAGCATGCAAAATGACTTTTCATACTGATCTGAGGATGGTTCCATTTTCCTGCCTTTTATATAAGTAGAATGAGTGTATTTTATATACGTAGCATATCAGGGAATAATTTCTCCGGTATCCCATCGCAATTGGCTACACAAGCTGGCCAAATTGCTACGCAAACGCAAAAATGTGTCGCTTTTTTTGTGTGCATAACCATACAGTTTTTAGTGATTTTACACTACAGAAGGAAAAATCCTCAAAACTGCTACACAAAATTTGAATACAGTACTTACACGTATTTTTCCCTGAGCATATTGCACCAATTTTGCATGGCATAGAAATCAAGGAAAGAGACCAGGTATATATCTGGCATAAATCTTCAGTGGATCAGTTACAGTACAAACTTTCCACAACTGACCTCAGCCTCCTGTGCAGTATATAAAATTGCCTACCAAGAAAAGAATTTTTGACCCGGGGACATTTTAAAAACATTGGGAGCATTTTGGTAGTTGTTGTTCTGTTGTCTGTATTTTGGTACAGGAACATTTAGATTGGTGCAGAAACAGTTCTTTGCCTGTTGCAGCTGTAACAGTGTAAGTTACTGTACAATAACATGTTAACGTTTGGCCTAACTTACAATACAGTATGACTGACATACAATGGGGATGATAATCTTTGTGCAGTCTGGCTACGCACAGCTGCAAGTTACAAAGATTTAAAGACCAGGCTAGCCTAGATCTGAGATACAGTACAGTACTGTAATGTTCACTGCATGTGTGTAGTCTGAAGATGCACGTAGAATAGATTTGTCGCCAGAAATGTTTTTTTTTTAATCCTGCCAGTATACGAGAAGAAGAAATAGAAAAGAAGAAATTATACGTAAAGTAATAACATTTATTATTAGTTAAGTTACTCTGCCCCAGTCTGTGGACTGTGGTGCCGTACGAGAAAAGTGATCGCGGAAAGGGTACCCGAAATGGAGGGGTATCTTCGAAAAGAAGTGCACCTACCAAATATCGGCTTAGGAGATGAACCTCACCACCAGGTTGGACGTTAAAGTAGTGATGATTCATACTTTCATCCTCGTCGCAATTGACAAGGTATAATTGATAAGAAATAAGTAAAACTACGGCTAACTTCCAGGTGTCCATCTTTCCAAGGGAAGTACACGTCAAGCCTACTCAAGTCCAATATAGGGTGCATACAACAAAGCTTAATGTATACCCGACTGATTACGTTGAAATTCCGTGAACGCAAAATACGAAAGTGCGTGTGATTCGACTCTTTGGCAGTGTGGCTGAGTGGATAAGGCTGCTTAGTTTGATCAATGAGTTCACAAGTGTATCAACTCACTGAGCCCCACTCGATAGAGAGGGTTTTCTCCGTATTACATCTTTCTTCCCCAGTGGTGCGTTTAGCGGCAGAGGTGACAAGGGGGCGATTTCTTCCCCAGCTCACAAGCCCACGAGATCTCTGAAGGAAATTTTTAGCACTTTCAAGGTCTTACAACGAATAATCGTCGTCAACATCAGGAGCACTTAACAGGATACACTAGGGCCGTTCATATCCAATCCAGTAGTCTAACCTCCTAATGCTTATCGTTTTAGAACTGCCAGGCTCAATTTACTTGAAAATTTTTGCCTAGTTGTCTCATTACAGTAGGGGAATTTTTTGGTGGAAATGTGTGTGTGTGTGTGTGTGTGGGGGGGGGGGGTAAAGGATCTTTGAGGCAAAAGTTACTGTGTGAAAATATGAAAGTCAATGGAAGCTTCCAAAAAGTGTGTGCCCCCCACATACCCCTTTCCCCCATCGGGATTTCCGCCTATGCACCGTATAACCTACAACGTAAGTGGAATTGTTACAACGAAATTAGTGCAGCAAAATTGTTATTTCTAGATAGTAATCTGTAGGAACATACTAGGAAAATTTTGACCTTTTCCCCTACACAAAAACTTATAGCTACGCCACTTTTCTTCCCAGTAAAGCTGTTATGTAGGTTGCCTCCAAAATCGGTTGAACACTCAGCGCACTGCATTGAAGTAAGCCTCCTTTACTTTCTGCAGACAATTTTTTTTTTCGCCAACTTAAGTCAATTTTCTTTTCAGAGTAGTAAACCTGTGACGATATTCAAGAGTGTAAACAGCTTGAAGATTTTTAATAGAATTGTTAGGCGAATATGCACAATGTTTATAATTATGGCTGTGGTTTGCACTGTGTCCCTGATGATATTTGTCTTTATCTTTATCTTAAAAAGCAATGAAAAGAGTACAATATAACTTAAATGGTTGGGCAACGGTAACCAAGGTAAAATCATAGCGTTATTTAAAACGTATGCTTATCATTATCAAAGAATAAAACTGAAAATGCTCACAACATCATGCCATATCACATGTGATATTTCAATACCCGACAGACAAATCACCGGTGGCTCACCAGCGGTTGCCGTTGTAGGACCGCCGTCAATGGCTCACTGTCGGCCCAACTTGATGGACCATCAGAGGCCCGACAGACAATCACCGGTGGGCCTCCAGCGGTTGCCATTGCAGGGCCGCCGGCAATGCCTACAGTGGTCCGCTGTCGGCCCAACTTGATGGACCGTCAGAGGCACGACAGGCAAATCACCGGTGGCCCACCAGCGGTTGCCGATGTAGGACCGTCGGCGATGCCGACAGTGGCCAGATGTTGGACCGACATCGGCTTGCTCTCTGGGTAGTTCAGCTACATTGAAGTGGCATAGACTTAAATAAAGTTTGGATAGGTTAAAGGGGTATTTAATCCCAGCATCATGGTCTAACTTGCATTAAAATCCAGAATGTGGTTCTCGAGATCACAGCAGATGAATTTGAAAAATTTCACCCATATTGAACTTGAAACAAGCACACGTGACATCATAATATCACATTAATGAGCTCTCGTTTGAGATCAAACTATCTCAGACGTGTTAGGGTAGTTCCCCTCCATAAGAAAGGTATTAAAACTGATGTAGGTAACTATCGCCCAAATTCTATTTTAAGTGTAGTTTCCAAGATTTTGGAAAAGGTTGTCTATAATCAAACTGAGAAAAACCTAGACCAAAACTCTCTGCTGTATGATTTTCAATCTGGATTTTCCATTAACACCTCTCTCATTTACTTATCAGATCTGAAATGAATCTTGGAATCTTCACTGGTATGGTTCTTATTGACTTACAAAAACCTTTCGACACTGTCAATCACGATATTTTATTACATAAACTTAAAGCATGTGGCATGTCAGACAGTGTTGTTTTATGGTTTACTTTCTACCTTCAAGACAGAGATCAGGTTGTCGATGTTAATGTTTTTTATCTAGTAAAATGACTATAAATTGTGGAGTTCCTCGAGGATCCATCCTTGGTCCGCTCCTTTACTCAGTTTATGTGAATGATATGTACTCTGCTGTTTCCTGTCAAGTGATCCTTTATGCTGAGGATTCTGACCTTTTGGTTTCTGGTAATAATATTAGTACTATTGAATCTACCCTGAGTATGGAACTAGAAAAACTAAATTTGTGGTTAATTGATAATAAATTGTCTCTGCATTTGGGTAAAACTGCATCAATTTTATTTGGACCTACTAAAACGCTAAAACAGCATCCTAACCTTTAGATTCAGTGTAATGATACTAATGTAAACTCTAGTTCTTGTGTTAAGCAATTGGGAGCCAGGTTAGACTCTAATTTATCTGGTGAGAGCATGAGTCATGATGTCATAAAAGGTAATACTAGGTTAAATTTTCATGCTCCAGGTATGTCAAGATAAAGTTTTGCGTTTTGCACTTGATCTGCATCCTCGCACTTCATTAAATTCTTCACATTTTTTTAATATGAATTGGCTTCCGCTTAAGCTTAGGGTTTCTCAATTAAAGTTAAATCATTTGTGCAGGATCCTCAATGGTTTGGCTCCCAGTTACTTATCACTAGATATCCTGTCTACAAATCACTCCTACAGTACTAGGTCCAGCGTCTCATCTGTGTTTGTACCTAGGTTTTCTACAAATCATGGTATTAAACTTTTAAATTTACAAGTTGCAAATTGTAAAACTCTTTACCTGCCAAAATTCAAAGGTGCATTAATCTTAGCTTTTTTAAAACTGCAATAAGTAGATATTTTTATACTAAATTGGGAGAGGAAGAGAGCTCCATATTTTTTATACTTTTAATTTCTAGATTTTCTGTGAGTATTGTGCTGTACGTTATGTAGTATTTATTATACGTTTTTAGGGACCGCAGTGGAAATAAGTCTGCTTGTCAGACTTTCCTGTGTCATCCCTGTACATGCCCACGTCCTATTTGCTGTTCGTAATATATTGTTTTATCTTTTTGTATGTTATTTCTCCTTGTTCCTCCTTGTTGTGCAAATAAATTCAAATCAAATCATTTGTTTCTCCTTAAACGTTTCAAACAATTTCGTCCCCCATGATCTTAGCCACGTGACTGCTCATCAGTGTGAGAAAATGATACAACAACTGTTTGGTTCAAGCTCACATTGGATTGAACATGCACAATTTTATCTGCTGATATCCCGAGAACCACATGTCGGAACTGAATGAAACTTTCAACCAAGAATGCTTAGATTTAGTTCCTCCTTTACTTATTAACAATAATTGTTTGCTTCACCCCTTCCTTTTATTTTCAATGTTTTTGAGTAACGGCGCACTGCTTATGACCAAAATGGCATTGATTGCACGCCGTTTCTGGTGAAATGTCTGCAATCCATAACATAAGTAACCTTCCTATCCTCAAAAAGTATACTCATGACGCCTTCCCTGTAACTGAACATGTATGTTGCACTTGTGTAATACATCCCTCAGTCTGTGGAAAACTTTCTCAAAAGAACTCTCTAAATTCACCAGATTTCACCATTTGAAGTCCAACGTAGCAAAATTTTCCCCCAAAATGACTCTAAACCCCAGACTAAAATATATCGTGTGCCTTCAGCTCATGTCCTCCTAGAATAGTGGCATTTTAACTTCATAAACCTCAGTCAGATCTCGAGACATTTTTTAACACATTTGGGGGCTGGTCGCCTTCAAGATCGACTATTCCAGTTAATTTGCTGTCAGCATGTCCTTTTTTGATACAACGATAACACGTAAGTAAGCAATCATTTTTACCTTAATTTCCCATTTGGGATCCCATCAGCATGAATGATGGATGGGCTGTCATGATGAGCTTTATATCAAGTAGGTTATTGACGTAACAATGATTACCTGTACGTGCAGCGACTCATTGCCCTTCACGCAAATATGAGCGTAGCTAAGACCACTACTCACTTCAGGGGAACTATGTTACTTATAAATAATGATGCTGTCAATCACCGGGGCAAAACAATGAATATAGCAGCCTATGCTTCTTTTTACGTACACTGTTAAAAATGTCAGTATAAGTGTTGTAGGATTTCAGAACAAAAAAGAAAAAAATGCAAAGAAAATACAGAAAAAATGCTGTCAATTTTTGAAACCAATGAACAGCACTTCTTTCTGTATTCTTTAGTAATTTCTTTATTTTTTATTTTATAATTCTACAGAAATTTTTAACAAGGTAACCTAAACTCGTATTATTCCTTGCATAGTTTTAGCGAATAAAAGTTTCTTATTTGTTTGCTATAGGTGTTGCTGTTACTTAGTAAAGCATTAATTCTAAAAATATAAACTGTTTGGATGCAACTTAAGAGGCAGAGTCCCATTTCTTGCAGTCTTGCAATCTGAAAGACATCGCTACAAAACGTTCCGTAGTATTATGGTAAGTGCCGACTGATCATGCTACTCATCTTAGATGCTACCCCTCCCCCAAAACAGAAACCCAATAGGCTACTACGAGTGCCTGCATACGATTCATGGTACAATACATGGTCCTTTTTCAAAACGACTGCATGGGTCAGGCGCAATAGGATTCCAGCCCTCGGAAATGTTTAACATATTCAGTATGATATTAATAACATACATGAGGATGGTCGAGTCATACCAAAGACTTTAAAAATGGAACCTTCTGCCATTGTGCGTGATGCTCCGCATAAGCAATGGAGTAAGGGAAAACAAGCCAGTGAGCCACAACTGGAAAAAAGGCCGTGGTCGTCTCGACTTGAACCATTTGGTTGGAAACTGGGCCATTAAACCTCATCTTACTAACTAACTACATGAAGATGGACTTTACAGTTGAACTACGTAATGTAATTTTTTAAAGACACGCTAAGAAAGTAACAATTTTTTGACAAATAAATCACACAAAAATTTATTTGATAGGAAAAGGGATTGGTGGCGTTGTGGGGAACGAGAGAAATCCCAGTACATTTAAATCCGGTCCCCGGGATGGGGGGTGGGCGCCCGAAACAACGCCGGCCCAGATATTTCCCGCGGCAGATGAGCTTCCACACGAGAAAACTCGGAAGTTTTAAGCCGGGTGGGAATTGTCAGCAGGAGTTGTTCCGTCAGGCTAAAAAATAATGCTCTGGCTTTGAGGAGTTTGTCATCTTTTCATATTGATTGTTAAAGTAAAGCAGAAAGGTTTCATTACGGTGGGCATATGACAAATTGTTCTTGTGCTAAAGAAGTCAACGATAACAATTCAAACCCTTTAAGGTATTCTGCCTTCCTTATTCTTTATTCTAGTTATAATATCAGAATCCCGGTACAGAACCTATAATACCCAGTGTTAACGTTACAATAATGACAAAGAGACTTTTATGTTCCCGAGGAGAAATTCGGTCAGTAAAGAGTAGCTGAATTGCACTTGTATAAGCTACCTACATAAATGACTTACCTTAAAGGCAATAGGCAGTCACCCCAAAATTTGCTTTGAAAAATCAGGTAACTTGCAAATCTCCTCTTATTGCATTACAAGCACATCTGAAGAAGTTTTGAACATAACTACTACAAACACTGTAGGTAAAACAAGAAGAAATTCCCCTGGAATTTCACAATTCACTAACAAAAACATTGTCACATGATCAAAATAGGTCATTCATGAACTAGAGTGAAGGGGCATATACTAACTCTGATTGGCATACTAACTTTGCATTTCCCTTTAAGCCAAGGAGTCGTCACTCAGCACTGCTCTATGAGATTTAACATTTTCCAGATATGTAATAGTTGTCTTCAACTGAATCTTGCATGTTAAGGGTTCAAGCCAGTAGCCAAAGGGGGAGCAAGGGGGTCAGGGGAGAAAATTTTCGCCCCTAGAAAATTTCAAGCTGCCCTTGCCTTACCACATTTTTACACACCTTGCCCCTGAAAAATATTTTGCACCCCCTGGAAGCTATCTCCCCTTCCAAGTTCAGTACCGTGTCTGGCTTCAGGCCTGCAAGCGTTCAGGGGAAGGGAAGCCACTCACCCCCAGTTTAGTACCTTGTCTGGCTCAATGAGATTTAACATTTTTCAAATATGTTATAGTTGTCTTCAACCGAATCTTGCATGCTTAGGGTTCAAGCCCGTGAAGGGAGGGGCGAAGGGGGGCGAATCCTCCTTAGAAAACCTCTCCCTCTAGAAAATTTCAAGCTGTCATTGCCTTTACAAATTTTTACACATCTCTCCTCCTGAGAAGTATTTTGCCCCCCCATGGAGGCCAACCTCTAAGTTCAGGGTCTTGTCTGGCTAAGGGCCTGTAGGGGTTATAAAATAGATTTTGGGGGGGGGGGAGGTAATGGTTTGAAATTAAATGACAGCAAAACAGGAATCATTCAAATATCTTCAAAATTCCGATCTGTATCTCCCATCCAATCACTCCAGATCGGCACTGCTCACATCGAACCTATCCAAAGCGCCAGAAACTGGGGGGGGGGGGGCATTTTTGACTGTAACTTTACAATGGATCAACAATGCCTGTCGAACAGCATCTATTTCGCTTCATAAAACTGGTTAAATTAGAAAATACTTGGATCAAAGCACCCACCACAGAGAGTTTAGTTCATGCTTCTGTATCTTACTCGATAATTGCTGTAGCCTACTGTATAGCCGCGGTCACACTACAACGAATTCGGATCGGATTCCGATCCGATTTTTGTGAGTTTTTATTAAAATCTTCTCCATCTCTGGACAGAGAAGCCCCAAATTTGCCAACCAGTGTAAATATATGATTTGCATCAGAAGTCTATGAAAATAAAATATTAACTGATTTTTTCGTGACGTCACACCGACAAACAGCTTTTATCGGACACGAGTAGTCCGATAAAAGCTGTCTGTCGATGTGACGTCACGAAATAATTCGTGTAAATTTAATTTTCGTAGTCCTGCGATAAAAATCATATAATTACACAGGTTGGCAAATTTTGGGTTCTTTCCAACCCGAAATGGAGAAGATTTTAATAAAAACTCACAAAAATCGGATCGGAATCCGATCCGAATTCGTTGCAGTGTGACCGCGGCTTATGGGCTTTAGGACTCTAGACTTAAGAAATTGCAACACATTTGGAACTAGGCTCCAAGATTAGTAACACTCAAAATACCCAGTGATCATATAACTCCTTGTCCTTCGTAGCCTTTACTGACTTCCTGATGTAGATCGACTAAAATTCACAGTTCTTTTGCTAACATTTAAATGTCTACATAGCTCTGCTCTTGCCTATCTACAAGATCTTGTTCAAGAGTATGCTCCATCTCATTGCCTTCGCTCCAGTTCAAAATTGCTACTCTCATCTTTTCCAATCTCTACGCGGGTATCATGGTCATCGTTCTTTCCAGTTCTCAGCTGCTTGTCTGTGGAACAACCTTCCAGTTAAAGAAGCTACAACAGTCTCAAACTTCAAGATAATACTCAAGACCTATCTCTTCTCCAGCTTTCGTCTTCGAGATTCTTTCTTTAGCGCAAAGGGACTTAAGTGTGTTTTGCGCTCTATAAAAACTGTGTATTGTTTTTAAGAGGCCCTTCAAAAAATTAGAAGAAAATGAAAATTAATCAAAACTTACACATTGTATTGTTTCTTGAAATGTCAGGGTCAACCCTAATGTCGTTGTGGTTTAACTTACAGTACCTGTAGCTATGATAATTATTATTGTTTTCTGTTGGACAGCTTTGTTATCAGCTTTGCAATTGTTTGTAATTTTGATAAATATTTTTGTTGTGTTTTGGTGTTTTCACGATTGTAAATCACACTAAGAGTATTGCATTTCAAAGTATTTAACACTTATTTTCTTTGAAAAGTTTATGTTTCAGTTTAAATTATGGACCATGGACCTATCCTTAGTATCCACTTATTTCGTTGTAGACATAATGAACGTACTGCTTTTAAACAGGAAACGTGGTTTACGAGAAAGTTGGCTTTTTAAAAGCAATGAAAACAAAAGTCGTGTTTTTCTTCTCAGAGTATAGGTTGTATTATGACGGACAGGCAAGGTCAAGAACATTCTTAGGCGATGTTCACACAACAGTAGTCACTATATTTCGCACCAAACTTTTGGGACACAAATTTTCACAATCACTCTCTTTCTTCAGGACATTAGTTAGGAGTCCAATTTGATATAAACTCAGTATGACAATACCCTTACACTTAACCCAAACTTGTATAGTGAGTAGGCCTACTTAGATTAATGTAATGTACCGTGCTCAAAGGGTTATTGGACTGAAGTAATTGAAAAGAAGTGCGGAAACTAAAATGGAGAATGGGAGATAATATTGAATGCTGCCCTCTACTAATGGAAAAAAAAGATTGGAAAAAGACTCAAATTAAATTTCAAGCCGAATGATATCTAAGAGTTGGAATTCCAGTAGTAGTAGAAAACAATCGCATTTACTGCAGGGCTGGAGGACTCGAGTTCGGACTCGAGGTCGAGTTCGGACTTAAGCCCGCGTTTTTGGACCCGGACTTGGGCTCGGGCTCCCTGGACTTGGACTCTGGCTCTCTGGACTCGGACTTTGGCTTGGACTTGAAATCGAGTCCATTAAGCCCAGCCTTTTTCTTCATCATATTATCTTTTTTAATTTCAAAATCCTCCCAAAAGCAACAGAACTCACCATGTACTAGGGCCTAAGTTTCTTTGATATAGCCTACAACAGCACTACTGTAATTTTGACAGTCCTACTGTACTGTAGGTATGAGAGTAAGAGGAGCCTGATACCATGAAGAGATCTTAGTTTTAGGAAGATTTCTCAGTTCCTTATCAGCATCTTTACAACCGATTTAATTTGGTCCGTGATACAGTATTGGAGGGCATCAGGAAGCAATTCATACATGTGCATACAGCACTATGATAATGCTTCGGTAGGCTTAACAAAATGGATTAATGTTGGATCTTTTATGTGTGTATGTGTGTCTGTGTGTGACAATGAGGTGGGAGGGTGAGGTTGCTGGTTACTAAAAAAACATTTTTTTGTGATTTCTTTTTTTTTGGGGGGGGGGGGGACGTTGGATTAGATGGGTTAGCAAATGCATGATTGAATCAAATAGAAGGGCCTACTACAGGAAACGCCTCTTGAACTGGCTACAGTTTACATTGTGTTGCCTGGGTTAGGTCTATGAAGGATATCATAAGCTTCAGTGTTTATGGTAGGCGTGTACATCGAATTCAAATCCCTTTATCACTATCACTGTGGAGTAGGCTATATATTTACTCCTGGCCAAATTGGAAATGGAAATCCAAACCAGTAGTGAATTTTCCACTCTCCTATAATTTTCTTGGCTGCTGTACCCATTTTTCCACTTAGATTCATATGGGAGGGATGGGCTAAGTGGCAACAGTAGTACTGTCATATTATATTATTACATTGCAGGGGGTCTTTATGCTGCATGCTAAATGCTGCATAACAGTGTAGGCCTACCATATAGTTATACTGATTTTTCACCTAGCCTACTGTACCCAGGCTGTCCTATTAACGACTCTACTTGACTTGTTTTACAATTTTGGACTTGGAATCGAACTTGGACTCGAGAAAACTATCTTCGGACTTGAACTTGGACTCGGGCCCTTCGGACTTTGACTTGAACTATGGACTTGAACTATGGACTTAGACTCGGACTTGGACTCGAGCTTGGTGGACTCGACTACAGTCCTGATTTACTGTTTTTGTGTCTAAGCTAGTTATTTCTCCTTTTTAGCTGTGATTTCTCCTTTTTAGCTGTTTTAAATACTCAACATTAGACAGTTCTCTGTCTTGAAGAATAAAACTCCGAAGTGACGGCTAATGAAGATATTAGTATAAAGCTATTCAGTTTTCGTGCTATTGATTTATAGGGTAAATTTCAACTAAAATCCCATTTTTTACAGAAAACATGTAGTGAATGATATTTTACTATTTACCCCAATTGGAAATTGATTTAACAGGCAGGTAAAATCCAGTGCCGTAGCTAAACATTTTTTTGTGGGGAGCAAAAGCAAAAAAATTCCGGCAGATTATTATCTTGAAGTAATGATGTACTTTCTACGCGTAGCGCCACCATCATCTGGCGTGAAGCGAGCGAAAAGATTAGATTAAAATATCTCCGAAATTGCCTTAAATGAAACCTCCAGGCCTTGTCAGTAACCATTTTGATGTGTAATTCTGCTTAAAAACATAAGAAGTGTTGTAAGTAAAACCCTAAGAATATAATTTTAGCTACTAATTTCCGTTGTAAGAATTTTTAATTATGGTGGTAAAAATTTCAGACAGAGACTAGAAATTTCCGACAGAGGCGTTCGGAGACTTTGTGGGGGGCGACCGCCCCCTGTCCCCCTCTAGCTACGCCACTGGTAAAATCACCGCAGGGGATTTGTTGAAATATTTCAAAGTTTCTACGAGATCACTTTGTTGCAAGAAAGCAATTAAAATAAGTAAAATTTAATTCTTTTCAAACCTCGTGCGTGCTATTGTCTAATTTGGAAATGGTATCAAGGGGCTTCGACCCCGACGGAACACAAAACAATGGCTGTAATAAAGGTTTAGGACTTCGACTCGATTCTGATTCTATATTGGACCAGAAATTAGCTCGAAGTCCCAGGTATCAAAATCTGCCCATATTGATTCTAGTCGAGGCTACACAATGAAAATTCAAGATGGTTATGACCTACACCTCTCTATTGATATTTGCGGAAGTGCTACGCACGAATGGTCGCACACAATCATCTAAATTGCTGGATGGATCAGAAAATGAAATTGACCTCACAAATTATGTGACAGGACACATAAAATTATAAAACCATGCGGATTATACGCTACGTTATGAAATAGACCAGATATGGGCCGTACCGAGACTTAGTGATTAAACCAGGGAGCTGTTATTTGGATGGAGATAGATCGCTTTGAAGTGAGGTTTGTACCGCCAAGGTCACTCAGTAATCCATCCCTTGTATCTTTCTTGACATTTCTATAAGACTTACACTGGATTAGGAAGTTAACACAAAAGGGATTTGTCCTCTGCTAAATCTACAGTAAGACTGAGGGTTTTCCTCCACTGCCACAGCATTGCCAGTCGTCAAGGAAAATGAAAAAATATTGCATCTTCGACGCTCGGCGACGCGCATGACAGTATATCAGTTAGGTTTTATGTTGAAATATGAACAAGAATCTATATCTGGTTATTTCTGGAAACTTCCGGAAACTTTTCATATTGTTGTAACAAAAGCTAGACTTACAACTCGTCAACTCATTTGCATACGGTATCTTGTATGAGAAGGGGCTAACTGTATTCTTTTAAATTCAACTGAACAGCCGTTTCGAGTTTATTAACACCTGCTCTAAACATGTTGGCGGCGCAAACCTACACATCAAAGTATTGTTCTGCGCAGGCCACTTGTTAAAGGATTACGTGACTTGAATGATATCGCAAGGTGAGTGCCATCAAATTGGAGCCACCAAACAAAGGGAAAAAATGCCTTTGCTCAAAATAAACGGCTTATCGTTGGTAATCTCCCCTCGATATTTTGGGTCTTAAAGTATTAGCATAAATTAAACTTTACGTTCTATCTCCATCCAAATAACAGCTCCCTGATTAAACTGAAAATAGTTAGGACTCAGGAGGAGGTGGTAAGTGCTCAAAATTGCCCCGGATTAGAGTTACTAGGATCGGAATTGGTTCTGACTAGGTTTAGCTACACTCGGTTACGGCTACACTAAACCTAACTGAACAGACTATCAATCACAAGGTTTTTATCTCAAAATCTGTCATGCCAGGCTTTGCTCCAGCGGACTACCTGTAAAGAGCATATAGGCCTCACTCTAATATCAACAATTTAACAATTTTGTCAACATCCCAGATCTTCCTGGGGCGTCGCCCCTTGGCTCCACTTATGACCCTGCAACTGGCCCCTGGACCCCACGCCGTCAGGAGAGCACTTCTTGCTCCCGAGGTGCCCTCGGTGCCCTTGGCTCATTCCATCCCCCCCCCCCCCCAAGTTTCAGAATAACTCTCCGCCAATGGTAAAGAGAAGATACATTTCTTAATACGTTTCAAAAATGCCAGCGGTCAAGACTAAAGAACAAAAGCAACTGTTTACAAAGGCAGAAGGGAATACTGGTACAGTGTGTACAGACTCTGATACTGTGCACGATCCTAGCTAAAGTTTAGAGAGAGCCAAACACAAAGCAATTTTACCTTAGTTGATTGGTTTTGATTTGCGGCTGCTTACAAGAAGTACTTTTAATTCTTCATGGGTCTTACTAGACATCGATAAATAAATATCTCACTAAAGATTCATTCCAGGGGCGAGCGAACGTTTTATAAAGTGAAAAAAATGTGTATGTGTGTGTGTGGGGGGGGGGGGGACCCCCAGTAATATGACATCCGTCATCTTCAAAATCGCTCGACTCAATTACATTCTCAGTAGTCACTTGTTGTCTGGATTCCGTCATGAGGGGATCCGTCAAATACATGTGGTTTGATCAGAGGCTCTGGCCTATAAAAAAGACTCGGCAGCTTCCAGGTATGTACGGAATTATGGATGTGTGATGCTGAACTTAGTATGGAGTGTGTGCTAAGCAAGTCACGAAAACTACTGTGCTCGGTAAAACATCAGGCTGAGGATGACGTGGACAATTGGAAAAATAAGGAAACTATGGTTAAACCCTTGGTAGAAGTGACGGGATCAAATTTACTGAAATAAACAAGAAATATCCAGCGGTTGGAGCAAGGAATTGTCATCCCAAATTACAACTCCCTGATTCTACGAGTACGGAAGGACGGAAAACCGAAAGGGTCTTTGTGCCATCCAAGCTATACTGGCAACTTTAGCATAAACGTACAGAATACTTTCAAGTCGGGGGTACGGTGGGGGAGGGAAATACTTTCGCCCGAAATTTCAACTATGTTTGCCCGAAAATTATATGCATTCCGGTACCAAAATAGCAAACATTATGTCTGAAATGGGGAAGGATGCCTTATACGCCTATAAATTTTCAAAACAATGATTCCGTGTAAGGTATGTCATGTATATTCAGATCGATCTTCATTGCACTGCAGACTGGGAAATATTAAATGCATACAAACTGAGCTGAAAATCATTATGAAAGAGTGTGTAAGCAACTTTGGTAGTTTAACTTCAATTTTAGAATGTAGTAATCTGTCTAAATCAGTCCTCTTCCGTTTACTCCTTAGAGGAAAAAAATTGGAGACATTTCTGAGCACTATGTAAAGATGAAGACCATGGCTGCTTGCCCCACTTGATCTGTCTTTAAAATTTCTGTAAGATATTAACAAAGAATACAAAATATACGCATTTTATCTGATTTGAACTGATTTTGAATAAGACTTCTGTTAAAAATAACTTACTCTTGATTACATTTGCTTTCAGAGATATGCTGCCACCGACTTCTGGAGTAAAATTCCTTTCATCCCATTGGTAACCCCAGATTATCTAAACATTAATATTCAGATGTCTCTAGAGTCCACTTTGTATGGTTGTTCTAGCTATGACAGCGCATTTCAAATTATTATCTAAAGTCACTAGCAAACCACAAGAGTGTCTTACATTCAATTATACTCTTCCAGCAAAAGACGTCATCCGCCAGTTAGACCGTTTTAAGAACAGGGGTTCCCGATTTCACACGTTGCCCCAATTTTACAAACCATCTCTTTACCTTACTTGGCCTCAAAGAACAGTCATATATTATCACCCACATGCATCTCTCCGTGATTAGAATTGTCAGTTGTGTTTCCCTGTTTTCACAAAGAAGAGGGTACTCACTCTGTGACTTTTTTATGAAAGTTTGAAATTCACCTTTACTGTTAGATGCTATTTCCCGGCATCTGACATCAGAATAAGTACAACCAGAGACATTTTGTTTGGTATTGCGCATTGTTAAGCAGTTTGATGACTGCAGTTTCGGAAGAATTAACCCACAGTGATGATCATGTATCCGTCAATACGGCAAAAGCACAAGGGATTTAGGTATACTTTCCTCAGGAAAAGATGGCATGAAATACTGTTTGATTTTCTGGCATTTATAAATTAACATTAGTATCCAAACTGTTTCATTCAACTTAAGAATTGTCTCGACAATTGAAGACTGCCTCTGCGCAGACATCTATGATCGTTAGGCAATTAACATAAATTAATCAGGTGGCACATTGAGCCATTCATTTCTGTTGCCGGGAGCCTAAATACGTAAAAAGTGAGTATCAGCTAAAAGGATAGATAAAAGTTGCAATACTTTGCATGAAAACCATTATTTAAAAGCTTTTGAGTATAAATCGTGACCCTTCAAAAATGTTTTGCAACCCAGTAGTGAAAGCGAACTCAAGATTGGGAAGTAATGTTTAGGCCAATAGAAATCAACTTCAGATTAACAAAACTTACCAAGAATAAATATTCCTTATTGTAGACTCAACATATTCGGGAACTGGGTCATAAAAATTGGCATTTCCCTGAGGCTTGAGTGTAGCATGTAGCATCGTCTTAAACAAGGTTTACCGTCAAAAGGAACAAGTCGTGTCATTGCACCCGGTCTGTTTACTCGGTTACTCTTGTTTTCTGGCACTTATAATTTAAAGTGCGCCTCCACTACATTTTCCGACCGAGTGATGGTGACGAATGAAACGTCCACTTCCTAATCGTTTATCGCACATTAAAGTTTGAGCGTCACGTTCATCCCTGACAAAACATGAAGTTCAAACACTAGTCCCCATTACCAACGGGAGATCGAAGTCTGCACCTGCCGCGCAGTGAAGGATCTTAAAAGTTTTGTAGAAAAATGCGAATGCTGTCATTTGATCTTGTTTTGATAAGAAATGACGGCACTATGATACGAAATGGAGGGCGAGAATATCCTATGAATTAAAACATTATCAGAAATACCACGAACTTGAAACTATAAACTAAACTTGAAAGGCAAACTAGATACGAATGAGGTAGACTGCTGGTGCCTTTTAAAATCTAGCTCGGGTCGTCGAGTGATAAGACGGGGTTTATGATAGCAGCTTACTAAGACGAACGGCATGTAGGTTTTTGAATACTGAAAACATGCACCTTGACATTTATCCGACCACATGGAATCGGTAACAGCAACGATCGGATGCAAGATTAAATTTTGCCAAAAACTAGGAAGGTTTTCTGTCCCTGATGTATCAAGCATGAGTCAAGATATTGTGGAATGAAAGTTTCCGCAAATCACCTTACCTGCTTAGGCCTTCTGCATAAATAATCTGATTGTCAAGTGCCTGGCAGCCTTACATCATGAGGATAACATCTTCTTTGATACAATTGTCATGATCTTTACTCGCTTACTGACCTGTGAATCATTTCAGCCAAGCTAACTGAGGATTGTGAACGAATTACCTGCCTTCGGCTTCATATATTGTCTTTTACGTTTTTACATTACAAAATGAATTGACAAGAGTCCCTAACGACACGTCACATAGCAATGCAACTCATGTTTTGTAGAGGACTTACAGTGGAGTTACTTCGTAGATTTTTATTTCCAGGAACCAAGCAACGATCAGGCTTAGTGTGCATTTACTGCGCATATTAAATCATGTATAATGAACACAAAGGACACATAATTGAACCCATTTGGACCATCATATTCCACTTACAGTAGTTTTTTTTTTCATTGGTTGCCGTACATCATGACGTGTTACTGTATCAACAAGTCAACAAACTACCGCGTATTGACCGCTGTCGGTCTGGGGGCGGTTAACTTCACTAACCAAAAAAGCTCGGATCTTTCAAAATGACATTTAAATGTCAGGCCTTGAAATTTGCAGATGAAGTATAAACATTTTACTGTTTAACGGTAAAAGTTGAGGAGCGTACCTTTTACACTTCACCTTTATGGCAGAGTAAGGAGGGCTGAGATCCCTGATTCGGCTTCCCACCCCACCCCCCAAGTTTAGAAGCCACAAAACCTACTGTATCGAATTGCGAAGTGATAAAACCGAATATCCATTTACATCGTGTAGGAGAAGTTAAATATATATAATAATAAGTTTGGCTTTGTTTGAACCCTACGTACTACAATATTTTACATCCTTACGATCAAATACAGGATTGTACTTGGGGATCGAGGGTACAGGTGTAGTGCAGCACATCCTGAGAACATTCTTTCCGAAGTGACTTCTTATCAAGGTTCTTTACTAAATCTTGTAAATTTAAATGATATGCTGCATTGGCTCCTTCTGTGCATATTCCCTTTAAGAACGTGGCACCTTTTTAAGAACTCGCCCCATAACATTAGGGGACGGGATTGTCCTAATAAAAAAAATCCACCCCAAGAATTTTGGAGCACAACTATTATAGTGACATGACCTAATAAAGCCACTTTCGAATTTCGTGCATCGATACAGTCAACAAAGCGCGTCAAAACTGCTGTCACAATCAGTGCGTCAATTTTTGATACAGCACGGGCATAGCAAACTCCCCTGCAAATGGGCGTGAACCTGTTTCATATTTCAAGCACGAGCACGCCAAGATATGCAGCCTCAAATTGAACGCACAAACTGCCTACACTGAACCACGCACAGACAGCTCTGTACAAAAATTGTAAATAGCGCCAGCTGACCTTATTAGGTTACTTCTGATGTTAGGCTTGAGCTGGAAACGCTGAACTTGTCGTAATGGTATCTCTTGAAAGGAAAATTCTGTGGTAAAGATTTATAGCTCTCAAATAAGGTCAAGACCGCCAAAAGATTTTCAGGTACAAACAGATTCACATTCTTTTGTCTTGTTTTATAAAAGCGACAACTTTCTTAGAGTGGCCTTATAAGGTCGTGCCATCATACTATTGATTTATTACATAGTATCATGTCTCGTCGGGTCTGAGAAAGCATATCTCTAGCTTTAAAGTTATTTCACCCCATCCCCTTTCAACACCTGGTCAGGCTACGGGACTGTGTTTACTCCCATTTTCTAAGCGCTTTCAAGGCTAAGTCCTGCACCTCTAAACCCCAGCAGCTGAAACCAACTCGGTGATGAGGCACAGATGAGGCACATAGGCCTGTGGTGATCAGGAACGGAAACAGGTGGGGCGGAGTCGCAGATCCCCACCCCTTCAGGTCATAATGGTTTGCAAACCAGGGAAAATTTTCAGGGTAAACACCTTCCAACCTAGTTGTAGAATGTCTTCCCATACCCCTATGGAAAGCCTTAAAGTTGAAATCATAGGAAATAAGTAGGACGTAGATTTTCAGATCACATTCGTAGAAATATATGAATCTTGAAAGAATAAGGGTATTCCGAAAGACAACAGTTAGTAACTTACCAGTCTCTGATATTTGCTGCTCGAAAGTTCTTTATCCAAAAACAAATTTGTTTTGAATGTTTTGCTGAATTTATACTAATTTTTAATTGCAAGGAATTGCCTCATGTTAACATTTTCTGACATGTTCCCTCTCCTCCTCTTCATTTCTTTTGTTTTCTTGATAATATATTTTCTACCCTCCCCTCAAAAGAGAATATCTAACTCTAATTTCTCCCACTGGCCAATTGTAAATCGGATATCATGCAAGACTCTCTTCGTGTCGTCTTTCGTAGAGAGGAGTTCGATCACTGTTAGATGGTTTCATTTGCTCTCTGCATGCTCGATGCTGAAATGTTGAAAATAGATATACTCCTGGGAATTTGCTAGAAAATTATCTCAAGGCCAAATCTTATATGAGATTTCTTTCTTATAAATCCTTCTCATTCTCGTCGGTTAAAACTATCATTTGTTATAGACATCTTCCGATTTTTGTTCTGCACACAAAGCCCCACAAGTGAAAGTTTCTGTTTAGATCATCAAGGCATGTATATTTACTATATCAATATTTATAAAAACAGCTGACAAACAGTTTAACTATGAGCAGCTCTCCAATGACCGTGAGCTTCAAAATCAGTTTGTGAGGAAAAAAATATGAACCCTTATAACCTTCGTGCTGCAAACATTTTTTTATCAAGTACATGTTATTTGTAATAGGCCATTAATTCCTACCAGAAGGTAACTACGCAACCCGTCCTGGATACAAACTATCCGTCAATCGCTTAATGCGATACAAACTAAAAACACAGAAATTCAAATGTGTAGAAATACAAAATCAATCACTTTGCAAATTACGAATGGAAGCGATTTGAAAAAGTACCTTTGAGCTTGACGAGTTTTACTCAGTGATAAAGGATTACATTAGTTGTACTTAGCTTCCTTCTTGACTCTCCATATGGGTTGGACTTTTAGACTATACCGCCCTCTTTATGAAGTCCTTAATTAAGCGAAACTTTCTGGGATGTCTTTTGTCAGCAAATGATAACATTGCAAAGTCACAGGTCTTTAGTTTCCAGCGTTTGGCTTTAAACTTGATGCCGCTCACAGTGTAATATTAATGTCGGGACGATCTTCTGTCTTCGATGCCGGTATCAGTCAATAATTATTGTACCGGTCTAATTTCGGCATTTGGTGAATTTATTTGAATTGAAAAGCTAAGCTTATGCCAAAACGAAGTTGTTATTTACAACTTTAAATTAACTTTATGAATGGAAACTAAAGCACAACATTTATGTCCTTAAGGGAAGAGCCACAGTATCATTGAACTGATAGCATCTGCAATGCACAGCCTTTATTTTGTGTACATCATTAAGCTACCTTATTTTAACATGCCCATAGCGGATTTATATCGGCCGATATTAGGACTTGCGGTACCAGACATGGGTAAGCCCGTAGCTAGACAGGGTACTGAATTGGCAAAAAAGCTTCCAGGCGCGAAATGCTTTTCCCGGGGGGGGGGGGGGGCGGGGGCATACTAAAGTGTATTAAGGCAATGGTAACTGTTGATCTTCTAGGGTGCGAAAATTTTTCCAGCCCCCCCCCCCACCCTTGGCTAAATGCTTTTACATGGGTAAAAGTCAATCTTGAACATAAATTGCAGTCCAACACTGCAGAGTTTCAGCCTCAGAACAACTGGGCTCGGACAGTTGTTACATACTAAGTTTAATAGTATGAAATGTCTGCTATGTTGCTATAGTTACCCGAAAGAACGTTTTTATTGTACAAACGATCTACTTCGTTTCGTTTCGTTACTTTGTAGTATAATGGCGCAATTTGGGAGCGGGGCTATGACCCTCTGTTGGAGGAAGCTACCGCCAGTGGAAATTTTCCAATTTCGTCGGAGAGCCTAGTCAATACGATCAAGTAATTATGTAGTCCCCGACCAATCTTACCTGTGGTTTACCTATATATTTGTTCAGGACAGTGTTTTCAATGGGAGCCCAAAATTTTCTGCACGCTATAGAGTTTTGGTCCTTTCAGTTTCCTCAGTAGTTAAATGGTACAACTTTTTCCCCTTTAGCAAGTAACGTATCCTTCGGCCCCGGAGTCTACCGGGTGGACTAAACGGGTTTTATGTAAATGTTCGGAATTTTATCCAATATCGCATAACGTAGTTGGTTCTGTTGTCTTTGTCGTACGGCGGTGCGCAAAGTGACTCGCCCAGGGAAGTTGACTGTTTCATCGGGCAAACGAGGTTGATACAATGCAATGTATGTAATCCCCGACTTAGGGTCAACCGCCAAGACAGTTGACCTACTGCTGCTTTAAATTGGTACAGATTGTTTTATGTATACCCCTAATTTTCGCGCGCTTGGAGCGCTATGATGCAATTTCTCATGTCAGATTTCCCGGAAAACACTAAATCAACACGCAACACGGCACTTCAAGTAGGCTATTTACGGATATTATGCAAAATATACCCTGGGAGGGAAGAGGAAAAAAACAAGAGGAGGAAAGGAAAATTAGAAGAGTCAGCTATGAAGTAAACCTGAATTGCCGAAATTTGACAACTAGACTTGCTGCAAGTCTTCATTATGGGCTAATATGCAGGTTCTGCAGACGTATCAGAAACTAAGGAATCTGGTGATTTCTTGCGAAAGGGAGGAGAAGATAGACAGAAGCCATACAAAAACACTGTATTCCTTTCACAATGTACGGTACGGTACCAAGGTAAAATAACTGCTTTAAGTTTAGGGTAACTTCGTTGTGCAACACTGCTAAAGATTGAAAAAGGATTTGTGCAGAGAGTCTAACTTGTTTTCCAAGCATACAACATGTCACCTATTGGGACATTTTGCAGAAACAAAAACAAAAAAAAAAAAAACAAGGAGTGACTATGTTTTCATGAGAAAGAGAAAAATAGAAAGGGTGGTAATGAAACGATGATAAATATAAACAAATCTAGGCCATATCTTCTACATACGAACGCGAAGCTTAGCGTGTTTTCTTTTTTTCCGGGATAACATGTGTACCGCCGTTCTGGGTCAATCTTTCTAAAGGATCACGCCGATAACTCGCGTTGACGCGTATTGGGCAGGAATTATAAACACAATGACTATTTGTTTTATCAAAGAATTCAACCATTAATTCGTTTTGACTTTACTTCACCAGGTTTGAATCGCTAAGTTTACGTTTCCTCAAACCAACTGATTGCAAAAAAGTGGTATTCACACCTTTAATAATAAACATAGGAAGGATGTTGTTACTTCCAAAAATTGATAACACACCGCAAGTGTTTCTGTTCGTACAATAATTGCACCCAAACGCACCGTTAAGACTGAATCACGGAAGCTTCCAGTAGTAAGGTTCACTACCATTATTTTGCATCGTAAACATGTTTCACGCATTACTGTCTAAATAGTGTGAAATATCTCAGCTTTTATCTCCATCCAAGAACTGTTAAGGAGTTCAGTAAAACTGCAGGTTTTGCATTGAAGAATAAAATAAACGGCTTGACGTCATCCATTCCAAATTTTTGAAGATATTTTTTTCAGAAGCTTGAGGCCTAAGTGTGTCAAAGTTGCGGGCTAATACGTTTACTAACATTACACAGGACAAATCCAGCTCAAGAATGTATTTCACAATGACATGAACTCACAACATTATCTCCGTTAAAGATCAGAAGCACGGGAATTGCGATATCCAAGGAAACCTATATTATCATTTTGACTGCGATTAAGTGCACGGTAGTTCAAATGCGCTCTGCTGCAACTGCACAAACATTGCCGTTTAACTAGGCCAATCATAGTGAATAAGTTGAATGTTGCGTCAATAAGGGAAATGTTGTGGAGGTAGAGAAATTTCCGCCCAGTCCTTTAAATTCTAGTAATCTTGTTCGGAACGAGGTTTGTAGGTTACAGAGGTAATATAAAGGAAAGTTCATCAAATTAAAAAGTGCAAAAGTGTTCATGTGCACGCTTGTGCAGTGCCATCGTTATTGCGTTGCATGTTCAAGTGATTCGGTATGTAATGTGCAATGATATATCACGTATGTTTCCTTTAACAGTTTAAAACAGGGTTTTTCCAATTCTTTGTAACTCTAGGCCCAATTTTAGTTATTGAAATTACCCGAGGCTTAAGAACGAAAGGTGAAAATAAGTTCTACTTACATTTATAACTGGAGGACACTTTTAACATTAAGCAACGTAAACTAATAAATTCAATTTTATCGGAGGAGTTGATATAAAATATATTAAAAAGTCATGATGGATATAAAAACATGCATTTTTTTTTAAATTTTTCCTGCCGTCTTCGTGGCCTACCAGACGGCGCTTCACCGCCCACTGGTTGAGAAACGCTGTTGTAAAACATGTCACAATACTTTTGCTACTAAATTACAGCCAACAGGCCAAATAGCTACCCGTTTTATTTTTGATATGAAATATTTAAGTAAAATTAGTTCCGAAACATCTTGAGAAATACTTGAAAGGGTGAGGCTTAAGTTCTCAAGTGACTCTCTAGATGTGAATAAATATAGACTGTTGAAGATTCGAGGAGCCCGTGATGTGAATAAGAAAAACAAAGTCTCTGTTAAGTATGATAATCCAAATTACAGTAGCACTGTAGATCGGCCTATAAACTGTTGAGGACCCTGGGATCTTTAAGGCAAATAAGAGCATTTTTTCTTAGTTCAGGGTTGGCCCGGAATAACCGCACAGTTACAGCTTTGCAGTGAAATGCTCCCCGAAACAATGAGGTTAGCTTAAGAAGTTGTATATAGGGGGCTGTACTATATTTATGCACGCGATGCTGGTCGGGATTCAGGTTTGCATGAAAAGTGGCCTGTGGGGTGGGATGTCTTTTGCTAAAGTTCCTCTACAATTAACTTAGTTGCCTAGTAAACTAATCAAAGTCGCAGAATGGAATCTTTCCTGAGATGAAACTCAGTGAAATGCTGTAAACCTGCACTGCTGACTGTGCCACTTTTTTTCAATCATAGCAAACTTTTGTCTGGCAAGTAAAGCCACAAAGTATACCCGTAGTGTAGGTTGTTCCCTGCCTGTTGTGTGTTGTCTTGAATATAACTTTGTTCTCAGGAAACTTGAAGATAAAGAACTCATCACTGACGCCATCATTTACTTGATAACCGCCATCTTAGAGAACATGCTGCACTGCTGGGTGTACAAAAGGATGTACATGCCGGTCCTCTGAGCAGGCGAACTTCGGCATTTATGACTCTGTGACGTCATAAGCATAAAGTCTATACAGCTCAGTGTTGGCTTTACATATTGTCTATACATCTTTTCACTTGTAATTATATACCTTGTCAAAAGGAAAGTCTGAATGTATCTTTTGGCTCTGGCTTTATCATACTTTTTCCAAAGTTCCCTCGACCAGGGGTGTCGACTGGTACTGTGACACGAATTTTCTTGAACTGAATGTAAAGAAGACAAAGGAGATGATGATAGATTTTCGGAAATGTAACACTGAACCAAATTATGTAAACGTCAAAGACAGTGTTATAGAACGGGTTTTTAGTTATGTGGGTGTAGTGTTAGATAACCGACTTGCTTGGCATGATCATATTGACTATTTGGTGAAGAAATTAAATCCTAGATTATACTGCTTTCGTAAGCTAATTAAATTTAATGTCGACAGTCGTATTGTCGAAATGTTTTATAATTCAGTTGTATGGAGTATATGGATGTACTGTATTGTCTGCTGGGGTGGGAATGTGGGTAGTGTCAATAAGAGACGGATTGACTCTACTATCAATCAGGTAACTCGTGTATTACCAGTTTCGCAACACACGGTGAACTCCTCCTACCAGCGTGTTTTGGAAGTTAAGCTGAGAAATATCCTTGACGATAGCACACACCCCCTGCATTTGAATCTTGATAGCGCCATTATCCCCCGTAGCGGTAGGATGAGACTACCGTATGCTGCCACTGGTAGACACAACTCATCTTTTATTTCACAATGTATTAAATTATTTAACAGTTATTTTAATAGATAGCCAACTGTTATGTTTTACCTTTCATCTGTATTTTAAACATTTAAATCTGCTGCCGGTTTTCCTATCTCATCATTTACTTTTTAATGTCATATTTCTTTTATTGTTATATCGTTTTTATCTGTAGTTTTTATCTGTAGTCCTGTACTCGTTATTATTTATCATTTTTATTGTTTATTATTTTACTTCTGCATGATTTTACTTTTTCATGTACTTGCGAGTGTACAATTACCCTTGTAGGGATACAATAAAGTTTTACTTGAACTTGAACTTGACTCTCTGGCAAAGAACCAAGTGGCGAAACCAAACATTACTCCCGAAGGAGTTCTGCTCCCCAAAGGGTCTACTTCCCCGAAGATAACATATGTTCTGAAATGATGTAAACGACCGTGCGCACTAACTAGAGTCAATGAAGACACATCTTACACTGCTACCCATGTTCTGCAATACTCAGCGGACGCATCTTACTGACTTTCCCGAGACGAATTCAAATTTAAGACATATGTGCATTAGGTAGGCCTAGCACGTCATTGGTTCAAGAGATGCGCCAAAATGTTGACTGACAATGAATGTAATCACTTTCTTGGAGAGGGCGTGGTGCAGACCCTGTTACTGAAGAGATGTGTCCTATCCGTGATGTGGATGGTATGGAGTATTGATTATGTAAAAATGACAGTAATTGAAGGTATTTTAGGAATTTTGTTTGCTTCACATCATTCCGTCGTGGAATTCTGCATTCAGTGAGTGATGTGAATACCCCATCCTGTTACAGAAGCTCTCGCAGCTCAAGATTTCAATAGTCATGATACAAATATTTGAAAGCAGTGTGAGCTTTCATATGAGGAGTACCTTGTGCCTGTCAAGAACTACTACAAAGGTCGATCGGCTACGATACTAACCAAATTTAGTATGTAAGTCGAGGGCGGCATAATAAGCAGTACCTTGTTTAAGCTGCCTTCATGTTATGTGTATCATGCAAGTGTTCTTGTTATTCTGTTGGGGTAAATTTTATAGTTTTTGTCATAGACGGGATTACGGGGGACACGGGGGCACTTGCCCCCCCCCCACTTTTTTCCAGAGCTTAAAAAATAAAAATAATAAAAAATGAGCGAAAGGAAGCGAGACCAGAGAAATTATACGAGAAGTTATCATAGCCTATCATGATTAAAATTTTTCAATGTTAAATGAAGGAAAACATTAATGTCAAAACCATTAAAATGCTAGGAAGATTTTTTTCGGCGCGCTTCGCGTGCACCTCTAGGGAAAACTGACTAATATAATTAAAAATTTTGTCTGGCGCCTTAAAATTTCTTTTCTCCTAAGTGCGCCACTCTATTATGACTTGAAGCTCAGTACGTCACAAAATGCACCATGGTTCTTGCAAACAAAGTCCCAGACCCTACCCATGTGAAGGGAGTCGCAATTCTGGAAAAAAATTCTGCGTGCTTCGCATACTCCTTATATAAATCGATGTCTCATTTGTACTGCTGTACTGCTGTGCGCGTAGGAAAACTTACGTGGAATTGCCTCGTTATTACTTGCTTGAGTAAATTACTATTTCCAAAATCCTCGCTACACCTCTTGCTGTTTACTTTCCTCACCAACTACCACCATCCTCAGCAAATGGACTGACGGTTACTATCTTAATTTGCATCATCGTCATAAAGAAACTATTTCATTAGCATTCCAAATTACACCTGGGAGTAGTAGGAGCTTCTCAGAAAATGGTCCAATATGGTGGCAAAAGCCGCCAAATTTAAGAAAAAATTCTCGAGGAGAACCCTCAGTCCCCAGCCTCCGGCTTCGTCCGTTCGGCGCTTACGGTTAAAGGCATTGTCTGGTGGCATTTTCTAGGGGTCTTATATGAAAGATAAAAATTTTTCATTAAATGTCATCCAAACCCCATATCAAAACGCCATTCCTAACTCAAGATATCTCTTCCTAAAGATTCGTTTCTTTTAATAAGAAATACCTTCAAGTTTCCTCAAGGTCACAAAACGTGATCCAAAGTGGGCAAATTGCCTCAGATTCCTTTTGTTATTCTTTATAATTGGCTACCTTGTTTGTCCTTGAAATTTGATACCGTTGGAATGTTTAGATGTTTTTCCGTGTAGATATAGTGAAAAACTGTCCCATAAGTTATGGTACAACAAATAAAGTTATGGAATATTCAATATAGTTATATCAACATTATAAAGAAATAAAAAAACTACATCAAATCCATTTGCCCAGATGACATCACAGATTTCCCATCATGCACTAGGGAAACTGAAAATGTAGTACTTCTTCAAAAATTTGTATCTTCCGAATGCAAGATGCTATTGAGATGGGGTTTTCACTGCCTAACACAGAAAATTTTTCTGCTTTTTTTGAAAGCATCAAATTTGGTCACCAGACCATGCTTTTAAAGGCTTCGCCGACCACAACTTTCCAAGATGTAGCCTTCAATAAAAATTAAAATTACTTCCCTGGCAATTTAACTGCCGACGCCCTCGACCATGTCCATGTAAAAACTCCTCATAAAACATTTCATTGACTTTTTAAAGTATCACATAGTCTATAACCCTCAAAATCGACACTAACTTATTTTTCACACTAACAAAGTTGAGGGTTACCTTCATGGCAAGTGTCGAATATGTACTCCTCTTTTGACGTACATACTCTAATACTCAAGTTTGCGGAAGTTGGCATTACGAGTGCAGCCGATATAGGTACAGGAGTAATACACGTCCCCCAAGCGGGTAAACTTTGAGGAGGACTTGTCCAAGACCATCGACAAAATGAAACATGACAGAAAGAACCATAGAGCAGGTTATAGGCTCCTATACCCTGCTCTACAGAAAGAACAGGGACCCGGGGAATTAAGAAAAATTTTTATGCAAAAAAATTCTGCATTTAAAACTAAAGAAAAACAATAGGCTACAAATAAAAGTCTCAAACGCTGTCTCAACGCTGTTTTTTTTTTCGGCGAGCTTCGCCCGCACCCGTTTTATATTGTTTCGGGATTCGGGGTTACTTCTTGTGGAACATCTTGCTTCTCATAGCTTCGCACAAACTCTTTTATTATCGTTGAAACCACCAATGCCCTCATGGCCATACGCGGCCGAGGGGGAAGTTCCCCCTCCCCAAGAAATTTCAAAGCAAAATTTTTATCACCATCGATCTGTGTAAACTTACCGACTCTTTAAAGATTGTTTAGATGCAAGTTGCAAGGCACAGAAAGTGTCAAACCCGGTTACGTAATAAGAAACGGGAGCTTATAGAAGGGGAGCAAGAGCCCTGTAGCTCCCCGTGAGGACACTTTTCTTAGCTTTCCTATTACTCATATCCCTAAAAAGTCTGAAAATGCATTTTTTTCAGCGCGCTTCTCGCGCACCCACTCTGGAAACTACATCTCCCATTCTTAAAATTATTCTTCCAAAGCCCCGGGAAAATCTCAGAATAATCCATTCTCCCCTCCCTCCTCAAACCCTCTGCATTGTCGATCCTATCTGACTGTTACCTAGTAAGAATCTCATTGAAAAAATTCAAATTGTGATTTTTGTAGTCTGTTAAGTGCCCACCTTATACCATTTGAAGTTGAAGCTAAAATGCATCGTTTTAATGCCTAAAATTTGTAAATACCCGAGAGCTTCCGGGGACTTCGCCCCCTGGACCCCACGCCGTAAAGGGGGAGCGCTTCGCCCTCCCGCGGCGCCTTCGGCGCCGTTTGGCAGTCTACCCAGTTTTGCCCCCCCTCCCACTTTCAGACATCAAATCCCGCCCCTGGTTTTTGTAAAGTTACAACTGAAATTGGAACTCGAAGTTGAGTCGAATAACTTGTTTCTCACACTTATCGAAAAAGGCTTGATATCCAGCTGTCTCTACATTAGATATCGACATAAATATTATGTAGTAGGTAATTTTGTGTGTGATCATAGTCCCGGAATGGGGCGGGGGGTATTGAGGGACAATAGTACATCAGAAATAAATGCAGTGAACCTGTTAATAACCTTACCTCTCTTTTTTCAGCTATCACGGTCGAAACTCATTACGGAACAAAACAAAATGTCCTACGAACCTTGGTAGTAAGTCATGATCTCACAGCATTAGACCTAGTAAAAAATATGAAAATATGCAAAGCTGTTACATGGAGGGGACTTACTAGATACACATAAAGGGACTTTCAAGGTACTTGTTATGTTGTATAATATTCTTAGTTTATTCAGCCAGCTGTATGATATTGGTATACCTTGAGATATAATTACCTTCAAATAGCCGATATCAATCTGAAAAAATGCTAGTATAACACAAAATTACTTACTTGTTGGCAAGTGATTAACCGTAGTTCATGTAGGGTTAACAAAAATTCTTGACACTTTGAAACACTTCACATAATTATAAAACTTGCATAGCTATAATATTTAAAAAATGGGCAAGCTTTGAGGACCCGTCAGGCATACCTTGAAAAAGATAGAAGGTTAATAATATACTTCCAACGGGTACTTCAAGAAGGGATTTTAATCAGAATAAACGAATAAATCAGCTTCTTGTTTATCGTACGTTATAGCGTACGTGTGAAATGTCTTATAGTTAAATACTATACACACTGAACTACTATATAAATAGGCATAGCCAAAAAGCGTCCTATTTATAGGCAAAGGTGAATCAGTACTTGTAACAACTTTCATTTTTTCATTCAATTATTTATTTGACGCGTGTAGTTTAGAATAACATTTCTTCTTACTGTTACAAACCTGTACAAACACAAGTTGTTATTGCTTCTATATGTGTACCGTCTGTTAACCTTCAAAATCATAAAAAAATGACAGTACTTTCCAGGGCTTATCCTTGCCTAAAACATCGCAAGGATAGAATTATGAAGTGGGGCGAGTCATGTCAGTCTAAAAGCAAACTGCGACTACAAATAATTTTATTTGTTTAACAATCAATTTAAAAGGGTTTGACATTTTGTTGTATTTAATCATTTCTGAGATATCGCACGTCTTAAAGATCGGTTGAAGCTCGGCTTATATCGCCGCTGCCAGATAAAGGCTTAGACAAAAAAAAAAAAAAAACGTCTTGACGAATTCGCCCCCCTAAAAATGGTCAGCGACTACTTTCTTCGTTTTTTTTCTGATTGATGATTGACACAAACGTCTACCACAGAAGTGCATTCAGAGGTTCTTTAATTTCCAACGGCCGTAAGTTTTGGGGGTTGGTGACATCATTATACCACACTTGGAAATAGAATAATGGCAGGGTTTGAAAAACAGCCTTTTTTGTAGTAAATACAGCATGTGTTCAAGATAGGTTTATATCTGTCAAGAATAAACGAAGTAGATGTCCAGAGCACAGCTAGCGGCAAAGATATTTTGACTATACATATCGTTCCATTCTCGTAGATACTTTTTGTTAAGGGTGTTAGGATGAGGTCCCATGACAGTATCCTAAGAGTATTTATTGACTAGAGGTCGATAGTCTTAAACAATACCTAAGGAGATCCGCCATCATAAGTCGTTGCGTAACGTACCAAATAAGATTACCAAAAAATACCTACTAGATAATATTGCATTAAAGTGGACCTAAAGTCTAAAAATTCAAAAATATATATTTTAGAGGTTACAAAATTAATCTTATTGGTCCAACTCCCATTGTCATAGCTTATTCCATTGCTGAGATATTAAATGTTAAAATTTATTCACTTAAATCCAAACAGTTCATTGCACAATAATTTTTGACATTCTTGTTGTACAACTCACATTAAATGCTTTGTTTTCTTTTAAAATTAAAAATGTTTATATGACCTTGACCGCTTCCTGTTTTCTTGCATGACATGCTGTACAGAGAGGGCTTATATAGTCAAGTCACCTCAAAGCAGTAAGAACGTGATCACATTTTGGCACAAGGTGCGGTGACTTTCAGAAAAACAAAGAAACACAAAGATTGTAATTTGAGTAGTACAACAATGACATCACAAATTATTGCGCAATCTACCTTTTTAAATCGAGTGAATAAACTTCAACATTTTATATCTCAGCTTAAGAAAGTCCTGTGAAGATGGGAATTGGACCATTGGAATTCAGTTTTCATGCTCTGTAGTATATATTTTTGAATTTTCAGACTTTAGGTACACTTTAAATGGCATTTTTCAGGTCTTGATAGTTGATTTTAAATATTCTTCATTTTGAAATTTCACGTTTCAAAATTTCACAAACTCTTAGAAAAAGACATGTTAGACAAATCTCACTCTTATATCACCGCATTATTTCAATCAGTAAATTGATTTAATTTTGATGCGTACCGGTATGACTGAACGAATACCACTTAAAAAACAAATTGATCGTGTAGGTAGAATTTGCAGCAAAAATTGAAAGAGGGAAGAACGTTTGTTCGATGCTTTTTACAAAGATAAGATACCAGAAGAAGGGCGACAGGGAAATGAAGATGGGAACGAAACTTTTTAACATTCGACTGCCATACTACAGTGTCATATTATGGTCGGCATAATAAACATAACTGGTCTACCGCGGTGGGAAAGATTTATTTTTCATTTCAAAAAAAGTAAATAAAAGACCTGGAAAAATGGTGAGGGTTGGCAACACACAGAAGCCATTTGTCTCAATATCTCTGTGAAAGGAATAATAATGTGGATCCGTCACAGAAAGCCACATGCCTACATTCATATACCTTACAGTGTCGGAAAATAGAGATACCGGAACAAAGAGGTGTCGGAACATAGCTGAGTAACCTTATTGTTAATAGTGAAACAACAAAAACCACCTCCACTCCCACACACTCCCTCTCATTTCCCTGTTTCTGTTATCCCTTCACTGTCGATGATCCCAAGGACTGTTTTTACAACAATAAGTGGAAACTCTTTTCGCTTACTATTTGACCAAAATGCCAAGGAAAATTTCAGCAAAAGTCATGACAACATAAAATTCACTTGAGGCTACGTGAGCCTCAATGCCTGAGGCACAGCTCGGACTATTTCCATGTAAAATCTTTTCCAGAGAGGTGTCAAATCTGGTGGTCAACTGGTTCCTAATGGTGGAAGAGTGAGAGCGCTTTTTCAAAATGGGGTTCAGAATCCGACAGAATGCAACGACAGAAATGCAAATAGTCACTTGCGAGGGCACAGTAGTTGAGCAGTTCTGATAACTTTTCATTACAGTGTATTAAAACCAAGTCAAATTTGAAGTATCAGTAAAGTTAATTAGAGGGCGCTTTTTATGCCCGCTAAAGAGAGGTTCCCCCTGAAGGCTTTCCGGGCTGTGAGGCCACATTCATGATGCCAGCCCCTGGAATCCCTTTAACGAGGCTTGGGGCCGCTTTGAGCAGTTGCCAGTCATAGACCCAGACCGTGTTCACGGCTATTTTCTTGAGAAATGGGTAAATGAGGTCAAGAGGTACGTTGAGACGGGCCCCACATCCTTCAAACCACCGACGTGACTGCCTCCTAGCCGTTAATGCTTCCTGCGGGAATTGAAAGGCTTCCAGAAAATCCATACCTGTGATACCATCCAGGAGTGCCTTAGAACACAGGAGCTAGGTCTGGCGAGGTGTCTCTTCCGGGCAAGCATTGGGAGAATGAGGGACCTCAGCGTCTACGGGCTGAGGAGGAGGAGCGGCCTGATCTTCAGGAAGACTCATGTACTCCCGGCAAACGACGACGCAGTTTCCCCTTCACCAATCTTGGGGTGCCCATCTTATGGTCCCAGCGGTCAGAGGAGTTTGAGACTCTTCGCTGACACCCGGGAGCCATCCTCCCCTGATCTGTGGGTGGTCAACATGGTAAAAAATTGATAACGTCTAGAATATATTTATGTCACCGCTCCCTTCGGAGAGGCGGATGCCCACCTTCAACATTTAGCGGTACAAACCTCCTAAAGACTTTGAAAAATAGATATTGCCTCGCTCCTTGCAAATGAGGCCGTCTCCAGGATTTGGGAAGAGGAAAGAACCTGTCATAAGTTAGAAAAGGGCTTTGTTCCTCCAATAATCGAACCGATTGCACTCACTCAATAAACCACTCTTACAAAGCTTTTTTGTTGTTGTTTTACGTTCAACTTGTGACTTTGTTGTATTTGCAATTTTGGTTTGATGTGCAGTATACAAAGACCATGATCAACATGAAACAAAAAAATCCTTCATCTCAAATAACCTAAGCCGTTCCCTCTGAGCAGTGGTGATGACATTGGGGGGCCAGGGGCCACATATCCCACGTGTCCCCAGTGTGCCCCCAAGTGACAATTTTGGAGTGAAAATGTGCACAAACACCCCGTTTGTATACAGAGTTGGACACGAAGACCCACTGTTACTTTGTTAATCAATCAGGGAACTAGAATTGCACAAAATTTCTTCCCGTAACTATATTTTTGCGGCACGCTTCGCGCTCATCGATTCTTAAGAAGAACTGCCTTACTGTGAAATGTATCCCAGAATTATTGTTTCGACATTTATTTTCAAAAACAATGGGACCATCAGTCGCCCCCATTCAGTACGATTTGCGATCTCTTTTGTGTAAGTCCAATTCTGTGCTCGAAATATGTACAATTTTTCTTGTCTTTTTAACGCCCATCCATTAAATACGTGGATACTTCAAAAGCTTCATCTCATTAGCTAATGTCTCTTCATTTGAAATATTGGTGCATTACAACTTACAAGGGGAACTTTGCTCTCCTTGGTCCTCACCAAAGTGGAGCCAAGCTCCACACTGTGGTGATACCTCTACAAACTTTTATAGACATTCATTGTGTGTTCCCTTTATTGAAATTCAAAATGGCCACCACTTGCGATGGCCCAGATTTTAAAACAGCAATCTCCAAGAACATTCACATTCTTGTTTGCACTGATTTTTGTCCGCTATATCCTCCTAAAGCTTATATTTTAACAAAAATATGTTCAAACATATCCGCTCTCTATGGACTATGGTTCAAGATAGGGGCCATTTTCAGGGCTGTATCGGAGTCCACCTTACGTGATTCCGAGCCAACACCGATTCCAGTGGCTACCATTGCGGGCCAATTCCCAGTCCAGTATCTTCCGATTCCGAGACAAGTGCACTTCCAATGTCACCATTTCTGGGTCAATTCGGAGTACGACCATTTAATAATTTAGGATATCATACACATGCTTTTATACTATTTTCCAAGTAACAGGGTCATTTTAGGAGTCAGTTTCATATTGCCAACCCCGGCAATTTATTTGATTGGGTGTGACCATTCGTGTGTTAAAAATGTGTACATATTTATTTAAAACTTAGATCTTAAGTGATATCTATTCTGCAATCCTCTGCAATTTCTGCATCTGCAATTTTCAGTTTTGCGGATCGGAATAGGCTCCGAGTCGATTCCAGTTGTATCTCATTCCGGCCCTATTCCAATTCCAGGACCTTCCATTCCAGGCCAATTCAGAGACCATTTTAAAATTCAAGACGGCGGGAACAAAAGGAACAAAAATTTTTAGAAACAAGTTTTTTTACACTCTTATCTGCTTATACACATGTGCAAGACTTTCAGGCAATTTTCCAACTCCTACTCAAAAACATTAGCAATTCCATATTTTTGGCCCACCTGCTACCTGACTATCATTAGTAAGAACGGAGGGTACACACGGTGCAGAAGAGTGCACATTCTAAAATCAACATTAAATTTTGTCGTAGGAGTAGAATGAAAAACTCAACTAGGTTTCTCCTGCTAGAGAAACGAGTGGAAGTAAATTAACTACAATATCTGAGTGTGGTTTGTATCGAGAATGAAATATATTGTGAGGGGGAGGGGAGAGACGGAGGGGGAGAGAGGAAAAAAGAGACACAAATACGATCGTATTTTGCAGATTTCGAAGGGCAACGTTGTTACAACGCAAAAAGATCACAAATGTGGAGGACGCCATAGCTTATAAATTACAACTTCACATCGGATGCCTGACCACCTCAACAACTATGATCAAATTTGGTCTCTTTGGAAAGACCAGTTCAGATGGAAAAACCCGAATAGATTGCTCATTGCCTGAAAAATCACGGCCTTTATACACTCGGTTACAACAACCATCAATTCTGACCCGTGTGTATAGGATAGCTTTCCTGATTTAATCTGTAACGTTGAATATACTCAACGAATAGTACTTAGTTGCTTGAGATGCATACACTTTCGATGTTGCATTGTCAAAGATTATTTTGACGGCTTCCAAAAAAACCAAATAATTGAAAAAGTCTTCTCAAGGGAAACTTTCATGTCATTAAAGAAGAATCCTTAGAGGTATTCAGTACAGACGGAAGCTATCCTCTAGCTGCAGGAAGCAATCTTGAGGTAACATCATGGTGTTATCTTAGCTCTCATTTTAGCAGGAAGAATGAATTATTACAATTTAATAAGTATTTTAATTATGGTCGCACCTGTTATAGTTTCCAGCCCTAGGTTTGTAGTCTACGACCGAAGCAAATTATCGGTTTCTCTCCCACACGTGATTTCTTCCACGTGAAATGTACAAGAGATTGGAAGAAATCTCTGCTAATCTAATCTGGCTTATCGCTGGCCCCTCAGAGCGTAAATCTTATCTCTTAATCACTTGCCCTTAAATTTGCGTTCGATGTATGCACTTTTCAGGAAGGTTAAAGTAATTAAAGGGACGGGAATTTTAACTTGAAAGTCATGGATGAAGGGATGAGGGACATGCATAACTAAGTTGACACGATCCAATTTCGAAAGACAGAAACAAAAAGATTATTATAGGCTACCAATAAGAACATGTAGGTAAAAAGGCCTAGTTTTTGAAGGATAGTTTGTGCATGGAGCTATGGAGGTGGTAGCTTCATGGTTTGTGCACATAGGGGTCTAAATCTGTGCCTGTAAAAGCAGTGTAGTAGTACAAGTGCTAGCAACATTTGTAACCTGATGTGCCACGTTCCGGATCGTACAGGTTTAGCATGAAATTTTTGGCTCTGCCTCATTCTACTAGAGGAGTAAAATTTTAGCTTAAACAGGACAATGGAAGATGAATTCAGCTCTTCTGCTGAAGTCAGAGTCAATGTCAAACCGTCTTAGTCGGTTTCCGTTGTTGACAGTGTATTGTGTCCGTCCTGTGTTTGTTTTACCAGGGAGTTGTTACGGATGGAGTTCAAACACTTCTCCCTCCTTTGACACTATGTGGTTTGCCGACAATAATCTCCCGTTGTCTCTCTCTATCAAACTGATTCTTTACCACTTGAAAACGGATTACAGGATGTGACGACAATAGTTGTTGTCGCGTGCTACACCTGAAACAGTTTTGGAATGATACCCATTGCCATGATATTGCCAGTCGTAAGGAAAACACAAATTATTTCATCTCTGTACGCCCGTTTACACTTTTTAAAAGAGTTCAGTAAAGTTCAAATAACTTACTGAACATGGATTCATGATTCTTAATTTAAGAAACAATGCGGACCGTTTTTAACTTTTGTAGACAAAATATAGACTTGCCGGCTTCGCCGAAAAGGGATGCTACTTTACATGCGTAAAAATTAGAATAATAAAGAAATTGAATCCCTTAAAAGTGCAGTTACAGTCAGTTATATCAGAAAGATGACAAAGGCTTAACATCTGTCGGTGGAGCAGATCACTCCAAAGCATTGTTTTCAAAACTTTTTGTCTGAGGATACCTTAGTATCAAAGGATGAAACTCTGATAAGAAAAGTTAGGTCATTCAAATCTAGAAGAGGAACTGAAGGACCTGTTAATGAAAATTTCCCCTAACAAAAAGGCTTAAATTATTCGCAAGTGCTTATTGTCTGATGGATTAGGTGCTTGAACTCCGTCCGTAACAACTCCCTGGTTTTACGCAATTTCACATTGCCCTTCGGATTTTTCATGGTAACCTGGAACAGCAAGCCTGGAATACCGTTCCAGTGTTCAAGCTGAAGTCGTTAGAGTGGCAGCACCCCGGTAAATCTACCGGCCTCTACAAGCTTTTAATACCGTCATATCCATGCCGATCTTCCCACATCACCGACGTTTATTGTCGTTTTATCATCGCCTTTATGATCTGACGTATATGTGCATAACTTTGACTATCAGGAAGTCAAATAATATAAATTCACTTGCATAAGCACCCGAACAGTCAAATATGTTTCTTCACAGTTCACTCATCGTCGGGAAAATATCAACCGATAAAAGTCAAGCTACCGTACTTCAAAAATGAACTTAACTGCTATGCATACCTTAATGCCTGGTCATCCGTGTTAACAAAACAGGAGATACAAAGGAAAATTAAAAGATGCCAATGTTTTTACCTAGTGAATTCGTAAGAAACCGCGTTTATGTTCTTACTTCTGTCGTGCCGAGGTAATATTTCTTGATGCAATTTAGGGGTGCGGTAAAAGAGCCGAAATCATCCATGCGAAATTTCTAGGCTAATCTTCCACACCGTTTAACAATGTAATGAAACTTTTCTTCATGAGATTATAAAGGTATAGGGAGGTCAGTAAGTAAACAGCTGAATAAAAACATAAGCAGGCGTGTAATGTTGCACGGTCATTGCCTTATGTTTCGTTGAACTTAGAATAACAAGAGCGTATTAGCACTGGTTCCACTTGTTTCTAGTCTTTTCTTGCTTTGTGTGGCAGACTTACATATTAAGATCCATTTCCTACGTCACATCGTTGCTCAAAACGCTACCATGTAGTCTGCGAGTTTTCTCGACTTCACCTGTTTAACAACTTGATGATTTAGAAATTAGGGGAAAATAACTATGATCCCACCATGGCAAACGATGACCTCAGCTCAAAGTACTTTATAACAGGGGTATACGTTGACTTAAAGTGTACCTAAAGTCTGAAAATTCAAAAATATATATTACAGAGCATGAAAACTGAATTCCAATGGTCCAATTCCCATCTTCACAGGACTTTCTTAAGCTGAGATATAAAATGTTGAAGTTTATTCACTCGATTTAAAAAGGTAGATTGCGCAATAATTTGTGATGTCATTGTTGTACTACTCAAATTACAATCTTTGTATTTCTTTGTTTTTCTGAAAGCCACCGCACCTTGTGCCAAAATGTGATTGCGTTCTTACTGCTTTGGGGTGACTTGACTATATAAGCCCACTCTGTACAGCATGTCATGCAAGAAAACAGGAAGCGGTCAAGGTCATATAAACATTTTTAATTTTAAAAGAAAACAAAGCATTTAATGTGAGTTGTACAACAAGAATGTCAAAAATTATTGCGCAATGAACTGTTTGGATTTAAGTGAATAAATTTTAACATTTAATATCTCAGCAATGGAATAAGCTATGACAATGGGAGTTGGACCAATAAGATAAATTTTGTAACCTCTAAAATATGTATTTTTGAATTTTTAGACTTTAGGTCCACTTTAACATGCAGGTGTCAAATGCAGCCCACCTTGGGGACGAAATTTTTCGCCCATCTTATTGTCACGAAAGAAAAGCCTGCATAGCGGTAGCGCCTTGTGGCCGAAGCTAAACCCTGAGAGCTGCTACGCAGGGTTTAATGTAGAATTAACCTCCCTAAATGATCGGCCGTAACTTCTCTAGTACTGCCTGCGGGGTGTAACTCAGGTGAAGCAGTGAGACAAAGGACTATTTACATAAACACCTTACACTGAAACGAGTTTCAGAGGTCCTTGACAGGGGCGTGGCCTGAGGGGAGGGGTCAAGGAGAAGTTTCTCCCAAACCCTAAATGAAACAATGGTGTACTAAAAATGCTGAAAATGCTGAAATATCCATTTTCCTAATTGTGTTCAAGGCCCTCAGAACCTAGGAAATCGCATGTAAAGGTTCCTTTCCCCCAAACTTCCCGGGGCAGTCCCCGGACCTCCACCGCAGACGGGCACTTATGCGGGTAACTCTAACTGACAATGAATCTCCTTCCGTGCATGATGAACTAAGCACAGCTGAAGCTTATACGATAAAGATCGGAAGCATGGTTTGTCATTAGGTACCACAGCACACTTATACAAAATAGCCTTTGATGAAGTCCTTTTAGTTCTGTTTTCTCCTACAAAATGATTTTACTGGATAAGTTTTACAAGTTAAAACTCTTTCTTGGAATCTTAATTTCTGAAGCAGGAAGTCTGAAAAAAAGTTAATATGCAACTTTGAAGCTCTAGAAAGTGCCATTTCCTCCAATTTGTGAAGCATCTTTGACAAAAAAGACCCACGGTACGCATCAACCGATGGTGGTCCTCTAAGTAGCGCACAAAGAGGGGGGGGGGGGGGAGGTCTGCACCGTGCGTATTTGGCTGTGGCATGGCACCTTGCCATGCCACAGCCGAAAAATTAGAACGTCTGAAACGTATAATCAGTTCAAAGCTTTATCAAAGATGGCATCATTTTGTATCCAAGTAACTTTACAAGGGCAAACATTTTTTAAGGAGGGGGGGGGGGGCGTAGGCAACTCCCCTTTCCTAACACCCTTCCAAAAAGAAAATAGAAAAAGGTACTTAAAATTTAAAATTTCCGAACATGTGACCATTTCAAAGTTTTCCAGAAATTAGCACTATTTTGCATCTTGGCCATTATACATACACAAAAACTTCTCAAGAGAATTCCCGGCCTTCAGACAACCTCCTCGTCCCAAAAGTAAAACACACTAAATAATGAGTAGCCTATCTAATCATATAGTATAATCAGTTCAAAGTTTTGCCAAAGACGGCACCAATTTATCGACCCCAAATGGATTTCAATTTCCCCCAGTATCCCTCTCAGATCTCCTCTTAGACCCCTCCGTCAGAGTGGCTGTGGGTGACAAAAGAAAAAAAAAACCGCCTGGGTGCCAACTATCCTTGGTCAGCCAGTAAGCGCTGTCATGAACTGCCCCCCTAGGGATTTTGCCTAGGCTACGACCCTGCTTGCATTCGTAAAACCATAGGCTGGATGGGGTTTATAACATAATGCACCCCACTCAGACGATAGAATGGTGGGGTTTGAAAAACAGTTATCTTATATAACGCAGTCAAAACAGCATCTATCAATAGGTTACACTCATGTGCACATACCGGTACTACACAATGAAGAGCGAAGTGATGTCACAGCTGACATGTTGCATCTTGGACTCTTAAAATGATTTATACGCTTCATTGAACGACTGACTATAGCAATGAAGTACTTCCGTTTAAAGGAGGAATGAGCCACCTCAATTGAAAGTATAAAATGCTCCATTTATCCATATTCATGAATGGCTCTTTTGATCATGTAAAACGTTTTTGTTACTGAATTGTTGCACGTTCATGCACATTTTATTCCCGCTTTCCAGAAGTTGCCTGACTACAAATTGACAAAAAACTATTCATTTTATCAAAATTAGGTGATGCGTTAGGAATACTTTGAATATTGAGAGCTTTCGATCTGCGTCAAAGCATTTAGAAGCTTGACTTGAGTCACGCATTTATACACTAATTAGTTCCTTCTACACATCACTTTTTTACCCACATGAGGCAAACGCTAATTAAACCGTGCATGTTAAGTACACGAACATGTAATTATGCCCCACGGAAGGTTATGCCAACTGAGCGACAATGCATCCACATTATGGGAATATCCTAAAGGACCGTACTAAAGTGGTTTATCAAGGGAAGCTTATGGAAATAGTTCAAGCGAAATGAAGGATCGAAGATGAAGTTGAAATCTCTAGGGTGTGCTTGCTGGTTCAACCTGTTCACGGTTCAATGTCTCTTTCTGTCTCAATTTAAAAGCTGATAACTTAAGCTGCACCACCATGGTTTCAAAAACTACATCTAACTTAAACTCAGGAGCATCGTCAGCTTGCAAGTGAACAAGGTACTTCTAAAGAAGACCAGATGTGACGTAATTGAGGGCACTCTAGTTAGAAAGCAAAAACCCCTGGGATCAGTAAGAAGAGGCTTTCTAATTTAAAATTTCACTTGCAGGGAGATGGTATATGCAAAGGGGAGGAAATGTATTCAGATTTAACCACATGCTAAATAATTGAATACAGATCAATTAGTATGAGAATCCGCGTGCAATCGCCAATGATTATATAATGCAGTCTTTGCTTTAGGTCAAAAGGAAGACATAGTTTTGAAAGGAAATGTCCGAAGTAGCAGGTGACTGCATGGTACAAAGACGGAATAACTATGCTTGCTACGTGGCCACATTAATAAATTGTTTACATGAAGGATTTTGACACTCCTAAAAAAGGCCTTGCAGTCTGAATAAAATTTCAAGTAAATTAGGCTGCTAGTGACTTATTTCAAAGCAAATAATTAATCCTCTAATTCAAAGATATAAAAAGGGGGAGGGAACAGGTGTAAATTCCCTTGCAAGACAAAGAATGTACTAATCTGCCATTTTTGATCACGGGCGGGCTACCGGCGCGGATCCAAGGGGGGGGGGCTTCCTCGGGCTCAGCCCCCCTTTTTCGCCACATCAACAATAACAAATACGCGAAAATTAGCATAATGTTAATCTAGGAGAATATTCAAGGGGGCTTTCAGCCCCCCTTTTCGAAATGTCTGGATCCGCGCCTGAGCTAGATCAAGTGCAAGAGGAAAGGCAGATTTAGATAAGGACTATCAGTGTCAGATAATTTGAGAAATAGGTTAGTTAAAGGAGAATCTCTAATCTTTTGCAAAACCATCTACAGTACTCAAGTTTTGTATCGATTCTCCTAAATAAATACACATACAATCCCTCCTCTCCTCTCCCTCTTATCCCCTCTCCCTCTTCTCTCCTCCCCCATCCTCTCCCTTTTCTCTCCTCTCCTCTCCCCTGCTCTCCTCCCCCTCCCTCTCTTCTCCTTTTATTCCCTTACCTTCCATTCCCTTCCTAAACATTGATGATTTTCAATATTTCATCAAGAATGGCATCTTATGCATTTGCTTACATCAAACATCAACAAGGTGAAGATAAAACGCGGAATTTACTGATGAAAATAGTGGCGCTTGAAAGACCATATATCAAGTCTATATAAACGAACGAAAACAGTTAAATTGGCAGCAAGAGACGGTTTGCTATTAATTGTAAATCAAACCTACGGCAACTTATTGAATGTTTATCTGTCAGTTGTAGGAATAGGGCAACGCTGTTTTTTTGTCCTTGAAACTTTTTTCCCAAGACAATAAATTTTACAGAAAAATCTTAAATGTTTTAAATAAAACCCATAATTTCAGAGGAGAAAAAATGTGGTAATTGGAAAATATGTTCTAGAAGGGTCGTGATGAGAAGTGAAGGTGTTGTAAACTTTCAAAATCATTACTAAGTGTGAGTCCGCTCTTTAATACGTAGGCCTAATGGCGGAATGGACAGAAGGAAACATTATATTTTTCCACTTTCAGACTTTTCAAATTCACTTTTGATCTATATTTGGGGACAATCTGAAAACCATCTTCAGATATCTCATGCATCAGCTAGATGGTTTCACTCGAACATAGCATGCACACCATTCTTGAAAAAAATACACGATTTGGAATAGGAGCAAACCATCTAACGAAGGAAGCAATCTACACTAAAATTACTTGACACTGTGTAACCGGAATGCTATAACAAAACTTCTTTCAATCATTTCTCCCCCAGGCCTCCAGGCAAGGTATTTCTTATGTTGTTTTAAACCTCTCTTGTCAACTGTTAGTGTACCATTCACTAACTTTTTTAAGATGCCCAAACTATTTTCCCCTCAAGCTTAAAATTCCCATTCAGTAAACGGCATTGCTCTTTCGCATTTAATTCTCATAATCTTTTGACATTTTTGTTGCTTTCGCGTTCATTCTGAGAGCAACTTAACTTTTCAATACTCATTTGCCTACATTATCGTTAACATTGATTGAAACCATTTTTGAAAATTCCATAGCGAACGAACATCGAAATGGATAAATTAATTAATTTGTTCGTAAATTTTGAACTATAATGATGCACTGAAGCACTCTGTGCGTCAAACAGATTTTGTGAAGTATTTTATCAATCGGCAATACCCCGAGGCGCCACAGTCATTTACTGTAATCTTGAATGTTCATTTCTGTAAAGACTGGGTGTAGACTAAATTACTTGGAATAGGAGTGACATTGAAAAACTCAACAGTTTCCCGTTTCTATAAAAACTTAAATTGTATTCTGCGCGGCGTGCTCATCTTGAACTTCGTTAGAGTGCAAGAAGCCGCCATTTGTATCAATTACTTACATGGGTTCTGGAAAAATGTAAATGTATTCGAAATCAACGACAAACTTCGCAGTTCACCAACAGCTTTTTTTTTTCTCCAGAGAAGAGTGCATTTGTTCAACGTTAAGGAACTTTTAACAATGTTGACCATGGATTCTTTCTACTGTTGGGACGATCTTATGACGCTGCACAATCTATCTATCGTCAACATCTGCCGTAAATATTATCAGGGGTCGCAGACTGCATTACAAAAGGGCGCTGGCTCAGGGGATGAGACAATTTAATGAAAGATTTGGTGGATTTATAACGATAGATGATGGTGCTGCAGAGATCAGAATTAAGTGTTGATTTACCGAGTTAGGAAGACTCCTCAGCCACACCAGCTGACTCTGTTGAACTTTTTGTAAATACTCATCTGCCCGACGATGGTCGCTTATGGCTACAGTATCATCGTAGCTTGCGCACTTTTGCCAGTTTGCCTTTTAATGTCTACATATTGGTACGAATTTTGTTCGCTTCAAATACCTCCCTTCTACTGCCCTTTGACGGAAAATAATAATCAAAAGTGAAATTTTTTACCAAGAATCAGATTTAGCTTGCACATTCCTGTCACGATCAACACAAAGCTTCTATTCTCGTGAAACTGTTTGACGTTTTACAGCAATGTCCTTCACGCCATGACACACCGACAGAATATTTTCCAACAATTCTAAGAATTGATTATCTTCTTAAACTGTTAAAGCAATTACCTACTATCGGCATATTGCAAATGAAGGCGATTTGTTTTGGACATTGGGATGTGAGGGGAACGATCGTTTACAGTTACGCATGAGTTAACGCATACCGTACGTGTTAGTATAGGCCTACTTTGACGTATACGTGCACATATACGTATTCGTACGAAAATACGTTCACAATGTTTCCTCATTTGTGTTATAGTGTAGTAAGGCTTTCTACGTGCACGTATCAATGATTATTGAGTTATGACAAAGTTGATTCATACTCTTCAATACCAGTAAAATGTTAAGTTCATAATTTCAGCAAAGAAATATTGGAAAGATGAAGGGCTTTTCGTTTACCTATACCAACATGACCTCATCCCCGTGATCGCTGCCCACACTGCCCCTCAAAATTAGCCTGTATATGGCTTGGCTTGTAATGAGGTCTTTTTAATTGGTTTATACACCACATAACTGATAAAAGGCAACCAAAGTCCCAGTGAAATTTGTGGTCCTTAGAAACGTAGACCTCCGGTTTAACTTACATGTTTTTCTCCGGGGGGAGGGGGAGCTAATCATTGACACGGAAAGAACTTTTCATAAAATGTTCTTCAAAGGGGCCTTGTAATCTACATGATTCTATAGCCCACAATGGTTCAGCAACCGAAGAAGTATACCAGTCATACCCTGGTGTAGGGCGAAAAGAACCACCAGCTTAGAGGTTTGAAGTGGGCCCGTGGTGATAGGGAGTAGAGGAAAATATCAGGGCAACGACATGTCAGTAGCATATATTTTATGTCTGAGAAATGACTGGAGGGAAACTGGAGCCTGGTTTAGTAGAGCTTTAGATTTCACTAGGGAAATACCCTCACCCACGCCTTCTTCTCTGGCGCCACCACTGAACAGACTAAAAAGACTAATTTACCGTGTATGATCGCCAAGTAAAACACAAACACCCATCACCCCAAGTACACTTTTGGTTGGGGAAAACCAAAATTCTCAATTGGTGACTGTTCTTTGATTGACATCACATTCAAAAGGTGCAGAGAAGCTCATATTACACAGCATTTACAGAGAGTGTTCTGATTACGCATACGCTAGGGTCTTGTATGCTCACCGAGACATGGCCTTTAGTAATAAACATGTTTTTGTCTAGACAAGAAGTTTACAGTTTTGGGAGGGGCTAGACGTAACTTAGTTGGGAGACTTGGAACCTTCTGGGATGAGATTTGCCCCTTACGCAAGTTCCTAAACTCAGACATCATACACAAAGACGAACGTGACGTCAACGTAAAAACTCACCGTTGAAGGAAACACAGGGCGCTGCTGAATCAAGTTGGCTCCCGAGCAACAAAATAATTGTGCTGTATAACAAAATATATTCCATGACCTTTTCTTAAAGAAAACCATGCTTCTGTCCCCGAAAATTTCAAAATTAATATTAGAGGGTGTTTTATGTAAATATTGATAACATAAATGCCACCTTCTCTGTCATAATTAAAACAAACATAAAGCCTGAGGAAAAGTGACTTAAGACAAAAGACATTTAACCGAAAAATATAGCAATGCTGTAGACAATCTGTCAAATAGCGACATTCTAAAATGACATTTTTTAAGGATTGAAACAAAAAGTTTATGGATAGGTTTCAATGCTTTTCCAAATGTCAATTTGCCACAGATCTATAGACTTACTGTAGATGCGAATGAAGATATAATGTTTGATGAAGCTTAGGGTATTAATCCCGAGTCCACACAAATGTCTTCTCCCTACTGACATTTATTACCGGCCTACAAATCATTCTTTACTAATACTGTCATTTATTCGTAAACACGACTTTTGTGAGGTTAATTAGATTTAAGATAACAACATTTCGGTGTGCCGCAGAATTTAGGCGGGTTTTAAAAGCAAAATTTGCTTGAGAAATGTTTGTGACCTTTATCATATAAACTAGCATTAAGGAGGGAAGGACAAAGGGAAGTTTTTAAAAGTAGGCAAAGGAGACAAGTCAAAATAGCCTGAGCAAAAACTAATCTAAGCAGGTGAAGGTTGAGATGATATTGCTTGTATTCTTAAGTTAATAACCACACTTTGAATGCACACCATTGTTCTTTTATTTTTTATGTATGTAGTCATCTGTCTCCTCCTATAGTAGATCCATACCTAACAGCATCCACCACAAATATATATAGATCTCTGGTGAGTACGAGATAAGAATATGTTTACACCATTAGCGTGTTCACTTTTCAAATTAAAACTAGTTGTAGCCTACAACAGGTTTGGGGCAAACAGTTCGATTGCTATTGATGATTAAGAAAGGAAATCGGTGTATCCTTAACAGTAACACAGTAACGTCCAGAACAATAAAAACTGTATATCTAGGACTGTTTCTCAAGAGCTCATCATTATGTCGATAAGGAGAAACCCATTGGAGTAAACTGGAATTATTTCACGGCCCATTTTATAAACCATTTTTAGGGCTCGATCTGTTGCAATTATGGTCTTCATGCTAACGTTTTCCAAAGTGCACCAATTTTTCCTTTGCGTGACCAGGCCCGTAGCAGAATAAGAAGTTGGAGAAGGCGATGTAGCTTCCAGAGCTGCATGTGGATGCTTTAAGGAGGCTAGACATATAGGCTATGTATTAAAACAGACTCTTTGGTCTAACAGTTTCAAGGGCGTAGGCTGAATTTGGCATGGGGAGGTGCACATTTCAGGTAGGTGGAACCAGGAAGACTGTCTAAGCGGAGCGCCAGCATTGCTTGGCGCGGAGCGTACAAGAAATTTTTCGGTTTTAAAACCCCCCCAGATGGCCGGAAACAGCATTTCCCGAGCCTTAAGCCACATGTTAACATCCTTCAAAAGTGATCTCCTGTCTGCCGTTTCTCAATTTAAATGATACACGAATCGTTAATGCATGACTTTTTTATTCAAATTGAAATGTCGCCATAGCTTGATAGGTTTTCCCAAGGCTTTCAGACTTTGACCTCCGCTGACCTCAAATGACCTTGACACAGATTAAGAGGTCAGCTATACTCTCATGTACATCTTACATGTCAAATAGGAACTCAATCACCTATTTTGTTCCTCAGATATTACTCCTACTAGGTTTCAGAGACTTTTTTGTTCTTCAGATATTTCTTCTATAAGGTTTTTCAAGACTTTGACCTCTGCTGGTCACCTCAAATAACCTTGAGCTTCAAGCACAAAACAACGGGGTTTTTCCTCAAGTTCACATGGACAACACATGGCAACTGTCAATTTTATTATTTACAAAATACTTAAATGTCGTAACTCTCAGTCTGAGAGATAATCATTGGACTAATTAGTACATTACCTATGGTTTGATGAGGGACTTCAGTTCTAGTCGCCTTGGGTGGAGAGAAGCGTAGATGTCGACCACCCGATCAAAATTTTTATTTGCTTTTAAAGTCGGATCACCAAATTTAACGTAAAAAATCACCGAATTAACAGCAAAATTGAACTTTAACGCTTTTAGGTCTTACATTACTACTTTTAATCAATTGGAACTATAGGCCTACAAGTAAAATATTTGTGCAATCCTCTGGCAGACGATATATTGACAAAACTTGACATGACAAGTCTGGCCCAGTCGTGGCTAATATCTGGCTTCCGCGGTCTGGCCTAGCCTAGGGTACCTAGGCCTAGTTCTCACGTACACTTTGTTACCTAAAGAAGGCCTATGCTACGTACCGCCGTACAAGTTTTGCAAGCAAGGTTACCGTGACGGTAACCTCGTTACTGTAGTGATTGTTGCTACGTACGCGTATGCGCGTGTGGATTCAGTTAGTTGCGCGTGTATGAACGTAACCATAGCTAGTACTAGGTCACAACTGTACAGCAATGCGTCCTATTTAGCATATATAATAGTGTGGAGGGCCTAGTAACAAGATTTGCATTTGGATAGAACGTCTGGAAAGCAAATTAGCATCGCTTGTGGAAATAGACATTTTAAGGACATCTTTGGAGACGCTAATGACCATAACTTTGACTAAAGAAGTAGCCAACATCACTTCTGTCACGAACAGGGCCTTAAAATAATGGAAATAATAATTTTAAGGGAAGATTTTACATGACACTAGACCTTCGTAAGCTAAAGTACAGAGACTTCTATATTTAGAGCTCTGATATAGAGGGCTCTGATACCGTGGCTCTATAGACCTTCATATATATTCAAGGCGCATCCTGTAATTCAATTACCAAACTTACCGATGTAGGTTGGTGTGTGGATAAAAGTCATGTTCGTCCTTGTTTTCACAGCTGTTGAAAACAGAAGGAGTGCATTTTTCTGTTTTCCAGGCCAGAGCGGAACTCCTCTGCCTCAACGGGTGGGTGCACGTGCACCCAATGCACCCCCCCAGCCTACGCCCTTGAGTTTTCTAGGTGAGCTATTGTTATGGTGTCCGCCCCTGACCCCTTTGAATGTGAGTGACTTGTAAATTAATCAATCCTTCATCAATGACCTCCTAACTGATCTTATTCATATTTTGATCATGTATAATCTTTAGTTTTATCCCATGAAATGCAAGCAAAATAAAAGTCTTTACACCTTAAAATAGAAGAGAAAGTACAATCAACTGTAACTGTTTTAGTGCAATTTCCCTGTCGTTTTTAACAGCCTGAGCTTTAAATAATTCTTATAAACCCATTTGCCGGTAAATTGCATGGCAACGGTTATAGCCTTCTTCAAAAAAGAAAAAGAACTGTTAAGTTGTGTATTACAAAATTATTGAGCCTGATACTTGATAGCACAATTTGATATAGATGACGTCCAGCTATACTTCTCTGATTGACGCTATTTACCTAAGCGGTATTACTCATTGAGTTATCTCTTTTTGAGATTAACGACACTGAAATGCAAGACTCCAGCACGGGTTTATAATCGACGATCATTCCTCTCAATCCTGTTTGGTTCCTGTAGGTTAATACATAACGCTTTCTTCCTAATATCGAATTTCCGGATTCTCAAAATGCAAACATATCAATATTTTGACGGAGCAACGGAATATCTTCTGTAAATAAAACGGAACCGTCTTGTAGGCTAGCTCTTTTCAGGAGGATATTGATGGCTCTAGGGAAACTGCGATCATAAAATAAATCTATCGTTGTCAGAATGAAACTTGCCGACGGTCTCTAAAAATTGTTTCTTCAGTATTTTGGGGGCCACACCATGGGTTTATTATCGTTTCACACTCTTGCGACATTTACATTGCGTTTCAGATTTCTCTCTTGTTTTACGTCAAAGTTTCTACTCAAGAGGATTCGTTATCGGTTAATATATTCAAGATGTAATTAAAAGTTGACACGAGAGTCGTTACATTCTCAACGTCATAAAACCAAACTGAACCTAGATACTTCTTTCAAAATGTTGTAACATGTGATATTCTTCCCAGACAGGTCCTCCGCGGACACTTTTAGCAATGAAACTCCGTCAAAACAAATCTTTCCTTGCCGACGTTTTAATTGCTTTTATTGATCTTTGTTTTAAGAGTCCTTTACGTTTTAAGAAAGTAGAACGCATCGGTAAGGTTACGGTGGTAGCATGACACTAATATAAACCCACTTGGTTAATCACTGGATGTGACGTCTTGGTGTTTTAATCCAGTTCCTAGTCAATGAACATAAGTAAGTGGGCGAGTCGATCCCTATGGCGTGACTTGCACGGTAAATGTGACCGCAAAGAATTGCTCTTTACGCTTGCTAAAATTAAACAGCACAATTCCAACCGCTCAGGCTGTAAACGGATTCTGATGCTCTGAACATATAGCATAGAGCCTGTCTTAGCCTTACCATATTTACTGATACTACTTAGATGGGCTCGGGAGGCGTAAGGGCTGACGGCCAGAAATTTTAGATTATCAAGCATGTTTATAAATATCTTAATTACACCTTATATGTTGGAGACGAACGCCAACACTCGGAGACCAACATTGAGTAGGCTAAATTGATTGACGTAATGATATGAATTTCGGCTAAGTTATGTTGTGAAGGCGTTTCACAGCTTGTCATGAAAGTTCTACAAGTCCAAACTCCACAAAGGTTCACCCTATTACGCCATTATAAGGTCCTCCTTTAGTATTAATGCACCCGCAACCTGCAATCAATTTGTTATTTTAAACATGCACTGAAATGCACCTATTTGTTTTACATTACATATTAACAAATGGTGTTAAGTGGTCCTACCTATAAAACAACGGTTTATAATGTATTTGATAAACGGTCACTTTCTCTTCTTGTTCTGTCCTCTTATCACCTCTAATGAGGGCCCCCTCTAAGTGATTAAACTGATTAGAAATTAACAGAATGCTGACGTCAGCAATGAGGTAAAGTGTCTCAAATAAAATGTACTTTGTAAATTTCGTCTGTTTGACTTCGTGAGTCTACATGAGTCTTTGCAGGGGCAAAGTGATGGTCAGTGAACTATGGCGGGAAAACTTAATTTAAGCAGTGTATTCTAATGATGTAAGCACGAAGAAGCCATTCAAATATTTCACTCTAGTAGGTTGCCTACGGCAAAATATATTGATCTTCTCTGAGGGACAACTTAAATTAGCAAACACCAAACACCTACACTTTCTTTCAAAAAAGAGCAAAAGAGAAAAAAGACAGGACTAGAGAAAAATCAGTTTGAGTAAAACTAAACCCTTGAGAATCTCCAAGATTATTTCCGACTCAGATCGATATAGGATGCACTGATTCCTTGCAGTGATTTGTAATCTGCTTTTTCATGTGACATAAATCAAAAGACTTGTTTATAGACGCATCACCTTACCATCTCAAAAATATTGCCTATCATCTCATCTCCATCGTATAAGACTATAGCTCTACATAAGTCATCTATGGATACGACTACTGGTCCTAGAAAAACGAAGTCATGACTGTGTTCTAACTGGAATAAATAATTGGGCACAGTAATTTTGACTAATTTATCACTTGAATGATCGGATTGTTTACTTTTGTAGCAAAAATTAACACATCTTTATTTCTTCTCCTTAAGATATGAAGGAGGGTGTAAAGGCTCGATGAATTGTAAAAGAAACTGATTTTTGGCTTTCCATACAACTCCATTTAAAAGAAGTGTTTACGTTAAAATTTGGTCTTATTTTGCTGGGTACTTACAATCAGTGGTAATTTAGCCAAGGCGGGGTGGGTGGGGGGGGGGGTCAGGGGCACGTGCCCTCAATCGCTTACTACGTCCCCTCGTGTGCCCTAAAGAGATTTTGGGTATCAGAAAATGATGTACAGACACACCGTTTTCATATAGATTGAACACAAGGACCCACTGTCAATCTGTCAGCCAACCATTAGGGCTAAAATTGCACAAAATGATCTCAAAACTACATTTTTGCAGCGCGCTTGGCGGGTATCTACTTTTGTGAACTTCGCAAAGCACTGCCTTACTGGGAAATATACATGGGCGGCTCTAAGAAATTTTGTTGGGGGGGGGGGTAAACTCAAGTCCGTATTCAGGGAGGTTCGGAAGACCCCTCCCCGCAATATTAATGGTCAGCTCCGGATAGTACAACAGGAGTATGGTTATTATTATGTATTGCAGTTTTCAAAAGCGCTTCAAAAACCGAGCTGACTACCTTAAAGGCAATAGGCAGTCGCCACAAAATTTGCTTTGAAAAATCAGCAAACTCTTGCAAGTCTCCTCTTATTGCATTACAAGCACCTCTGAAAACGTTTTGAACATAACTATTACAAAAATTAGGTAAAGCAAGGAGAAATTCTCCTTGAATTTCACAATTCACTAACAAAAACATTGTCACATGATCAAAATAGGCCTTTCATGAACTGGAGTGACGGGGAATACTAAATCTGATTGGGCTGACTGCATTTTATCTTTAAAAATAAATACAACTATATCTATCGATCGCTACTCCATAGGGGTGGAGTAAGAGGCAGGTGAAATGGGCAAAGCGGCTTGATCTATTTGTACAAAATGAGCCCCACCTTTAAATATGTTGTTGTTTGTTTCATCGTTTCACAATATGTATCAGCTTTGCCAAGAAGCCATAAAATGTTGGTTTTCTGGATTGTAATCTTAAACTAACGAAAATTTCGAGCATGAAGACATTTGAAAACGATGAAATGATAACACTTTTTGGATCTCAGTACCGTTCCGAAACGATTTTTTTTAAAGGAGGAGTGGGATTCCCCTAACTCAGAACGACGTCTCATCCTATAAGCAAATAGCTAGGCCACTAGTCAAAAGTCTCATTACACTGAGCTTAGACTGACTGTTTGGTGTGTTTATTTTAAATCAATTGAAACGGTATAATTTAGCACAGAAGTGGAAAACCTTTTGCTTATAACAGGCCATTTGACAGTCATAAGACCGCTCGTGGGCCAACGGCGCTGTCAATTTGGACAAGTGAAGGAAAACCTCTATCTTCTATGGGAAACACAATACGTTTAGGCTACATGTCCGTTATAAATTTTTGTAGACAGATATCTATGCTAATCTGGCCAGGTGACACCCGAGCAAAACTGCTTTTTGTCGTGGATGATATTCATTCAACGCGGCTAATGGGTTGTGTATCTAATGAACCCGATAGCTCTGAAGTGTCTGCAAATCTATGGGCATTTAACTCCAGCATTACCGTTACACTCTGTAAAGGACATTATGATGTCTAAGCTAACCAGATTATAAATATCACAGCGTGATCAATTGTTTTGATTACCTTGGCTCGCACTAATGGCAGGTCCATTTGTGATGTCTGAAGTATATGTGGTAGTAAACAAGCAACTAAGAAAATGCGCGCGAAGCGCGCCGAAAATTGTCGTTTTGAAAGCACTTTATTAATGTTTAAAGGGGAATTTTCATCATCCCAGACAGTTCCAATTCCCTCAACTATGCAAATTCTAGCTCCTCCCATAACTGTATGAAGCTACCCCTTGTGCAGGAATAAACCTGTTTTTTGCTTAAGGCCATGTCCTGGTGAGCATACAGGCTATAAAATGTAATAACTAAAAGCACTCTCTCTGCCTTGTGTGGAATGTGAGCTACTCTGCATCTTTCAAATTTTCAAACTTTGATGTCAATCAAAGAGCAGTCACCAACTGAGAATTTTCATACCCCTACACTAAAAATATAATTTGGGGGTGATGACTGTCTGTCTTTAACCTTCGTATTGCATTGGAAAGTTATTCATTTCTTTAATTTTAAACCCACTTACGGAAAAGGGAGGGCCTAACCCATCTCGAATTACATGTTTTATTTATTTATTTTTTTTTTGAAAATTGAAGACCATGCTTTACAACCTTTTTTTTGGGGGGGGGGGCAAGTGCCCCCGTACCCTTATGGCGAGCCGCTAATGGAAATATATATTCCCGAGTTACCGTTTCTACACTATTTTTGACAGCTATGGGACCACTACGGCCGTGAGTCCTGTCCATTCAATACAGTTTCCCAAATCGATTTTCTTTAAGTCAAAATTTTATGTTTGAAAACTGTTAAGATTGTGATTTTCGTAACCTATTTTAACGCACATCCAGTAACATATGTGAATAGATAAATAGCTCTACCCCATTAGCTAATGTCCGTTTATTTGACCACCAGTGCCTTAAAGCAAGGAGAAGTTTGCTCTCATGAATCCTCACCTAGGCCGAGCCAAGCACTACACCAGGGATGATGCCCAATGCAAACCTTATTATGATTCGTCGCCATCACTCACAAACCTTTCCTCTCTAGAGCCATTAAATCGTTAGTGCGAATTAGGCTAATAAAAATTGTTAACTTGAGATTTTTATTTTGTGGTCTGCTTAGTGCGAATCTAATGCCATTTTGGGTATAATTAAATGCTTCATTTTAATGGTCACAATGTTGTTAGTACCCTAGAGCCTCCGAGGGCTTGTATGCCCTTGGACCCCACAGGCTGGAGCGTTGTCCTGGACCCCACCAGGGGCCCTGGTCTTACCCTGGGCTCCAACGTCTACAGGGAAGGCTTAGCGTCACGAAAATGCCTTCAGTCCTTCGAGTAGGTGTGCATCTCCGGGGGAACGCTGTGACCCACCGTTCGAAAAGTCTAGCGATGCTACTGCTTACAATGGAAGCATTCTGGTGATTATGCATTCTATTACTTTTTGGTGGTCTAGAGATTTTAGCAGGTGAACTTATCAGACACATTTTGAAGCAAGCACATGTGACAATATAACCTCTGGTTTTTATTCGTTGAAACTTTTCAGCCAAATTTTTCCTCCATAATGTCACGTTTTTTGTTCTATTCATAGGATGGCATCGGGATTTTACTACCTTTTCGTTCCCCATGAATAACTTGTATTTGCTATCTATTTCAAGGTAAAAGTTGTAGACTGAAAAACACGGCAAGAAAGCATTTTTCATCAATATGAGGCAATGACATCATAACTCCTCGTTTCAAGTTGACGTTCGGGTTCAAGTGTAGTGACTCATCTGCGTACATCTCGATAACCACTTGTCGGAATCGAATGACCATTTCACCAGAATGCATAGATTTACTCTTTCTATTAAGGAAATGTTTGCCTTAACCCATACTTCAATGACAAATGTATATTTACAAGGATTTATAAAATACCAAATAACAGAGCCATATGGGGTAAGTAATTTGAAGCCCGATTGCTCAAAAGCCCTTGATTAAATTTCTTTTCAGTGAAATATGTAATTGATTACGCTTTCATTTGTCGAACTTGCTGTCTTTACTAAACATTGCAACTAATAGGAAGGGGGTTAAAATATCCTACGCAGCAAATAGGCTACTCAAGATGGATATAAATTATCTTTACATTATAAAATTGACACAGTAGGCCTACCATAATCATTGTGTCGCGGTAGGAACATGAGCTAAATTCGAGGAATCATTTTTGGCAAAAAATAACATACTGCAGTAAGAAATTAAAGAGAGTATCAAGTGAACTGATGTGATATCAGGGTGCCAGCTCTGACTTGCACTCAACTACCAAATTCTAGCCTCGAAAATGGGAAATCACTTCATTCACTGCCAGTTTAGAGAAATGGTCACAAAGCACCAATATCTATGAAGGAAAGGTCACAAAAACAAGGAAATGTTTTCGTTTCACTGTTTTTATCTATGTTTGGATTCTTTATTCAACCCCAAATCAAGAAAGTTTAATGCCAATCGAGATATTTACTGCCAGATATACCCGCACTTGACAGTGAAAATGAAAGTAAGTTGCAAGCTTGTGTCATGTATTGCTGCTTGTTGCAAAAAGTAGGTACACTCTCAAGTTAAAAACTGCATACATAACGGAAGTCTCAAAATGAATTTCCTCGGTGTACTTTGTTTAAATCGTTTTTTCCAAGCTGAGATACTAAACTGGGTAAACGTTTCAATTTTTGAAAAAAAAAGCTGATTACGCAATAATGTATGATTTCATGTAGATACTTTGATGCCTTTACAATTGAAACTGTTAGATAATCGTAGAAAGTGACCCGTTACATCCCTCTGCAATTGCATTGCGCTCCTTAATCCCCAGTCACATAGTTTTTAACAAGATGTATGCAGTGAGTTAGTACCTAGAGGGTAGATCTAGTATTCTAAGCATATTGGCTACACTTTAATATTTTGTATGTAAGCAAAGAAGCAAACTTCTACGATAACAGTTGGAACAATGACCATCATTTTGCTTTCCATGACTGTGTGAGTTTTTACTTTACAAAAGCTGTTTAAAGATTTGTTCAACCTTTTTATCTGAGTGATGTTTTCTCTTGCTATATTCTTTTCCTCTGATAAAGTTAACACTATTGCCATGGTAACCTTTCCGACAGCTGGGGACCTGACTTTTCACTATCTCTTACGACGAAGAAGCAGGCTGGCTTACTTTCAGCAGGGAGTTGCCATCAGACCCAGCTTTCAGCACGCTTCATGCAGGGAGTTGCTAATGACAACTCCCTGCTTCATGTCTACGAGTTTTCTGTTCGTCGTTCAATTTATAAGACCTTGGTGTTCTGACAGAGAGGTAAATCAAGCAAGGCCCGTTTCATGTTAAAATACATCAGTTTGGCCTAGTGAAAATCTTTAATGTCAGCGAGAGGAAACGAATTGATACTAAGATGATATAAAATTAAAGGACAGATTCGTCTCCACTTAAGGATAAAGAAAGGTCACGTCATCATTAAAGATAACTAAAAGCAGACCAGAAATTCAGTTCACACAACTAGAGAAATATAAAGTTAATTGCTACTTAATTTTTATCTTGCCAAAGATTTTTGTTTTTATGTTTTTAAGAAGACTTTTAGTGTATTGAGAAAAATTGTTGCTGACATTGAGGACCGAGATAAAACACACTAGAGATTTTTAGGACGACATGTTTTATTTCTGTTCATGCATTTGTGTAATTCCCAAATTTCCACTAATCTGCTACAAGTAGAACGCTCTATTAAGTGCGGTGAATTAGTTACGGCATGTGGGTAATGTTCCTTTCCGGTAATTATTCTCTGCAAGTTCAGACTATAACTTTTGGGACAGTAAAATACTGCTTAAAGGCTGCTCTCATATTTCGATGGTAACGGTGTTTATCTCACCGGCTTGAAATGTTAACTTGGACTGACCGGATCAACTGCATGACAAACGTCCTGCATTTCAGTGGCAGCAAGACGTGTGAACCAGCTCCTGTGGCAACTCCCTGATTAGAGTAATCTTATTTGGAATTTTTCTTAAGAGCCTTAATTGAGATAAAAAACGGGACCCCAGACAATTTAAACGAGATATCTCATCTCAATGGAGTTCTCCAGCAATTTCAACTGTATGTGCAAACGTGAGAGCTCCTTTCTCGTCTAAAAACCAAATGCTATTATATCAACTGTTATAAAATCCTTCAGGCTATACCTGAAGGTAAGTGTTTAGTCAGAATGACGTCACAACTGGACACCAAATACATTTTACCGACTTTCAATTTAACCTTTTTTCTCATCAAAGTTGATCACATGGTTGCTAGGTAAAGGTCTATAATATCTCTTCACACTCAGCGATATACCTTTTATAATTACTCAGGGCGTCACGAAACGCTTCATGAACAGGTGTATAGTTACGACGAGTTTTGCTACTGGCAAATGGGAAAGATAAGGTTTAGGTGCCACCTAAGGTGTCTCAAACTTATAGAAGAATGACGGAGGGTTCATGCGTATACAGTATTTTGTTTTGGCGAGTATTAGTACCTGATATCACATCAAAGTAATCCCCCACCACCAGTCCTTACCAAATCAACCAAGAAAGGACTGGAAATTACACCTTATCCTCGAGCAAGTAAATTTTCTTCCTAAATCTTGCCTTTCTTCATGTACTTTCTATATTCCAGCTTAACTCAACCACGCATGAGTTAGTGTTATCTCCCCATCTTACCTAGATGCACAGAGTTTTCTTTACTTATTTGATAGTTATTGAACCATGAATGGCAAGCCAATGTTAGAATTTACATACTGTGCCAAACGACAGTAATTAAGTTCCTATTTTGATATGGTTGTTGGTGTCAAAAGTTTAAGTTACCGTACAAGGTATTTTCCAGGCCGTGATATAAATCTTACGCCTTATTTTCTAGGCCACGTCTTTGTGCAGTTTGTAGGCTATCAAAATTCTACCGATAGCCTATTTCTAGCTTAAGACGGTGGTTCGAAGACAACCCAAGGAGTGTTATCAGTGAATCTTGTGTTGATTTTTTCGTCAAATGTCATGCGTGAATATCGGCAAATAACCTACACACGGTTCATTTGGTATGCTGCTTGACCAGCTTACAAACGCTAGTAATCAGTGGCAGCGGAATGCTAGTGGGACATCTTTTATATCTCCCTATAGGTAGCCGTGTTATACCTGTTTTACAATACAGCACTGTGAGTGAATTTACCATCCCCAGAAAAAATTACTGAGCTGAGACAGGGGCAAATTAGGATCGTTTTCAAATGAATATTATAGTGCCTTTTGCACCTTTCTGAATTATTAGAGTTAATGGGGGGGGGGGGGGCAAGAGCATTTTCATCTTATTACCAGACAAAATTGGCCGATTTTCCTAAAAATCCAGAACTCGGGTAGGGTGGGTTGCTCCCCCAATTAAGTCGTACTCCAGTTGTCACAAGTAAAAGAAACAGAAATAGAAAAACTGAAATCAATTGCCATAAACATCTACTTTTACTACAGACCTTCGAGGCATTGACGTTTTTGCAGTAGCCTGCATGTTGCAAAACATAAGCAAGCATGCCAATACCGTACTACAGTTCTTCGTAGCATGGGCGTTCGTGCGGTAGCCTACATGGTGCAAGGCATAAGCAAGCATGCCAATAAATGCCAACGCCTAAATCTCAAACTATATGAAAATTCAAAGTGACATTCGTATTGTGTCTTCATGGTTAAAATTTTAATGAAACAAACATTACGTTAAGGATGTTGGCAAAGATTTAATATTTACACTTCCCAACAGTTACAGTACTGATGTTTGAACAGTGTACAATCATTGTCCGTGGATTACACAGCCCCTTGACCGTACACCAACTTACGCTGTTGCCTGTTAGAGTAACCCTTCTAACGGAATATCACCGCGAACTTCCCCCTTTTCAGTGTTTCATTATTTCAGCCCCAAATTGCCAATGAAATTTAAGCATATTCATCTCTTTGATTAGCGATAATTCAGGCCTAGATGATGTAGTAATTATAGTCAAGATGATCGCAAACTTCGAGAGTAATTACTGTGTGAATGTATATACATGACATATAACCTTAGCTAGTATAAATAGCTACGCATAACCTTCCGATGGGCGCGGCCACCTATACAGGACACAATATCTGTGTAATGAAGATAGTCAAACACTTTACTCATCTGTTTTATATGATTTCTGTAGGCAACTGTGCTAGAGTTGCCCGGTACTTTTACTTATCCATCTAGTTACTACTACCTTCCCAAAGGATGCGTCGACCTGTTAGATCCTCTTCATATTTATGAGAGTATCGTGTGGCATGGTATGAATGCATACATCTTTTTCATCACTTTATTTATGAGGAAAACAGGCCACCTCCCATCTCCACTGCAACATCAACTCACAACTACGTCTTGAAGAAGAATTTATACTCCAGGAAAGGCATAATTCTTCGATGCTTACTTTAACTTTACTGCCATCACTACCTATACTACGGTATATTGCATATGCATACTCTTACAATCCTCAGTCCATCTGTGCTTATAATAACTTCAGTCCTTCAAATACATCGTAAAGAAAGTTTGTTCTCCTTCAGTCATCAGTTTTATGAAACAATACAAATTATAGTACACATACCTGCCTACAGACAAGGTGTATCTAGCATTAAATAAATGTTAACCCTTAAAAAATAAAGCTTGCCCTATTCTTTTTTATTTTGGGAATTAGTTTGAAGTGAAGAATGAATGAAGTGTGACTTTCGTCAACGTTTTGTGATTGTTTCTCTTGACTTGGCTCATCAAGGCTTGAGAGTAATGGCGATGGGAAAATGGATACAATTTCAAGTAAATGCACTTAACCTGGATATTTTTCAGATCTTACTCATCACTTATTTTTCCATGACCCAATTGGCATTTACATTTCTTCTTGTTGAAAGAGCGGTAGAATTTTAAAAGGGGGTATGAATACTAGTCGTCCTTCGCCACTGTGATTGTTGACAGAGCACCGCTGACGTTTGTGTTCAGAACAAATTGTCGAGACAACTTCTCATCTACTTGGCGTTATGAATACAGCTAAATAAACCATGGTTGCTAGCTCCCTGAATAAACTAAGAGCACAAAGACAAGAAGAACAAATACCAGCGAAACAAGAATACGGAACAAAACTCTTTGGCATTTCTTCTTCAAAATGGAGAAAGCTTCATCTTGATGCTAGAGTTGCCTGTTACCTACATGGTTAGGTACAATACACAAAACCGAAACAGCGGAACGATGCACAAGAATGAGATTCAGATTCCAAACTGATCATTATGTAACCCCCTTTTCCTTCATTTCTACAAAATACATTAAAATTTTTCACTTAGGCCTGTATTTAAAATACTTAATCTGCATACTTATTTCTAGTCTTTACTCGGCAGAGACACTCATACCAGGATGGTCTTGGCTTCCACGAAGACGACAGTGATATCGGCTATGCAATGATGGTGAAGGCTGGCCTAGTGATCGTGGTACCCCCAACGTAATAACGACTATAGGCTAGGCCAGTTCGCATAGGCTAGGCTGGTTCGCACAGTTCAGTAGTAGCCTACAGCGACGGGCGAAACAAAGTTAGAGGTAAAATACAACTTTCAGGTGGCCTGTGGCTCAATCGATTTACTTTTAGCTCAGTCTGTAGAATAGGTTGTGTGATAAGATCTATGAGTACGTCTGCCACAGGTAAATTACAGCGTTCTGTTGTCTGTCTCTTGTTTATACATATATATATATATATATATATACATGTGGTAAGCACTTGAAGTATGACGTAGAAGATTTGAGAATACTCGAGAATACGTGTAAACAGTCAACACAATGTACCATGACGTAATGTTCCCTTTATGTACACAATCCAGACTATTTCAGAAGCTACTCGAACAATCCATGTGGCCCAAAGTTTCAAACTGGGTTGCAGGACCGGTGTTCAAACCTCTGTTAGCTTCGTGACCTTGTGGCTGTCCTAGTTAGTGGCTCGTAACAATACACATACACCCACCCGGTCACACACATATACTACATCATATATAGATATGTATGTAGATATATATGTATGCATATAAATATATGTACATATGCAACATGTAAATATGTATGTATGCATATATATATATATATATATATATATATATATATATATATATATATATATATATATATATATATATATATAGCATATCAACATGGAGTGTTACTCTGATAAATAAATGCTCAATACTTTTGACGATTGAGCACAATTTAAAATTGTTATGATGCTAACACACTCTTCAGATAGCGTTGCATAAACTAACCTTTCTACAGAAAGTCTATGTTGATGTGGTTCGCTAGATTTGACCTTATTGCGCCTGAAAGCGGAAATTAACTCTGAATGTGAGTTAAGCAGGTTATATTTTCTTCTCATAGATAAAATGACGTGAAGAATTTTTCCTGAATGCATAGTGAACATTAATTACGGAAAGTTTTCAGGGTGGAACATACTGATAATGCTTTAAGGTAACCTTTTATAGAACCCCCGCTCAGGCTTGCATTCATGCAAATAAAGCGATATGTCCTGTTAACGGAGACGGCATGAAAAAATCAGCAATCTATCAGGCTGACGTCAGGATAATATCATAACATAAGTAGGCATGAATGAGGGATGCGTTCAAATTAAAGTACCGTATCATAACCACCTTAAATCATTTCGTTACGACAAATATAAAAACGAAACTGAGTGTCTCAAAGCATATTTCTAGTGTTAAATGGTCAAAATCAGCCTTCCCCATAAAGTGGTATGTTAAGTGTTCCCTTCGCGCAAAACTTCATGCAAAGCTATCTTAAGTGTGCGTTAGCCCAAAACCTCTGGTAGATGGCTCGATATCCAGTATATATTGAAAAAGAACTTAAAGTATTGCTCGAAAGCTTTGCAAAGCATTAATGGCTGTTTTATGAACCCAGTTCCAAGCCTTTACTGCGCTGCTTAACTCAACAGTATTTAAACTCAGTTGGCCGCGTTCTGCCACATAGGCCTCAATGGCTCAGTGGTCAGAGCATCCGCCTTGTATGCGGGAGGTCGCTGGTTCGAATCCTGCTTGAGGCTAAGTTTTCCATTAACAAAAATATCCTCTTTCAATATAAGGCAAGCGCCTATGTTAGAGGAAAATGGCCTAAGGTCTCTGTGCGACTATCTAATATAGCGTGGATTGACTCATATATATATATATATATATATATATATATATATATATATATATATATATATATATATATATATATATATATATATATATATATATATATATATATATATATATATATAATGATTGGGATTTTATAGCGCCTTATATGTGACACCATCTCAAAGCGCTTCACAATCATTACCCCTGGTCATTGGTAACTTGTCAAACTCACACTATGTAGTGCACATCTCTAGCTGTTCGTACCCGGGCACTGAACAGTAATGCCGCTTCATCGTGTCCCCTGGGGGACTTCCCATAGGAGCAGCCACATACAGCCACCACGCTCTCTAATATATATATATATATGTATATATATATATATATATTTAAACACGGCACATAGTAAAATAAGCTGGACTTACAAAGTACACAGTAGCTGGCAAACTTAACTTCAGAGGTGCCTTTAACTATTAGCTGTATAGCGTAAGAGCCTTGTCCTTCTACTATCTGTCAAGGTGTGTGCCAGGAGTATGGGCATGGATTCGAATCTGAATGAGACTGTTAGACTGTCAAGCTTTTACACGTGTACCCCTTTTAAATTATCCATTTGATAAAAGGCTTCAAAATTATCGCCCCCTTCAACATAAAGATGAGACTAAGGCCTAAAAATTACAACTTAAATGATCTTAAATAATCCCCCCTCTCAGTTGGAGAACCATTCAATGCTAACCCTAAAAATGTCAAAATACATGTAACCCTTTGTAATGCAAATAACCGTTTAGGCAAAGTTACATAAAGTTACACAACAAATGCAAAAGAGAAGATACATGTAATTGACATTTACAATGGGGAGATTTTTCTGGGGTAAATCTCTAACAGAGAACAATCACCCCAAAGAGGAACAACTCGAATACAATAAAACAATTTAAGTAGTAGGAAACGCTTTAAAACAGGAATGTGAAAGCTCCAAATAATTCCAGGTGCTCCTCTTGGCTCCTCATAATCAATTGAAGCTCCACAGGGAACCACAAAGCTCCACAGCTGACACGAATAAACGAACCAGCGTTACAATATTAATATGTATGGGAGAGAGATCTGTCCTCTGTGGTTAAAGTTTTATAATAAGGTTGCCATATTCCAACATTCCCACTGAAACAACTAGGCTTAAGTCTTTTAAAGTTATTTGAACTTCCTGAATTTTATTTGAGGAAAAGTTACCTATGATAACATACGTTTCGTGCACTTTCTTTCTCCCATCTCTTAGTATTCAAACCGCCATTTATACCTTTCCTGAAGTGTCGCCGAAAGATTCACTTCGAGTGACGAAAAATTTAAAATTCACAGGATACAAGGGAATATTGAACAATTTTGGAAAGATCAAGCACTGCGCACTAATGCATGTAGTCTTTTATGTAATATTATCGATTAAAGGTAGGCCTGCTTCTTCACTAAGGCCACGTCTGAAATACATTTCGTATTGCTTCGGGGTTCCGGGGCATTAGCGGCCTACCTCTTTATTACTTTCATTAAACTTACTTTGGTAACATTGAATACTTTCAAAAATTCATATCTCCTCTCCTCTTTCCAGCGTGACTGGACATAATTGTGTTTCCAAATTTACAATTATTTAGTATTTACGAACATGCAATAATGGCGAAAGGGGTAACATGATTTTTGTGTCAGTGTATGTTATGTTCCGACATATTTAAGTTCTGTGAATCTAGGAAAAAGAGAACGATCTATCCTGTATTTGAAGTGTTAGATAGCATTTTCTAAATCTATCTTTATTTATAGTGATTTTATTCCATCCTAGTCAACCATACGTCGACTCCAACTAAATTACCTTCAGTTAGGTTATTACCCTTGCATGTGCTAGCATCACTCTTCAATCCAATCCAGTGGCTTACGTTACGGTTTTGTTTACCAAGAGCCAAGCTAATCGGATCTTACAAAAGTGACCTGTAGTCTAAAGCAGAATAACTTGTCTAGAACAACTCAATATTTTCCATGTGATTCACAAACTAAAAGACCAAGGATCAATGCTGTAAGCCCCCTGCTAACATTTTTAGGCAAAACTAATAAATGCTTATCTATCTCTGATCAATCGGAAGCCATCTCTAATCAATTCTAAGCACGTGCTGGTTGATCGTAAGCTCCTGCTGATCAGTGTATTCAGGCTGTTCACGAAACAGTCCACTGTCCGTCAGTTGTCTACATTTTGTTTCCAACTGTCTTTTTGGTAATTTATTTTGAATACTACACGTTTGATAAGAACATAGGCTTCATATGATTCAATGTGAGCACAATCACATGTGAATGGTGTGACGTAACCAGAATTTTCAAGATAGACCAAAAATGTTATTTGTGAACTTATTGACTAACGAGAAAGTGTTAATGAAAGTGGAACGAGTTTGACCACTTTAAACAGAAGTATAGCTTACCAGGGCTGTAACGACCGGGTCCGCACTCGAACTCGAGTTGTTAAATTTTAGCTGTTAGAATCGTTTGTAACTTACTATGGCATTAACACGTCATTTTTGTATGAACTATTAAATTACCTTTATAGACTTGCCCTTCTTAGAAGCATAAAACCATTTTTAGATAAGGACACGTCCATCTTATTCGATAAGGGATATATACCTTACCTTTCTTATGTTATTGTTGTCTTGTATGGAGAGCGTGCAATGCTCGAAGCAAAGAATTATAAAGTTACAGAAGGGTGCTGCTGGGATAATTTTTAATGTATCGTAATCTGAGAGATCGACATTACTATATGAAGAAGTAGAATGGAAGACTTGTGACAGACACGTACAGCAAAACAGAATGATAATGTTGTATAAAATAATACATGATCTTACTTGAAAGAATTTTTTACCCCTATCACGAATGTACAGTACCCATGAGTTGCGATCGTCGTCTTGAATGAATTTCTCTATATGACAGGAAAACACATTAAATATCATAGAAATAGATTTAAACACTTAGCAGCAAAAGAATGTGATGAACGTAATGCTAACATAGAACAGGCAAAGACACTTTTAAGTTTTAAAGAAATGATCTCTAATGATATATTACGTTTTACATACCAAGACTTTGCTTTAATTTATTTATTAGTTTTACTTTCACTTAAGTATCCTATACGTTTTTTCCTGTGTAATACTTTCATTTGACTTATGGTTTTTGGACAGCAGTATAGTTTAGACGGCAATGGTGGGTCCTTTCATTGGACCGGAGTGGGTTTCAACAAGATTCGAAACTCTGAGCTAATTCCAGCCAGGGTGGTGGTCTTATGCTAATTCCCTGTTCCGTCCGAGTCCACAAAGACCAAAGTATTATGGAAACCTATAGCTTCATTGTTCTTGGTACAAAGTGATGTATAACTGGCCACACATAGTAAACTACTTAACTGGATGGGCTGGACTACGAAATTTACTCACAGTAAGATAAAATCACACATGTGTGTAATATGTTGCAAGGCCAAATAGACTTGACGCAGGCTGTGCTCACAATTGGCTTTGACTTCGAGCAACTGGAATTGGAATTGTTCAGACTCTGGTTAGGTCCCTTATTCAGCGCCACTCCCGACTTGTGAAGAAAAAACACTTCCTCTCACAATACCGCCCTCAGTACCACATTCCACCTTACATCAACGACAAACTTGAGTGCTTGTAACACATAGAAAAATTACGGTGTAAAAGTTTTTTATCAAACAAGTTGTTCTCGCCAACAGTAATATCAGCATGGAGTCTTGAGGCACTGGTAGAGACACAGTCTGGTTACCTTTCTTTTTGACGTGCCTCAGACTTGCTTTTAAAACGAGAAATCAACTGAGGTGAAAAAAGAGATCGTGCAGACAGCTTCATGTTTCCTTAATCTTTTAGCTTCAAATTGCTGCACCGCCCAGTGTAAAGAAACTGTCGAAGCCATTTCTGCCTCTTTCATTTCTTTCAGCGTCTCCCTTTCTAAGCCTTTGTGAAAGATAAAGAAGAGGACATTTTGTTTACTTTAAGTTTATTCTATATTTCAATATCAAGCGCCATCTTAAGTAGTCCCATCTATTGTTAAACGTAGCGGTGATATCTCATGACGTCACTCACAGGAATCCATTGCCGCGAAGAACAAAAAAGATACCTATGGTTGGAAACTCCCATCTAGAAATTGGTCACGTGACAAGTAAGCAGCGCCGTTTCCAACTTTGTCCGATCTGAATCGACAAGAATCGTTAATTCGTCTTTTTACTTCATATACACAGAACCAAACTATACCACAATGCCTTCCAGTGAAACATACTGATATTTCGTTCTCAAAGCCCCAATATGGTAACCATGGCTACTTACGTTACTCAGGGAGCTGTCGGTTATTGCAAAGTAACAAGTACCTGCTCTATTATTATGGGGTAATTGAAAGAAGCTATCAATGGCACTTTATTTATGTCACCTATTTCAAGAGTGAGATTTAGATGAACCCTTACTCAACTAAGGCTCATCTACTGCTCAAAGTCTCAAGCAAAATATTAGTCTATCTGTCTCATAATTTTCGTGCCGCATATCCATGCTTTAAAGGATTTGTAAGATTCGGTCCAGTAAGCCTCTGTACGTAGTGGCTTTTAAGGATATTTCATAAATTAAAAGGAAAGATAAATTAAAGAGAAACGCTGCTTAAAGAATGTTTATATAATTTTCTTCCACCGCAGAGCCTGTGCAATTTTGCTTGAAACGGTCATTTGTGTCAACATCCGTGTAATTTAATTCTTTAGATTCAGTACCACTGGGCCTGGACGATCGTGTGCTGGTAACGGAAAATCTGATTGTGCGCCTGAGTTTCTTTCAAGGTACTCTTCCCCCTGAGTGTGAAATGGAGCCCTCAAATAGTTTGCCTTTGGTAAGGATTTTCTATAATCACTGGTATATTTACAATGGTAAATCTATCCACAGGATAGTCTACAGTTGTGTGTAGCAATACTGTATATGCTATTATGGTATTGACAATGGGTTGCTTTAATCACGGTTCCATATCTATAGACTGTGACCACGCAATTGGAAGAGACTTGTTCTGGTCTCTTCTCTATGAACACCTTTAACAATTTCAAAGGTTTGGTAGAGGAAGGGTGGTGAAAGAATAACAGGTATTTTAAGATCTGTAAAGTTTACCGATTTGCTATGAAGTTACAAGGAAAATTTTTGCATAGTACTGTAGGTGTTGCATGTCAAATTGTCACAGAAATTAGTTAATTTTGGGTGGGCCGGGAATGTTACGCATGACATGTGCACAGTATTTTGGGATTTGAATGGGATGATTAAAAGACAAGACGTACTCTGGATTGACAAAATTAAAATAAAACTGGCAAGATTGTCAAATACCATTAAAAATGAAGGCTTACCAAGGACAGATGAGTTAAATCAGTTTATAAGAAGTTTATTGACTTTCAATTACACAACTCCTTAATACTTATCAGGTATACCTTAAAAATACAACCGTACTTCAATGGGCTAAAACTTTTCAAGAACCTGTCAATTGATAGTAAAATATTTTTTTTTTATTTTGTTTCAATAGACCTAGACAGGTCAATCTCCTCGGATGACGGATCCTTTTCTACAGTTCCTTGTGGCATGCACTTGTTCGTATAGATACTGTTTTCACTGAACCACAACTTCAGAGAAAAGCATCTCTGTATAAAAAAAAAAAACATTTTAAGCTTAAACAAATTCAGTTTGCGGATTAATGGGGAAAGAACTTTACTGAACATTCACAAAAATCAGACTTGTAGCAACTTGCTGTCTTATCATGAATAAACTCGTCTTTCCTTAAACTTAACATTCTGAGCAAGTTTGAGGGAAAGATCTGAGCAACCGAAAACAGTGAGGGTTGTTTCCAATCTTTGAGATTGTGATATAAACAAGAACAAATTTGCAAAGAAGTAACAGATTAATGTGCATACACAGTTATACTCATACCAATCCCTTGTAGACATTTACAAAAGTCCATACTCTTAAAAAGTTTTTATCTCTTCCAAGATGTTTTCCCAACCAATTTGATATCGTCGCTAAAGCTTACACTTGAAAATGAAGTGCTCAGTGTTTTTGATAACGGGATTCAGCATTAACATATAGCCCGTTACTGGCTGCTCGAAGGTCACATGCTAAAACTCCGAAAATACGTAGAAAATGGATTTCATTCCAACATTAGGGGTCACTTTTTTAATGTTTATATTGTTAAAGTAACATGTGTTCCGCAATATATAAAAAGCTTCCCACAAAAGCACCTGCCAATTTTTTGCAACGACCCGTTGGATGTACCTCCTAGGGTTAAAACAGCAATTTTGGCCTCTGGGACCAACTTTGAGTACCAGTTTCCCTTCCCACATGTGAGTATATGTCCCCATCTTTACTAAGGTAATATTCACTTGCTTGGGAAAACACAGAGGAAATTTTAGCTCCCCAGTGTAATGTTACTCTGAGTAATTATAACTGTAATAAAGTAATTTATTCGTTTTTAGGGGGACTTTTGGCCTCTAGGACCAACTGTGAGTACCATTTTCTCTTTTCACATGTGATTATATGTCCGCATCGTCACTAAATGTGTAGCAGCTTGTTCTGGGAATAAACAGGTAAAATTTGAGCTCCCTAACATAAGGATACTGAAAGTAAGTGTAACTGGAATATCGTAATTTCTTCGTTTTTAGCGGGAATATCGGCCTCACGGACCAACGTTGAGTACTAATTTCTCTTTCCATGTGTAACTATATATCGTCATTTTCACAGAACGGGACGTCAGGTAAGTTCGTTAAACACAAGGAAGATTGTTTCCACCATTTCTAAGCCTTCATTATTTAAGCAAAACTGAATATTGCGATTTCTTTATCTTTGGGGGACTCAATTTTAGTTTCTGGAACCAACTTTGAGTACCAGTTTCTCTTTCCATGTGTAACTATAAGCGTACACTTTCACTAAATGGGTATTCATGTAACATGGTTAAACAGAGAGAAAATTCAGACTCTCCATCTTTAAGCCTTCATAAATTTAGTAAACTGAATGTTGAAAATTCTTCATTTCTAGGGGACTCAATTTGGCTTCTGGGACCAACTTTGAGTATCAGAGTTTCCTTCCAAGTGTAACTTTTTGCCCTCATTTTCTCTAAATCCCTATACAGTTGACTTGGTAATAAACACGCAAACTTTTGAATCCAAGATGTAAACCTACTTGAAATAAGGAAAACTAAAATATTTCAATTTTCTTTTTTCTTAGAAATTTGGAATCTGGGGAAGTAAACAGGTTTTATTGAAAATTCGGATACCCAAAAGAGTTTTCTTTATTTTAAAACTATATTAAAATCACATTTTGAAAAGTCACATCTCTGCAAAATCCTCACAAGATGAAATCATTTTTTTTTACGGAATGGATTAACTACCCTGTCTTTTTCCACAGACAAACACACCACTAAACACCTGAAAATTGTTACCTTTTCCGTCTACTTTACTGAAAATAGCAATCTTTGAGCTGTAACACCTCTTCAAGTTATACACTATACATTAGTTTTACACCATCATAAAAATTGTAGTGGCACAATTTGAAAGTAGGTTATATACTAGGTAAAATTAAGTAAGAATGCCTCATAGCTACAGAAAGTGGAAGTGCTGCCATCACTGCAGGTTTTGCATTTTCAGCCATGTGTTATAAGTTGCATCTCCTCAGACCCCAACTACCCCTACTCCCGGGGATCACATTGAATGAACCAGTAGACGATGGCTTGCATGAAAACACAAAAGAAACGTTGGAGCCCACCTCACACCCTCACAAGAATACCTATGCTAAACTAGAAGTACCAAAATATTGCAATTCGTTTCCTTTTCCCTCTGTTAACGGGTTAAGAATCTCTATACAAGGGTATACTATATCTTCTTTAATAAGTGAGTTAGCATATTAGCACGTGAAATATGCATAGTCAGGTAGCTTCAATACCCAAATCTTGAGGGAATTAGTAGTCAAATATCTTAATTTCATATAACCTTTGGATAATGTTTATACCAAATAGAACATCAACATCTAAACTGAGGAATATTTGATTCCTCAAGTAAATTTGACTATTCTATTTAACTGTACATGGTAATTTAAGGGTTTCAAGATTTTTACAAAGTAATAGCAATGAAAGTTCCTGAGAAAGTTAACCATACAAAAACGTATGAAATGAAGTGAAACTCTCTCTCAGGGCCACTTTAGTAAAACAATATCTCCTAGCGTGAGTTACTGGATTTGAGCAATCATGGCAAAGTCATATCATTACAAAATACCACAGTCATTTCAATTCGAAGCACTCTTAAAAGCTAGATGATAATAAAACATGAGTTTTTATTAAAGTTATATCAGCTTAGGTACCTCAACTCAAAACCTCAGGCTGCAGTAACTCAGGCAAACTGAAGGGGCCGCAGCCTTTGCTTGTTGCTGCACACATCGCAGTAGCTAAATTAACCTAATCCTTCTGTTGTTATATGTACAGCAAACAAAGCAAGACTGCAGTCACTACGGCTTGGTTGAGGCAGTTACATATTCTTTATTTTGACATTGTGCCCTCAAGTGTTAACTTTTCACTCTTCACCAACTTTTACTCAGTATCTTCTCTGCAAAGACTAATATGTAAGGAAAATAGCACATCTTCTAATGATGGCCCGGTGTTCCTATCTCAGCCTGACAGTCTCATGCCATTTGCTCAGCATGAAGAAAAATTTGTTAAATCATGAATATCATGCCACGACGGTGATAATTAAAGCAAGTTTCTACCATAATGCTACACATTGGAGAGTACAAATACGAAAGTGAAAAAAAAAGCAAAAATTTAAGTAGTCATTCCCAGTTCTTGCTTGGTTCTTATTTTAATTAATTTAAATTTAGGCCTTGAAAGGGAGATGGTTTACAAGGACAAGCGACCACGAATGTGGGACAAGCCTGTGTGTCTCATAAATTACAACTTGACGTCGGGTGGCTAACCAACTTAACAATTTGGATTAAAGTTGCTGTCTTTTGAAAAGCCAGTTCAGATGGGAAAACGATGGATTGCTCTTGGATGAAAAAACCACCTTACACAGACCCGGCCAGGAATTAAACCGGGAACTTCCCGGTTGCTATGAGGCTTCATCGCAGTGACCTCCTTTATCCACTCGGCCCCAGCAAAGGTCTGATAGTAACTCTAGATTGAAAAATTGTAATGTTTGCATAAAATCCATGACATTAGGCCGGAAAATGCAAGATGGGTCAGTTTTGACATTCTCAGAATTTCCTAGTTACCCAGCGGCCGTTCCTGAATAATGAAGACACAGAAAGCCTTGGGAGCATAGTGGCCTATTTGCTAAGGCCGGCATCGGACTTGCGATCCAAGAGTCGCTATAGTTCGAGTCCTGCTTTGTTTATCACCGTGTATCATTGGGCAAGATACTTTATCATAATTGTCTCTCTCCACCCAGGAGTCGAATGGGTACCTGTGAGGTAACTTGTCGTATGGCGTTGTTTGTAGCTGGGGTTGTCTCGAGGACTGTCCCTTGGACATGTAATGCAAATCGCATTGGTACTTCGGTGATAAAGCGCTGTATAAATATCCAATTCTACCACCTCTAGCCATCCGTTATTGAGAATCCTGCATTCTGATCGGTTAAACACTGGCCTGTTATTCCACAACAAACGGCCAATAAACGTAAACACTGATAAAAATGAAGTTTTTCACACATTTTCGGTGGTAGAATAGGAATAAATCACATTTGTCGGATTATTATTGTCTCATAAATCATCTCGACTCCAAATTTGCAAAATAACGGACCCGGCTTCGCCTCGTCCGTTACTTTGCCAAATTTGGAGTCTCGACGGTTTATTCATCAATAATAGTCCGCCAAATGCTATTTATTCCTTAAATATTACCTATTCCCTTGTGTTTCACGAAAGAGTCCATAGTTCCAGGCCTATTTGGGAAAATAACATTTAGACAAAGCTCGGAAAAATCTTCACATTATGTCACCTTTGCACTAAAAAGGAAGTTCTCTTTACAAGTCTTTTGAAAGACATTTCAAATCGGGAAGGTTTCTGCACTGAAAGATTACCCTGACTGGCAAACAATAATTTCTAATCTTTCAGCAGGTCAATGGTTAACTCTTAAAGCTCATTTTGTTAAGTTTACTAAAAAAAAATTAGATGCAAATGAAAGGGTTTTCAATAAACTCATGTCCAATTAAGGATACCGAAGTGTTCATCAACTCCACTACACTAGACAAATGGTCCTTTACCAACCTGAGCACCCTTTTGATCTACTTGCACAAAAGTAGCAGGTTTGGATGTTATGAACAGTGGAGCATGTGCAATTTTTCCAACGTTTTTTATCAGACATTATGAATAACGGAATTACAGGATCAAGAAAAATATGAAAACTTGGATGAAAATTCATAGACTTGCAAACTCAAATGGTGAAAAGAGTTAGATCTTACCTGTCTCCCAATGAGTGCTGTCTTGTCTTGTATTTTTTTTTGTAACTTTCAGCATACAGGTATGTTCCAGACCTCTACGGCATAGTCCATTTCGGGGTTGCTGCCAAGAATCTTTCTATCATTGTTAAGCACTGCTGCTTTATGGATAAAGAGATATTGAGAATAAAGAGATATGCTTCACTTCACTCAAAAGAGGAAATTACTAGATTTATTCGATATATTTCATTAGCTTATGTAATCAGGGTGTTATTCCCACTTTTCACATGTTACATGGTGCATTGGTAGGCCAAGACTTTGCTAAGCAGTTATTGTTCAAAAAAAAAAAAGAAAACAAAATTCAAAAAACTTGACAGACTTTTCATTACTTCTTGTCTCTCGAATCCATGGTGAACGTACAAAGATGCTGCACTTCTAGATTTAAATTTGGGTACTGGGGTAATGGCCACTTACGATACTATACGTGTAAATGGCTGTTCTAAACGACGATTCGAGTAAATAATAGTTCTATGTACATCTTGTTTAGGAAGGCTACAAACTCTGTGAAAGTGTCATTTTCAAATGTGAGAGATAGTGGACAGTTAGTGATACTAGCGCATGAAGGCTATTCAATTGGATGTACACATGCTTCCGTGTACCAAAACGAAGTCAGAAACAGTCTGAAAACTCCATATTCTGCCTGTTTCATACCAATAGTATATTTCTTTTGTACACCGTCATGCCAAGCCTATACAGTCTGCATGCACAGCCTGCACAGCCAAAGCTACAGTTAGTGCTAACGAGCCATGCCTCACAACATATGACACACTGCTGCCAATAAAGACTTAAAAGTCTATGTGTATACTATTCAACATCAGGACCCCCTGAAGAATAATTAAGAGGCATACATGGAGAAAGCAGTGACTGAGAAAAATGTGGTAGGCCTACAGTATGGCAGTTAAGTCTAACTCTTAAGTCCGAAAATTTAAGAAATGAAATTCTTCAATATTACAAGTAAATGCTGAAGTATTTGCTCAAATACGAGCTGATTTCATCATAAGAAATTTATTGTTTCGCATTTTATGGCCAAATTGGCTCATACTTTACTCTGAAAAATGAACATATGGGCAAATATTTGCACGAAGCGTTCGAACTAAAAAAGCCGTCCAAAAGTTATAACCACCCACTAATAACTGTTCTTCGTGCAGTTGATTAGATGAGAAAACCGATTCCACGAAATGAACGCCGACTGTATTATTTATCAGATTTTTATAATAAAAATACATCGTCTCCAAAAACTGTTCCTTTGAGACCCAGCCTGTCTTATTATTGCAGAAAGATACTCACTTGCGGCTTCTACCTTGGTTTTCTGTCGATCACACGTTTATCATGTATTATGACGATTTCAAGAAGCGATTTGTCACGTACGTACACTCCCTATGTTGCCTAATGACAGAGTCCAGCAATTAAATGTTGGATTGCGAGGGCCATTTTCTTTGAAACAGTTGGATCCATTCATTCTTTCGAACATGACACAGATTTTCATCCAATGTTACTTCGCCATCACATTAATCTTTCATTGCGTATGTACATGTTCTCGGTAAAAACGACATCTGGGCCGGATATGTCCTTCCACAATCCCGGACGTACGCGTAAAGGCGGCCATGATTGTTTTGGTTATGATGATCTCGCCGAAACATGATTGGTGAAATACGATCACGTGATACCAAAGCGGAATCATTTCAAGTTTTTTATGAAATGTCGAATGTTCACACACAATGGAGTTTTAAAAGAAATGAGTACCAAATTCTTTGGATAATTTCTCAAAATTGACGGCACATTAGTAGACTTTTTATATGTTGTTAACATTAAGTTTCCATTCTAAAATGTCAAAGACTTTTAAACCCTTAATGTCGGGGCGAGACGACAAGATTCAAGTTTTTAGTCTGTGACCTAAAGGAGTGGTCAGGGTTTATATTTGGAAGAACGTTTTCATCCTTCTTAATTAACTGTATGTGCAGTATTTGAAAGCACAGCTGTGAAAACAAGGTCGTCAAACTCTAAATTTGGGAACCATTGATTGCTCTTGTGGTGGCAATACAGGCAAGTATAAATGTAGTATCTGCCTCGTCTTCCAAACAGTCGTGTTTTCTTTCTCTCTTGTTTTCATGCTAGTACAAAAATAACGCAATGAAAGGCTTCGCTGAAAACTCAACTTTATTAGTTTTCAGTTACAGATTAACAAACCACCAAAATACCCTCTCAGAACAGTTAAATAAATTAAAACTCCAGAACTAAGTAAAATGTTACACAATTTTTTTTAAAAAATTGCCTTTTTTGTGTAATCTCTCAGGATAATTTCTACGTTTATTCAGTAGCGTGTTTAAAGGGGTTAGGGGCACGTACAGGGTAGCGTGTTTAAAAGGGGACGGGGGCACAGCCCCCACCTCCGTGACCAGTTTAGGGAAATTATCCAATTGGGGAATTTAATTTAAAGGGAAGAGAGAAAGAAAATGAAGAGACAGGGAGGGGTTGAAGAGGTAGGAGAAACACCCAAAACTTAAACTTATCAACTCGAGCCATAGGCTGTTAACTATTTAGGTAGGTAGGTAGGTAGGTAGGTAGGTAGGTAGGTAGGTAGGTAGGTAGGTAGGTAGGATACAGGATGAAACACAGCACAACATTGGGTAAAACATTTGTCAAGATGGTAAAGAGTGCGATTTCCTGTACTACATGGCGTGTTTAGGATGCCAAACATCTTCCAAATGGGCGTCTGGGCATGATAGTCTCTCGGCGAACTTATTACTCCTTTTCGTCCCTAACTTTGCTGACGCCCTTTAAGTTGCGCCTAGACTTGAGTCTGTATCGCCCTGATTCCACGTCTGCCCTCGGAGTGAACAATTTCATGGAACAGCAACAAATAGAAATCTCATTACAGAACGTGTAGAAAAATTGTACAAATAGTGGCAAATTTGTGTTTTGGAAACTTTAGAATACCATTACCTGTAATCTAAGGATTTGGGAATGCCAGATTTGCTCCCGGTAGTTGGTGATGACAGATTTGTGGGCGACACAGGTCAAAGGGGATATGGCATCCACCCAAACAAGGAGTTGCTGGCACCTTCCTGCCCAAACATATTTAAAAATAGCCCTAGAGTTTTAAATACAGTTAACGACTGCACTTTGATTGCCATTCATTCAAACATATAGCTTCACTCTGTTTGATCAACGATGAGTTGTACAGTCAGTTATGTTCCCAACTAAGCTCACACACAGCCACTGTTTGTAATATATATGGCTTCGAGCAAATTAGAGTCAGTGCAGGCTACGAACTGTGCCTCTGTCTTGGAGGTGCACTAGACAGGTGTTGTTTGCTTTAACTGGAGGAGGGGCTACAAGTAAACTTAGTAAGGAGAATTTTCATTTCTGGGGTGAGATTAGAGGGTTTTTGAAGATTGTCACTAGCAAAACTGTAGTAACACATAAACAATTTCCTTTAAATCGTTGTATTAGTTGAGACCAATTTCGTTGGTGTCAGGTGACGCTACAGCCAACTCTTCTTTTATTCCATGAGGCTTAAGTTCGAACAGCTATTGAATATTTCGGTTCAAACAACAATAGTTTATAAAATTAGGGAAACGACTTCTCCAAACCACTTCTCAAAGCATGCTGCGTTTAAAGTTATTACTTTACAATCACGTTTGCATTTCCATATATCATAAATGATGATGGTAAATCTTTGATGTCTTATAAGCAGAATGTTTGGAAAAGTTTTTCAATTTATTTAAAATATTGACACATGTCAATGGTAAACTTACACCTTTTTAGAGTTGTAGGTAACTTTTCTGCTTTTACGGGTATAAAGTTTCAAGGTCAAAGGAGCAAAGCAATTTTTGTAACAAAGAAAACTTTTGGAAGCAATCTACCAGTATGACGTAACCCTTTTAGTTACCTTGAAGCAACTCGAAGTCTTTTTTTGCAAGGAATACCCCATCTCCGTACTCCAAACAGCAATATCTTGGGCAATGAGCAAAACATTGGTGTGGGGTTTGAAGGGATGTAATTAAAACTTGTTCTCTTTTATGACGAATACTCCTCACTTTTCACCAGAGCGTCCCTGTGATTACGATTTCTATATTTCACAGCGCAGAAGCAGTTATTGGTTAGGACGAAAGATACAGAGGGCAGCTGGGAGAGCCCCTTTAAACTGTGAATCCCTTTATGAAGTTACTACTGGGATAGACAGGAAGGAAACAAATCAAACGATTCCTTTTTCGTTCTTAAAAGAGATTACACAGAGAAGCAGCTCTTCGAGTGATGGCAGTTTGTAAAGACGATTATAGAATATTTATTCATTGGACTCGCTGCAAGTGGAGAAAGAGACTCTAATGAAGAAATAAAATACTTCAAGTAGTCCCAAAGGTCTAAATTTTCGCCCGATTAACAATCGAATGACGACTATGGTCGGACGAGACGTATTTGACGATGGTTGTTGGTGGGTAATAAAAACGTTTGATATGCACATTTTGTAACTGTTGAGAACCTGAATTGACGCCCTGTAAAATTGCAATTGGAGATGATGCGGAAAAAGAACTGATCATCTACAGTGTCAATGAACTTAATACAACGTAACCGTGCACACTCTCAATAAACTGGTAATTTTTAGCCATTTCGCTATATGTAGGCTGCATTCTGTCCCAGCGTCGATAAGTACATTAACTGCCTTTTGTGGGTTTTAGGTTCTCTTGTCAATAGTCAAAAGTAAATGAAGTTCTAGAAATCCTGTTCGACAGCTTACCCTACTAATTAATTCGTAACCAGTAAAAATTTCAAACGTCTAACGAGGTTCAATTAAAAAAGGGAGATACAATTAAACATAAATATTGAAAGGCCACTTCGGTCTTAGCAGGAGGACAAGACAAGCGTTCAGCCATAGATGACATGAAAATCAGCATGTAGCAATTTACACAAAAGTTGTATCGACAGTAGCAGTCATTCAAGCTCTTACTTTTCTCTTCTTCTTTGCAGTATTTACGCCATTTACAGATTAGCTACTGTAATTACAGTTAAGGTTAGATCTTTATACTTCGAGTCTCCAGTGGTAGCTTCTGAATGACATTGCCCTGAAATCAGGTTCCTTTTATTTAAAATTACCCATAATGAAATTCTTTGTTTGTCACAGCTAATTCCTTTCACTTAGTAAGGAGTCACTCAATCATGTAGATATAATGATCAACAGGGCCAGTGTACAAAGCAGGATGGAGGATTGGGTGAGTCAAGTGTGATTTTGTACAGCAGCGAATGACTCAAGTATTAATTTGTACAGGGCGTGTGACTCTAAAACCAAATTGTGCAGAGGGTCAATGGGCAAGAGGACTAGTGTTATTAAAATATCTAGTTGACAGCTACTGCAATTAAGTCCTGCCTAGAAAAAGTACTCTAAGTAAATACAAGTACTACACACCGCACTGCTCAGCACAAACTAAGAACAAGTAAAGCTAATTTGAATGCATAACACTGTGGGGAAACTTCAATGGGAAAACATTACCCATCTTCTTTCAATATCACCCGGCCATAGGGTAATGCTTATTCCTGGAACAGACCTTTTTTATACAAAGCTTCCCAAAGGTTCTGTTTGTGTACTTACTGTATTCTTGCTCTGTTTTATTTTAAATTTTAAATTTCTGTCTCCTTTCTTGCTGGAGGAAATGCTTTGAAGATGGAGTTTTGTTCACTTAAATGGTCCTTATACTGTGTGACACAAACAATCAACTGGACATTATATTGTGACATGAATAATTTCATTTTTTTATTTCCACCAAATGCAACACTGACTCCGGGTCTTCCCCCATTACGAATGCATCACAATTATTTATCTATACAAAGGCATAACGAGAATTATGTTAAATGTATGTAACGCGGTCCCAACCGACAGTTTGCCATAAACTTTGAAAACCATCAATGTTTATGGTACCTTTTTTTTAAAAAAAAAAAAAAAGAGTGCATTGTAGAGGTGTGCCAGTAACATGAGTTCACGAACCTTTTGATTTTACTATAAAGTACATTGTTCCCATATTCAAGCAAACTATGACGGTTTTATATTTTGTCCCCGTTTAAAACGTGTTGCCAATTTAGATGCGAAAATAAGTGTTTCTATTGTGGCGTATTCGTTAAACCTCATCTAACTAACTAACTTAATAAATTTAAACATGGGAAATCAGTAGAACATATGTCCTTCGCAATTAGGATTCTCTCGTCAATTTGATGTAGAGAAAGAAGATTCGATAAAACAGGTAAACTTTGATGTAACTATGTAAAGATTTAATCATGTCAACGAATTATCTCTCAGAACTTTATGTAATTGTAGATGATGAAACATTTTATGAGACTCCACAAATACAACTTCCAAATACCAATTCTTAGACAAATTGAAAATTTATAGACTAATTTCTTTATCTCAAATGGCAGCATTCGTTCAGTCATTATCTATGCAAAAGACGATGGTTGATTCTAGCATGAATGACAAAATGTTATTAAATGCATTTAGCATCACAGTTATTCAAATAATGGAAAAGAGTAAAATTCATGTATGTGTTACTCCATGTTGCACGTTTGTAGATCAACCACGGCAGAAAGCTTGAGTAAATGGTGGGTTAATAAACATTTCTGCGTGCCTCAATAGCAATAAAATTTAACTCATTTTAGCCTTCAATTTATAGCCCCTTGAAAGAGCTCCTTTCCTTGCTGGATGATTATGACTTTCATTTTCAAATGCAATCTGATATACTAACGTGTATCCTTCTTCCCATTCAATCTAGAATCAGTCCAGTTCAAGATACATAGGGTAAGTTTTGGTTTAATATTATTTCCTCTAGTATAGAATTGAGGTACAGAGGAAGATGGTGACGAAAATTAGATTTTATGTTGTTAAGCTTTAATGATATTGATTTTTTGCAGTCTTGTGTATAAAAAGCTAGTACACAATTCTTCCAAGGGCCAGACTCCTTCGATACCGATGGCAAGATATGTGATTTGTTTCCAGGCCGGAGGGTCTAAATGTTCATGATTTAAACCGTTCAAACGAAAAAACTGGCCATTTATCGTCCCGATTTATCCAGGTAAAAGTACTCTGCCGGACACACATCTCTCTAGGCACACATCTCAGGCGAGGGTCTTTCAAAGATTTCTTTTGTTGGATCCTATCTCTCAAAAGAGACCATAATAACACTTTTTAAGTTGAGCTCCACCATCGATCAGCGCTTAACGTTCAATGAGTTTGTGAAATACTCTTTTTAGATGCCAAAAATATCACTTTCCAGTTCCTTAAAACTGCATCTAGGCTTCCAACCCTCATAGCTTGTACAGTTAAAACTGACAATGGTTTAAGAACCATTATCAGTTTTAAATGCAACAAACTTATGGTTGATAGCATAGATTAAACCATGATTAGTTTTAACTGTACATAAATTATGACAGTAAAAACAGACATAGATTTTATTCAAGTTCAAAGAAACGCTATTCAGTTGTAACTGAACATAGTTTAATCTATCATATCAACCATAAGTTTGTGGCCTACAGTTTTTTACTGATAATGGTTCTTAACCATTATCAGGTTTAACTGTACAGGCTATGAGATTGATCTAGGCTACTATCCTCACTTTGTGATGCCATCATTAAGAAATTAACAATACACACCCAAAGAAACGTCAATTGCAAAACATGATTCGGTTAAACCGCTGTGTGGGGCTTTGTGGGGATTATAGGACTTAAATTCATTCTACAAGCTCTCTCTTTGTATCCTAGAGCAAAGGAATCTAACAACTTTGGCGCATCTGTGGGTATATGTGTCTGTGTGTTTGTGGCACTCAGCTTCAAAACACGATATCTCAAGAACGGAGAAATGGATCCTTTTATACTCAGAATAAACATTTATCTATTGTGAGAAAGAATCCTATTGTTTTTGAACATGGTCAGAGGTCATTTGAGGTCACCATAGTAGGCCAAAACCTAAAAACCTTGTAAACATAATACCTTAAGTTAGGGACTATGGATATATTTTATACTTCACTTGTAAATGCATTATAGTCAGTAAAAGAACCCTTTGTGTTTGTTTGAGGTCAAATATTGTCTGATGTCACCGGATGTATATATAAATACGATAACCTTTTAGATTGCTTATAAACACGGTGTCTCAAGATTTGAAAATTGGATACCTTTCATACTTGGTAGAAGGAATTTACATACTGAGAGGAAAGCCCTATTGCTTTGGTGGAAGGCAAAGGTCATTTGAGGTAACCAGCGGTAACCTCGTAAACATGATATCTCAAACTAAAATCCATGGATACTTCTTCTCCTTGGTAAAAGAACCCTGGTGTTTTGTCGTAGGGGTCAAAGGTTAAAATATCTAAGGTTACTGGAAATGAAACCATAAATCCTTGCAAACTACTTGTTAAAATGATATCTCCAGAACGGTAATGTTGAGGGATCCCAAAGTTAATATGCCGATGCGACATATTGAGAACCTCAATCTTTGGCGGATGGTCAAAGGTCATATATGATCACCCCCGGTTAAAAACTCACAACTTCATGTCCTTGGAAAGATAACCTTCATTTATCTTATGGCTGGCATGTGGATGTCCAATATGGAGTTTAATAAGCATATATTTTATTGTTATCGGTAGCCCTTTGAGGTTAAATTGTAAAACCTTGTAAACAAAATATCTCAAAGGTAACCTTGAGAGGTCTCATAGTTAGCTTGTGTTTAGTAAGTCTATTTTATGGTGGCTTTCAAATGTCATTTGATGCCAAAAGACGTCAAGCTGTGAAAAAGGTGTAAACATTTATTTTTTAAAATGGGATGAATATGTACTATCTCATATATAGCATGAGGATGATCAATGTTGTTTACAAGAATACCATCATTCTTGTAGAGGTCAATGGTCACGCGAGGTCATCGAAGGTCAAATGACAGTTCAAGAAGGATAACTTTGAGGGATCTCATACTTGTGAAAAAACTACATTTGTCACCTGAAATTACATTCGTAGCGTTTATGTGTACATTTTCAGGGTCATGGAGCACGGGGTGTTGTATAGAAAAAAATCAGAATGTGTTTTTACTAGCCAGCATTACTAAAGAGGCCATTCGGATGTTTGAGATGACGGCTGTTTCCACCTCATTGTATACCAATATGCTACCTTATACGACCTGCCTCAGATTACAATCGTGGTATTAAAGCTTACATTTTCTTTCAATGATTTAACCTTACTATTTTAGCGTGCTTTGAAGTAACAAATCTATTTACTTCCGGCTTCTAAGATTTCCAAAATCTTACTATTTTGAAACCTTTTCTAGCTTTAGATCAGTTTTTGAGCCACTTAGGATCAAAAGGGCTGTGTCTAGACACACCCGTACTTTTCCGGAGTCAAAATACACATACACAACATTTATCTTGGACGAATGATACCTACTTTAACACTTCATCAACCCACAGTTCTTTAATTCTCTTAAAATACAATAAATGGCAAAATTGTATTCCTTGTCTTTCAAAAACGAAAAAATGTTTTTGAACAGAACGACTGTTACGCTGTGTGGTTTTAAACCTGACCAAATGGCAAGAACAAAGGTCCCATGGCGACATTTTAAGATTAAAATAGCAACCATAATGCGTATTTGATCACATGGCACTGATCAAAAATTGAAAGAGGAAGTAATGGGTATTTTCTCACTAATATTTTACTCTGTAGAACAGGGGTGGGGAACCTCCGGCCCGCGAGACTATTTTATCCAGCCCGCGAGGCAATTCATAAATGTAAATTTAGAATCACTTGAAAGGTAATTTATAATAATGTTTTAGCCCAAGGTGCCAGTCGTTTTTCCTGCACATACCGCTTTCGCATATTTCACGTAAAACTGCTGCGAAACACAACCAGTATATTACTAAAACACTAGTATCCATAGTGTAACATCCCCACAGTTGCGTTAGACACAAACCAGTTACAGGATCCTTATGCATTTGGTGTTATCGGCAGTTTTGCGTGGAAAGCTACTGCAGTAAAAGTTGTATAGGCCTGTCCGTTACATTGAGCACTAAACTCGGTGGGTATTGTATTTATTCTAGTAGATTCGGGGGACCCTTTGCCAGCCCTTGTCGTATGTGCTTATTCTTTATTACTACTAAGTCAAAAGGTCATATTGTGATACTTCTAGTCTGCGTAGCCTTTGTGATTCAATATCATTTAAAGATAGTGAAGGAACATTCTACTACCTAAACATTTGTACAAACTCCAGAACCCCTGGGGGCTTCGGCCCATCACGGCCTCCTTAGGGCCTCTTAGCCTGCTTCCCATGGGAAAAAATTGTAGCGCCCTCACTTCTGCGGCCCCCGAAGCGAATTATGACTATCAAAACGGTCCCCCGGAGGAAAAGGTTCCCCACCCCTGCTGTAGAACTCAAAGCTCACAAAAAGTGCTCCCTAAATAAACTAAGATAGATCTCGCACAGACTATAAGGTCTGAAAACAAAACTTTTTTATCTTGGGCACCACTTTTCAGTCCACCAAAACAAAGAACAAGTCAGACTTTTTTCGGGGGTGGGGAAGTGAATCTCAGGTTTAGTGTGAAACTTTCCGCTGTATTACATATAAGCTATGGTAGCACTCAGTACGGTATTTGTGTCCCGAAGAAGTATATTGGTACAAAGTATAAATTCACCAAAGATCTTAACATACATCCACTGAATGGAGTACTTATACAAGCTTAGCCAACGCAAGAGCGAACTGAAGTTAGCAAATATTTCAGCCTATATAAGAAGTCAATTGGCATAGTACTGATAATGTTTTAGGAAATTTTCTATTAAGTAACCAGTAGGTTACATCCACAACATATGCATGACAGAACGAGGGCAGAACTATTGCGTAACGCAGCTGACACGTGATACAAACAAAATGCTTCCTCTTCCTGTCTTTCAATGAATGCTAATGCTTCAGAATGCCTTGGTACGTCAGGATTTTATTTTCTCCCGAAAACCATAGGAAGGGGACCTCCTACCTTTGTTTGTACATCGATGGAAGCAGAAAGATGCAAATTGTATTTTGACATGCCTTTCCTCAAATCTTTCTGACTTGTAAAGTATGCAGAACCTCTCGGCATTTGGCACGGTCTTACTTCAAAGTATGTATACAAACATTAACTTATTCTCACTATTATTATTGATTTATCGAATCATCTGTATGTACGCTCTTATTTGAAGAACGTGGTAAATCTAGGTGTTACCGTTTTCTTAAAATAAGATTAATCACCCGGGAGCACTGTCACCATTCTACTTTAAAATGTTCAATGACTTAAATTATTGGTTTACAAATCTGTAAAGTGCATATTAACATTGAGCCTCTCCCAGCTCATTAGATCCCTGAAAAATGGCTCTTAATTGTCAGGTTAATACGAATTTGTGTATTTGACACTCATTGGTGATACTTTAAACCACACCGTGCTAAATACGACAGGCAGACATGTTTCAAAATTGGCACTATGAAACGAAACAAGCAAGATGGAAACCGTTCTTAAAGGGTAGGTCCTGTCAAGGTGAATTACAGAGATGGAACTTATTAAATGAGTTTCAAGTGGCTTTATCTTGTGAATAGAATTAATTAATCGAAGCTTACATCTTCGATTATTGGATTTGTTCAGTTTGTCACGTGAATTTGCGCAGTTTGTGGCGACTTTGGGGTAGTAACGTTTTACAGCCATCTGTTGCTTGCTTGGGAGATCTGTTTCTTACACGGCGTTCATGGATTGTTTTATGGTTTAATACAGCAACTATTAGATACTGATGAGAGATGATCTCAGAAACTCTCTTCCATAACGGCCAGATGAGCTTCTGGAAGCCTGCTTTCTAAAGTCTGCATAGGTTGTAACGTACAGAAACAATAAAAACCTCCTCCTCCTCTCTCTTCTGCTCAGAGAATATTTAAAAAAATAATTAGATTTGTAAGACTTTGTGCTTGGTTTGGCATCACCTACCCTTTAAATGAGATAATGATACTGACTGAGGTGGGGGGGGGGGGTAGGAGGTAACTGTGTCAAAATGTGCCCATGTAGTAAATTTATTTTACCTCTGTCATGGGGTTTCACGATTATGTCGATTTTAATTAACTTAATGGACAGAAAACATTGTTCCTAATCGTTTTAAGTAACTTCAAAATGAAATAAACTCTCTGCTTATTCCTCTCGAAATGTTTTCAAGCGTGTATTTTTTCCGTGAGCAAGTCATAGGGGAAAACGAGTGACTTAGCTGTTGTCGGGAGATGTGACTGAAAGTTTCATTTAAATGAACGTGCGATTGCAAATGAGGAGCTTAGTATCAAGTCCTTGCTCCTGCAGACATAATGCGGTAAACCGTTTCCTTATTCAACTCTATCTTGTAGCTATTTATGGCATATTTCTTTAAGGTCCTTGACTAAGTATGTGTCCTCTTATGGAACGGTTGTCTATATTTCTATATGATATTACGTAACAAGAGGCATCGTTTAATAAGACACAGAGTGGTCCCTTGTTTATTACATAAAACATGAATAAAATTCCGTCTAGCGCCGGTTGAATATGATCCACTACGAAATGATACATTGAACCTTGTGTTTGAACAATATGAAAGAAAGAGAAAAAAAATCAAATAATACTGCAATCTTTAATCATCACCCTATTCTGTATTGTTGATTATTCTCACACGCCTAAGATCATCAAAGTTAATTACCTTCTTTTCTTTTCTTCACAACCCTTCTAATCTAAAGTATGATCTTATTTCCAAGAGATGTGTACCTATGGATGAAAAGTCCTGCCAAAACTGCCGCAAATAAATTAAAATTGAGGTACTTCACTTCTAGGAAGAACACATATGTAACGGTATTTAATATAACTTTTAGGATGTTTCATTAAGGTCAAACCAATAAATCATGCATTAGTGGAAAGTTGGGTTTAAACTTGTTGAGAAACGAAAAATAATTTTGGTAACGTCGTTGACATGGCTGACAAGGCTGGGTGAGTAAACACTTATCTTTCACATTTGCTCTATGTTATTTGCATTTATAACAAAAACCTTAAACTTAATTTGTGTGACGAAGTTAACCTAGAAAAACAGTTTCCTATAAAATTTTCCTCATAGAGTGATTCTCTAACATTACTCTTATAATTGTTTTGTACTTTCGCAAGTATTGTTAATCCTGTGTGAATGTGGGATACAGATTTTGACCCATCTTTTTCTGTAGCATGTAGAACAAGCAGTATTTGCAAATTGTGGCGTAATTGTGATATAAAGAGCATCATGTTAAACATACCGTAACCTATTTTGCTACATCAATGCTCTCTAAGCACAAGATTGCAGATGATCACTGAAGCATGTTAATAGGTATTGACATTTTCACCTGACAAGTAGCAAGTAGACCAATTTGTGCTCAGCTGCCTCCCTCCGACGAATCGCTAAACTAATAAGTCTTAAAACATCTAAACATAGGAATGCAAATTCACTAAAAGGTTGAAATAATGTGACCTTGACACTTCAATACGCACTTAGATTTACGAGGATATAAATTTGATTAAACGGAATTAGAAATAACACAGCTCAAGATCACGGACGTGCACAACTTTATGTTTAAAGGATTGTACCGGCAGCTAATTACTGGAAGTTAAATTGACCAGTATTACGGAGAATACTTGCACGTACTTTTATCCAGATATTTCAAAAAGCCAGAGGCGACACCAAAGCTGGAGGATGAAAATAATCGAAGAGAGCATCTCTGCTAGAAGTGAATGGAACTGTGGGACGGAATTTTTAAGTTGAATCGTTTTTCTATGCATCTCAGTGTCTTTTAATGACAGCTGTATATAGTTTAAGAATTCAATGAACCAACGAAAGGTTGATACGTCATACTCCTCCCCTGGAGACTTTCTTTATCATTAGATATTTGCTTATGATAACATGTTGTATTTTATCAAGTGATATGACTCGATATGATGTTGTGTTTTTAGGATATAATATCTGACGTGATAGGATGTGACATAACTTGATATGCTGCAAAGTAGTTGTTGCAGTTGTCTGTTTGATGTGGTGTTCTGTGGTGTGATATGAAAATGAGGAAAGTGGACCTGATATGATATCATGCAAACACTACCATGTATGATGCGATAGGCTTGGTTAGGCTAAAGGAGGCTGTGGAAAAAGTTTGATAGGACAGGGGTGTAATAGGATGAATTGTATCAGGATAGAATGGAAAAGGCTAGGACAAGACAGTCTAGGATAAAAATATCATATCGACTAAAACTTAACTACTACAACATTACGAAATTTGAATGGATTCTTCAATGTAAAATTTAGAAACTCCCATCTCCAAGGTATTGACGAGTTACAAATGGCCCTTCGTTTTTGTTCTAACCAACCACTTAAAGTATGAAGTATGTTTTGAATGAATTCGAAAGGCAAATCAGTTTCATTACACAATAAATTATGATACGTTTGCCACACTTTAAGACAAGTTGGTGATAGATAGAATCCAGTCCAAACAATTGCAATGAGGGAAACATTATTAAACGTGGATCGAAATATTGAAATAATCCATCCAATTTGATTATGATGTCCAGTGTCAACTTTCCACTGAGCAGTACAAGTTTGGTAGATTATCTTTATACAAACATGGGAGACTGTTATCCTGCGTCGGTTATCGGTTAGCTGTTCTCATAACACAGCATGTCCTGTCCTATTCTATCTTATCCTATCATATTCCATCCTATCCCGTCATGTCATGTCACGTGTCGTCATATCATACCACATCGTGCCATATCATGTCAAGTTGTGTCGTGTCATTCATTTCATTTCATGTCATATCATGTCATATCATGTCAAATTGTGTCATGTCATCATTTCATGTCATGTCATCTCATTTCAGTTGTGCCATGTCATTATTTCATTTCATGTCATATCATGCCATATCATGTCAAGTTGTGTCGTGTCATTCATTTCATTTCATGTCATATCATATCAAGTTGTGTCATGTCATTCATTTCATGTCATGTCATTCCTGTGTAATGTCACTCATTTCATTTCATGTCATCTCATGTCAAGTTGTGCCATGTCATTCATTTCATGTCATATCATGTCATGTTAAAACATGGCATGTCATGTAATGTAATGAAATGTCACGTTATGTCACATTATGTCGCCTCACGTCATGTCATATCACTTCTAAGTCACATCAAAAGCAGAAAACTAAACTCTGACCCAGTTGCGTGTTTTGTCTTAGTTTCGATGATGGCTTGTGTGAGGACTGCATGATGCTTGCAAATGGCCTAAGATTTACAAAGTATTTACAATTTTAAAACGTAAAAATGATTAAATTGAAAGGGTTACATAGGAGTAACATTGTATCCTAATCTAACCCAGGATGAAAGTTACTCACTTCAGAATAAGAAATGAAATGTGTGAAAGAAATGACGAATTGAAGAGAGAATTTGAAAAGCATGAACAATTGTCTAGGGCTCAATTTCGATCAATCAAAAGATTTAAAGTTCATCTGTTATACTCATTTACTTTAGATTATTCATAGTTGTACTTCAGGAGAGGATGAACAAGTCGAAATTTATTTACAAATTACTTTACTATCAGTTATCATTTTGGGTGACTAAAGAAATTCAAAGATGATATCTCAATCAGATTTGAATGTGGCCCGACAAACTTAATTGAATGCATAGTCTTCTTGCAGCTAATCAAAGGGCCCATCTGACCCTCCTTTTGATCTTTTTAAAGAGAACGCAAGTTGAATTTTCATTTTCATTTGGTCTAGGAATCCCTATTTAAGGGCATGTGTATGTACCGTTTTTGCCAAAGAGGTCTTTATACCATTCACACGCAGTTTTATTGTTTCTTACGTTACTGCGTGAAAGACTGCGATAATGGAAACGGTTTTATGCGGATCATTTTCTTCTTCGATTCCTGTCAAAGTCAAAATCTAATTACCCAGTAAGCATAGTAAGTACTGCACATAAGGCCTTTGAAACTTTGAAAGCCATTGGCGCCTACGAAAAGTAGGGGGCCTACAAAATTGCTCAGAAGTGCAGGGAAAGGGAGGTTAGCAACCTGAAGCCCGAAAAGGGCGAGGGGGTGCCGAAAAGACGTTGAAAGCAAAATTTTACTGCCCCGAAATATGGGGTTCTATTGAAGAAAGTTTGAAAATTTTGGACTTTTATTCAAGAAAATTTGAAACTTTGGGGTTTCTAGAGGGAAAAATTGAAAATTTCTGGCTTTAACTGAGGGATTTGCCCTAATTTAGAGCAAAATCGAGTAAACTGTAGGGGGGACTGGCGTTGTCGGGGACTAAATATTTTATTCGCACCGATTACGGCTCCCCGACAAAATTGGAAAATTTCCCAGAAGAGAGGTAGCCTTTCGGTCGGGAGAAGCTATGCCCTTGCCCTCACATGGCCCCGCCACTGACCTGTTCCAAACTATATTGCTGGAATGTAGACTTGACTGTGCTTGACTGGAAAGCTGAAGAGTGAAAAATTATGGCCTTTTGGTATGAAGTTTCCAATGAAATATTGGAGCTCCCCTTGATACCCGGTAAAAATTTTTCTGGATGCTCACTATATTCTGCTTTTATCATAATTCCTGCATTGCACTTCTTGTTGCTCCATTGTAACCTTCTCACGATTTTCTCTTTTACAGTTTACTATAATGAAAAGTTGGCGTTTATATCAAACAAGCAAACATAAAAGCTTTCATAATATGTCATAATAGCTAATTGCTGACATTAGGTCCGTTCTTATACTTTGAAGATTGCGTGGATCCTCTATGACTACAGATAACACTCTAAGTCATACCTTAGTGCTCTGTTTACAGTGCTTATAAAAGAACAAGTTTATGATGACTTCTTCAAAACATTCGGATGAAAGTCAAGATGAAACGTATTAACGCATATAAGAACAAAACGATACATGGGGCTTTCACGAAATTTCATTGGTTGTAAATTTTAAAGTGTATGATCTCTGTGTAAAATTAAACAAGCTTGCAACGCCTGCTCTTGGTATTACAACTTACAAAGGACCAGTTTTATAAACTTAAAACTGGCATGAATACTAGTTATTAATGTTTTATATAGAAAACAAACAGAAAATTGTTCATAATAAAAAAGTGATAGACCACTTTCCTATAAAGAAATACCCAAACGTTACTTTGTAAAAAAATGACAAAGTAAAATAAGATCCTTTTTAACTTTTCTCTAAATTCTCCATCAGATCCTACATTGAATCTGTCCCAGTGGATTCTAGCAATTATTTCCTTTTTGATAGTTTTTGTGAAATTCGTAGTTTCATTTATATCTGATTAGGATCTATGATTTTGGCAATTGACTTTGAAGTAAAATGTCGTTTTTATTTTTTACAAATTCAAGTTACGTATCACGCAGCTGGTAATACAAAGGTAACTTTAAACTGAATCGATACTCAGAAAACGATAAAAATTCTCTTGCACTTGATTCATTATTTCCATATGTTCAAGGGATGCTAACGTTTATCGTAAAAGTAATGCAAGGACGTAATTATTTTATTCATAAACACCATTGAAGGAGGCGTTCCATTCGTGCTAAGAAAATAAATCACATGCTATAGACAACACAGCTGAATGCAGTCCATAAAATCAAGACAAAACATAACATCACATAAATTCGATATAAAGCAGGTCTTGTTTTTAAGATCACCATGAGAGATTTTTATCAAATGCCAGCCTTTTTGTATTAAGAATTTGTATCATGAAATGAAAGTGTTATTAGCACAAAAAGAAAGCATGGACTTCGAATTCATAAGCGAAACCACTTTATAACATATATGCCATGTACACATCTGCGAGCGCGGTAAACATGTACACGTGTACAAATAGAGAGTGTGATGGCAAGGTAAACTGTTGCCTTCGTAGTACTACAAGGTATTTAGAAATAATTGTCGCACTTGTGGTACAGTGATATATTGCCATGTAGTATAGTAGGCATTTCATTGCAGATCGAGAAGGGCGCCATTTTTGTTGTCTATATTTCCTTCCTATTGTCCTAAATTCCCAGGCCTTATCTCCAGGTCTCTTCTTCCTGTCTCCTGTCTCCTGTCACATGTTTGGTGTACGTGACTACTTCGTCTCATCCCACATAGAAGTTTATCCCATACTTTGTAGGTGTGGTCAATTTCATTTTCTACAGCCTCCTCATTGGTCAGCTAAGATAATCACATTGATTACTATTCATTTTTAAGTGTCGGTGTCAACTCTTGACTAATCAGGGGGACTGCATTAGTTCCGTAGGACCACGAGGCACACGAAGCTTGGACGCCTTAGCCGTGCAAGCTCGTGACTCGTGTTGCAGACCTTGAATCGTAAGCAACATGTAGTCACTGATCTTCTCGCTTTGTACATAAATAGTCATTCTTTTGGCCGGCCACAATTTGATCAAGACTTTAATCACCCCTTTTTGGAACGGAAATAATCATCAATGAACGGAAATCAACTGTCTAATTTTTCGCTAATTTGTCTGGCGCTACACCCCAAGATTCCCTACCTAAGCCTTCGCAGGAGCGATTGGCCCGCAACACAACAATATCACTGACATAAGCTGGCACTCTCCTGGATTTGTATCGTCTTAAAGAACATGCGGGGAGAGCCTACCTTTTGGGGGAAATCCAAAATTCTCACGAATGGGAAAAACTTATTCAGCACATAGACCTTTTTCCAAATAGCAGCTACAAAGGATTGTGGGACAGAGTTTTGGTGTGCCTCATTTCTTGCCACAGTAAAATGCAAAATCTACACACACTAAAACTCTATCCCACAATCCTTTGTAGCTGTCATTAGGAAAAGGGTCTATTGTATAGGCTTGTAATGGTAATTAAGACTAGGCTTTGCAAGAACAAAAACCACTCAAAACTTGCTTTTGTCTCAAAAACGGCGTGCTGAACCACCGATTAGGACGTGACTCCTCTGTAGCTACGACATACCTACCGAATATACATTTAATTCCATTACATTACACAGGGCAATTTTGCAAGGAGGTTCCAAACCCCACTGGCCACTGACAATGTACACACAAAGTACGCTTGAAATTATGAGTAAAATAGACAAAATGGCAGCGCTCATGACCAATTTTTCTCCCGATCGGGGAAAAGGTAGATTCCCCCAAAACGGGAAATATCCCGAACTGAAGACAGTAGTAGGCCTATGTAGTCAATGCTGTCAAAGCAAATTTTCCAGAACCAAAGTCATGGTATAAACTAACATGGAAACGAATGTATGCAACGAAAATTACGTAAAGTAAAAACGCTTTTATCATTGTCTTCTTAGTTTATGTTGTAAAACTTACATACTTGTTCCTTTTTAATTTCCTTAATGCTTACAAACAACTCATTTCCGTAACCTACGTTTAAAAGCGAGCTTGTGTAGTCAATTAACTCTGCGTTGTTAAGACATTGGCCACTTTTTGGAACAGGGCTGAATTAGCCTTAAAAAGGAGAGGATAAAAAAGATGATTTGAGGAGGACATACGTAAGCGTATGGAAATATTTCCAATAGGGATGCAGCACTTTTCCAGGGTTTTAATGCATAATTGCCCCCAAATAGCATATATCTTCCCCGAAAATAGCAAATTTCTGCTTCACTTAAAGCTTTTTATATCTCAAACATGGAGTATGATGTGAGGACGGCAGTCACATGAAAAGTTTATTTGCCATACCTGCGACTAATTTTTTTTTTGTAATTTTAGCCTTTAGGCAGATAAATTTCACTGCTTCGCATGTTAGGTCGCCATACAATGTACAAAGAATCAAAATTCAAAATCTCATAAAATTTTAAACTATGAGATTGGTTTTCTTTTAACAATGTTAAGATGAGTTGTAGTTGATATATGTTTTCCACATTCGAGGCACGTCCCCTGAGCCATCATTCCTCCGGTAACAGATTCGGAATAATAGCAAGTATTCTCACAGTTTTGTTTTCCCTTTTTATTGTTAGTCAGAAAGGTTTATTTTAATTAAAATCCATAAAATGAACTAGTCCGTGCAACGAAATTTAAATAAATGTGTTAGTCGTCTTTTCTTTCTCTTTTACGACCGGCAACGTGGATTTACGTCCAGATAGTGTTCAAATGCAAGGAATTGCTGAATCTTTGCATAGATAACATTTTATACTTGTCATTAAACTCAGAGGTGTGAATGAAAGAACTTAAGACAAGTATCGTCTTGGATAATATAACATGATTAGGCAAAGAGAAGATCCAAACATGTTTAATTAGTCGTTTGCATCGTAAGATGACAGTATCATGGCTTTAAAGCACGGTTTTACTGTCGAACTAATGAGGTCATTTGATATCCCTTTCATAAATAACTACATAAGTACAACGAATTAACGGCGTATATACAACAAATGACCTAAAAAGGTTATTTCAAACGCTACTTCATTTTGTGTTTCCTACTGGGAAATTAAACTGTAGTTTATATATATATATATATATATATATATATATATATTTCTATAAAAAGTAGTAAGAAGTGCTTAAAAGTTTGCCGAGAATTCCACGTTCCGGATATGACCACCTTCATCGGGTGGCAAAAAATGCAATTGTACACAATGCGCTAGAAGTACGGAAAACACACACTAAAATGAAAACGACTAAATCAGATAATAAAGGGAACACCAAGAAAACGTCGACAGAATAACCGAGTGGAACAGATTAAAATACAACAAGGGGAACTTTAGAAAGGGCTAGTTAAATTAGATCCTTCCTAACGTTTAGACTGTGAGATGAGAGGGTTCCAATCCTGGCCGGGTCATACCAAAGACTTTAAAAATGGAACCTATTGCCTTTGTGCAGCATAAACAATGGAGTAGGGAAAACAAACCAGTGAGCCACAACTGGAAAAAAGGCCGTGGTCGTCTCGACTTGAACCAATTGGTTGGAAACTGGGACGTTAAACCTCATCTAACCTAACCTAGCCAAGCTTTATGATAAACTGGTTCCATATGATTACTCTACCGAAGATTCCTGGTCGTGTTTCCTTTTATATATATATATATATATATATATATATATATATATATATATATATATATATATATATATATATATATATATATATATATATATATATATATATATAGGTCGAAGAGTAAGTAACTGATTCGATCTGAATTAAATTCAACCCAAGTACTGGCAGTACTTGGGTTGAATTTAATTCAGATCGAATCAGTTACTTACTCTTCGACCTACATTTACAGTCGATCTTACCACGTTCGACCTATATATATATGTATATATATATATATATATATATGTATATATATCTTGTAAGAGTTGCAGGACTTGTGATTATAATGGGAAAAGACCAATAAAAAGAAGTCAGCTGCACGTCTAAATGTTGTAAAATGCATCCTACCAACCATCCTTTTGCTTTTATAACCAACTTTGTCAGTACGCTTTCGTATTTTACTTTGTTTTCTTTTCTTACACAGCCTCTGTAATTTCTTCAGGAATGTGATCAGTTCCATATTGTTACAGAGTAACTGGACTGTACCAGTTTAATGTCACAAATTGCATCCCTTGAGAGCTGTTTTGAGAGGCTATCGAAGCCTTTTAGTTTTAAGAGAAAGCAAAAGCATTTTATGTGCTTGGATCAGGAGTTTCATTCTACATCTGGGGTCAACGCACCGCCGGGGACGCAGCAACCTTTCGGGATAAAAATATAGTTTTCACCAGACGAAGTTGAATGCACAGTCACTATAGTCTTTGTGGCAATGCTGTGTTAAATTTGCAAAAAGAATACTTCCCTCAGTATAAGTGTACACTTAATTGGCCACTTTTGCTCAAGGGTTTCGCCGAAGAAAATAAAATCATGAGAATCCTTGACATAGATGAAAAGACATCACAGTTTTAATTTAATTGAATAGATTGAAAGTTTTAAGGTTATAGCTCAGCAAAAACCTTAACTGTGTAGATGTGAGTTGGTCAAACGACCAAGTTCATTTTTAAGACTCTAGATCCCCTTTAAGCTTCTTTATTTCTTTTTCAATGTACTGTGACTACGTGTTTACCTTATGAAGAGTCAGCAAATGTGGGGAAATAATCTTTGAGATATTCGAGACTAAAGATTGTATCTTCTCATTCCTTTAATTTTGTGTTATATATTAAACTTCTTGTTTATAGAGTGTGTTGATTTACTATCGGAACCTTTGGCATACTTATTTTGCAAATGAAGTTCGTAGCAAAGTCACGTTTTTCTGTAAGTGCTTATGGTAACATCAAACACTGCGTAAAGAGGCTTACTCTTGTCATCCAAATTAAAGTTTACTTCTAAAACTGAATCATCTCGACTTTTTGCAGGTGTGGTAAAGTGACTAGATATTCGAAGTATAAGGTTATTAATGTTTTCAATAACATCTTTCGTTTTTTTTTTTCTGTTTTAAACAATCTCCTTCTATAACTCGTTTCCATAAAAAAGCCCTACTTCTCAGACGACCTGCTACAATGATGGATGCTACACAATATAAGAGAAAATTACGAGTCCTATGGATCTTTGTACATACCGGGAATTGCCCGTCGAGGAATCAATATTTTCTAACTTGCATGGCTTACCGCCCTCGCTCTTTGAATAGAGAAATAGCTATTCTGCCTTAGGACTAAGCTCGAAAAGTCATGAGGGTTTTAGTTCCATTGCAGCTCATGACCGAATGTGCATAAAGTACTATTAACACATATCCTTAAGACAAACATCTCTGTTATTTTGCCGTTTCAGTCTAGGGATACCTAAAAGGTACACTTTTAAATCCATTTAATTCTTGTAATATCCCCTATGATAAGGGTTTAGCAGTGTTAGAATAAATAAAAGATCAGCAAGTAACCTTCAATTTTAATAGTGTTATTTTATTTAAGCCCTGGGCTTGAAATTGTTTGTCACGGAAATTATTTCCGTGAGCCCTTTACCGTACTGACGGTTTTGCTGAAAGGATAAAAACAACTTTTAAAATGTGGTCATGTTATCCAGTTGTGCGATCATGTTCCTTAAACGATTCACTGGATTGGTATAAGATAAATGTATTCTGAAGGCTGTTCGCTTTAAGCAAGAAGGCTGGTTTTGTAAACAAGTCGATATCTATTTCAGAGGTGATTTCATACCAAATTTAGAGAGAAAGAAATTCGATGGTAGTTTCTTTTACAGACAATTGCCACTTTCACCGGCCTCTGCAAATTGGGAGTTGACCTTCTCGGATGGATGAATGTTCTATATCGCCCAACCTGTACTACACGAGACGTCGAACAGAAATATTTCAGGATAAAATATTACTCAATCCAATCTTAACAAAGCAGTTCAACTGTACTGGATACTTTGTCTTGGATTTGCAACTGAATTGACACGAAAGATATATGAGCACAAGCACATGTGGAATGAGTGGAGTAAACGTCAAAAGTGAACTCGAATAACGCTACTGTCAGACTGTGGGCATCTTTGCAGGTCTGAGTAGGAAAGAACTACAACGGATCAAGACGAGTTGTCCCTGGTCTCAAAGACCATAGACGCATCAGGGTAGGGTTTAGGTTGTAGCCCCTGGGCAAAGAGTTGCAGATTTTAGGCAGTAATGTCGTTTTTAAAGGAAAAATTTATGTCGTGAATGGTTTTCAGTCCTGGCAAATTTCAGGTAAACACCTTCCACTCTTTGTGAAATAGCTTCCCGTGCGCCTGCGTCAGTGTCGTTCCTACTAATGTGTCCAATCGCATCGTGGAGCTGTCAAAGGTAAGGTGAAGCAACTGACGCCCGCAAGATAAACTAGACCTCACAAGCCTTCGATTTTAGGAGCTTATTGCAACATAATAAAACCCTGAAATCAATTTAAGATGTATATTATGTAAGTAAAATTATTAAAGGGGAATTTTCATGATCCCAGACAGTTCCAATTCTCCCAACTATGCATCTTCTAGCTCCTCCCATAACTGTATGAAGCTCTTCCTTGTGCAAGAATAAACCTGTTTTATTGCTTAAGGCCATGTCCTGGTGAGCATACAAAGCTATAAAATGTAATGAAAGTACTCTCTCTGCCTTGTGTGAAATGTAAGCTACTCTGCATCTTTCAAATTTTCAAACTTTGATGTCAATCAAACAGCAGTCACCAACTGAGAATTTTGATATACATACACTAAAAATATACTTTGGGGTGATGACTGTCTCTCTTTAAACAGAAAGAATCGTTTTACGATAGTTGGTTAAGACATAACACAAAAGCAACAAGATGGTTTGTACTTGCCGGCAAGTACTGATCGAAGCCCCTGAAAACGATACGGAACGAAGACATAAAGCTCAAATATTTGCACCACCTAAATTCTTGATCGAATAAATATTGAGTGAAGCATAAAAAGGGGCAAACGGCCAGCCATGCTCTTTTCTCAGAACAAAAATGTTCTGCTGCCAAAGCAACTTTAACCACTGTGTAAGAAACGTATTTTCCAAGCAAGCAACGGACGATTGTAAGGGTTTCTACTTCAGATTAGGGCACTTGTGCATGCGCAACTAAAGCTGAGACGTTCGAACGAATTTAAGCAGGGCTGTAACACCCGAGTCCGGACTCGGACTCAATTCCGGACTCGAGTCCAGTTTTTCCTGGACTCGGAATTGGCCCGGAATGGGAGGTCCTGGAATCGGAATTGGCCCGGAATGGGCTGCAACTGGACTCGGACTCGGAGGCGAGTCCAGCCGAGTCCACTTAAGTGAAAATTTGCAGATGCCCCCCTAGCATATTAGCCCATATTTACCATTGGGCTATCAGCCTATTGTCTGGGAAAAGTGCCCCTGGGGATGTTTGCGACAGTGGGGGCATGGGAGTTATTTATTGAGAATCAGCTGGGGTTGAAACTTACTCAGGTTGGAATTCTGTAGGTGGGGCAAGGGCTTTTTCTTGGGAAAAGGATTTGCTAAGTCCTCCTGGGGCTCCAGGCTAGCCAGGTGTACATGGGAAAATTAACTGGTCTGGTCTTGTAACCAATGAACTATTCAAGAATGTATGAAATAAAGAAGAGAAGGTTTTAACAAAAATGGCCCTCTAAGTTAGTTGGAAAGTGCTACATGATACATGCCTGGTTGAATGTGTATCATGCCTAGTTCCTGTAATGCATGGCAACAGTGGCATTAACCATTGTCATTACCCAGCTACAGAAATTCTTTGATTGAAGAACTGACACATTCCTTCAGGTTGTTCAACTTAAATTGATTTATCTATTCAAGCAGTGACCACTCAGTAGTCTGCAAGATGTGAAGTTAAATACAACAAAAGTGAAGGTTACTGTTGGGCAGGGTTGGAGTCAAGTCCACCTGTCCCAAGTCTGAGCAAAGTCTGAGTCTGGGGTCAGAATCCAAGTCAGAGTCCAGAAGGCCTCGAGACCAAGCTGTGTCCGAGTCAAACCAGGATCCGAGTCAGAGTCTGGCAGCATTTTTGAATACATCTCTTTTGATGGGGTGTATGTATAGGTAGTGGGGGTGCTCACTGACCTCTAACTGACTACCTGAGACCTATAGTGTTATACTTACAACTCAAAAGCAGTCTGAGAATTGTGCAACAGGCTATCAGTGATTATGCCAGGACTGCCTGAGGGGGCAGGGTGCCCAAAAGTGAGGGGAAGGGGAGCAACCTGAAACCTGACAATGGGGAGGGTTGTGTAAGCACATCAAATATAATACAGGCATCACCTAGGGCTTGATTTTTGGCCTTCAGAGGTAAATTTTTATCAACGTCATCATGGTAAAGTGAAACGGCTTAAAGGCCAAAGTGCATATGCAGGCTGCGGTGTCTGGTTATATTCCAGGCTCTTTAATATATAATATATAATAAAGCCAACAGGACAATGTTTGTCAATGCCCATGCAAAACCAGCTGCGGTCATATATATGTCTTCATTCATGTATAGTGCAGTGTATATATATTGAACCAATGAATCGTATACAGCACACATAGTTAAGTTCTAGCTTGAACAGAATCAGTTCTAACTGTTAGGCATAGGCCCAACAATATACTGCGGTTCAAAGTCTTTATGCTGGCTGTATGAAAGTTCTACAGTACATGTCCAGTATATGCAGCAGCTGGTCTTGTTGGCAAGTGGTTATGAGCATTAGCGCTTGCTAGATAGATTTAACCTAAAAGTTTTTACAAAGCCTCTTACTCATACTGTGTCTGCACCGTGTGCCGTCCATGGGGGAGATGAGTTGTTCGATCATGCAGCAGTACTATACATGGTGATGAACTCATTAGAACTGAACCATAAAAGTTAAAACCATACCATTCAATGAACTGTTTTCCCCAGGTAAGGCGGTAGTATACTATAGGTAGTAAGGAACGACTACGTAACTTAATGTAACGTTGAACTTTCTAGCAGAACTGGTACTACATGTACAAATCTATAGTCTTGACTTACTGTAGGTGCATTCTGTTAATACTGTGTGATACAACATACACTGTACTTAAGATCATGTAGGTCTATATACTAGTGCAACTGGGGTCAACTGGATCTGAGGACTGCCTTTAATTGTAACCATGCAAGATTTGTGATGTTGGCAATATAGGCTTAAAGGCCTATAGCCTACTCTCCCAGTTGATCCCCATCCGGCCCCCACCTGCCCTCTGGATAGTAACCCTCATCACAAGTATAGTACAAAGGTCCTTGAACTACAGTAAATTAAGTTTACTAAATTTAAGCTCCATTCATGCACATGACTGACCTGTACAGTTAGCAAAATTCATATACATCAACAGAAGCTACTGACCTAGGCATATGCTGTTAGGCCTATTGACAGTTTGTTTACACCTTATCTGGATAAAACTTACAAATGCAAGAACCACCCCGTTTGTAGCAGTTTAATACTAAGCCTTCCTTAGTATATAGTCTACACAGTATAGCCTTTTTGTAAAATTTGTTACAGAAGACAGGATGCAAAAAAGTATCACCTCCTTCAGAGCCCATAATAACTTTATGGTTTGAATAGGAGGATTTTAGGAGATTCACTGACAATGTTCTGCAAGGCAAGGCACAGACCTGTGTTCACTGTCTGCATTGAGTAAGGTGTGTAACAATCAATAGGCACATATTGTACCAGTGAATGGATTAGGCACAACTCAAGGTATTATTCAGGTACCATACAGCTATAGTGCAGTTTGTATTTTCCTTGAATCTTCCAGTGCTTTGGAGATTTGTATAGTCTCCTCTTAAACTCTCAGACCCAGCAAATCTGACTGCTTTTGTTGTAAAAACTGTTAATTGGCTTTGATTGTACTGTAAATAGTAGGTAGTTGCTCCAATACATCCTTGGTTCATACAACAAGCCCATGGTTCAAGTTGATTAAGCTATTCAAGCACTGAACATCAGCCTTTAGGATTACAAGGTGTGAAGTCCAATTACACAAAATGGCAGTGAATTAGCTATATGTTTATAGGCATCAGAAAATGATCAATACTAATTTGCCAAAGTTGTAAGTTTTGTATACTTGAAATCAAGTAGTGTAACAGGTATGAAAATTGCACTTTACTTCAAACCATAGAGATGCATGACGTGTCAGTACAGGCATCAGCAGACGCAATTGTAAGGATGTTGCGACATATTTTTTGGGGGATGGGTGCAGGGGTGGGGTGGGGCTACAATATGTAGATTTAATTTGCAGCTGGGCTTTAATATATTTTAAACTAACATTTCAGGGGATATAAATGTCTTCACTACTAGCCTTTATGAAATTTGTGCAATTTTTAAGGGGCTAAGAGAAATTTAGGTGTGGGCATGCCCCCCAGAGAAGGGCACCTGAGTACCAGACATTGCGGTGGTTGTGTTCTAGAACTTTGTAAATATTCCAGATATTGTATATGATACTCATATAGAGTGGCTACCAAACTTATTACTAAGTACACCTTATATTATTCTGACGTGTACCCATGATAGTAACTGGTGGTGCCTATAATATTAATTACTTAAATGACCATGTACCTGCACCCATACCACCTGGTCAGATCCTGTACCAGTGCTCATTAAATTTCTTCAAGTTTGAACTTTCATATACCTACACTTGGGTATGAAAGTTCTTGAGTCTTGACCTGGTATCCATACTCGTGTTGTGTTACCCCTAGTCGGTGCTCAAGTTCGTGACCCGGGACTTGCACCCATACCAGCTTCTCACGACCTGGCACACATACCATACCCAAACTCAAAACCATGTACTCATGACCAGTACCCGTGTCCGGGCTCATGACCTGTTACCCGTACCTGTACCGGCCCCCATCCTACTCAAGGCCCGGTTCCCATACCTGTACCCACGCCCATGACTTGGTACCCGTACTCATGACCAGCTGGTACCTGTACCTGCACTCATGCTCCTGTATTCACACTACACCGCGGCGCTGCCAATTTCCGAGGATTTTACTGCACATTTACTTATGGGATGGACTCGGACTCGGCTCGGACTCGGGTCCTCTGGACTCGGACTCAGCTTGGACTCGGGGGGTACCGGACTCGGAATTGGCCCGGAATTGGGGTCACTGGAATCGGAATTGGCTCGGACTCGGATTAGGTGGACTCGGTTACAGCCCTGAATTTAAGCCATGGGGATCAGCGTAGTTAACAAGTAGAGATTCTCGAAGGTGTTGTACGCTTCGTCAATGCCAGAGTTAGCCTGCGTAGCCGTGCTCAAGTCTGAGACCATTTTAATACTTATCTCATTATTTGAGAAAGTTAAAAGAAAATCTACAGAACTGCGTAACGGCTTATCATACTTCGAGATAAAGACTGTCTCTTTGCATCAAATGCAGCATACACGTATGTAACTATTGAAATTTACATTCGGTGTCTCATAATTTGCAACTAACTACTCTCTCAAGTTTACACAGATGTGGACAATAAGGCCTATTCTTAAAATTCTGAAAAATATGAAGCCTCGTTAATAAGAACATTACCAATGATCCAAATGCAAAGAACTTGAAAGCATGCCTAAAGTTTGTTATTGGTCGCCCTGCTTTGAATAATAAGGGGCAAATTAAAATTATAACCCTCATATGTACGTATGCTCCTCCGATTGGACAGTTAGTCAATGGCGTGTGCAAAACGGTATATGACTGATGAGCAGCAGAGTGGTCAAACAGGGAAGATAACACACATTCACATTCTCTAACCACCAGAGGTTACATTGTTAATGACTTTTTATTTTCAGCTCATGAATGAACGCCTTTGGCTAACAAAGCTGCTGAGCGGGAGGTGCTCTGTCACGATCATCGAAGTTGATGGAGGGGCATATTAAGTAAACTTTGCTTGGAACATGTGGGCCAGTAAGGACAAGGAAGTTGGTCCTTTAAGGTACTGAACTCTGCGTTCACTGAACAAGGGATATTCACAATCATTTTAAGACACTTGGAATTTTATAGCGCTACTCAGAGGTTAAACATTCCTTACATCTGATAAGTTTCTCAAAATTCACTTACGATTATTTTCTCCTATTGTCCTGTAAAGATTTTTTCTGAATTCTACGGGCCAACAGGTTTAACTTCTAGAGTGTGTATAAGTCTGACCGTCACCCCTCGCACCTCTTCTGAAAAATTAGGAAAATAATAACCCAATAACACTGGTTGTGTTTTATGTCGTTTGTAACCCTGCCTTTGCTTCGGAAACCTGCCCTTTTCCTTGCTCGAACCCTTTTGAACCAAGTATGCATGTATATAAATTACGCCAGCTGTTACTCCAGATTTTCTTTGACCTTATCGGACTAAATTACTATTTTATTCCCTATTTTAGGGGTCTGATCTGGGAGGGTTGGCTCCCCGTCGGGATAATTTTCCCTTTTCATCAGGGAGCCTTGATGGGCCAGTTAAGGTATATGTAATCCCCGACAGTGTACATGATTAGCTCTCAAGGTAGCCTTGTGTTTCAATGAAACAGCAAAATTTTCGAAGTTTCCTCAAGAGACCAATTTTCCAGTTTTGATCAAGAAAACCCCAAATTTTCCACACGCTTCCGCAAAAAAGGATTACCTTCCCCATCCTTCCAGCAACCCGTCACCTTTGTCGGGGCTTCGGGTTGCTGCCCCATGTCTGGGAGCTTCCACCCCTTCCCACGGGCAAACCATGGCGCAACCCCTGACTTGAGAGTTGGTCAGCGGGTAACCAGTGGACAACCCCCAAAAGGTAAGTGTTTTCTACACTGCACTAGATAGACATTGAAATATAATAAGCCTTCGCCTTAAATTATTTTTGCATTCCATCGAAATGTTACAAATTTTTCACTTACCTTGTAGGTATTTCTCATCATGTTTCAAAACATCAACACAGCATACTCAAGGTAAACCAAGGGACTATATTCTACATGCTGTCACATTATTTAAAAGAACCATTCATGAAATAGTTTATCGTGGTATACTAAATCAATTTGGGGTGATTGTATTTTCCCTTTGATGTAATCAACTACGACATTTTTACAGTTAATACGATTTATCGAAAGAGACAGCACGTGCTTTATCGATATCTTTTTAATCATAGGCTGTACCAATTCCGTCTGGATGACAGTCGCGTGTCACAAGCCAGTACAGTGATGAAAACCTCAGCTAATAAGTCATACAATTTCCTTTTCCTAATTTATGGATGCGAAATGTACGAATTAAACCAAATTTGATTCTAAGGCTGGGAAATATGTCTGCATTTTTCTCTTTAAATTCTTTTCGAAACAGACTAACAGATACATGCTGAGAACGTTTTTCGTTAATTTGGACTACTGCAATTCTGCTCTTCTTTTAATTAGTGATTCCGTTGCCAGTAGCATTCCTTCCGTTTAAAGTCTAAGTAAGGGGAGTGTCTATTTCTATCTTGTTCACGTGAACCCTCTTCATTTAATTTGAGATGGTCAATGCACTGCAAAACTTAAACCAGTAGTTCCCAACATGGTTGTTATCACCCTGTGGAGGGAGTTCTTGCAACTCGGGGGTGCAGGAGGATAATCGCTAAGGGGTCGGTAAGGTGTGTTTTGGAAAAAAAATAGAATAGATATACTGAAATTTAAATCGGGTCTTACAAGATTCCAATAGGTTTCATTTAACTGAGCTCTCAAGTTCGTTCCCATAAAGAGGAGACACATGACATCAACCAGTCGTGTAGGTTTAACATTCACTCCTCAGGTACAGTACAAAGTTTGTGAATTATCTCAATTGCTAGCTTCCACAAAATCGCATCTAGCAGTGTTTAATTTCACAATTTTCCTGGCGAGGACCCTCATATTACCATTAGTTGGAGTGCCAAAGAGCGGTGAGCGAAGGGCCATGGCTGAAAACTGTCCAGCCGCACTTTTACCTTGAATGTAGTCTTGTCCTTGCTGTGCATTAAAATGAAATACTTATAGAAGTGAAAATTGTAGGCAACTTTAACGTAATAGATAACTTTTGCAATGCACCATATATTATGAAGTAAAACGTTAAAATGTTTCCAAAATGCAATTTTCGATTTACTAATTTCGGCTTTCTCATTTTTTTTTTTGCACGTAAGACTGTTTGGGTGGCATATTTTTTTTCAAAGTCCCATGGGACTCCTACAAACCATCTTCCTTCTACCCACCCGAGAAAAACCCTTTGCCTGGCATCAACGGGAACTTCCGAAAGTACCTATTGAAATACAAAATACTCTGATGGTAATTTTCGTAATATCTTCTGTAATCTGTTGTGCGCATTTAAGGTTATTATGCAATCGGAAGGTAGTCAAAATTTGACTTGCAGTGACTCATTCTTGTGTCAACAAATTCGTAATTACCCCAGAGCGTCGGGATTTTGCCCCGGTCCGCGACTGGGACGTTGCTCCTGAGTACCATGGGGAGCCCTTAGGAGAACGGGTGACACTTCTGTGGAGCCCCTTGCATCTGTTAAATTCCACAAAAGTTTCTCCGTCTCTGAACCCAATTTTATGATTCGCCATCACACAAGGACTCAAGTTTATTAATCCCCCATCGTTATTTTGCTACCATGGGTGACGGCATGCGTAAACACAATGTATGTGTAGGCCTACTTTATTTCAGCATGTTCTTTATTGTTGTCGTTTCATTGATAACAATATCTGGGGGCGTTTTCCCAAACCCATCTGGTGACAGAGGGCAATGAGCTGATAAAATTGTGAACCACTGACTTAAACCCTGTAGTTAGTTACATTAGGTTTTACGGCTCAGTTCTAACCAACTGGTTCAAGTCGGACCGGTCACGGCCTTTCTTCCAGTTGTGGCTCACTAGCTTGTTTTCCCTTCTCCATTGCTTAAACCCTGTAAGTATATAGGCCTACGTTACTACTGAAATCAATAGCGTAGGCAGAGGGTGGGCAGGGTGGGCGGGTCGCCCACCCGGGAAAAATGGTGGGAAAATGGGGAAGAGAGAAGGGAGAAAAAGAGGAAAAGAAAAGAAGGAAAGAAAAAGAGAAAAAAGGAAAGAAAAGGGGAAAGGAAAAAAAAAGAAAACGGAAAGAAAAAGAGGGAAAAAAGGAAAGAAAAAGAGGGAAAGAAGAAGAGAGCTAGAAATGAAAAAAGGGGAAAGGGGAAACAAAGAGAGGGGAAAAGAGTAAGGCAAAGGTCATAAGGAGAGGAAGAAAAGGAAAGAGAAAAAGGGAAAGAAAAAACAAAAAGAAACAGGGAAGAGAAAGAGGGAAAGAAACGGAGGGAAAGAAGAAAAGGGAAAGGAATCGATTTGAAACACACTTCCGCCGCGCCTGCAAATCGTAACAATGAAATTGGGCTAGGTAGCTCACCGATTAGCTCACATGGCCACTGCATTGCACCCCCACTGCACTCATATTCAAGTCAATGGGCTGAGTTTAGCCGATGATTTAGATAGGTGTTTTTCCCCATTTTCCAAACTAATTTTCCCAAACGTGTTCTCACATTTCCGAGAAAATCGTCCGTCATTCACGTAATAGGTTTGAGTTTTAACGCCTTCGATATTATGCTGTTTCATCCTATCCTAGAAATTCGAAACTATTTTATTGACATTTATATCCTAATTTTAGTGTTCACCTGATCACCTCCCCTCCAAAAGAAGAAAAAGAAAAGAGAACAAACTTCAGTCTTTTCTCGAAAGTGGAAACATTGAGTTGAATCCTGTGCCAGCTTCAGATAACGAATCCTGCTCCGGTATTTTCAGCATTATTAAAGTGAAAAGCGCCGCATGCATGCAGCTTGCGTGAAACGCGCATGAAGTGGCTGGAAACTGCTTGGAGGGCAAAAAGTATTTCAGCTGTAGTAATTCAGTACAGTATATTTCTTCACATCGGAACGCGTACAACGGAGTGCGCTCAGTGCTTCCCCTAGCTTTATTGTTCTCCATGGTATTCACAATGTACAGTAACGTGGCCATTAGGCTGCGTAACTCGGCATCCTTATTATTAGGCTTCATTTTGCTGTTGCGCAAGTAATACACTCTTCAGCTCAGTCACGCAGTTATTCCACGATGCATGATATTCACGAAGTTTATATGACCATAGCTGTTACAAAGGGTCATAAAAATTTTATTTATCTAACTTTATCTGCAACATTGCAAGGCCTGGGAAGTGTTTGGTGTCATGCCAGGTGATCTAGGAGATATTTTTAACCAAAAATTTCTCTGTATGCTACGCGCCAACCTATGGTGGCGATTCGCATATATTGTGGGATATGCGCGCTTTGATAATTAAAGTTTGGGGAAATGTTCACCTCTTAGCCCACCCGGGCTCCGGGGGCTGGCTACGCACCTGACTGACATATGTGACTTAAGCTCCCGTTAGATCTTTTGATCCGTTTGGATCTATTCGTGCCCCGGGCCTGGGGACTGTTCCCCCAGTCCCGCCCTCTAGCCAATTGACATAATCTGAGACTCACTTATTGAATATCCATGCACCTACGCAACAACAGTAAAGTCAACATTTTGTGAAAGGATGTAATTACACAGAAGTAGGCACTTGCCCTGGAAGGATATAGAATCTATACTCTACACATTGTAAGTAACCATAGACAGCCTACTAAGCTAGATCCATTTAGGATGGATAAAATAATCTGGATTAGGGAAGGGGCCATACTCTTGTAATCAATGTCCTTCAAGGCGGTAGACAGCTGTGAGGGTAAAACACCCCGTGGACACCAACCCGCTCAGGGACACTCTGTTTGCTCAGCAACTTTAGCTTCCCAAACAAGGCGGTATGACTGAACAAGGAACATGCCATGCAGCCTCCTATATACTCAACGTTTAAGTGCCTACATGCAGACATGAGTAGCTTTATACAAAGCCGGGCACGCGTTGCCTACTCTTCCCTCTGAACACTCTCATGTGTTTTTGTCATTCTCTCGCTCTCTCGTTCTCTCTCTCCTGTGTGGAGATGTTCCCATGAAACGATTCCCTTAAATTGTGACAATGCAAAAAAGGGAAACATCATAGCAAAACATGTTTTGAATTAAGAGAGTGTACCTTTAATTAAGAATGCTGGGGTACCCCTCGATTTCCTTAACAACATTTCACTTCTTCCATAAGTCATTCTTTTCGAATTAAGATAATGACTTAATGCAGGTAGAATTCAGTCAAGTGAAAAATGGAGATGTTTTAAGGAATCAACATTTAGTTTGACTTGACATGGTGTCATACGCCCCAGTTCTTCCACATTTAACTGCAAATAATTAAAGGGCCCGAGAGGTAAAACGCTCACTGGTATCCAGCATTGGCTACAGAAGAATTTATCCCCTTTGTGGTAAAACATCGCCTAGCGAAACGTCCAAGCTACTAGAATAACAGGAGTATTGTATCTTTCGTTTCATTACAGGGAACGCTGCTAACTTTATAAATAGTTAAGGAGCTAATACATAGGCCATTTAGTGTACTTAGCTTTACACTATTGCAGCCGGCTTTTAAGTACCTATAGGGCTAAGGAGCAACTTAAAACAAAGTATTCAAGAACTGCCCGTGCATATGTTGTGAATACTGCCGTAAGGCTTGTCATAATGTCTAAAAATGTGGTTTATTTTTCCGTTCACTTGTTACAAACTACGTGATCACTGGTGACATCTCTAATTCCCAGCTTAGCCTAATTTAAATCTTTGTTATGGTTAGGTATATAAAAGTATTAAAACTGACCGAAAACTTATGCTTTCTTACAACTATTGAACACAAAGTCGACAGGTGATATATCCTGAATGTATTCTTGCATAATTTACATAAAAAACAAAACAAAACAAAACAAAACAAAAAAAAAAAAACACCTTCACGTTTCATATAAGGCGTGAGATGTGAGATTCTTTCACCTCCTGGCTATCAGTTGCACTGTTCTAAGACTAGGGTTTTAGTAAATAATATCTAACTCGGACAACACTTCAACATATCGATTACTAAGTAAATCTATAACCGACTTAACCAGTTGATGTTCATATGCCTAAAGCACATGCCATGACAGACAAACAGATAGCCAGATAGACAGACATAATCAGTGAGTAAACCGTCTCCTGAACTTGTGCCCTATCGAGAGCACAACTCTTCTAAGCAGTTTAGGGTGGGGTGCTTTTACGAGGCAGTCTACAATTTTTCGTTTGAATGAGAACTTTCCACACAGGAATTTTCATGAATAGATCCAAATCGTTATAAAGTCAACGAGTCAATAACCTCAGGTTTTAATGAATAAGTTCATATGTTCGTATGATGAATACAACTTCGCAGAAATAAAATTAACTCAAGGAGTATTGGCGGGATCGCAACGAGTGAATAACCTCGGTACTTAATGAACGGTGTCATGCAAAGAATACCTCTCTGCAGAATAGACAAAAAGATAAGGTTATATGCTTATTATTTTGTTTAGCAGCTTTTCACCACAGGCGCAAAACACAAACAACCATCATGCGGCAGAAATAAGTTGTTTTTACAGTTTTCTACTAAAACATTGAAAGAATAAGAGTTCAAAAACCTGTACTGAACTTTAGTTCAGAGGGACAGAGAGAAAATTGAACACGGCATTAACTTGTTAAAGATCTGTCTAGATCAGTGATTCACAAACTTTTGAGGGTAAGGGCCAAAAAGAGAAGCTGGGATGAGATCGAGGGCCTCATTGGAGGATCTCAGGCGTAGAGAGAGGACGATAACTGGAAAGAGCGAAATTCATATTTATTAGCCCTGAAGTTGTGTCTACGGGAAACAGTGGCGGAGGTACGAATTTTTCATAGGCAGAGGTTCCTTAAGAAAGCAATCTGAACTTTTGCAGTGTCCAACAGGATCAACTCAACCTCAGCCCCATCACGGCTGGGGATGAGGTCAAAAGATTTTGCTTTCCAAGAGCTTTAGATTGTAGGAAATCGCGCTCTTAACCACAATTTTGCCTCTGCAATCGGAGGGGGGGGGGGGGGCAGAATTTTCTCGACAGGACGGCTAAGCTCCCCGACCGAGCTGCCGGTAACCTGAAGCCCGACCGAGTCGATGGGCTGCCGAAAGCGTGGCCAAGGCCAATTTATTGCGGGCGAGGCGCGGCTACTAATAAAAGTTATCAATGATAATTTGAAAATTTGCATATTTATCGCGCAATCGGCCCTCCTCAGGGCAAAATTAAGAAATTCATCTCAGTGGCTAGTCTTCGTTGGGGGATTACAGCCCTTATCGTACCCATTAAGTCTCCCGACAAAAAATGGAGTTTCCCAGACGATTGGGGTCACGGCACCTGCCCCACCACCCCACCTGGTGACGCCCTGTCTGTAATTCTGCGACTAGTATGCCTGAGTCACCAGTATTGTCATTTCGATATTGATTATGCGGCATTTTCCAAACGAAGTAGGTTGCGGACGAAAACTGCACTCTGAAATGATGGAGTCATAACAGTTTTGCACTTATCCTGCGTTAGGGCCAGCATGTGAGGAAGAGCTTGATCAGTTATTCTCAAAGCGGTCAGATAGAGAAGTGGGCCTGCTGAGTTCGAGGGCTGCTCTCCCAAAAGTCGAAAAAAAAACTTTATGTTAATTGAAATAAATTTCATTTACAAAGCTGTGGAAAGAGCGTGCTAAAACGTCGCAAACACATTTTAGGGAATGTCACCATCCTATTGATTTACTTTCTACAAGTACCGAAAGATTGCTTACAGAAATATTTATTTCAGTTACAAATCAACACACGTTCAACACGATACGTTTTTCAATTGCACAGTCACCTCACTTCGCATATAAATTTCGGGGATGCATTTTTGCTACAACCTTTGTCACTACAAAATTACAAATACAACCACTCCGCAGTGCAACACTCCATAACTATATTACACTGTATACATATGACAGGATTACAACGAGGCACATGGGTTAGTTAGTAGATGAGGTTTAACGTCCCAGTTTCCAACCAATTGGTTCAAGTCGAGCCGGCCACGGCCTTTTTTCCAGTTGTGGCTCACTGGCTTGTTTTCCCTTACCCCATTGCTTATGCGGAGCATCACCCACAACGGCAGTAGGTTCCATTTTTAAAGTCTTGGGTATGCACATGAGATAAGTCTTGGCTAGATATAACTGAACAAGGAACATGCCTTACAACTACTTGGAAGGAGTCAAGTAGGGACTTTAATTTACACAATTTAAACATACATATCAGCATGGATTGTCAGCCCCTTTCCCTAATTTGCCACGCTCTTTTCTTGAATATGTTTTTCTTAAAACGTTAAATCAATTCAGGGGCCGCCCCGGAGGGCCCAGGGGTCTCATGCGGTCATAAGGATCGTGTTTGAGAACCACTGGGGCTCTAGCTGATTTTAATAATCGTCACTGACCTTGAGATCATAGTCCTGTATATTCATTTTCTCTTTTAAATATAATAGTAAGGGACCATTGGCAGATTTTTTTTAAATAGAAAGGTGGATAAACGGGCGCTGTCACAGCCCCTAGCAACGTCCCTGGTTTCTACTTATCTTCTTAAAAATTACATTTTGTAGCTCGTTCACAAAATAACAACGTAACCGGATTGCAATATCACTCGTGGCGCTCACATTCGGTTAATCTTATCCAAACACTTTTCTTCCAAGCTATGGAACTTCGAAGGACTGAGTGTTTTCGTGTACTGACTGCATGCAATGTTGCAGAAATTTTCCCCCGTGTTAGTACTTTGAGGAACATTTGGCATACGCCCAGCAAAAACTTTGAGAAGATAAGCTCCTGATGAGAAGTTGAAGACACTAGTTACACGTTTAACAAGTGGATCCAGTAGACTCTCTGCTAATGTCTTGCTCCTTAACCGTTCATGTTAGGGACGACTGAGTAGTCATTTAATTGTGGATGATCATGTGAACGTTTAAAATATCCAGGCCCATGTAAAAGGAATGGGGTTGGAGGAGACCCACCAGTGGTGGCGCCTGGTGGGGACAGGGGGCCATGCCCCCGTCGGGAAATTTTTCGATTTCGTAGGGGAGCTGGTATGTATACGATGAAATATGTAGTCCCCGACAACGGCCAGTTACTTAATTTTGGTCAAATTAGGGCAAAGTCTTCAATAAAACCCCCAAATTTTCCAGTTTTCTTCGTTAAAAACCCATTTTTTTTTAAATTTTCCATGGAAATAGCCAAATTTTTTTTCAAATTTTCCCCAATAGGAGCCCGAAATTTTCGGCTCGCTTCGAGCGCCAAAATAAATTTTGCTTCAGACATCGTTCCGGCACTTTATCGCCCTCGTAGAGGCTCGGGTTGCTGGCTCCCCTGTTGGACAAATCCTGGCGCCACCCCTGAGACCCACTAGAAATGTTGTTGGTTCCCCCCCCCCCTAAAACTACATTTTGAGACCAAAAGTTAATATCGCCTGAATACTTCGTAACATATTTCGCTTGTTCTGGAAAGTTTTTCGCTCCTTCAACACGTCGTCTGGCTACAGATCTGAAAATGTCGCTACAACATTGCACCCACCTGAGTCAACATTATGTTCACTTGTTCCTATAAAGCGTAGGTTTAAATAGACAGAAGTCCATAGGATCTACATGTGGCTCATTCTGTAAGTAAAGATACTAATTTGACTTCAATCGGACAAAAATGATGGATTTTAACATTGCCGTAGCACTTTGAAAAGAAAACCAAATAACATCCCAAGGGTCCCAGCAACGATCTTTCATTTGTGATTCAGTGCCTAGCCTAAAATCCCACATGATTTTCAAAGCAATGGAAAGGGGTGGGTATCCAGTGTTAAGCTCGGGAGGATGTTCCACCATCTGACTAAAGGGCATATTTGTAGATATAGCGTAGGTTGTAATACAGTTTAATAATCTTGGAGGAAAAGGGAGTATATTGTAGTACACGATTAAGCAATTGTGTGAAGTTCCACGTTAGCCTGGACAGCTGGGATAGAGGTCATGTTGGGTGGAAAGGATGGAGAACTGGGGTAGGGTTCATCAATGGTGGGATCCCAGGGGCAAGATCTCTTTGGGAGATCAGAATTAATCCCTCAAAGTCATAAGTCATGTCTCTCTGCAGTCACTCGTGAATTTGTTGAGTGTCTCCTGATTTTTTAAACTTTATTTCGAACTATAAGAAGCTATCACGTTTCATAGTAAGTAGAGGGCACGCGTCCTTGTTATTTTGTCTCCCTACATGCAATGTATCGAGATATTGTACTTCACCTATCATCAAAAATATGAAGCTGCTTGTGTGTCTAAAGCACACCTGAGTGTCTACTCGTATTGATGGCTTTGCCCAATTACCTGTACTCGTACTCGTAAGAAGGGATTAGTACTCACAGATTTTCGACATTGTGCATTGGTACTAGTGGAAAATTTTGTACTCGTACTCATGAAAAAGATGTGTACTCGTACTCACAATCAGAGACACTCTACTTGTACTCATGACAGTGTACTCACACTACAAGTCTGCTATGAGCATCTGAGTGTCTAAGAAGGTGTCGCGAATATCTCCTAAATCGTAAGTCCGATCACTTAAAACTTGGTGGGTAGATACCAGATCATAAAAACTTGTGCATGCGTAATTGGTGACTTCATAGGTCCAAGTGCAGAAGTCAAAGGTCAAATTTTCTTGAAATCGTTTTTGCCATTTTTGCCTATCAGTATGTTAGAAAAAGTAATAAAGCCACCTGATATGTATAAAGGACTCGTCTGATAATTTTTCACATAGTACTTTCAGGTTGCTAAGGATGGGGTCAAGGTCAAAATATAGGTCAAATAATAAAATTGCCTAAATATTGCCAAAAGTGTGTCGCGAACCCCTCTTTACAAATCAAGTTCAAACTTGGTGGGTGAGGTACTAGACAAAAAAAAATTGTCTGAGGTCAAAGATCAGAGACCACATTATCTCAAAATTCGTTGTTCGCCATTATATGCCCATTAGTTTGTTAGAAAAGTCTTTGAACCACATGATGTGTTGAGATCCGTAAGACTAAATTTAAAGTTTTCTAGTACAAAGGTCAAATTTAGGTAAGAGGTCACCTTTGCAAAATTTAGCAAATAGTCTATCGTTAACTCCTTCTGGACCATGTCCGCTCAATTCAAAATTGGCGGATAGGTACCTGACCGTGAAAGCTTTTGAATGCGTACTCGTTGGAGTCATAGGTCAAATCAAGAGGTCAAAGTTAAGTATTCTTCGCTATCAGTATTTAGGAGAGATTATAAAATCACATGATATGTAGAGAGTGATGAGACATATTTAAATTGTTCATTTGAGGTGCTCAAGTTCGAGTGGTCTTCTGTCATTATTTGGTTATCAGTATGTTGGGAAATTTCTTTAACCCCAACGTATGTAGAGATATGGCTTCCATGAGATTTGTAACTCCAAGGATTACTTTCTTTAGTAGAGCACATTCACATATGTATGTAGGTTACTTTAATCCGTCTGCAAACGTCGACACACCTTAAACTTTAAAATATCGAAGAGTACAGGAAAAAATTATCAATGATCAAATTTGTATGTTCCCGTGGTTCAACAACATTGATATGCAATGCAACGGCAGGGGTTACTGAATGCATGCTTTGGGAACACACAGAGAAAACGTAAAATCGGAAATATTTATATTGGCTATCAAAACATCGCTGCGGGTAATAGAATCAGCTGAGTTCGATGACACGGTTTCACCCTGGTTTTAAATCCTAATCTGTCATCCAAATGAAGTGAAAAGTATGAACAAAAAGCCTGATTTCAATGTTTGAATCTTGGTGAAATAATCAGGTTTAATGTAGACAAAAGTACATCATGGTAATGTTCCTGTTTACATCATAGCTGAACAGCTTTTAAGGTAATGAAATGCGTGGAACATATTATAACCCCAAATTTCATGCACTATTTGAAGCAGGAAGCTAGGATCTCAGTATATTAATGCCCATTTTTTTCCTTTATCGAGAACTCCGTCCACCGCATGGTTCTGAAAGTGTTCTTGGTCTTTCACAGGTCTATGATCTCGATACGGACATTACAACCAGTACTTTGTTGTCATCCCTCGTCACTGGTCAGACGATAAAATATGATCATTTACCAGATCATTATTCACTTAAATTCAAATGAGACGGGACTAGAGGCTGCAGACCTCGCATTAGGCTGAAAATTTGCAATTTTGCAAGCACAATATTTGCTGTTTATCGGGCAAACCTGTTTATTAAAATTTCGGGGAAAGTGTTCAGCAACCAAAAAAGTGGTTTCGTAAACTTGTAATTACACTTCTATGTTTGGCTATGAACAGACTAAAGAAGGAAGTTTGTTATTAATGCTTAGTTGCTAACACCATTAAAAATGTTCACATGATCATTTAAACGACATCGTCTTTGTGCTGACGAAAAACGCCATACCTCATTAGAGATAAAGCTGTTAAATAAGTCTATAATCATCATCCATCCTGGGAACTGGTAGTCTTCCAGCTTCCTGATCCATGGTATTATTATGCCTACACAGCTCACAGTCAACTCTCATGAAGTGCAGTAGTGGCAGCTTTTTATTGGCTGTCATTTTTCTAAACTCTGATTGGCTACAAATTTTGTGACGTAAGGGTGAAAGTGTACATCCTCGTCAGGACCCGAGTTATCTTCCGTATTAATTGTCTTACATATTTACATGCAGTTTAAATTGACATATATAAGTTTAAGCATGGAGCTCCAAAGGTTAAAGGGGCTATGGTATCCTCAAACATATTTAGGAATAGCCCTATAGTTTCAAATACAATTGAAGACTGCACTTTGATTGACATTCATTCAAACAATAGGTCCACTCTGGTTGGTCAATGATGAGATGTATGATCAGTTTGTGTTCCCAATAAAGCTCACACACAGTTGTGTGTTAATTTTACCTTGACAAATTGAAGCTCAACGCAGGCTTCTGTGGTTCTGTCTTGGAGGTGTTTTTGCTTAAATGAGAGGATGGGCTGGAAGTTACTTTAGTGGGGAGACTTTTTGTGTTTGGGGTGAGACTATGGAGTCTTTAAATTTATAGTTTCAGTGACGGGAAGACGAAGTGTAGCAATAGGTCAAAATGGATATTCACTCTGTTTATCGAACCTGGCTTTTGAACAAACAAACGAGCAAGGAAGCAAGCAAACAAACAAACAAACAGCAAAAACGGCTCACATCACCTACTAACATTAAAATGGGAAGCACTCTTGACACAATTAAAGCCTTTTCATTACAAAATGGGTGGTTTCATTCGTGCTTTCAATTTGAGGGTACTCAAACTGGAAACTAACAGACATAGGTTGATATTGGTTTATAGATTATGCTTAAGACATGGTTTAGCAATTAAGTGATTCACCTACAGTCATAAGCTATTTTGCGGCGTGTAGAGCAATTGTTCAAATATTTATCACTTATCCTCTACATTTATTAATCATAACCTTTTTTATCTTGGTCTTTAAGAGTTTCTTTTCAATGAAATTTGTTAAGTGTAAAGTTACAGTCCGGGGTGTATGCACTTTAAAATTTAAATGACAAATGTGAGCGTGTGTGTGTTTTGGGGGAGGCGACTGAGGTGAATAGACCTTCCCACCCCCCTCATCCCACCTTTCCAAACAATGCCGGCGGTTTTAATGAAAGTAAATTGAAATCTTTACCTAATCCAGGCAAAAAACTTTGAACTGCTTCATGAAAACTGAAACTTCTTTAAAAAAGGTTCCGTACGGTACTGCCGAGAACAATCTGAATGTTGCCAAGTTAATATGTAATCCTGAAGGACCACGGTATGTTTGCTATTTAGAAAACCAATTTTCGTTCAATGTTTTCTTCATTAGAACGATAACGGGACTGGAAAGAAATTATTTTTCACCCTTTCATTCTCTGTTTTTTGGGGAACGTGATTCATGTGGAGGTGTTGCAACGGTAATTGCCCATTATACGGTTGGATTTTTCTTAAAAAAATCCAGGCACAAGGGCATTGATGGAACTAATTGTGTCTTCCCAAATAAATGTATCTTCAAATGTGGACTGTGGAAATACAGCGAATAGGAAAAGATGACCATGTAATTGCAAATGCTCAAATTCTGAAAATTTGGAGGAAAAACAACTATAGGCATTAAACGTCTTACCTGTACCGCTCAATCATGGACGTCCGCAGAAAGAAATTTGATCAAATCAGGGGAAATTTTACTCCCAGAAAGAGCTTAATTGCTAAATGTTGGCGCCTTTTACAGGGGTGTAACCAGGAATTTGCCGGGGGCTGTAGACAAACTATCTGCGCGTATCCCCACCATAGTTTGGCGCGAAGGGCCAAGAAAATGTTTGCCGAAATGCCTCCTAGATCGCTGAAAATGACACTTCTCAGGCATTGTGAGTTGCATCTAATCATTTTCTATTTTGAAAGCTCATGTTCTGGAATTTTTCTAACGATATCATAAAAAAAATGTTGATGTATTATTTTCTCCAATTTTTTTCAAGGGGAGTGCCCCTTGCCTCCCCCCCCCCGGACGCCCATGCACTCAATGGAATATGTCCTGGATTACGAGGAAGAACTCTTTCAGATCGATTGCTAAATAAAGAATAGATCGTGCGTCTCGTTTTCGGTCCACTGATAAGAATGAGTAATTTCTTGACCAAAAGAGACAGCCTACAAGGCCGTCTCTTTTTGGTCAAGAAATTCGCCTTTTTAAATTTTTGCTACACAAGTGTCACGCTTTCCCTACTCAAGTTAGTTACCCTTTCAAGCAGTCAAGTACACGGAGACGTATATCTTCAGTAATAATATTTCGGTCGACCCACAATCCCATGTTCAGACTTTGAACTGGCTCACTGCCTGAGAAGAAATGAAATTAGAAGTGATATGAATAATTGTGAAGAAAAGTCTTGTGGGCCATCTCCTACTGAAGGTGAAAACCGGGAACTAATCTGGGGAGGTACGACACCGAAGACTAAACCAGAAGTTTTCAAGACTTAGTGCTTGTGATAACAGTCTGAGATAGCTTCACCGAAAAAAATGTGAGGAAAATTTTGGAAAAAAACACAAAAATAGACCAACTTTTGTCCTGACGTTTCCAAAATTTTCAAGAAAGACCTTTTATTGTTTCATTTTGCCAAATTTCTTCAGGATCACATGTCTACGTACTTAAGCGACGACCGAGACAGTAGTATGTGAAGTTACATGTTGCTTTTAAATGGCTTAGGTTCAGACAATACATCTCGATATTTTAACTACTCTAGAAGCATATCAATTCCATTCAAATTCCACACAAGTACTGAGATAATACTGAAAATTTCCTTGGAAAATTGGTTTTATATTTCAGATGGCAGCCATTACACGACATTTAAAGTTTCATGACTTAAGCTTCAGCACAGCCTGATTCTCGTAGATAACAACTAAACAGGCATCCATCACCTGTAAATCACAAACTTTCATCAAAATCTTCTTAACACGCTTGAGATTAGATCAGTATAGATAATTTCTTTACGGTAAGTTAAGGTTATGGTTGTCATTGCATTATAATGAGTAAATCCGCAAGGTGTCTATTAAGGCCCTCGTTTGGGAAAATGACGAATTGAGATTCTTGAATTACCCAGCACCAGTGGTGATTTCTTAAAGGAAATCCTGAGTGTTGTTTACCCCCAGGTGAAAACATGAAGATTTGGATAACGTGTGTTCTTCGTATGCTGGTTGGTAACTTTCTAGACAATTGACACGCAAAATGAAAAGGAAACTGGTTAGATCAGGGTTTCTCATCCGCAGTTTGTTACCCGAGGCCCACTTTTGATTTTTGCTATAACCTGAGGACCACTTTCACGGTTGTGCCTCTAATATGTAGCCTATAACTTGTCCCTTTGACAAAAGTTTCAGCGCTAATCAACCTATATACTACTAAATATACATCTTTGTCGGATGGGATAAGTTGTAATAAAAATATGATAGAAAAAAAAACTTATCTCATTTGTAGCTCAGCTGAAAGCCTTCAGCTGAGCTATAGCGATCGTGCGGGACAGCCAGAATTCCGTCACTTTTTGCGACTTTGTTTAAATGGTTGTCATTTCGTCGTTTTCCATTCGATTTGGCTCAAATTTTGTCGGTGGGTTGGGGAAGTTAAGTCTTTTTAATACTCAGTGATAAGTTACAAATTTTAAGGTTATTTGAGGTTGCGAGACTTAATTTTCTGGAAACGTAAAAAAGTCTTCTGTTTCCAAACCGTATGGTGAATCTTAGATTTATACAGTTTTGAGGGTGGTGAACAAAAGTTGTTTCTGGCAAAATGGTTTGTCGTCATATAAGGGGTTAAAGAGCTTATTATATGATAAAATGTGGGCCACATATCGTATCCAATGCATATTAAGTTTTTATTCCCATTTGTTGGTATCTGTTATTAATATGCGGTTTAGGCTTAAATTGAAAATTGTGTTCAGTTTAATTTCTCATCAATTTAGGGGGATAATTCACTGTAAAAAGAGACGTCTTTATTTTTTAACACATTATGGCGTTTAAGAATTAGAAAACGAACAACAAACTGGATAAGCACAGTAAATGACTGAACGAATATTAACATATGATAAAGATAATGACGTCAATTAAAGTGCACTCCGCAAACACGTTTATATGTTTGATATATATGTTAACTTTTCTTTATTAAAAACAACTTGATGTTTACAGTAATCATGAAATAAACGCATAAACGTGTTTACAAGATGGCGTTAACGTGGCGTCAATGTGTTAAAGTTGGCGTTTTAGACGTTTAAATTGCTTATGTATTTTATTGTTTTTTCGTTTACATAAACGCCCAGACGCGTTTATTATCTGTTACAAAAAAGTGTTAATCATTTTTTGCAGTGTTGGTGGTCAGCTGAAATTTTGAACAAACCAGGAATGTTTTGCAATCCGTCTTTCCTGTCTAGTTTGTGATTAGCTTTGCTGGTCTAGTCTTCTCGGCATAGTTGCACATACGTTTTCGTGTGTGAAATGCAATGGAGATTATATTTCCATTGTTGCAGGCAGTCCAAATTTACGCTCTGTTATAATTTGTCTGTGGTAGTTCACGATTTAGTCGTAGGTGGTATAACATTATTGAATAGGTGCAATCAATATGGTCAGTCTTGGGAAAGCTCAAATTTCTCAAATAAAAAAAGTCAACTCTGGCGAAGGTTTACAAACCATTGAAAAGTTACTTTTACATTGTTTTAATTTTTCTATGGCATGTGTGGAAATCACGAAGTAATTCTATTTTATATTTTGTTCCTGTTTTCTTTTCTTTTCGCTTTATGTATGTATGGTGTTATTTATTCCCCTATAGCAACGAGTACAATGGACCCTCTCCTATACTAACTAATACAAGGGAAATGAATCCATTTGTTACTGTCAATGCTCAGTGCAAGAGGTGTTAAAGTCAGAGTTACACAACACTATAGACAGGGCACTGTGCACTGTAACACACACAAACTGCACAGCATAGCCAGTGCTGATAACCCTCTAGGGCAGTGATGCCTGTGAAAACTGATGGGTCCCGAGCCCATGTGGGGGTCGTGAGGGTCGCGGAGGCTTGTAGTAGGTTGCAACTGTTTTAGGCCAATATTCTCTGTTCTGAATACGCGTAAAACTCATACTGGTAGGACACAATAGCGATCTCAGACGGTTGGGTCGCTGAAGAATATAAAATCATAAAATTTGTGTTGTTCGAAAAATCCAGTGGGAAGCACTGCTCTAGCGGGTCATCGTCACCACGAATGTCTAATTTTGGTGTCAAATTATGATACAGAGCTTGTGTGCAAGTGTATGATACTGATAGGAAGCTATTAGTGTGTTGTGGATGGAGAACGGCTGTAATTGATTATTATTGTCTGGAGCCGGGCAGGGGCGGGGTACGTAGATGTATAAAACAAATACTATTTTTATGTTTTCAAAATTTTCTAGATGAGGGCAAAACGCGGTGGGTGAGCAGCTGAGCTACGGCATCATTGATGCCCTAGTTTGTCTTTTCCGGCAAACTTTGCGGTCCACCAAACGGCGCTCGGCCGCCCACCAGACGGCGTTCCACAGTTTGAGGAACGCTGCGTTAGGTTACTGGTTTGTTTTAAGACGCTTCAGTCCAGGCAATTAACCGATTCTGTTGGCAACCAGGTCAGGAGAAAGGCCGGAGAAACTATGAGAAACTCCAGTACCTAAAGGAATTGATACAATAATCCACGGAAACGCTTGCTATTCTGCCAAAATATGCTATAAGCCTAGACCTGTACCTGATTTAGTTGAAAACGGAACATTCAGGTAACCCGCAAAAACTTACACCAATGGACCTACCTATAATTTAGGCAGGTAAATTGTGCTAAGGTAAACAACAAAATGAGCCACAAGGACCTAACTGTGAGATAACTAGTATGCTAGGGTGGTGACTCTGTAAAATTAAACGATCCAAAAATTTTTTTTCAAACGTTTCTCCGAATAGGTAGGAAACAGGCATAACAGTCACCCCTTCAATGTAGACCATCGCAAACAAGTGACGCTAGTCTTGCAGCCACACTAGCATATCATAGCAGGTATCTCACAGTTATGTCCTTTTCGGTACCTTAGCAGAGTCTACCTATACTTAATTTCATGTAGGTTCATAGACTTAACTATCTGGCTGCTCCACTTTTCAGCTTAATCATGTACTGGTCCCAGGTACATGTAACGTCGCAAACTAGAGGCGCCAGTCTTGCAGTCGCACTGAGTAGCTGTTCTCACTGTCTTCGGAAACGCTGACTCCAGTGTCCGTATTCAAATAGATCCTCACGTTTTAACCATATAGGCCTAGTAACAGTACAATGATCTCCGTTTCGTCCAGCTGGTAGCCTGGTAGTACTGCGATTAGACTTCCTGGCTATTCCTGGTCAAACTTAGGTAGACATTGTTCAAACCCTCTGATCCTATAGTTAATCCTCACCAAAATTTGATTCACCGCACAAACGAACAGGAACACTCCGGATATGTTACAAGGTAGGCAACATACACTTTCGAATGCTGCCATTTTATGTGCGTACAGGGACAATGAGCCATTGCATATTTCATGAAAAAACGTGACCTGGCGAACATTTGTAAGTTGAAGCTTTCTTGGGCAGCTCGTGCATTTACTTTCATTAGCTACATCGTATGCTTAAGCGAGTATCTTCATTATTATTTGTAAACTATCTGCATATATTTTATTGTATTTGGTTTAACATTACAGAGCCATACCGCGTTTGTTTATTATTTTCTAAGTACACGATTCTCTTCTGCCTCATTGAAAACGCTATTTGATTTAATTGTCCTGCTTTTTCCTTTCAGTTGCCCCGTGTATAAAGACTTCTACTTTGGGAATTGATTCCAAATTCCATAAGTGATTTTTTTTAATGTCGGAAGATCGATGAGAAAAAAAAACTCCTCAAAAGGCTGTTTCCTATTGAGACGTTTTATAATGCATGCTGCTGGTATTTTATCAACAGGCGAAAACCTGGAAATTTCTTCATAGAGATACGATCCCGGAGGACCACAAATTCAAGTGGTAAGCTTCCCAATCCCCCAGCTATTGATGCTCAATGTATTGTTATTTATTGTTAACTGATAGGAGACCACAAAGTCATTTCTAGGCTCTGCAGAGCCTTATTTGGATAATTTTACTCTTTTGTTTGAAACTGTTTTCGACTCGGTGAGGGGGCTGAACGTTCTTTCAGACCTCCTTCTTGGGGGTCTAAGGGGAGGGGTATCCCTCCCCCTTTGAAAGGTTGTCAATACTTGAGGGTCCTTAGATGAAATATGGTGCAGCATATTGGGAAAATTTCCAGGAAAGTTTCTGCCAACTTTTGACATATTTCACAGAGGGAACAAGTAGGGGGTTTTCGTTCTTGAATGGGGGCGGAAGCATACTACCGCCCAATGTTGTAACGATTCACTCAATTTTGTAGTCGAGTCGAGTCATTTACTACTTTCAATGTGGCTCGAGTCGAGTCAATGATTCGAGTCGAGTCAGTAACTCGAGTCATTGCATTATTTATATGAGGAAAATTATGATATAATTGCTCGAGTCATTTTCCTTTTGAAAATTAGTGACTCGAGTCATGACTCGTTACAACACTGCTTCCGTCCACCAAATTTTTGACAGCAACTTGAGGGGATTTATCCCTCCTGTCTCCTCCCCCCGTTTCCTACGCCTATGTTTGTAATAAGATCTCTACTTGGTTCGCTTACATGGAGTTGTCCCCGCATATTACTGTCTGTCCTCCTCACAGACTCTAACCATTAATCTAATTAATGCTCAGAACTTTCAAGCAACTTTTCATACGTTACTATCAAAACTGGTAGGAGCCAGTCACAAAGTTCTTTGCCGAATTAGTCCGTCCCAAGTTAAAATGAGAACGTGAATGAGCGTGTTACTTGACTCTTCCCCCACCGTGACTACACTGGACCTCAATTCGTGTGCTGACTTTTATGTTTGTAGAAGGGATGTCTTCATTGGATGTCTTCATTCATTAAATAATGATTTAAATAGTCACCCACAAGTAAGTATTAATTTAAACATTTGTGTTACATTGCTGTGGCTGTTGTTTGTAGATTAACCTTCACTTCACATTTTTTCCTTCACAAGAAGGACACAGGGGTGTCCAAAATATACTCTATTTTGTTACCTTATCTGTGCTCTCTCATATTGTCATCTTTGCGGTGTTTTCTACAAATCATATATATATAATATATATATTATATATATATTATATATATATATATATATATATATATATTATATATATATATATATATATATATATATATATATATATATATATATATATATATATATATATATATATATATAAGTAATCTACATTTTAACCTGTGACCTATCCCTTGGAGCTTTCCTGACTATAACTTGACCAGTGGGGTGTAGCAAACCAAGGATTTAATTCCATTGTTCAACGCTATAGTGTTTACTTTTGAAGGGTGGATTTAAGGGACCAGTTGTTAACTCTTTCAGGCAGTCACTCAAATGTAGGTTAATCCTTTCTGCACCGACAATGATTTGGTATGAGTAGATAGGCCAAGTTCATTCTGCATTAAGCTTTTGATAAGTGAGGACCTGTACAGCTCTTACGAAACAGCGTTGTAAAGCAAACATGTGGTTTCAAGTTTCTGGTAGTTGTATATATATATATATATATATATATATATATATATATATATATATATATATATATATATATATATATATGTGTGTGTGTGTGTGTGTGTAGGCTCTATTATCTGGCCCAAGAGAGTAAAAATTATTCTCCGTTTAAAATACATCTTTCTAATTATCCTACCAGACAAAGCTACGTAGCTTGCCCTGAGTTTAAATTGCTCAAGGCTATATCCACACACTATTGTGTAGGCTGAGTAATTGGAAACAACTGGCAGCACAAGTCATCATTGACCATCCAAAGTGAAGTTTTTGCTTGAATTAATGTCAACCAAAGTGCAATCACCAGTTGTATTTATGGATATGACGTCATAGTCCTAAATGAGTTTGGGGCGAGCCATTAGGCCCGTCAAAGGACTGTGCAAAGTCTATTTTGTGGGTGTGAATCTCCAGACGAGCACAGATTCCACGTTAAGTGCAAGTTCCAAGAGTTGCATCAAAAGGCAGGAAAAAGAAGGAGAGGACTAAATTTGCCCATAAGTATTTTTTTTAAGTTTTCACTCAGGTCAACAAAAGGACAAACATAGTACTGAAATAAAAGTCTCTTTGTCTTATGCGAGCATTCATTGTGATAGGTGGTACATAATTTAACCCAAACAATTCTATATCGACCACATTTTCAATGCATAATACAAATAACAAAAACAATTGGATTTAGTGTGGTGGCTATGGCCCCCGTGGATGCAAATTAAGCATGAATCTCCTCCAAGGCCCTTCAGAAAGAGGCTCTAACAGTATTAAATGCATCCTAAATTATAATTACGGAAACGCAATTTTAAAGAAGCACATTGATAATACTTAACTTGCCATTGGGTTTCCGACAAAAGCCTGGTGTCTCGACAGTTTTGAGGTTTCCCTCTGTCAAAGCAGACCAACTTTATCAGTTAGGATCAAGATGAAAGGATTTTGCTTTGGGGGTTTCGGAGGCTCAGAACAATATTTTAAAATTTAAGTTACCTTTCTGTAACCTAATGAAAAGTGTGTGGTTAGAGAAACTGTTCGTTACGTAGTTTGTTGTAAACCAAAGGCGTTATATATGGCTGGCTTTTGAAAGAGTTGTAATTGAAAAAACGACCGGACTTACATGACAGCAAGGAAATTAGACTTCGCAACAGTTGCTAGCACAGATTTTTGACTATTTGATGGATTGCTGTAGTACAAAAATCCCACAGGCCAATGCAAAGAGAATACGCTAACATTTTAAGATTTCAGAAGAAGTCGAACGTCCAATTAGGTTTTTTAAGATACATTGTCATTTTATGCGAGGTGCAGACGGGTTTTGAAGATGTGTACTGTTAAATAACCAGGTTCGACCAGTTTACTAAATGGATGAACAGTTGACGTCCAGTTAGGTTTTTTAAGATACATTGTCATTTTATGCGAGGTACAGACGGGTTTTGAAGATGAATACTGTTAAACAACCAGGTTTGACCAGTTTACTAAATGGATAAACAGTTACATCCGGAAAGCAGAATTAAACATTTCTTTGGAAAGAGAATGTAAAAGGTAATGTTTTACTTTAATAATGGAATCATATTTTAAAGGATACGTAGTAAAGTTTAGGCTATTAGGTGTTCGCGTCCAGCGTAAAACTAAAGTGACTGTAAACCTCGACGTGGTTGTTTATCATCATTTCTAAACCGAAGATAGATCATTTACGGTTGAACTAATTTTATTATAGCCGTTATTATTCGTTGTCAATGTCAATTATTCACAATGACCAAGATACAAGGGGTGTGCTCCATTAGGGCCAGCTACGACATGACATCAGTGAGCAGACCACAACAAACTTTAATAGATAATCAAAGACAAGAACCTTCAAATACTATTCATAATATCTGGAATTAGTAGCCAATGTAAAACATGAATCGAAGTAAACTCGCTTGAACCAAAATAACACGCTATTTTTCGTAAGACGCTCTTCCTGTATAGATCTCCAGCAGTTTAAGATATGGTCTTTTCTAAATCACACTGCACACGGCACACATCGTTGGTGGTTAGTAAGGTGAATATATCCTGGGAGTGTAGGCTCGGCTAGCAAGTACTACTCACATAAAAACTGAAGTTATCCTTAAATCCTTAGATTTCCTAAAAGGTCAAAAGTCTAAACAAATCCAACTTAAGATTGAACACTTTAGATGTAATATTTTTTATTGCCTATGAAACAGAATGAATATTTCAATCGAATTACCGATTGATCTCTAGTTTAAGTAAAGTGAGGACAACAAGAATTATGTTAAAAACGGGAAATATGGAAAACCTTGGAAAATGCCAGTCTTACACTTGAAAAAGTAATGAAAAACGTAATTAATGAATAAAATAAAAAGAAATGTGAATGAACGAATCAAGAAACAAACGAACGTTCAACTCATATATGAAGGGGACACTGTTTTGTTTTTCTCTGGGTAATGTACGAGGTGTGAGTTAGGCTCATGCCCAGTCATACATCTTGTCTCAAGCATACTGCTCTCCCATGTTTTCTATCTTTTGACAACTCAGAATTTGAAGAAAAAAAAATAAAATAAGGCATTTGACTTTTACCCACGAAAAAGATTCAGACTAAACAAGAAAACGGATAACAACACAGAAATTGACCTTTTCGAATACGGGAAGACTTACTAGTCTATAATAGACTACAAGAGAAGCTAAATGCACAGTTCATTCGCCTTCGAACAAACCATGTTGAGAATACACTGGCAAGAGTTCGTCAGTGTCCAGATCTGCTAGAAGTACTGACTTCGACGATAGGATATTTATGTTACTATTCTCTGTTATTGTCTACAGGGGCGGAAATCTCTGTTTGAGAGTGGGGGGACGAAAACGAATATGGTGTACGCGTGGATTTGAAACTGTGCATGCGTAGCGTGCACCCCGAGCGCGAAGCGCGAAGCCCTCGTGGGTGGGGTCCAGGGGGCGAAGCCCCAGAAGCTCCTGGGTTTTAGTATTTCAGAAGCTGCAGAAAGATGATTTCGAATGGAAGTTTTTTAGTGTAAAGGCTCCTGGGTTTTAGAACATTTACACCAGTGTCAAAAGGGTTAGTTAGGGGACAAAGTTAATTAATACTTCTGATGTGCTTCACGAACCGGGGCACAAAATGCAGAGATAGATCGCTCTGGCCTAGGTTAGGAAACGAAGTGAAGGTAAAACTAAGACATCTCTGAAGTGTTTTCGACTGAAAATTGATTCGTCTGCGCCAGGTTTCAGCTTCAGATGATATTCCATACGGCCTTGGTCAACAGACATTCAAATACTAAGTCAGTTATAGCCTATAATTGTATTGCTGTCATGTGTTGTTATCAAAGGGATGTCAAAAGTGACAAAGCGGCGAAAAAATGACTGTTGCTATTCACATTTGAGGGAGCAAATTAGGGTTTGGCCCCCCACTTTTTCACTTGAGGGGGCAAAGGCCCCCCTTGCCCCCCGGGATTTGCGCCCCTGATTGTCTAAGCCCCACCTTTAGTTAAAGTCATTTTAAACACGGACTGCATACTCCTCGATTTCGAGGGTAAATGACAAGCCAGAACTGTCCAGGTGGTCGTTCCCGGTTAAGCGGGGAAAATAATTACTATGAATGGCGCCATTTTCACCTTTCTCTCATGATGCATTGCCAGCCTATCGTGCACGTGCAATGAAGGTAAACGTTCCAAAACAAGGTTTGATATTTTCGTCAATTCCTGGAAAACCTGAAAAAACTTACCGCATATTTGAATACTTTGTTGCTATGACAACGGAAAAGCCGTATCTTTAGGGGTAGTTCACCAGGCAGTATGTCAGCAGATAGTGAAAGATTTTTCAAAGCACTTTGTCCTAAGCTTAACTTGTAGACTCAGAACAGTAGCAAGTTCTGTGCAACCATTTGCGCACACAGACGTGCAAGTGGATAATGTCATCATCTACTTGCATGAACGCGCCGTGCAAGGTGCCATACGTTTGGCTGTATGAGCGTGAACCGTAATCTCATGCGTGTAAACACATATCGCATGTATTGGAAAGATCGACGACTGTACAGAAGTAAATACTGAGTGCTTATAAAAGTTTAGGTTTTGAGATGGGCAAACGTTTCCCCCGTTCACTTGAATTTTCATTTTCACCCAAAACCCGGCTATCTCCCGAAATGCCAAATGATCTACGGTCCGGAGTGTCATGATTACATGGGGGATTGCTACATGTTTTACGATTATTATAAAACGATGTTGTCATATATGTTACTAATATAAATTTAATTGACCTGTTCCTTAATTTTTTTTTGATGTTTAATTCCTCTTAGTTATAGAAGAAATCAAGTCCCTTCTTCTAACCAGCGTCTTAGACGACAATTTGGAACATGTTTCTGACGCAAAGAGGGCTTCGTTTCTTTTCTTTTATTACATAAGAAGTTCTTCAACGTCAAAAAAACAAAAAATGTTTGCAACCTTTCCTTTCTTCTTTTGGTTTTTAACTGGTCAAATTTGTCTCAAATACCCTCTTCCGTTAAAGGACAGGTCAAAAAGTTCGAAGCTTTCAAAAATTTATGTACAGTCATTTCCAGTTTGTCTTTTTTTATATGTAAGATGCGATTACCATCCAGACAGAATAAGAGTAATACCTCTTTCACCATCTTCATTAAGTAAATCCTTTTAGTGTTATCCTGAAGCCGATATATATTTGACAGGGACGATTATCAAACATATAAACGCCTCTAAAAGGAATCGAATTTTTCCCTCAGATCATAAAAAGGAGTACCTTAAAACACACGACATTTGTGTAGGAAGGAAATACCCTTTCTATCATCTTTTCCCTTCATGTCCACTGATACGCATCCTGGCGATTCCGACTTTTTAAGGATTACTTCCAGTACGATTTATGTGGAAGATTTAGTCAATATTTGTCAGGACATGCCTTGAGCGATGAAGAAATCAAGAGGTTTTCCCAGTCTTGAAGGAGCGTGTAGAATACGGAAAGCAAGTTCAGGTAAAAAGCGAAGGAATCAAAAACGTTTGGGAAAACGTGAGTAACACATCAAAGATCGTGTAATTTATAATACATTATATGCCGATGGTAAGTAAAACATAAACACCCATTTTGCGGGAACACATTTAATGCAGACCTTATATTAATAGACTTTTAAAACTATTTCAATGGACTTGTTAGTTACGTTAACAATGCCTATCAGATTGAGATACATGACTGGAAACTATTCTGACTTATTTTACTCCTATAATGACGTCTTCCGTAAGATCCAATAATCATTACTTTGGAAATTTCCCAAAGTATTCGTCGTTTTTTGACACTACCTCTTCACTAACTGTGAGAATATTCCTCTTTATATTACACCTTATTAATTTCTCTACATCTGATTGGAAGATTGGTGGTCACATGTCATTCGTGATTCGGCACTATCATCAAGATTGTGGTGCTCAACCGTTGGTTAGTATATACTAACCCACGGTCGTTGGTTAGTATATACTAACCCACGGCAATGACGTCAGCGATCATTGCGGTACGTACAAGCTATGCCGCGACTCAATATATAAATCACTGCAGCATTGGGGATCGTACGTACATTGCATATCGTACTATACGTACTAGGCACATAAACGCGTAGCGAGCAAACGACAAACCATGGAGCTGCGCTACACGGACAAACACGAACCATCGTGACCGCCAAAACACAACCTTAACCAACGACTAGATCAAGGTAGATAGTTAAAAGGTGTTATATAAAACAAATAATGAATGTTTTTCATTCGTGCGATAGTATGAATTATATTTCATTCGTTGAAAGATTGAACGTTCTATTCAACTCGGCTTCGCCTCGTTGAATAGAACGTTCAATCTTTCAACTCATGAAATATAATTCATACTATCGCACTCATAAACATTCATTATTTGTATACTATCGTCTCTTTTAATAGTGTGCCAGGTCCGAATGGGACTTTTTCAATTGGGGAGGTTCGATGTTATGAAGAGTGGACCATTTACATAAAGCTGTATCTAAGTGGAGCGCCACTACGATTGATCACTGCTGCCTTAGTGTACCAATGAAAGGTTTGTCAATAACGTATCCTAGATTCCCGGATACGGCCCAATTCCAAGTCCAATAAGTCGATTCTAAACAACTTTCATTTTGAGATATCATGAGTTAGAAATTTTCCCATCCTCCTATAAGAGGTAAACTAGAAAACGTTTATTCCCTAAAATCACTGAAGCCACTGAAGACCACACACGAAATTCGCTTAATGTTGTGCATGCTTACTTTGTAAGGTCAATGGTATACTGCAAACATGAATATCAACGTAAAATGCTAATTATTGCATTCAAGCTATATCTATGTCAGACCAGTCAGTGTCCAATTAGATTACAAGAGAAATTGTGCATAGGAGACGGGACCGGACAATATTTCTGGGGGAGGGGACAAAGCAAGCTTTCCCAAAATTTTGGATTTTAAACCAGCTTTCGAGAAGTTTCAAACTGCCGTATTTGGTTGGTCAAACATAAACGTTGAATAGTTGATCAAAAAAGTGGTGAGGCTTCCTACTGACCTACATGTATAGTGCAAAATCTCCGTTCTGGGGTAGGGGGTTTTCCCTTTTCATTTCATACAAAAATTTCGGGTGGTGCTGAGATACAAAACAGTGTTATCATTCTCATCGTTTCAAGTATATTTATGTTTGAAATTTTCGTGATTATTTTAAGTTAGCAATAGTTCAGGCCTTGAAGGGTAGTTGTTTTACAAAGCTTAGCAACAATCAGTGTGGGAGAAGCCTGTTGCTGATCAATAACAACTTCATGTCAGGTGGCTACCAGACTCAACAATTTGGATCAAATTTGGCCTTAAAAGGCCATGGGAGAACCATAAATTGCTCTTGGATAAAAAAAACTCGCCCTACTCTGGCCCTTTCGGGGATCGAACCCCACACCTCCGAGTCTTTTCTGGAGTCAGATGTCCTGTGTAGAGCAAGGATTTTCCACGGTTCATCCCTACCTGCCTTTGTGAAAGAAACTTAATACTGGGGTTACACTCTATCCGTAGCGACGTCAAATGGCGATACATTCTTGCCTTGTTACACTCTGAGCACGGTCGAAAAGGGAAGTGTTCCCTTACCATCAAAGGGGTATAGGGCCCTTAAAAAGCCAAAGTGTCTTCCTGGCCCTGAAACGTTACTCCAAAACCTACTTTAAGGTACACACTTTATCATTTTGAATGTTTCATTTTACACAAATGGATCCAGCGATCCATCTTGTAGTATATTCCCCCTGTCCCTGCCTGTTACGCTCAAAGAGTAGTGAAGCATTTCTCAAACTGTAGGCCACGAAGCACCGTCTGCTAGGCAGGGAAGTCGGACAGAAAAAGTAATAAGATTTGAAGATTTTTTCTTCTTACATTTCTATTAATGCTGTTAATCGAGTCATCCTATACATTACCGGGGGTAGGCTCGTGCGAAAGCCCACCCTCGAGCCCTCATGAATATGGGATATCGTTGCGTTTACAAAACTTCCGCTGTGTTCTGATCAAGATGTAAATTAGTGTTGAAAACCGTTAGAACTGGATAAAAATTCAAAGGTGGTTTCGTAAGAACAGTGAGCAAGCCACTTAATCCATACATGGTGCCCACCAAAACCTACAACACTGTAGCGTTAGGTCATTGACCGACCCTCTTCTTCTTCTGCTGCAGATATCGTACAGTCAGACCGATCACCACACACCAACGTCATATGTATATAGTGTTGCCCCCTTTCGTACAAGCAATAACGTTTCAAATGGTTACACACTATCATTATCTGCCGAACATTTGGACTTACTCAAGTTGTTCCATACATAAATTAAACAATAAAGAATGAAAAGTGACATTTTGAGTTACTTAACTTTGAGATTTTGAAAATAATACTACTCCCAATAAACAACTTACAATTGGTGTGAGGAATATTCCTTTATATTCATGTTGAAGTTTGTATGAAATGGTACGGAATCATCTTAAAAATAGGATATCACTCAACGGTTAGTCAGAATGCTCTAGTCTTCGGCTACAAAAAGGAACCTTTTGGTAAGCTTTCCTGTTTTGTTCGATGAGTGATTCTGGACTAGTTGTTATGAGGTGTCTATGCTCTTGAATTTTTCTGAGTAAAGATGGTTGATGCTGCACAAATTAAAAACGATGAAAAGTATAAATGAACCATACACGGTTACTTACATGTCACATAAAGTTTTTTCATATTTTATAGCGGCTTTATATGTTGAAGAATGAGTCGGGTGAGGGGACTCTTCTAAAATTTCAAAAAACTGACTTCCTAGTTCAAGATCTGTAAAGGGCAATGGATGAGAGAAGTCTAACTGACTGACTGACTGACTAACTGACTGACGGACTGACGGACTGACTGACTGACTGACTGACTGACTAACTAACTAGCCAAGTTGTTTATTCACTTATCTCAATTCCCACCGCATTCTAAAAACAGTGTTTAGGAATTAAACACTTTTCTAAACACTATTTTGCCCGAACTTTTTAATGATGTTGAAATGCGAAACCACACATGTGTACTTCCCTAAACCCTCTGCAATGAAACACGTTTAGTGCTAAACATAAAGTGTTTATTGTTGAACATGTCTAACGCATAAAAGCGTTTACAAAGTGAGGGCAAAATGACTGTTCAATTGCTTAACACGTTTTTTTTTTACAGTTCAGACAGTGTGTGAATATAATTTACCACCAAAGGGCCCGATTACATTTTTTTTCTTTTATTTTTATTTATTGCCTGAATATGCAGAGTATTGAACCAATAGCTTGATTCAAGCAGGGATAAGCTGCCGTTAACTCACCGTAGTCATATGCAGCTCGAAGGCTGAGGGTTCCCAATAAAGATAATTTTATTGCCTTCTCTTGCCCTGTAAATTGTAACGATACGATTCCTTCTTATGCCCCTGCACCTGACAATGATCTATACTTTTAGGTTTAGGAGGCAATGTGTCATTTTGGGTCATTGCCAACATTAAACTCCCGAACCAAAAACTAAAATTTTTATTCATGAAAAGAGATCATCTTTCTGTTTAGTTCTGTACTGGTCCTTCCACAATTACATCGCGATTAAGTTCATTTTTATATTTAGCTTTTGGACCCCAATAATGCAAAGTAATTGAGATCAACGCACTGGGGTATATTCTATGGAACATGATATTTTGAAACTGGAAGCAGCTGTTGATAAATTGAATTCGGGTTTTTCATGAGTTAGCGAAAAGTAGATTGCTAAACGTTTGCAGTTCAACTGTGGCTTTTTCTTGTCACCTTTGATGACATTAGAGCTCTCTACCGTTGACACGGTGATGTCTTACGCTTTACTCAGATAGACGTTTATTTCCCAACCACTCGCCCCTTTAATTTGTTATACCCCGTGCTAGATATTGAACGGTTTATCCTGATGTTTATCGAAAGCCCCGTTTGGCCTCTGAGTTACTGCTACTGTGCTGCGGTTTCTTATAAAGTGTCCAACGAATACCCTGTTACTATCGATCAGTACTTGTTACGTCGGATTTCAGAAAGTTGGATCTATTTGAAGTGAATTTCCCTCTGTCTATTGCATCTCTTAAATGGTCAAAATCTAGTTCACTTTAAAAAACAAATAAGTTTTGGCGTCAGTAACGTGCCCTGTCATCACCGGTTGAAATTAAATGAGACCTTAACAAAAGACATAAAGAATTTGCAACGCCAAATGTGTCTAGAATTTGAATGTTTTCATCGATCGCTGCAAAAGAGGTTAAACGAAAATGACACGTCTTCCCTTGTCTTTCCTCGTTCCAGTAATCATCCTGAAAAGTTTGGGAACCTGAACTTTGCTGCAAGAAATATTTTTGTACCTCACATTTTCAGTGAAATACAGATCTTTATCCAGTTCTGTTTGGCAGTTGAGTGTCGGGTTCCTCGAGCTAGTTTTGGGGTGAGATTTATCCTCTCGTGGCACACAATTTTAAGGCTCTAACTGGTGGCCTTGCATTTTAAAATAATTGTGTCGTAACTAATTCCATGTATGATCTCCGCCTGGGGTTATGCCCGAACACATTTTATTTCTTTTACTCATCCTTTGGTGAAAATAGAGATCATCGAAAAAATCCCCCCTGTGGATGATGAGAGTTGCGAAGACTCATCGGTTCCTTTACGCTTTCTAAAATTCTTTATAGATTCTTCATTTGTAGATTGCTATCAATGATGTCGTAAAGATTTCGTAAGGCAAGAATACATACTTCTCGAAAGATTAAATCTGAAGGTCACTTCATCCACATTTCCGAGGGTTGATATGTCTGCAATACTCTAAAAGAGTAGTATCAACCAATTTTAATATCATAACAAGTTAGCACCCTACTTTTAAAATGATCTTAACACAACGTGGTGCTGTCATAAGAACAGTCTGGCAGTCAGAGATTTTGAATAAGGCCGACTGTCAAAACTACAAAATACTTTTCATTTGACAGATGATATTAGCTTTGCATCATTTATTGGCATTTTTAAAGTATCGATATTTATCTCCAATAAAGCATATCTAGTAAATTTCTTTCTAGGACTAAAAAGAGAAGGTGTCGTAACATCAAATATTTACAGCGCACAAAGATCTCTAATAAATGAAATAACTAGATACTTCCGGTACCGGCTTTTCTCGCAAGATCTTCGTCTGCTGATAAGTGAGAAAATAGCTTTTGAAATAGAGTGGAGGCAAAAAAGAAAATATAGTACTACCAAAGTATTTCTGAGTGCAACAGACCTCAGTTGAATTACGTAATAATAAAGTACCGCTACTAGCATTTCTTGAAAGGTCTCGACTGCTCGTTAAAAAGAAGGAGCCCTTGCATTAGAAGCAGAAAAAATAAAGTCAAAACATAATTCTTCCCCGAAGTTTGGAGTCTTCAGAAGACATCAACATTAAAACGAAACAAAAAACAAACTTCAGAAGATGATCAACACGCTTGTTTCAGGATAAATAATCCTGTGTCCACATGGGAGTAATAACTGGCCCGGCATCAGATGATGAGTTCAGTATCAGACCGTAGTCAAAACTTCTATGTGAGAGCGCAAGCTATCAAGACGTGTTGTTCAGATCAAGACTCAGAGTGGGGCTCATCGTCAAAACCACCAGCTTTCCAGATTACCCTTCATTCTGCACCGGTTACCTACGGTGTTGACGATGTGTTTAGTCCTACAGTACTTCCAAATACCGTGCAATTAGTTGTGAGAAATAGACAAAATTCTGAACATGGCTAGGTTTGTAAACAAAAGCCAAGGGAAGTTCTTGAACAGCTTGATGATGCGCTCGTTATTTTGATCATTGTTCGCCAACAAGCAAACGCAACCGTGATCGTGATATGACGTTTCTCGTCATAAAGGTAAAGCGCTCGTTATCTCATGTGGACACGGGGAACGTATGCAAAATGTTGGCATGAAAAAGGAAACCCCATAAGGATTACACGCAGATTTCCATTACTCCTGACGCTGACAGATCGACGCCATACCTTCCTGTATGTTTACACTTGATTTGAGGGCATTCTACTAATTCAGACCATCACGTTTACAAAGATTGATCCGTTAAAACTGCCTTTTTGAGATCTTCAACTTTTTGTTCATCTAAGCTCCGTCCCGTGAGAAGATTTTCTGTGCAAAGCCTGGTTATTGATTTTTTCTATTTATTTATGTGATACTCTGTGATTCACTGAAAGAAGTAATCTCTCTTTCATCTCTTACCTGTGGCTCAGCGCTCATTGCTAGTTACGAATGTCGATTACACTCCAATTAATAACTTTGGGACGAGTTACACACTACTGCTGATTCTGGCAATAATATTCAATCAATTATAACTCCCAAGTTTGCAGCCTTTTGTTTTTAAACAGTACAGTAAAAGCATGTGGATGACTGGTTCTTCAAAGCTGTTCACGCTTGATTACTGCAAGATGAGGCATTGTGTATGAATGTGAGAGAGATCAGGGAGAACAGCTGCCAACACACCTCGTATGTTGCATTGACTGGGCTAAAACTGTTATCACACCCATCATACTATTGTCTAAGTCAGGGGTCGGCAAACTAGGGATCGCGACCCTTTTGAGGGTCACGAAAATGTTTCGGAGGGTGGCGAAAAGGATTCCGGAGCAAAAAATAATTGCCAAATTTCTCATTAAAAATAAGCAATGGGTGATTCTAATATAAGAACCAGTGATCTGCTTTATTAACACAGCATAAGCAAGTCAAATCAAACTCCTCTCACCGACCCGTCAATTTGAGGGCCACCAATATTTCGGAGTAGAAAGTTGGGGCCACCAAGCAAAAAAGTTTAGAGACCTGGTCTAAGTGGCATGCCATGTTACCAAGCCCATAGCTTACAGTTTTTCCATTTTTGTGCGAGTTGCTTGTGTCAATCAATTTCATCCTCGAGATCACTGCTTCCACCTGAACCCAACACCTGTAGGTACACTCTAAAAATGGCCAATTCAAATTTGAACCGATTCCGATCAAATGGGCACTGAACAGAAATCTGTTCATATAACAGAAATCTGTTCATATATTAAAAATGGTTAATTTAGAACCGAATGTAGTCAAAGTTTTGATCTTTTTTCGGTTCAGTGCCCATTTGATCCATTTTTGGTTCAACTAAAAACACGACGTTTTTAGAATGTAAAGTTTGGAAAGTGACAGTTGACCATTTTAGGGATGCAAATTTATAATGAGTAATGTATGTACAGTACTTGACGGGACGGTTCTGCCTAGAAAGCAGCACATGTCACGTGACTCTGATAAAAGGCTTCTGTAAGAATCGATGCTCAATAGAAAGGAAGGGGATCACATGGTTGGTATACGCATGTTTCATGATACATGTTTCATGTACTGTAATGTAATCAAGGGCAACCTTCCATTAGAAAGACTTTAATTACATTAATTGGAGGGTGGTGAAATAAACAGTCAAGTGGATTACCGAAATTAGGAAAGTAAGTGATTGGTTTCGATCCCTCCCAGTCACCAAAGTTATGACGTAGCATCCGAATCTAGATCAATTTTTCTCGGCAAAGATTAAGAGAAATGCTTACAGAGTCACACCAAAAGTTTACTCCTTTAGATCACCTTGTGCACAATGACAAACACTCCGTTTCCAGTAAGCTTAAAGAAAGTTCTAGGAATGAAATTCGCAGGATTTAAGCAACATTTTTTGGAAATCAAACTGACATTGAGTAGGCAAACTGATTGTCATGTTTAACTCATTTCTTGTAAGTTGGCTATATAAATATACAAACTGGCACGTAATCAATGATGCGGATATATTTTAAATTACATATGAAGTGTTCCCTGTGTTACGTTAATATTATTAATTTTTACACGCCTCATCGCTAAGTAAACCTGACAATTTACGGTCGAGCTGTTCGCTTTTGTTCTCTCATTCGAAGCCCCTCGTCTTTTCACTAATACTTCACAATGATACTTTGGATCATGTGACTTTTGGATGCATCTTACGTGACACGAAAACTCGCACTGTCATTAATTTTTAGCTTCAAGAAAGCTACCATCATTAAATGCAAACAAATATCCATCAATGATATGCCCGACAGGCGCCTTAAAATAAATACTGCTATCATAGTTATTCTCTCTAAAGTATCAAGAATTACTCTAAATATCCGTCCCTTCCTTTCTTAGACTAGTTATGTCATGAACTATCAGACAAAGATCCCTTCAAGATGATGCTTTCGTGCTTGAGTTATCGGCCAAGTGTCAGGTGACTTTATAAATGGATATTACCGATGGACACTTAAATGAAGGCTTAAGGGAAGCATTGAAATGGACACCAAGTAAACATTGTTTGTTTCTGAGCGAGAGAGAAGTATCTACGCCAGAATTACCAATAATTAGGCTTAAATGTTGCTTTGAAATCAGGGAGGCCAATAAATTTACATATGATCTATTTATTCATGAAAGCAGAATGAAGTAAGATTGCATTTGTTGTTCCAAGTAAAGTCATGTTAAACCTTGAAGTAAGAATTCCTTTTAAAGAGATTAGTAGACTAGACAAAAGTACAACAGACGAGATAGGCAACAAAAGGTTTAGTTTACTCTTCTTTCCTCCTTCGGTTACAAAGTCATAGAAAAATTCTGCAATCACCACTCCCCGCGTTCCATGCATTTACCACTTTTACAAGCTTAGGCTACTAGTCTTTCGTTTAAAACAAGTCCTCACAATATGCTGCAGTATGCATGCCATGCTATTGTCGAGTTCATGCGTGTACTATAACACACATTTCCTGGTTGCTTTGTCCCTTTGTGGCATTTCATTGACAAAGTTGTCAATAGCTCAATTTTATGAGTCGTGTTAAGTGTAATATATTCTGTTTTTTTCACCTTAGAAGAAAAACCCCTGGTTGGTGATCGTCTGTTTGCAAGTTACTTGATTTTCTATACTTAAATTTAACTTCTATCTTACTCTTCTAAGTAAGCTGTTAAGAAGTATGAAACCGTGTCAGTCATTGAACCCACCTAATTGATTGCAGTGTTAGCTGTTGTGATTTAACGTAACGAAAAAGACGCTTTTGTGTAACCTAATAAATACACATGAAGTAAACCTCACTTTTTTACATCATTGGTTACTAACAATCTATTTCACGTTTTTTTTTTTGTATGTACTTCTCCTTAATAATCAGAAAAGAAATATTTACAGTTATAAAATGAAAAGCATTTATTGCAATCTTCATTATGACCAGCGTTATCACCCCGTGGAAGAGTTCTTGAATGTGTTAACACAAACGCGGCTTTGAAGTACAAGTGGCATGTACGGTACTCATTTTATAGCAAGCCTAATCATAATGCTCATATAATAATATCCGTGATATAAAAAAAGGAAAAAAAAAGTACTGAAAAGAGCAGTATTGTTTCAGTTTGGAACAAGGGTCAATGGCTTCTGTTGGATTTCATTTCTTTTCCTCGTCTTGTACATAGACGTAAGATATTCCATGACTCACTATATGAATAAATACGTATCGATTACCATGATTCGTTTACAAAACACTGAAACTTATTGTAAAGAGTTTGCCAACTATTTTGGTCTATGTTACTCGTTTTTCGTTTCCTTTCCTTTTCCTTTTCTATTATTCTTTTGTTTGTCCTTCTCTATTTTTGCCTTAATGTCACATTTTGAGAAAACCATCTCATCTTTCTTTCTTAGACTAGTTCTTATCATCATAAAGGCAACTCGAGATGTTTCTTGATTAAGTATGATCGTGACATTCTTTCTTTAAACGAAGCAATACTGAAAAGTCTTTAATTCGAAGCCTAAAGCGGTTTTTCATTATTTTTCAAAGTTATAAAACCTGGTTTTCAAATGAGATGAAGATATTTCAACATTAGCACTGGATGGAAGTTACCAAATCTCTCGCAAATTACCCTTTTCTCTGCGTTATCGATTGAAACTCGTTATATGGATACGCTTAGATTTGGCACGCTTGGTGCAATTCTTACTTTAAATGAATCCAACGAGAAGTTTCATTTAGTTGCTTGAAAAAAGAAGCCATGAGAGTGAAATTTGAACCATGTCTTTTACTTTATGTCATACCACGAGACGGGATTCTTCTGGTTTTGATGGGACAAATTCGATAGAAAGGTTGAAACCTAAAGACTATCATGATGTGTGAAAAGGTAATATCCGTGAGGGATAAATGGACCACATTTTCACCAGACTGGAACAAATAGAGACCTTCATAGAAATGACTCCCCCAGACGACAGAAGTTAAGGGACTGTAGACATCAGGATATCGTACCTTTATATCTGATGTAAAAAAAACATTAAAAAGTTAAACTTAGCCTCGATTCCTTTTAAAATCCATCAAATATTGACCATTTTATAAAATAATAACTGTTTTCCACCTACCTCATGAATAAACATGAACCGTACATGGAAATTTGTAAGTAGGAGAGATTCTCAAGATGTGTGTTATGCTATCCTGTGTCTGTTTAACGATTAATACAAAGACAGATGTAAAGTTGCAGAGGCGGGTTCAGGCTGGGCAGAACAGGCGCTCGCCTCCCCTATTGGCCGTCATGCGTGAAAAAAAATTGAGGCAAAAAAGAAACTGTTTCAAAATATGTCAAATATAGCACCATTTTGCATCTCAGCTCTTTTCCAGAAGCAAATATTTTCCAAAGGGGAGGGGTACACTCCTCTCCTTATACCCCTACCCCAGGACAGCGATCAATCAAACCTTGCTCCCCCTCTATTGAAAATTCCTGGATACGCCCCTGAAGTTCGTAGGACCTGAGTTATTTATTTTCAAAGTAGCCGTTGACTAGATGGAAGCTATCCACATTAGAGGTTAAAAATTAGCTGGCAATTACTTTGGAAGTACGTTATGTTAATACAAACCCTCAGTAATACCTCACGTCACTAATTTTGCATGTTAAATGCGAACTCTTAGAGACAATCAAACTTAAAGAGATAAATCTTTTAGTGTTCATAAAGATATTTAGATAATACCAACAGATTTATTAATCAAGGGATCTTAATCTATCAAGGGGGAGGAAAGCAGCTATTTTTTTTTAAATCCACACACCTTTAATAATTCCGCCTGTGGCTTTTATGTTATACTTGTAAGGCGGATGACTAAACAATTCAACAATATAAATCAAATTTGCATCATTTACTTAAAAAATTAGTTAAGGTGGACAGGGCCATAGCTCGGGTCATATTTTTGGGGTGTGAAGGTCCAAAATGTCCGACTGGCTGGATGTTTTTTTTCCAACTGAGTGACGGTGCGTGAATCGCAACTTTTATGCGCCCTGTGTTTGTATACAGCAGTGGGGATCCTTCTTTGTCTTTACGTAAAGGTGCCGGATTGGGGAGGGTTCTAAGAGGGTGTCCCCTCCCCTTTGAGAAATTCCTCTTAATTTAAGTTGCTTAGATGCAAAATAGTGCTATCTTTGGGATATTTGTGGAGCTGATCATATATGGCAGGAAAAATGTTCATAATTTAGTAAATTCTATTTTTTTGGTCAGGTGGAAGAAGAGAGTATGTTGTCTAAGAGAAAAATACGTTGCCGACAAACCTCCTAAAGCCCCCCTTTGGCTGCTTTACTGCCTTCTATTGGGGAAAGTTTTACGCAAAAGTACGTACGTCCAGTCAACAGAAACATTCTTGGACTAAGTACGAAAATTTTACTTTGCTTCATTATGCATTATAAAAGGGTATCTAAGGCTGGCAGACACCTTCATATGGCCTCCTGGAAGCTCTTAATTAATTATATAAAATGGGACACTGACTTGATTCTTATTACCTGACATCCGAATGATACCATGGAGTATGACGCCGAACACTTAACATCTATCGTATTTTTACTAATTTTGAACGAAAATCCAGTTAAACAACTTCCAGCAATGGGAAATGGACGGAAGGAGAGTGTAGGTGCAGGAAAACGATATTAGACCTCCCTGATATGTATAGAAAAGGAGTGAAGGACTAAAAAGCGCCTCTCAGTATGCCTCGTAAGTGTATTAACGATCACCATCTGTACTGATAATAGCTGCGCTGGGAAGCGCTCGGTAAAAATTTTTGAAAAAAGTATGACGGAAAATACGTACTTTCAATCTTCCACACCATGCTACAAATTAGATTGAAAGATCCCATATTGATGCTAAGCCCCTACAGATGTTTGGAGATGTATATCTGTTTTTCGGAAAGTGTTGTGATCAGAATAGTTCCATGTATAATAACCTTAATAATGGTCATGAGATGGAGTGCAAGCGGTGACGAATGCGAACAAAGCGCGCCGAAATATTTCATTACACAAGATTTCCGGATTCAGAATCTGCATCGAGAAACTTTCAGTTGCCCAACAAATCTTCATGCCACTCAAAAAGCAAGACCTTTACCTCTTAAGTCGTAAACAGCTTTCATCTTTTGCTGCTTTGCTTCTCCGGGAGTTGCAGTCGGAAGTTATTGAAAATAAGAACAACATTGTAGTAAGGTTTGAAGCGCGAAGGATTTGCGAAAATTTGGATAATTTGAGAAAACTTTGTGTTAGAAAATGATTACAATAGATCCATTACATGCATAAATACATAAATATTCCGTAACAAAGAACAGTTTTGATTTGAATTTACGTGAGGCGAATAACTCTCACTTGATCTATATAGTTGGAAAATATATAGAAAGTTGACATAGGCTCATTTGGAAAAATATCCTAGACTGAGATATCAGAAATTCTAACTGGTATTACAGATTTTCCGACAATCGTCGCTCTGACGAACTTTGGGGGTGAGACACCCAAACACCTCCCCCTGTCGCGACGGCCCTGGTGATGGAAAGACTGTAGTTTGTTCTTAATATACAACAGATAGAAACCTCCTACCCATGATTGCCAAGCTTCATTGCTTCAAACTTTACGGCACTACTCAACTGCTATAACACAGGTTGTTTGGCTTAGCAACGAACCCAAGAAATTGAATACATGAAAAAAAAAACTGTCATAAGATCAGTCTGAGAGTAAAATAACCAAGCAATGACATAAGTTTTATGTATGGTTACCAAAATGAGTAACATCTTCAAACTGCCTTTTTGAAAAACTGTCCTTCCCAGCCTTTACTCATTCTCTGATAAATAATGCAATTGGCAGCTTCATCTATAGCACAATAAACTTGCCTGTGTCAAACTCCTTGAACCAATGACGTCATGTGTCGAAAACGACGACAGAGGAACATGTTTCTGGAAAACCAGTGGAGACACATGTCTCTATAGATCAGTAATATCAAAATGAAACTTATTAATTTTTGTCAAGCCTGTCAACTTTGTGATCAGCATTGCTTTAACCATGTGACATTTCATTCCTGAAGAGAATTTGAAAAAAGGATAAGACGGTCTGAAGCATGAAATCTTTACAGCTTGGTCAAATTTTAGACACATTAAATCTTAACCGCAGACAGGCGGGCAGGATCATGAATAAGGTAAAGACATAGCCTCCTTAGGCGAGCGTGACAGTGAGAAGTTTACTTAAAGATATAGAAGAACGATTCTGAACGACAAATGGACGGATACCTACCACGGGAGAAAGTCGCTAATATGGCTCTTTTTCTTTTTAGTGAAATTTTTCATTCTGTAATTCTTGTATGAAGTGTATGTGATACCAATCTTCCGTTATGATCGAAAACGTTTTCAAACGTACAACATAACAAAATGTTGCTGTGGATGATTTACGGTATTATTTTATGTTTAGTTAGTTTTCCCCTCTCTAAAACTGACACAAACCAACAAAAATACAAAAAAGAAGAAAATGTGTATAACGCTTTAAATCTATCCCCGTATAAAGGCTCGTCAGTCAAGTCCATTCTCTCAAAGCAAATTCTTTCCTCCAAATTTTGAAAATCGCTTAACACATTGAGTAATATTGGAATAGCTTTTGATGCTCCCGGTAATGCTTTCTCAGGGAATAATTAGATATGTTGTCGTTATTTTTTGTCTGTGCTCTACCCTTTGGTTGTTCAAAATCACATGCTCCTTCTCAGTACATGCATTATTGTTTTGGGGTTACTGATAATTCTAAAAAGTTTTGTTTTTCTGTATTTCATTACCTCTTTCATTACGTATTTGTTTATGCTTAAAAGTTATATTAGTTCTCATAGCCAACATGTAGAGATAATTGAGAAAAAACATATCCACGAATGAGGGACAAAATGATGAAGCAGGTTCACACTTTAATGAAATCAACAAGGGGGTTAGTTGACGTTGGTATACGATGCATGATGGGAAAAGAGGGTACCACAATAAAGACGGCTTGTACAGAGCTTGTATTGTGTGTAAGCAGGCACAATTTTCGATTTTAAAAGCATAGTTTTCTCGACATCATTCTCAGGCAAAAGGCAATTTCTCTTGAGAGAAAAATTCTTTAAGAAGTCAATGTCTTCAGCTTTTTCCAAAAATTGAATAGTACGACGTTTTCATGGGCGGCGATCACCTGAGGGGGGGGGGGCAGGGGACATGTCCCCCTCAATATTTTTGGGGGAACATAATATCAAATGTCCCCCAGTATTTAGAGATATGCGCAAAAATAACTGTTGTTACACACATTTTCGTTATAAATAATTGTGATATTAGCCTATTAATGGCAGCTGGGAAATACTTTAGATCAGGAATATGTGATCTTTTTCCTCTAGAATGGAACAAATTGCTTGGCTTCGAAGGGTTTCGCCCCTGGACCCCAACAGGGGATCTATGGAGGTCCCCTGTACCTCTGGCCGGAGGCGCAAAATGTTCACTCAAGCAGGTGTCCCCCAATAATCTTAACAGATCGCCGCCCCTAGCTTTTTGGGGGAAAAAATGAAAAAAAAAATCCCTCGAAGCATTTGTAACTTGCGAAAATATCAGCAGACTTGATCCGCGATAAAGTAAAATCCCTGAGCTGTGAATTTTCAAAGGCGCTTATTGTTAATAAATTCAGCGGTAAAGTTAGCGCCTTTAACACATTTTTCACTTTCTTTGTAGTCATTATAACCTGAGCTTTTAAGCCAAACAAAGAATTATTTCCCATGGTCTGAGATCTTCGAAGGGCAATGGAAGTCTATGGTAGCAGATAAAGCAAGTATTTTTGATATCTTTATAGACCACACTGTCACGTGCAACCTTACAAAAGTATTTTCCACGAACTAAGAAAGTATCCAACCATTGAACTACAACGAACCAACCTGGGTCCTAACACCTCCCTGATCCAATTGTTTTTTCGCCCATTTATAAACATTGCGTTCTACCCTGGAGTAAGTGCATCCATTTTGTATAGGTCTTACTTTATCAAGTTGTAACCAAATGTACATAGTCTATACCAGTGGTCCCCAATCTTTTTCAGCTCACCCCCCCTTTTTACCGAATGGCGTTGGGCTAACGCCCCCTGTCTATAGCATACTGTTGCCATGAATGAAACGACAATTATAATAAAAACACATGGTGAAATAAAGGGGAGGCATACACATGCATTGTAAAGTTGGGGTTAGGGACGGAGAAACTTTTTTGAATTTTACAGATGCCAAAGGCCCACCGTTGCGTGGACAGTTTCCAAAAGGGCTCCTAATGGAGCTCAGGGGTAATGTCTCAATGGGGGACCGGGAGCGAAGCCCCCGGAAGCTCTGGGGTATTGTCGAAATTGTCGACACATGAATGAGGCACTGTAAGTCAATTTTGACTGTCTTCCGATTACCGTATATGTAACAGCCTTAAAGGTTCACTAGAGATTAAAGAAATCACCCGTAGAGCTACTAACGAAGGTTCCCTTTGATGCTTCAAAGAACTTTTCCTGTGGGTAGGAGGAAGAAGGATGGTAGGGGTCTCACGGGGCTTTTAAAGACTTATGTCACTCAAGCTGTCCTAGAGGCAAGAATAATGAGAAAGCCGAAATTGGAAAACCGTGAGATTGCATTTTTAAAAACATTTTAACGTTTCACTTGTGTTTTAATTCATAGTACATTGTAAGAGTAATCTTATTATGTTACAGTTATCTGCAATTTTCACTTCTGTCGGTATGTCATATTGATGGACAGCACGGAAAACCTAAATTCAAGGTAAAAGTGGCGGGCCAATTTTTAGCCATGGCTCTTCGCCCACCGCTGTCACCAGGATGCCACTAATGGGAATATTAGGGTCCTCTCTGAGAAAATTTTGAAATTAATCACTGTTAGATGCGATTTCGTGAAATCTAGCAACAAAGATGATTCACAAACCTTTTAGTGCACCTGATGTGTGAATGTTAGACCAACTCGACTTGTTGACGTTATTTATCTCCTTTTAAGGGAACGAATTTGACAGCTCAGCTGAGGGAAACCTTTTGGAATCTTGTGAGTCCCGGTTTAAACATAGTATCTCATTTTTTCACAACGCCCCCTGCCGCCCCCTTAGAGCTCATCCGACCCATAAGTTGCGAAAATTCCTCCAGGGGGCGATAACGCCCCCGCTGGGAACCACTGGTCTATACATTACACAGCTGTTGTGAGAAATTTGTTCAACGTCACTCTCGATTTTACAATTATCGCCGTATTTTTAGGAGCCTATAAATGCTAAAATGTACCTTAATCTACAGGATACTTTGTTCAGAATACCCATTTGACCCTACCCTTTGTGTCTTAATCAAATGTAAAAGTATATCTGAACGATATACAAGACAAAACAAGACAAAAGTAATTGACATTTCCATAAAAAAGCTGGAAAACGAAATGCTATCCCCCTCTGAGAAGAAAGCTAGTCTCAAGAACTACGAAGCATTCCCTATTGCTTTGCTAATTAGGGCAAACTGTCCCCCTGGATATGATATGAATAGCAAGAATTCGTAAAAGACATTTACGTATGTCACCTTATATTATTCATTCTGTGAGGGACTTTACTATGACCTCATTTGGCAAGACGGATAATGTAAAAATAACAATGAAATGTACTCTAACTGGTATTTGATTTACAGTCTCATTTTCTCATAAAGGCTTCACAGATCAAAAGTTCCTTCATTTCACGTGGTTGAACATGTTTACATACTCATATCGATTATGCAAGCGATCTAATGGTTAATGCCTTTTAAAATGTGTTTAAACATGTCTCTCAATTCCCATATCAGCCAACCGAGAAACAGCCACACACAAAAATGTTATTGAGGTTGATAACTGTGAACTGGATCAGTGTTCTGGAAGGGTAACGGTACGTAGACACGTGACATCTCAAATTATTCGGGAGAGCTGACACACGATGAAAACAAGACACCTATCTAGACTTAGTTGAGATTTCACGAATAGACTATAACATCTTACCATTTTTGTTAGTGATATTTGGAGTTTTGGAATGGGAGACGGTACATTTCAAACTCATTATCTGCAGGAGTCGTGAGAAAAAAGGTGAACTTGGAAATGATGAATTAATGTTATTCGGTGTTAAAGAAACTAGAGCTTTCTTTTAAGAATGATGCATCCAAAACTTGCCAAAACCCTCTTTGGGTGTTTAATATTAGCGTTTCTGATAGTTTGAATAGTTTGTGTACTGGACCTCAAAGGCACCACCATGATCCCCAAATGACCTCTATGTTGGGCACCACATATTGAACACTTCTACAATGTTTTCTAATAGTTATAGAAATATTTGAAAAGTTGACCACAATGCACCACTGATATCTCAGAAACTACCCTTTAAAATATTGGTACTTAGCATTAACTACATCTACGACTTATTTTGAAACAGAGCTCAGCTGACGTTCAAATTTCTCAGCATTAGACGGTGTTTTTGTCCACAAGTTTGGATACAGTTCTATTCACAGGTAAAATATAAACCCCATTTTCCTACACTCAGTGGTTGTTACACGTTAAATTGCAATTTGATTCAGTGCAGGAGTTACACAATTCGCAGTTATAACTTAAGAATTTCAATGATTAACGTAAAAATGTTTATTTTAGATTAAAGAAAATCACTTGAGTTGGTACATTCTTTCTACAAATTTTGGCTCGAAATGATGAAACCTTACAAAAAACCCCCCCCCACAACATAGCTAGAGTATTTATATGCACGATCGATACACACAACGCAAAAGCTTTTTTCCTTCATATGTCCAATAAATCCACCTAATTAATTAATACATCAATTGTCCTCAATGTTCCTATTATCGCAACTACACCACATTGACACTATAGTGGTAGAACTCTATATACTTTAACAATCATTAAAATACAAAGGGATGCTTTTAATGATGATACTTATTATGCAATCATATACTTGCTTAGACGATTGCAAATTGAACACGGTTCCGTCTCCTCAAACGTCCAAAGAACTCAAACTAAATTTCACGTCGAATACACCTCCCCGACTACATGTTACAAGGAAATACTACATTTTGTAGACGAACAAAGCAACGAAAATTGTTACAATTTCAGGCATCACAACTCAAACTTTTCATGACACTTGCTATTTTCTTAAACACTTCATCACGCCATTTAAGACTCCCAAGACAACTGATATCATATAATTTGTTTACACGATTTCTGGAATATTTGAAACAATACTATAAGACCAGGTCTTTTTTCCGCTTGGTTACTTTCAATTGCCCGTAAAGACCAGATATCTCCCCCTAGTTCATTTTTGTTACTTGGTATATTAATTTGCAACCATTGAAATAAAATGAAAGACAAGAAACCCTTAACGCGTGATGAGCATGACGAGCGATACCTTACTACATTGCACGCTGACGTTGCCATGGAGCAGACTGTTTACATTATGCATTGTTTATAATCGTCAAATTTACTCTTTTTTGTAAAGTGGAATTATAAAATTATCTTGTTGATATTAGTTTCTGCCTCATTTGTGATTCTTTGCTAAACATCCATTAATCACTCCACTATTTGTTCGGTATGAAGAGGGGAGATTTTTTAATAAATGTTGTACCACTGATATCAGTTGGTAAGTCAACCAACTAACATTCATATGAACATATACTATTTAATACACTAAACATATGCAGGGAAGGACTGCAAGTTAAACAATTACAGTCAATATGATTAATACTTTTATAAACTGCCTGTAACTTGCACAATGAAAACTGTATTTTAGATGCACAACGACACAACAGTATGCCAAGACGAGCAACATACACTCAATAGATGTCGTCATGTTTAATACTGTACAAAGTGTCTTTGGTGTGTTGTTAAATAAGTTTTAAACTAACCAATTCTCATAGCCTGTACAGCTAAAACTAATAGTGAATAAGAACCATTATCAGTACAAAACGTATGGTTGATATCATAGATTTAACCATGTGCAGTTAAAACTGGATAACGTTTCTTTGAACTTGATTAAGTCTAATTCTGTGTACTGTCATAATTTATGTTCAGTTAAAACTGATCATGGTTTAATCTATGCTATCAACCATAAGTTTTGAACAGTTTTTACTGTACTGTGATAAAAAGCATTACCAGTTTTAACTGCACCAGCTATGAGAATTTGGTGTCTAAACTTAACATTGCTTGCAATAACCATGTTTCTCAAATTTGTTGGTAGTGAATGTTACTCGCTTTGTGCATATGAGTTAGGTTCGTCGGTAACGTAAATGTAGGATTCACCCTTGTGCAGGTCCCTACACCTTTCACTAGAAGATTAAGTTCTTGGCAAAACATTTTAGGGGCATGATCACGTAAACAGCTTCAAATATAACCTCATATACCTTAACTATAAACCTCAAAGTGATGTTCATTGAACATAAATGTCAAACAGAGTATAACTGAGCCTTCCCTAATGACTGAATAAATTAGATTAGAGTTATCCTCTCGGTGGATGTTGTGCTTGATGTACACTGTTTGCAAAATAATGGGCAAAATGTTTTAAGACGGAGGTTGCACTAGAACATCAAACGTAACAACAGGGACCCGTAGGGTATCTCAAGGGCCCATTTAATTGTATAATGCTGCTGGATGTTCCATGCAGCTTACATATGGTATAGAATTTTCATTGAAAAAATAAATGCAATTTCATCAAGTTTCTCGTGTTGTCAATGCCGTCACATGGTCATCTACAGTTGATCTACTTTTGGTTACGATGGCATTATAGTCAAACTTATAAAATATTCTAGGAGAATTTGCTAGATCTATTTCTGTGCATTGGCCAGTGGGGTTCTGGGAGGAGAAAGAATCAGTGCTGCAGGAAAAAAAAAAGGAAAAGCAAAAGATTGCAGCATGCTTGGAAAAACAGATCAATAAATGGGGTTACTGTGATCTTCATAACTTAAAAAAAAACTATAAGCAACTCAGCAGTCAGTACAAGATGACCAATGTTGAAATAACACTGGGCACTTAAGGTGATTTGTAACTCAAAAAAGGAAATTTCCAGCACGACATATAAAGAAACAAACATATGTATAAGTTCACTCTTATATGTCAAAAAGTATAACATCTTTTAATATTTCCTATGAAATCGTGAAAGACTGGAACTGACACATAAAAAAGATAGGACTAAGAGGCGTTCACTTGTTGTTCTCCTCGGAGGCGTTTTTTGCCTTTCGGACGTAGACGTTAGGAATTTTCAAGAGAAATGAAAATAGTTTACTGAAAGCAGTTCAATAAAACGCAAAGAAACTATAGCTTTGGCAAACAGGGGGCGGAGAGCTAATTCGCCCCGGTAACCACAAAAGAGCTCCCGAAATGGCATTGGAAGTAGTGAAAAATATTGAAAATGAGGAAAATCGCCTCTTTTCATTCTTGTCATTATCAGACTGTACATGAGTCAATACCACCGAATTCTATAAGTAGCACCCAAATGGGTAACACGGAAACGATTGTTTTTTCTTCATAATAACCCCTGAAAATTAGAAAGTATTTCGGACACTGAAGGAAAGGTTACTATGGACAGTGACTATACTATGACCTTACACTTATTGTATTCAGGTACTGGGGATGACCAGTGGGCGGTTTATTGGGATCAATGGCCACTTATTCTCACCAGTGAAATGCTGAGGTACCGATGTAAACTTAAAATAAAGGTGACATTTTGCAGGTGCGTAATTTATTGCGTATTACTTCCACACAGAGATCGCTTTGGCGCTATGGAGAGAGACTTTTTACCACCCTGCCCCAATTGAATGGTAGTAGATTGGGGACTGAATGGGCAGTCGTGATGTCATATCAACCTAGATGCATCTAATTGTGTGAAAAAGTTAAAAAAATTTTAACCTTAAATGACATACGTATGCAAAATAGGTTACGTGTTCTTTCGTTGGATAAAATACCTACATAGTCGTCAGCACATTACTTGGTCAAAGGTAAAACTTACCTTAGTGGGTGATACTTTAGCAATTTTACAGTTTTATGGAAATTATGAGTATGTAACAATCATTTCAACGTGAGTAAGAACCCATCAAAGAGTATTGTCCCTTTTTTGTGTGACGTATACAAAGGGTAAACTTAAATAATTTTACTCTGAGTGCTATTCGAATTTACATATAATCCTAAACCAAACTAGAAAGCCTTATCTTCTCAAAGCAATTAAAATGTTTTTCAGAGACTGTACACATGGCTGGTCTTTACAATTTTATTCTTAAGTGTAAACGCACACCCACTTTACCGAATGCTGTGTACTTATAAGTGACAGGTTGTAGGAAACTTTTAAAATAGGTCATGATAATAAGGTATATTTTATACTTGAACAGCAGATTACCATATCAAATGCTGGTTTAAAGATTAAACAAGTTGTCTGGAAAGCGAAAGACAAGCCCTAGAATTCATGCCTGGAAGAATAAAGAATTTAAATGTTCTCTTGAATATTTGCTTTCGTCGTAGCAAAATTAAAAAATGGATGATTTTGTCGTAACAGTCATAAAATCACGATCTGAGATTCACACAGATTCGTTGACTCAATAGATGAAAAAAGGCAACAAACACTCAGAAATTCATAGTAGTGAAACGAATTACTTTTAGGTGTACATAACATTGCATTAATATCAGATAAATGTCATTTAATTGTCATTACATCTGTCCTTTTCTGCTTGCGTGGTCACCGATGAGTAAAAGTTAAATATTAATAAGAGGCACTCGTGGGATGTCAAGCGTTACTGTATCGCTAGATTTGTACCAGCTCATTTACATACAGCATGATACAGAATAAGCAGTGATGAGCAGTGGTTGCCAACTTTTGCTTAGATTAAAGATTGCCTCTTGAAAGACCTCTTGTTTTAATTGATGAGAAACTTATCTTACACAATTGAATTTATCCAGTAAAATAGCTATTAAAAATATTCTAAAGTATTTTTTCTTCTCGTTGATTTACCTGTCAATCATATGAAGTGAGGTATCTGGTTTTAAATCAGGGATGCGTTAGAGGAGTTCCTTCATGAATAAGACAGGCGACATATTTAGACATTTAGACACTAAACAATCGTTGTATATATGGTAGGGTTTGATAAATATAAAAGTGTTAAATGTGTGTGCAATCAGCATGTGTGCAATACATCAAAAGAATCGCTAATGATGCAGCAAGGAACCACAAAATATGAAATTCGAAAGCAAAGTTCGTATACAGTGGCAAACTAAGTTCCATGTAGGTTGAGAATGTTTAAAATGAAATTATATATTAAACATTTATCATTATATTTCAACTCCAACACCTAGGCTCATTTGGCACTGTGCGCGACCCGATGGTATGGGACGCAATAGAAAGAAATAACATTTTCCCCAGTCCTTCACTTTACAAATTACGTTTTTCTCATCCCACAGCAATATTTTAATGCCCAACTAGCCATCCATGTGATCTTACAAATGACAATAGACCAGTTGGGAATTACATTTTGCTGCGTCATGTACCACAGATCAAGTACACGGACATTTTATCACGGAGGCTTGAGCGACTGTTTTTTAGTTTTTATTTTTTAGTCTTTCACAATTTACCGCGAAACGATTAACCTCAAAGAGGAGAACTTTTCCCGTAAAGAAATTCTCTTTGACCCGTGACAGATGTCTAGAGTACCATAGTTTTAAACTAGAGAATTGTGCGTGATTATACAATATATCTGCCTTGCATATGCAGTCTCTATTATGGTACACTTCCCTTCCCAGCATGCATTGTATATCAAACTTTCCCAAATCGCTTATTCCAATTCATGATAAGCCACACAAAAATATCACTCGACTTCAAGCGGTTAAACTTTTCAAAGTAGACTAGACGGAACAGGTTATGATCAAATGAAATTGAAATAATATTATTACTTTAGCCCTTCCACACTAACACAATACGACGTAAAGCGATAAAATTAAAATTGCAAAAACTTTAAAATTTAATTGCTTGTCACTCGGACTGACATTTTCGTGTGACCAATCATGAGATAGAATTGTTATTTACTTGGAATTTAGCTGTAGTGAGGGAAGGCCCGGGGAAGTTTTCATCGTCTCCCGGTCTACGCAATGACATTAACCTTTTTATCTTATCTTATTGGTTCGTATCGCGCTCAGTGGGAAAGGGCCTTTGACTTTACAGCAGATTTATTGACTTTGTTGTCACGTTTAGACTTGTTTTTCAGGTCGTAGTAGTCTTTCTATACGATTTATTCCACGCTCGATTTAGGGAGAGATTTGTAACACATGTTAAAATGAGTTGATTTACGTTGGATACATCAGATTTGCCCCAAGAGTCTCTTTTGATTTTACGTCCGAACTTTTCCTTTCTTAATGTTCCATGATAAAAATTGCGCGATGATTGTTCGTGAAAACAAGCAGGGGGAATAAATGTTACTCTGATTCATAGCTAATAGATTCGACAAGATATAAACAACAGTGTGACACAAACCATACCTGATGTAGAAGACCGTGTTTTGTACTACTGGATATTTCGCGAAATCAAACTTATGTCATCTACTGCCACAGAACACTGTACTGCTGTATAGAGATCTTTACAATCGCTTGATGTTCAGGTACATTTTTTAACTCAATCGTTTTCAATTCATTTTTCATAAATCAAACAGGCGGTTAGGTACTTTTCACGGAAAATTAAATTCACTATAATAGCCTTTAAGTTCGACCATTTCACCATTTAAACACAAGATCTGCACGCAGAGGTACTAGTGGTTATCTTTTCCCATTTATTTGACTATTGTAACATTTTTCCTGTGAATATTGTGTTAGCAAAACCAAATATCATGTGAGGAGCATGACACGTCTACAGAGATGTAATACAATTCTGCACCTTTTTCTGGCAGGCAAAGAGAGAAGGCCATGGAGATGCATTGCTTTTTTAAAGCTTAAAAATCGATTCCCAAGCCTCTATTGGAAAGAGCCAATACCTCAAGCGACTATTTGTCAAGGTTGGGATTTCACGGCCATTAACACTGTGTGAATAAGTAGAAGAAAGCTATGGGAAGAGTAATTACCTTCAACTCTACATTAACTTTTAAAATAATTCCCAGTCTTGCCGCCCGCAAAATGTTCTCTCCCGCGAGTATCTTAGAAAATAGAACCAACGTGATATAATCTAGTAAAGGCTTACTTTGGAAGAATGGCAAAATAGCAAATAGAAAAGCTTTTATGACTGGTGATATATTACAATTTACAAAAACATCTCGACCGTACAAACGATAACACCATACTTGATCTTTACTTGCTGAATATAGCCAAACAAATTAGTTTAGTCAGAGGATTGTCATTACTACTTATAGGTGTAGCAGTTTCATTCATTACTCTGGTCTGCGCAAATATTTTATTCCGTCACATGATTGGAAATAATACGAAAGACAGGTATTCCTAATAAACAATCGTGTTGATTTATGGCAGTTTCTGCTAACTGCACTTTCAAGGCAAGATACCCTCACAGCTAATGAAAGCTGTAAGATTAATTAAACTACCCGGGAACTCGTGTATTTTTATAAAGTAAATGCATTAAGTTAATGGTGATATAGCTGTGCGATGAATTTGTGTCGTTGATTCAAAATCAAGATTCGTTTCAATTTTTCGGTGTCGGAGTGTCAGCAGTCAAATTACCAATTAGCTAACAGACTTGGAAGAGTATATAAGTTTACGTTTTCAATTCCACATCCGTCCCGGTTTTGCTTCGACTACAATTAAGAATAAACAGCACATTATCCCTCAAACAAAGGAGTATGTCTAGCACTAGAGCGTCATGTTTCATAGGCAATAATCCATAGCGAGTCTCAGCATTAACACTAGACCCATGTGTGGCTGATAAATTTCACTTTACTACTGCACACCATCGTCAACTTTTGACATTTCATTTCTTCGATCACGTTGTTGAGTCCTGAAGTGTCTACCACTTCCCTTCGAAAATATAATCAATTGTTGATATAAAAATTCACTAGACAGGTTCACATACAGCCTATAAAATGTAAGCTTAGTTGTCAAAACAATTTTCTTAATTTGTTGTAGGAAAATATGCTCACTTAAGCAGATATTCAATGACTGACACCCAACTGAAGAGATAGTGTAAAATTTTAGAGCAGGCTTCTTTGAAATTCTTATAAAGTAGATTTGTGGGGTACATGTTTTAAAAGCATGATTTAAGCTGCAAATGGACACAATTTGTCTTTGGTTTTGTCACTACCCAGATAGCACACTTACGTTGGGCCAACATTGTCATATGGTTGGCGATCGTTGGCAGTGGTCGCGGTTGGCTGATGGTAATTGGGCCAACATTGGGCCAGCGTAAGGTGTCCAACCGTTGGTAGAAATGCATTGGCCCAACGTTGTACCAACATGTACCACCCAACGGTGGAATTCCGACACTGGCCCAACGTCGAACCAGCGGGGCGTTTACATGAAGCTGACTTTTCAGTAGTACTCATCTTTCTAGTTTTTTTTTTTTAAATAAAAATGCAGGATGGATATGCAGCCGCCAAAAACTTCCCAGCATAATTCTTGTAAGGATCCTACAGGGACTTGTTGGAGTAGCAATGGAGTAGGAAAAGAGCCAGTGAGCCACAACTGGAAAAAGCCTTGGCCTGCCCGACTTAAACCAATTGGTTACTAACAAACTAACTACAAGAATATGTTACTTTCCCATTCAGGAAAGACTCGATCATTCCTGTAGGAATTAAGAGTGTATTCACAACATACTGTCTACTTCATGCAGTGGATGCATGGAGGCGGGTTCAACTCCATTGTGACTGATCAGCAAAGTCAATTGTGTCACAACAAAGGGCTTTTGAAATGCTTCCTCTGTATGTGCAGTGTGCTGTGTGAAGCCATGGATTTGACTTTGTATGTGGTGTGGGCCTGCTTAAGCAGTGTTATATTGCATTAGTGTATTAACAGACTCCTTGACAGTAGCGGTATGATGCAGGCTACTCTGTAGTTGTAGTAAAAGAAGGTTGTGTATTGGACACTCAGTGTTTAAAATCTGGAGAAAACATTTGCTGTAAAACAGCTCAGGACTGCAGTATCCAAAAATCAGTGTTATGGAACCATTTGATTCTGTAGTTTATTTCTTTTGGATATTCTTTAGAGACTGGAAGAATCTGACATATTGACTGGATAACCTAATTGAAGCTTCAATTTTCTTTGGACTATCTTTTCTGTTAAAGTTAAACCATACAACTTACAATATTGTCATGTCAGGTTATGCAGTAATTTTAAACTGCAGTGACAATTGAATGCATGCATGCAGCTGCCTGAATGTGCTACTGCTAATACAAAGAACAAAATATGTTCATCTTTTCTCAGCAAAGTGGATGTCAGTTGTAGGGCTGCTATAGTTATTTTTAAGAGAAGCAACATAACTTAAACAATCAGCAATTAATCATGCAGACATTTATTTGTCATCCTGTATCTTCTACTTGAATGAAATTTGTATTTAAGCATTAAGAATGAGTGAACTCTTTTAATGCTTTGAACTTACATAGCTATGTCACCATATGCACAGGTCCCCAACAGTCAGTGCATGCTCCTACAGTTAATAGATCTTAGGCCAACGTCTATCCAACATCATGCCAACATTAAGCCGATCATTGGGCCAATGTTGGTCCAATGTACTGTTTCTAACGTTGGTCCAACGTTGGGTCAATGTTCTGTTTCCAACGTTGGCCCAACGTTGGGCCAGTGTTGGATCATTGTTGGATATACGTCAGGAGCCAACATCATAACGATGAGCAGCCAACCAAACCCCAACGTTGAGCCAACTATGATCCAATGTTGCTGCCAACGTTGGTCTGACGTTGGCCCAACTATGGTGTGCTATCAGGGTAGATAGTTTTGACTTTGGATTTGATCGGATGTAAGCTAGGGTAAAGGTTACGCAAATCTGAAAAATTCCACCTCATATTATACATTAGCACTAAGAACGCACCATGTAAAGAGTGAAATTGGTCGTGAATTTTAGAAGTAATGGAATCACTGTTATTTAATCAATGAGATGCTATGGCGTGTGCTCCAAGTTTTCTAAGGTAGACAATATGATAGCAATTGCTAATACCCTTAAAAATTTTCCATTGTGTTTCACTTCAAATGTCATAAGAAAGCGACGTGATGTTTATATCTACAAAGTTATTTTGTTTATTACTTCACTCATTGTATTCATACGTTGTCACTACTTGTAGCGAAAATGAAAGAAAAAAGGCAACACGTGTGAAGGGAAATAGCCATAAAGTATTTATGAGCGTCATGAAGAAGGATACTCCCATTTTAGGAGAGACAGAAGTACCAAAGATATCAAAAATAAAATTCATCCTCAACCATTCTTTGTAATAACGATAAATTGTCAGGAAGGCGAGATAGTATTTCCAATACTTTAACGTTGATGCATCTCGAGATCCATTATTCATATGCCATGTTTTATCATTTTGCGCCTCATGTATTCTCTTAACATGGCTGCTGTTTACGTAACTTACAATTACAAAGAAATGTGTCGTAGGTGAAATGGGTCTATAGGTATTGCATAATTATCTGCAGAAGCACTAATAGGGGTTGGGCTACTGGTTGAGTTGTGTAGTTTGTGTAGTAAGATAGGGTTTAACGCCTCAACTTATAACCTCTTGGTTTAATTTAGCGGCGCCCACGGCCTTTTTTCCTGTTGTGGTGCACTGGCTTGTTTTCCTACTCCATTGCTTATGCGGAGCATCACGCACAACGGCAGTAGGTTCCATTTTTAAATCTTTGGTATGACTCGACCTAGGAATCGAACCCGGGCCTCCCGCATGAGAGGCGGATGCTCTACCCATTGGTTGAAACCATCGAGAATTTCATAAGCACAACCCAGATTGCTCAATCAGCGAAAAGTGTGCATATATTCGAGAGAAGCGGGTGAAAAAATCTTTGCTCTCAGAGGTAGAAAATCACCTCCTGAGGCGCTGAAAGCAGGGACGTTTATAACGAATGTTTGGTGTAAAGAGAGGCTGCAAAAACGAACGTCATGACACTAAGAGGAGCGTCACCATCACTTGGCACGTAAAGTAGTGAACAAAATGCCTTCGAAGTTGCCAAAATAGCTCTTCCCAAACGTTGTTATTTCCATCTCCGTCTGCCTTATTTTTAGATTTCATGTTGTAGGAATTCACCCTTTACTTAAATACCATGGTAAAGAATCTCCACAATGATCAGAAAAGTAATAATACCCTTTCTGTTCCGCAAAGATCGCACTTCGGAAGGCATGGCCTTATATCGGGCCCTATATGGGACGAAGTTAGTTTCAAAATGTGGACACAAGCATGGCTGCATGAGCAACAAGAATTCAGAGACTACCTGGAGGGCGAGGGGGGAAGGATGAATAAACAAAGAGTTGTAGTGTTAATTAGCATGATTCAGAATACTACCTTTTATGCCATCTACCAGTAATGGGTGCGCGTATAACGAGAAATTTTTGTATTTCAATTCTTGTACATCAGGGGTAGGGAATCTCCGGCCCCGCAGGCCGTATGCGGCCAGCTAGACCATTTTATCCGGTCCGCGAGGCAATTCATAAATGTAAATTCAAAGTCACGTGAAGGGTAATTGATAATAATCTTTTAGCCCACGGTTTAGCCCACGGTGTCCATCATTTATCCTGCTTATAGTACTTTCAGCATATTTCACGTAAAACGGCTTTTTTTAACAATGTAACTTCTTGATTGACTTATCATACTGTTTGAGTGCGTTCCTTACATGTGCTTGTCACTACACATTTTGTTTATGGAAAGCCGTGGACTTTAGTGGGGGGGGGGGAGGGGTTGAAAGGGGTGGGCCTGTGAGGGAAAGTTCTGGTCCTATTATCTTAGTCTTTACTTTTTCCTTTAGTTAATTGTTTTTCCGTCCTCTTGTCTTTACTTCTTTGTTCTTTAGGTATTTTCTGTGTTTCTGACTCGGCTACGTCAGTTACCTTTGTTTTTGTAGTAATGGGGAGTAAAACTTTCGACAAGCCCCCCCGGGGTTTTTAGTTGTACTTCCATCTACTTCATTATTATATAGGTAATTATAATATTGTGTATCCGTACTCTTCAGTGATGTAGGAAAACAGATAAACGAAACGAAACTGCTGCGAAACATTACCAGTAGGCTATATTATTAAAACTCCCTAGTATCCACAATGTAACATCCCCACCCTTTCGTTACACACAAACAAGGAGCAGAACTCTTGTACATCTGGTGGTATAGGAAGTTTTGCGCGGAAGTCTGCATAACAATGGACAGAAGTGCAATACCAAACGTACAAGCCTACATGAGTACTGAGTACGAAACTCGGTAGGCACTGTATCTGTTCCGGTAGATTAGGGGTTAAGGGGGTTAGAACTCTCCTTCGAAGAGTGACTTAAAAGTTAAAAAGTGGAATAAAGTCGGTTTCAAAATACGTTTTTTTTCTGCGCACTTCGAGCACACTTTTCGTATGGGCTCATTCATTATTACTCCATACATATACAAAAATTCAAATGGTCATATTGTCCTTATTCATCTTTGTCTGTGTAACCTTTCGGATTTAATGTCATTTAAAGATAGTGGATAAATTACATTTTACTGTCAACATATTTGTACAAACTCCAGAAACCTTAGGGGTTCGCCCCACCAGGGCCTATTTAGGGCCCCTTAGCCTGCACCCTGTGGGTAAAGCTTGTTGCGCTTTCACTGTCTGCAGCCCGCTAGCGGATTATGACCATCAAAAGGCCCGTCAGAGGAAAAAGGTTCCCCACCCCTGTTGTACACCAGGCATACGAATGTTACCGTTCTCTTGATGTGAGATTAACACATAATGCCCTCTGATGTCCGGCGCTTACGGAGGTTGAAGATGTAAGTCCTACATATTTCGCAAAAAAAAAAATCCCGAGAATTATTCCTGGTATATATGGAGTGCAAATCGTAACGACTGCGCCCGAAGCGCCCCAAATTTTGCATTTATAACGACTTTTTGTGACAAACGTTGTTCAGACTCTCCGAGACACTTTCAATTTCCAAATAAAAGTAGGCCTAACGAGAAGACAATTCTGAATTAATATTGCGAGGTCATCCCCTAAATCCTTCGACTTTTATGAACTGTCTTCCGGGAAGTACAGTGCTGTGTCCCTCCGCAATTGCGCTTATGCCCCGACACAATAGGCCAAATTTTGACATTCATTCCGTTGAATATAATAAATTTTACACGGTATGGCTTATCAGGTAGCAAGGTTGCAAGCCCGAGAAAAATGTTGATAGTGTGAAGTGGCGGCACCAAGGGGGATGGGGCATTTGCCCCAGTCAGAAGCTTTCCCCCCCGATGCCCCCCAGTCAGCTCCTGAAGTAAAGCGGCCTGGCTGGAGGAACAGCCTAATACATTAAAATTATTTGAAATCTTTGCATTGGATGGTGTATTATAAACCAAAATATACCTATCATAAGGGTTGATTATTACCCAGAGATATGCTAAAACCTTAGAGCTTCCGGGGACTTTGCCCCCTTGACCCCACCAGGGGCTGTAAGTCAGGACCCCACCGGCTTAAAGGTTTAGTGGCCTGACCGGATCGACTGGAGGAATAGCCTAATACATTAAAATTATTTGGAATCTTTGCATTTGATGATGCATTATGAACAAAATATATCCTTCCTGTCACTTAATTTTCACCCATGGATATGCTAAAACCTCAGAGCTTCCGGGGAATCGCCCCCTGGACCCGACCAGGGACCTAGGGCGGCCCCTGAACCCCACCCGCTAACGCTTCGCTCTAAAACTTCGCGATCGATTTCGTGCTATGCGCCAAAATTTTTTGCCCCCTCAACATTTTCCTTTGCCCTCCATTTGCCCCCCACTTTTATAATCCCGGTGACGCTGCTGATAGAGTGCGGAACATTTTCAAAAATTTGGGTAGTTCCGATTCAAAAAAAAAAGAACAAAAAAACTGCAGAATAAAATGTCAAACACAGGTAGTCAAAACTATGGAAGCAAAGGGAGAACTCTGAAGAAGAACTCATACCGATGAAGAACAAAAAAAAGAACAAAAAACTGCAGAATAAAATGTCAAACACAGGTAGCCAAAACTATGGAAGCAAAGGGAGAACTCTAAAGAAGACCTCATACTGATGAAGAACATCGGTATGGAATAAATTTAGCATAATGGCGGCAACTTACAGAAAATTGCACTCTTAAAAACCACTGTAGTCACCTCTGTTATTTAAGGAATAAATCGCATTTGGCCGACTATTATTGGTGAATAAACTGTCGAGACTCCAAATTTGGCAAAATAACGAACAAAGCGAGACGGCTCTTGAGACAATAATAGTCCGAAAAATGTGGATTATTCTTATTCTACCAACGAAAATGTGTGAAAAACTTCATTTTTATCAGTTTTAACGTTTACTGACCGTTTGTTGTGGAATAACAGGTCAGTGTTTAACCAATCAGAATGCAGGATTCTCAAAAACGGATCGCTAGAAGTGGTAGAATCATTAATCGTGCGTGAGTTGCCAGTGTTGGAAAAATTTGGCATCCTAAATGCCCCAGTTTGCTGGTAACTGCTTTCTAAAACAAACTTTTCACTTTAGTTATAAGCCGTCTACTTCATGCTTGGGGCGCCAGATACGATGGAAAGGGACCTTAACTTGAAATGAAGTTCATAGTGCCGTCACCCTCTCCCTCCTAACCACCCACTAGTCTAAAAAATTGAGGAAGATAAAACCATAATGGCCATCTTTCGGAACTTGACATCAGACAGAATCATGTCAGTGACTTCAATAAAGACGGAACGGGACGGGTGTGAAAAAGAAAGCTGATGTACACCTAAGTCCCTGGTACTCCTAACTTCGTTTTGTACATCAAAGGAAATTGATCAATACCGCCCATGAAGCGCAAGAAATAAGATGATGGAATGCTGAAGTAATTACGATTTTATGTTATCCTCATATGCACGTGGAATGTAATTATATGTTAATGTACATATTACATGTGTTTAATTTGTTGCAATTTCCAGTGTCTGCAAGTTACTGTAGGGAAAGGGAGAAGTCATACGTGATGAAGAACTACCCCTAGTTCACAACGGGAGTGCGAAGTCAAAGTGGGGTTCTATTTTAAAACACGAACACACAGACAAACATGCATACACATGCATGCTCATACACACACTCATTCATTTCACTCGCCAGGGTGATTGCTTAGATTCCTTTCCCCTTCGGGAAGGAATCAACAAGTTAATTTATAGTCCCTATTTAACCAGGGAGTTGCTATTTGACAAATAGCAACTCCCTGACTTAACAAAGCTGTTCAAATGCATAACTAATGACAACCACCCTGTGTTCACATGTTATAACGTGCGCGTAATCTTGACCGATAATAAGAATCTTCAACCGCCACCTGTGGTTTCCATCGGAATCACAGTTGCATTCACATGGAGCGACAATCAAGTGATCAAGGTAATGAGCTTGTCATCAAACTATCCATGAATTTCCACTAGCTTTTGTTTGCCAAAGGAAGCCACATTAGGACTTAAACGTGTTTTCCACAAAGAAAACTACACGACGTTTGAAGTAAAGGAGTTACCAATATGGCACGACCATTCACAAGCAAGTTTCAACGTGATCTGATATCGAGCTCGTGGTCTTAAGGATGATGGCCCATGCTCGTGTCATGATCCTCGCATATCTTGATAACGAGTTTTTTCAAACATGTTACATGAAATGGAGTTTTTGATCACGGTCTGATAATGAGCTTTTCATTGATGAAACACACCTTATGATATGTGAACGCAGTGCTGCCTATTTACGGTAACAAGCTCTGAGTTTGCGAATTTAAAGTTACGAAGACAATGACACAAATATCTTATCTTCGATAATATCGGATAATATTAAACCTATTCAGTATCGAACAGACAATATAGGATCGACCTATATAGCCTGACATTCACACATAACACACAATCAGGAAGAGCGTTGAAAGAAGTAATCCAACTAATAGGCTACAATACAAAACCTGCCACAAATGTGTTCAAGTATCTGGGTAATAAACACGAGTTTCACGTCAGCCCCCAAAATCATCACATCTCGCGACAAGTAGAGTGCGTTAAAAGCATGCCGGGGTTATTTATCTTTACATAAGTGAACATTCGCGACATAATTATATTAAGGGAAGGGCCTTTCAGTGACATACTACATAATTCCTGGCATGTGACATGACTCGTTAATGAAAAGAGAAGCATTTGAGATAAGGAAGGTAGGGCTCTCGAATTATGAAACATTCATTAGCTTATCTACTTCAAATATCAAAATTAATTCAGTAGAGATAGGGCAGCAACAAAATTGAAAAATGCAACTCTTAACATCTTCTTTATATTTCTACATTAAAAAGTTTTCGTGCAGTGTTACAAGACGACCCGTCAGGAACACCGGATTGAATCCATCGACGAGCGAATGGAAAGTTCCAGAGAATTCAACTTCAACGCAGCCTTTCTAGAATTGTCTAGAAGAGAGAACTGTTTACGCGGCCTGACGACACTTCTACACTGTTTACTACCGTGCATACAAGGAACGTTCTCGTAATGTCTCGACTGTGTGTTCTAGAAGATTCTATTAAGGAACGTTCTCGTAATTGCTGGACTGTGTACACTAGAAGTTTCTGTTAAATTCTGGAGAGTTCTCGAATAAAAGCCTAGCATATAAAAGGCAGTTCAACAACTGTTTCGTGGAGAGAGACATTGAGAAATGCCCTAATACTTCATCGAGTCCAGACGCTGTTGAGAAGTTATTCCCAGCCACTGACACTGCACACTTGTGATAAATTGCCTTACGCCGTTTCTGCACTGTGTACAGAGATTGTTATCATCCATCATTCATCGCCTAGCCTTGTCATTATTCGCTCGTGGAACCAGTTCCTACGCTACAGCACGCTACAGGTCTACTACCGTACCATCGTCAACGTGCATGCACTACCAGCCCTTGGACCAGACCAGGCAAATATTAATTAAAGGATTGTGAGTAAGTCTAATTAATTATTGTAAATTTAAGTGAGATAAGGAGATTGTAAATAATCATTAAGTTGTTGAATTTTAATCTCGTTCTTCTGTGATCTTTCGCTGTTATTGGTTTGACTCGCGACCACAAGCCGTAACAGCAGTATACAGACTTTTTCAATCATTTCATTCCTTATTGGAATAAAATTAGAGAAGGCATGCACTGTTTACAAACAGTCATGGAGATAACCGTTTTCGGGTGAAAATGAATTTCCTCTCATAGATGGAAAACTTGCCATGGGTGGCACCATTTTCAGATTTCTCCCATAATACATTGCGAGCCTACCGCAGACTAACGGAGACTAACGTTTAGAACAGCCTGACAAATTCCGTCGATTCTAGGAAAATGGAATACTGGTATATTTAGAAACTCAGTAGCTAAGAGAACAAAAAAGCTGAGCAGTTTTTGGTAGTTCACCCCGCAGGTTTTGAGATAATGAGCAATTTTTCTAAGCTCTTTGTCCTAAGTTTAATTTATAGACTCCACATAGTCGCAAGGTGTGTGCACCGTTTTCCACACAAGGGTGTGCAGGCGCGGGTCCAGACATTTCGAAAAGGGGGGGGGGGGTTGAAAGCCCCCTTGAATATTCTCCTACATTAACATTATGCTCATTTTCGCGTATTTGTTATTGTTGATGTGGCAAAAGGAGGGGGCTGAGGCCGGGAAAGCCCCCCCCCCTTGGATCCGCGCCTGGTGTGCAAGTGGATGATGCCGGTACTTGTGTTCATTAACACGCAGTGGAAGGTTCCTTAACTTGTGTTTCGCTCTATGGGCGTGGACTATTATCTGAGCCTTGAATAAACGCACATGTTTTAAACAGATCGACGGCTGTGAAGAGGTATACACTAAGTACCACAAATATTCATGTTTTGAGCCAGACAAAAGTTTCCCCCGATAGAGTGAATTCTCCTTATCACCTGAAAGCGGCTATCTCCCGGACTGACAAAAGACATCTGACGCACACCGTACCAAAAATGGCTGCACAGTTCTGCAGTGGGTTCCTTCTCTAAACAGATATTTTGTGAATTAATTCAATGAGGTAACAGAACCTGCTGTACTTTGCAACCTATTGAAGTTAAGTTCACGAGGATGTTATTCCCTTGTCCTGAAAAGAGTGAATTCATGCAGTTTACAAGATATCTTCTAGGTTTGGTAGTACGACAATTTATGCATTGATTCCATGTTAGAATTTTTAGACGAACTTTCCGAAGAAACCTTTTCCCCATTAGCTAACCTTGCGCGAGTAATGATAGGAAAACCAAAGGAGTCCTCCCTCTGTTAGCGATGTATCATGTTCATGTTTGACTTGAATGACTAAAATATCGGCCCACTTGTGATATTTCTTCTTTGCGCCAGTTTTCTTTGATAGATGGAGTACAGAAGCGTGTTAAAAGCAGGTTTGAAAGTGGTAAGGAGTAACCTACGGAAGGCTTCTGCTTACATTACGGTGGCGTAGACGGTTTAAACTAGGCTTCAGTAGGAAATTGCCATGTGACAAATAGCTAGTAACTCCTAGCGTCGTTTGTGCGAGATTTCTGCCGTGTCATCCTGCTTTCGCCAACAAATGCTGCAGTCCTGAAAAGTGCTAGCCCTGCCTTAATAGTAGGTGTGTCAAAAATAACTGCACAGTTCTGCAGTAGGTTCCTTCTCTAAACAGATATTTTGTGAATTAATTCAATGAGGTAACAGAACCTGCTGTACTTTGCAACCTAATGTAGTTAAGTTCACGAGGATGTTATTCCCTTGTCCTGAAAAGACCTCCCTACGACCACACTTATGTGAAAGGTGCTTTTGCCGGAGGGGGCTTTTGCAGAGGCGTAGCTACACAGTTTGTCATTGGGAGCTAAAGGGGAAGCCGCAAATTTCGGGGGAGGGGGTGAAGCCTCCAGAATTTCATGGGGATAGCTTCAAGTAAGGTAGCTGTATAATTTTCCAATCTTGAAATTTCCAGTGGACCTACCAGGGAGCAAAATTTTTGTGGGGTGCTTTCGTCCTAAAAATATGAGGCTGGGTTTTTGGGTATAGATAATGTTTTCATGGTTGATTCTTCTATTACAACATTTCCTGAGCAGAAATTAATTGTGTGCCACTTCTTTAAACTTCAAAAATGTTTTGTGGTGTCTGCCTCAAGGTCTCCTTCATAAATAAGACATAGTAATTTCTTAACGATGGTGCCAGAATGTTTTATGCAAGAGTTTTGAAGTTTGGATATGAAATATGCCTTTTGTCTGGGAATGTCTCACCACAATTTGATGTCGGTATTAGGCTGCGTCTTGAATTGGGATTGGTTCAGATGTATCACAAAGATACAGTTGTAAAAGTATCAAGAAAACATTTATCAAAAGTTCATTGCTACTACTTATAGCTTTCTATCACCAAAGACATTGAGGGATGTTCATAATTGAGGCCTGAGGATCCTTTCAAAAAATTCTTCTAAGGTCATGTCGTGGCACCTGGACAATTTGTGCTCAAGACAGGCCACAGTGCTAAAGTTAACCATGCAAGTCACAACACGTTTTTCTTTTTAATTCTTCTTGTCTAATGCGTTGTTCAGATACGAGTGTGAGCCAATGAGACTGGTATGAGGAATTGATGGCATAGTTTGAAATCCAGTTGAAGTTAATAAGAACTGCTGGAGATGTATTGCATGTAAAAATCTTAGAATATAAAACAGTAAGAAAGTAATTATATGTTCACAGTTACGTTAACATTGTTGTATGCCTTTAGCAAGCTGAATAGTGGACAGCTTTTGTCTTTCGCTGGAGAAAAAATAGCAGGGAAACCATGCATCATATGAGAACCGGTTCTGTGGCAGAGTGGATAAAAGTGGTGGCATTTGAAACGATGAAGCTTGGCAACCGGGAGGTTTGGGATTCCATACCCGACTGGGTCAAAGTAAGGTGGGCTTTTCATCCAAGAGCAGTCTATGGTTTTCCCATCTGCACTGGGTTTTCAAAGAAACCAAATTTCATCTAAATAGTTGAGGTGGTTAGCCACACGGCGTGAAGTTGGCTTCGCCCACATATGTGGTCGCTTAGCGTCGTAAAAACTGCCCTTCGGGCCTAACTATTCAATAGCTCATCATGTACACATGATGAAATGATAAAAAGTAATATTCACGTTATCTCATACTCTGACTGTAAAACTGCCTCCCTTGACAACACATATTATGTTAGCAGTATGAGGTGAAATTTAACACACATACATACATACATACATTTATGTCCAATACAAAGTGCAATTTGCAAACAACTTGATTAGGTTGTGGTTAAAAAAGCTGAATGACATTTTACTCTGCACGTGTATGTAGATTGGACGAATGACAATTTGATTTATAATCATTTAAAGCAAACCGTTGGTAATTGTAAGATCCCTTCGATGTATCTTTTATTCAACTTTACTGATATCTTTTCTTGATATTTTCGTTTCGTTAATTCTCTTCCCTCATGACAATTACCATCTCTCGATAGTTGTGCATCCTTTTTCATTTGATGTAGATTTACGGTAATTTAGAAACCTTTTAGACATCGTCCATCTCATGAAGTTCACATTTGTCAACTTTGTAACATAAGACACTCATGGGCTTCACAAGCGACAATGACCTAGCAAGCGGGTGTATTATTATGGCGCCTGTCACCCCAAAGAGTAGCCAAGCCTGAAAAATTAGTAAAATTTACCAATGTATATTCGATACATCGTATTCTGAGTCTACTTTTCTTCCCTTTCCAAAATTGCAGTTTGTAAGTATCAGTGTCAGTTTCTTCTAAGCTACTACACTTGCTAAATTCGTCAGATGTCCCGATTTTTTGATGCAAACTGATGTAAATATTGAGAAGCGAACCGCAATCTATATAAAGTCTGACTCCTACCAGTGGAAAACTGAAAGGGAGTATTAGCGCCGCCAGAGTTTGGTGAAATGGGGGGGGGGGCACCACAGATGACGTCGTAATGCCACCTCGGTCAATCCTCAAAGTCTGCGTGAAGTGTATCCTTTTTATGCGTCCCTGCGATATAAAGCAGTGGAGGATCCTTCCTTTGTCACTACATAAAGGTGGCGTCCCGGGAAGGGTCAAAGGGGAAGGGATTAGCTTAGATGCAAAATGGTTCTATCTTTCGGATATTTTTTGAACTGAGCATATATGACTGGAAAATGACCATAATTTAGTGAAGAGTATGTTGTCTAAGAGAAGGGTATGTTGTCAACAAACTTTCTGAAGCCCTGTTTTATCTACTTAAATGCCTTCTATTCGGGAAAAGTTTTTACGCAAAAATACCTGCGTGGAGTCCACAGAAACGTTGTTGGACTATTACGAAAAGTACTTTTGCTTCGTTGTGCACTATAGAGGGTACCCAAGGCTTGCAGGTACCGGTATAGGGCCTCCTGGAAGCTCTGGGTAAATTGGGCACTGACACGATGCTTAGTACCCGCAGGGGGGTAGCCAGGAATTTGTCAAGGGGGGCCAAGCCCATAGACAGACCCTCATAACTCCGCGCCACCATGGGTTGGTGCAAAAAGACCAAAATGCCTCCCAGATTGCTGGAAATGGCACTTCTCAGTCCTATTTACCGCATATAAATAGGGAAAACACTAGCAATATTGTAAAAATAAACATTAAAAAGTACCAAAAATATGCTCAAGGGGGCTGCTGCCTCCTTTGCCCCCCGGTTACGCGCCTAATTATCCGACATGCAAATGATACAATAGAGTATGACGCCGAGCACTTTACAACGATCGCATTTTAACTAATTTTGAACGAAAATCCAGACGAACAGCTTCCAGCAACGGGGAATGGGAGGGAGGGAGAGTATAAGCAGGGACTGGAGATATTAGGCCTCCTTGATAGGTATGGCAGAAGGTGTGGAGGACTAACTAGCGCATTTCAGAATGCTTTTTCGTTGTAAGTGTATAAATACTCACCATCTATACCGATAATGGCTGCCCGCAAAGCGGCTCGCTAAATTTTTTTTGAAAAATGTGTAGCGGCAAAAACTTTCTTTCAAACTCCCACATCATGATACAAATTAGATTGAAAGATACTATATTGATGCGAGGCCCCTACAGAGGTTGAAAATGTATCTCTTTTTTGGGAAAAGTGTTGAGATCAGAATAGTTCCATGTATTATTACCTTAATAATGGTCATGAGATAAAGTGGAAACCGCTATGAATGCGCGCGAAGCGCACCGAAATTTTTCATTAAATAAGATGATGACAAAACCTGCATTCAGGCTCTGCATCTAGAAACTGTCAGTTCCCAACAAAACCTTTCTGTCAATCAAAAAGGTCAGATTTTACCCGGCTTTCAACTTTTGCTGCTGTGCTGCTCCGGGAATTGTTATCGGAAGATATTGATAATACATAATGATAATACCGAGGTATGGTTTGACGCGAGCCGAGAGCGAAAAGTTTGGTTCTTTGCGAACTTTCGAAGCATTTGCAAAAATTTTGATAGTTTGTGAACCACCTGTGGTGGAAAATGATTAACATAGATCCATTACACGGTCAAAAACACTCTTCACCCTACCCCCTACAGAAATGTACAGCTTAAACGCCTTTGGGGTCCGAATCATTTTAAAAGTTTCATAATTTTCTTCAGAAATCGATTGGGGCGAGTCCCCCCATGCCTCCCGTGCAGGCGCTACTGAAAGGGAGGCCATATGGATCAAATTTGCCGAATAAAGGCTTTGTAGTGACATTAAAGACTTGCCTTAAGGGCAATAATAAAATACCAACATCATTCAATACAGCTAATGCCATTTTATCTCCTGTTTGAAGTGTGTGATTCATCTTTTAACTTTTCATCACTATGTTAATTTTTTAATCCTAAGCTGATATATCCTTTTGTCATTCCGAAGTGAAAACGTCCCGGAATCATGGATTCATCTGAAGGCGTAAGGTAGTAATGAATTTGCTAACGGCTTCGTGTTCTTATTTACATTCAACGACCAACGGCAAAACATCAATTGCATAGTTCTAGTAAACTTAATGAAATTTCTTTGCCTCGGGTAAATCTAGTAAGGTTTTATCATTAAAATTACCTTTGTTCTCAAGTGAACTGTAATTTTTGCATTTTAATTCCAAAGTCATAAAATGTACTGAATTTTGCTCTATTAAACTTTAGGAAACGATGCTAAGTTGTAAGCTCACGTTGCGTATACCAAATTATCATTATTGTTTTAAGTTAGTGATTACATTTCGAAACTTTGTGTTGAAGAAAATAGCCTCTTGGGTTCAGTAAACTCCAGTTGTGTTTGACCTCACGCATAGTTGTACACGCTTACAATAACGATGCAGAGAAAACAACCAATGGCGACTGCAGGGGGCATGGGGGCACGTGTCCCCGAAAATTTTCCTTAATTTATTTTAAAATGAGCCCCAAAGGCGTTTAAGCTATAGATATCTGTAGCACCGCATCGCTGTTTATTATCGATACCGTCTATAACATATTCGTATTATTCATCGGTGGGGGTTTTACAATTACGTCGATTGTTCGTGTGCATAGGTGTCATAATTGAGGAGCACACATTATAGGAATGCAAAGCAGGGAAATTCATTGGAAGACATATTTTATGAAAATTGAAAGCTTAAACGAATTACCAGAGGGAAGACTAGCCGTCTAATTGGCGGATGCATTTTGTTAGGAATTGAAAGAGTCTCTGTGCAAAGTCTGCACGTAACTTTTGTTACGGAAATGATTTCCAATGCAAAATTTCCGCGCGCTTAGCGCGCATTCGTGAAATTCGATACTCGATATCTCAGTAACACTATTGGGGCAATAATACATTGCTCTGACCAAAACACTTTTCAGAAAAAGTACATCTCCGACCTCTACACGGACCGGCCCGCATCAGTAGAGAATATGTAGAAAGGCTTTCACGACGGGAATCCATACTAGTAAGATGATTTCAACGCCGGCGTACTCGTTGAAAGACCTTCGACGGCGTACTCGTTGAAATCATTTTATCAGTAGAGAATCTTAGAGTAAAATTCTATGTGTAGCATGTAAGGTAATATTCGCAGCATGTACTTGTCCTTACACATCTTCTTTTCTTATAACGGGTGCCATGCCACTGCCAGAATATCACTAATAATGATAGTTTCTAAGCATGTATTTAATTGAAATTCTTGCGAAGGATACCACCATATTGCATCTTAGCCGCCTAACCTAAAGAAAAAATTTTCAAAGGGAGAAACTGCCATCCCTCCTCTTAAACAACACACCTTTCCTTTACATTCAACCAAAAATAACAATTCACTAAATTGTGAAAGTAATCAGTTCGAAAATTCGTCAAAAATAGCATCATTTTGCATCCAAGCCACATTAATTAAACACAATTACCACCCTCTCCTCTTTAACTCTTCCCCCAGGACATCACCTCCTCAAGGTGAGAAAGGAAGTGGTGCAAACTACCACCGATGAGAATATGCACAATGTGCATCGGCTTTCTGGGTTTATCTAGGTTGGGTTAAAAACATCATCTGTAGTAGTGCCACCTCAGTCACCAACCTCTTGAGGCGCTACTGCAACAACGCTTCCACCCTGGGGAACCCTCTCAAAAGAGCAGGAATGACAACCTCCTTAGTCAGGTAGTACATCCTTCACATCCCAGAGATGGTTTTCAACGATCACTTCAGATATGAATTGATATAGTCTGATTACGTTGCTATCTAACATTTCTCACTGCATCATATTTAAAGCAGAATCTCTACAGTACACCTGTACAAATATTTTGATTATAATTTCAATGTTCAAATTTAAAGGGAAAATGCAGTCACCCCAGACAGAAGTAGTATACCCCGTCACAGTCATTCATGATTGGCTTTCTTTGATCTTGTGACAATATTCTTGTTACTGAATGGTTATATTTATGGAGAATAACTCCTTTCTACACAGTGACCTTTCCTTTGTAATATTTAAGTTCAAAAACATCTTCTGAGGTACTTGTAAGGCAAATAAAAGGGGATTTGCAAGAGTTTGCTGGTTTTTCAAAGCAATTTTGGGGCCACTGCCTATTGCCTTTAAAGTGTACTTCTGCCAAAATATCTCAGTTTAACTGTTGGAGATGTTAGATCTAGTACTGCCATCAGCATATCCCGAGCGACTACATCGTAGAACTGTAGGTGAGGTATCGCTTGTCACCGAAAGTAGAAACAACAGAACGTGGAATGGTTAAGTATTGTATGCGCAAATAAATACACTTAAGGGCTGCAAAGTAACAACGTAATGCAAACATACAGAACCTAACATATACATGGCGGGATCCAGGAATATGAGAAAGGGGACGTAACCGTCTCCAGACAGTGCATGGTGCACAGGCGCGGATCCAGAGATTTCGAAAAGGGGGAGGGCTGACAGCCCCCTTGAATATTCTCCTAGATTAACATTATGCTAATTTTCGCGTATTTGTTATTGTTGATGTGGCAAAAAGGGGGGAGCCCGAGGAAGGCCCCCCCCCTTGGATCCGCGCCTAGTGCAATCAGATGGGCTTGGAGATGTGAACTCTGTTACAAAAAATCATTGTGTTGCCGATAATAGGGGCGTATGCTCCTTACGCCCTCTTGAATCCTACCCTGATATAGTTACATACTAATTACAAAACAACCTAATCAATTTCAAGCACACAGCATACTGCACCGCTATATAGGATGCTGTTTAGTCTGTATTACGTAAGGATATGCTGTTCTCCTGTATCGGTAAGATGCTTTACGTAAGCCTACGTCTAAATAAAACGAATAGAAAAGCAAAGTCAAACAGCCATCTGGTCTCCCGGGGGCGCTTCAGTCCGGTGAGCAATCTATTTTGATGACAAGCCGTGCCAAGTGGGAGGAAAGTCTGACTACTAGGAGAAAAAACCCACGTGCGTTGAACTGGATACAAACCCACGCACTTGTGCAACACATTGATGCACAGCAGCTGGAATAAACCACCGTGCCACGCGGGGACCTAACGAGGCGAAAAGACATTTGAAAGGATATAAATAGGCTGAACAGCCTGAAGTGAATAACATAAGCAAGAATCTTTTCACTTAAGTTTGAGGTTATATTACAGAGTAACAGTGGGGTCCTTTCTTTGTTACCCTTAAAGGGCAAGAGCAGTCGCCCCAAACTTATTTTGAAACGATACCTAATTCTCACTAATATCTCCTTATTTCTCTTCCATGTACCTTTCCTCATATTTCAGGAGTTTAATATTGTATATCCAGGGTAAAGCAATGAGTTACACCCCATAAATTTCACCATTCAGTAAGAAAAATTTTGTCACATGATTCTCAAGAGCCATTCATAAAATAGGATAGACTACTAGACTATTTCAATTTGGAGATACTACTCTTTCCCTTTAAACTATAATGTAGCAAGTTACTTTTTACGGTATTAACAAAACCATTAAAATGGTTGCAAGAAGTTTTAAACTGTACAGCGGATTTCTGATCAGAGCACAGTCAATTTCAAGACGTACTTTCTGCTAACAGTACGTACTTATATCTTTGTTACTACCATTTGACTAGCGACTTGATTTTACTTTTCATAACACGCGCTTGTTTTTGTTACAAAATCCCAGGTTAACCTGTCTGTATCATACAACACTTTTTAAATAAGTTTAACGGATTCGTCTATGTATTTACAATTCACATTTGAATTTAAACGTTTCTAACACTTTTGATCTTTCGATATTTAAGTCGCTGAACACAAGTTGCCGTTGGCCAAGAGGATTTCTTTGATACCATCTACATGTCAACTCAATGTATATATGAATATCTCTTTATATATGACTTTATAGAAGTGAAACGTACACGTTATCAGTGATGATGCAAGGATATGCACTGGAAAGAACTGCTTGCAATTTCACCCTTTACACAGTCAGCAAAACAGTGTATCGTTTTGTTTTACAGGGCCTCTGTGGGCGTTTAATCAACTGCATTTAGCAATAATCGTTACTTCCGAAGCTGAAAAGGATGTGCAATTGTGTCTTAGGAGGAGCATCGCTGTCATCACTACATTATACACAGATAGAGATAGTAGTGAAAGATGCGTGAATTTAATTATATCCATTCATATTTTACCTCGTTAAATTTGAAATTTAAGAAAGAAAAATAACGAAACAGAAGCTTAGTTACCATATGCGATGATCGTTATGCTCCTGAAGGTGCTTATTTCTCGCCGCCATTAAATATTTTCGTGAATAGAAAGAAGAAATTAAACAATATGCTTTGACGTCACCTGACGTCATTTTGGAGGGTAAACAATGGAGCACAATGCACACATGAAGACTGTGTTCGTAGGAGACTTACGAGGGTATCCGACCTACCTGTACACAAATCAGTTGTCTGCATTTGTTGGTGTAAGTTGCAATGATACGTGCTTACCCTCATCGGGAAGCACTTTCTGTCCGGTGACGTCATATCCATAAGGTTTATAATGAGGTCCACATCTGTTTTTCATCAGCTGGGTCTGAGTTCTTTGATGAAGATCATGAATTCCAACTATTTGGTCCATGGATACTTTTAATTACTAAACTGTGATTCTGTAAAGATACGTTTTACATAGTATTAGGTGAGCATACTCTAAAGGCATAACTTTTCAGGTATTTTTGAAGCTGGTGGCAGTCAAATCAAACGTTTCATGGAAAGGAACCCGAACATGCTTGGGGCAGGAGGGGGGGGGGACTTTTGAACAATACAATATCCAAGGTCCGTAACTGTTTGTCACCAGTTGCTTTTGAGTACTTAGGTATAGGTCCTGAATTCCACTTGAACTATTATTCCATACATGATTTTAATTTCTTAGCTATGATTATGTATAGGTACGTTTTACGTAGTATTAGGTGAGCATATTGGGCAATCTCAAGGCACAATCCTTCAGGTACTCTTGAAACTGGTAGCCGCCAAATCAAAAGCTTCATACATGAAAAGGAATCCCGAACAGGGTTTGTTTTTTTTTGGGGGGGGGGGAGAGGAAGCACATTTGAGAAGTCCAATATTTAAGAAATTCAATGCAAGTATGTAAAATGAAACAATGCGATTATGTGGGATAAGACGAAAAGGAAGCTTTTATTGAAATTTTCCGGCAAGCAAAGAAATAAAATGTACTCATACGGTGGTACTGCAATACCGCTAAAACAGGAGCAAAATTAGATCAATCAAACAAGAGCAAAACGAAAACTGATAGCTGTCAATTATGGCATAAAATTTTCAGGCAAACTCTTTTATGAAAACAAAAAAGTTAAAAATTTTTAAAATTGTAGGCTGCTACTGCCTCAAGTTAATATACCTAATCCCTCTTTTATAATTTTCTCGTAAGAAATAAATCCCCCTAAACACCTGTAGTAAAACCATATATCTAAAGTATGATCTGACAGCGATTCCTTTGCTTAATTTTGTGATCACGGCAGCGCAGTGTTCCTTGTTCTGTGTTGTTAATTTGTCTGTTGGCGGCGCTTTCCTCTAACAAGGCCTATCAAAAACGTTAAATACGGCTAGTACAACTCATAACAAATCAGACCGTGGAAAGTTCCCTCCGATATATCAAGTGCTCTATCAGTTCGCTGTGTGGGTTTGAGAGCTACCGTTGATATATATTCCAATACGAGGACTGATAAATTTACTTTGGACTCAGGTGCCAGTACATTCAAAAATCGTTGCAGACGTATTTTACTCTTTGACAACAGATCACAACTCGAAAGAGGTCGATTGGAACGGCTGAAATGGTTAAAATCTGCAATGCAGACTAGATTGTGCCAACAATAAAGTTTTTAAAAAGATTCATAGCAGCTTCACCATCAGTACGTACAGTCAGTGAATCACATGCCATTAAGTATTGACTTCGAGCATTTTGCAGAGAAGAGGATGGCAGGAGTATGAATATTTCTTAGGTTACGCCACTCAACCAAGGAAATTCTGCAGACTTTCATCGTGGTTAGTCGTCTTCAAATGTAAAGTAAGTTCTCCTTTTTTTTTAAAAAAAAAAGAGTCTGTTTTGGGCGATATTTGCTACCATTTTTACGACGAGTCCTATTAAACTGTGGCAGCTTTCAATAGGTTTTTGTATTTACGAAAAAGTGAAATTGGCAACATATGGAGGTCTGTTGTAAAGATGGTATGTTCTCGAAGTTAACAGGGAATAATTAGCATTACTTGAGGGATTTCAGTAGTTAGTGGATATTTCACGGGTTTAACTTTTCTTCAATATCAAAGGAGGGGATGGAAGAAAAACTATAAAGGTAAGTTTAATATGCTTAGCTTGAAAATTTGGGAACATAGTAATTCTCTTGGCATATTCAACAAAGTGTTGTTCAAGTAAAAAGTAACGGCTGTGAACAATTATACATGGTTTATATGTTAACTTTAAGATGATACGATGCACTATTTATTTCAGTTAAACAACTGTTAGTCTCAGGGAGCAAGTGTCACGGTACAATTAATCATCTCCCACGGTACGTTAAGCCAGTCTAAGCATGACATGAGCAAGGAAGCAAAAAACTAATATGGTGTTCATGTATGCATGGTTTAGAAGGAGTATTTCTTTGTTTGTTCGAGCTCAGTTATGAATGTCACAGAGTTCGTTGACAGTCTTTACAAAAGACTTCTTATCGGATTTGCAAAGAAGAAACAATAATAACAAGTCTTTCCTACCAACTATCGCAGTTGAGTCATGCAAGACGTCACGACTTTGTAAGTCTTAAAAGATTCATACGAGTTGAGGAATTTCTTGTAGGAAAATTTGAACATTCGGCCAGTAGTCACCTTACCAATACAAGAGGAACATAGTGTTTCTTTGGTACGATAGAATTTTTGTGGGTTAGGAGGATTTGCATGGATAAAGCTTTAGATCCATGATGGATGACGTAAACTTGAAAGAAGTTACGGACCTACAATCGTAAATTGGGGAGAATTCCTCAAAATGCTTCCGGGGATAAAAACTTACGAGCTTGTCAAAAACAAATCTTTTGCAAGGCATTGAGAGTTAATTCACCTAACTTGGACCCTCTCATAACAATGGTCGTATGTTTTGTACATTAAAGAACTCTCGATTTTTTGGGCCTTCGGTTCCACTGGTAAAATAAGTACCATCAACAAGGCGCTTGAAAACCCCCACCATCCCCAGAAACAAGTAGAGACAAGTGTGCCTGCAAACATTGCAAATTGTGCCTACAATTCAGCCCTTATTTTCAAGCATGGCATCCAAGTCGTCCACCGGGCCCACCTCTAGCTACACCCTTGTCATTAACCCCGTGAAGTGAAATGTTTTTTTAAGCTACACAATGCTTTACTTGGACAATGGATTAAACTGACTTGTTTATCTACATGAAAGCCCACTGTGGTGTATGTCTGGTGTGGTTAGTACAAGCAGGGGTTAGGATACGCCCCGGTAGAAACCTCGAGAAAGCGCCATGCCACGGCCAAGAAAAATATTTACTGGATAAATATCATTTCTAAACACATAATCGCTTTAATTTGAATGGGGGATTCATATTTCTCCACTTCGACCCGTTCCCAGGACGGCAGGCGTGATTGTGTGCCCAGAATGAATATTGGAATCTATACAATATTTCTACAATAACAACAACCCGACTAAAACATTAAAAATTAGGTTTCATGACTTGAATTAAAGTTTTTAAAATCTCCCGGTTCAATCTGGCCAAACATTTTACGCGTCAAATTTTCAAAACAAACACATTTTTTGAACACAAGTTATACAAAATGTTTAAATGAAAGTGAATTGGAGTGTATCATAATCTTTGCGATTGTTATAATGCATATGAGCTTGAACCCTGCAGCTAGTCACTTATTTTTCAATTTATTTCAATCAAATTTATCTCATTCGGAAAGTGATTATGTTTTGGTCTTTTGAATGCATTATATAAAATAATCGTGACTCCCGATCTTCTAAATAGCATGCAATACGCAGGGCCTCAGTTAAAATACATGTTATTTGACCTTCCCACGCCAAAGAGTCTGGGCAATAATAACATCAGTTGCAAATAACCGTCACATTAACAGCAAGAGTTTGTTAGTGGTAGTAATAGTGGTAACGCCTTAATTTCTTTTCCCGAATGTCAATACTTTAAACAATGTAAATTGAAGATCATACGTAACTCATTGTAGGCGAAAGACCTGGGGTGAATAATAGCATGTGGCAATTTCAATGAAAAGCCAAAGGATACTTGAGTCCAGTATGCTATCTGTTGATGGAGAAAACTTTTCATGCAACTTTTGTTTTCCTGTTTTCGTGCCATAAGGACTGTTTTTTAATGTTTACCAGGAACATATATACGCTTGCAGCAGCATCTCTGAAATTTCAACATCGTACTAAACTTTCTCTCGCCACTTAATTAAGCAAAACAGCTTTCTTTAAAATGGTACCGACATTCAGCAGTTTCTAGAGGGCAGCGATGTACTTTCGTTATCTTCGTAACGTACACGGAAACTTAGCTTTGGTGCCTACCTAAAATAGCACCTAACATCACCCTGCTTTGTAGTTCATGAGCTGTTATTAGACACCCTATTTCGTCCCATTATTTCTATTTGACTTTGTAGGTATTGTGACAGTTTGTTGTCACGTGACAATTGCTGTAGTTTTTGTGTCGATAATTGCAGTCTACTTTCTGGGCAAAAAAGTTGCAACTATCAATACAGAAGACATTTTTTATTTGACACTATCATGCCTTTGAGAGTGCCCATCGGGCCCTTGGATAACATGAAGGTGGGGCAAATCAAATGTCCCATAAGTTCACCCACCTTTCCCCTATGATATGTGCCAAGACACCTGCATACATTCGACGCCCCAGAAACCATGTATCGTTCGCATCATTCACAAACATTATTCGTAACGCATCAGAAAACAATTTATGGAAGCAGGCGACTGTGTTAGGTAACTGTTAGAAGTGAAACTTAAATAGAAGCTGATAAAAAGGAAAAAATGTTTACATGACCTTGTTTTCTAAAATATCAAAATACTTATTTAAATATTGATATAGCCACATCCGTCACTCGATCACACAGGCGTTCTGTAAACATTTGTAATAAACAGAAATACACGTGAAGCACTCTTTCCAAACATTGGAAAACTAATTTCCTACTATGTCTTTTATCGAAGCTTTCGACAGGATTGTCACTCTTATTATTCAAAAACAAATTTTAATTCCAGATGCCAAAATGATTTTTAAACCATGTACATATTCCATTAAACACCAAACAAGTACGACAATAGTACAAACGTTATACTGCACGCGGCATTTAAATGGTGCCATATCAGTGTGGTGCTGAGCTTTCGGGGAAATGCATAATTAGAAAGCGCGGTCATACGTTTAAAACGGTTTGCATTGTCGTCAAAACATTCTTTGCACTTCATGGTTAGATTTGTCTATTGGTGTTTGGATGTACTTAGAGAGCCCTTTCTCTAAATTGTTAATGATTCCATGTCATTTTGATATAATTGTCACCCAAGAGTTGCAATTACAATTGCCAAAGCTTGAAACTACCACACTTCGGTTCACCGTGTTTATGAAAACTGTAAAAATGAAGACGTTATCACGAGCTAAACCAGACTCTAAAGTCGAGGGAAGGGAGCACATAAAAGGATTCACGGCACAACAATTCATTCAAGCACACCCATCTCAGTAAACTGTTGACAGGGGGCCATCTTTAAAGAATGGCGTCCCATTAAGCCTATATAAGTTAGCTAGCGTGGACTGTGAGTTGAAAGAGAGGGTTAACTTAAATATAAATTCTTCCAACCACTTACCAAATTTCTGATGGCGCGAAATCACCACATCCTAGGTTGGTGTTCTTTACTCCCCTAGGATCGATAGAACAGGGTAGAACCATACGCGTAAGGGGCTAGTTTCAACAGGGGCTTGCTGGACAATTTTTCCCGAAAATGCGGTGATTTCGTAAGTTAACTTTGTCCGAAGAGGGTACATTTCCCCAAAAGGAGCTGATGTTTAACCCTAATAGGGCCTGCAGCCTACCCCTTCCTCAACACACACACATTGTACGCCTTCATGTGCACAACTTCTAGTCTGCCATTACTATAATTTCTTACAAACAATGAACTAGCTTAAAAACTGTTACAAAGAAAACTTCAGAAAAAATGAACTTTAACTGTTCTAACATTAATAGTCAACAACTGATAATATTACTTTTCGTTCATTACAAAATGTGGAACTGTAGGAATGAAACATGATTGGATAAACATCGTGACCCAGATATGTTCTGAAACATTTGATGAGATTCAATCGATTTGGAACTAGAGGAATTAGAGCGTAGCCATACAACTGTAATTTGAAAAAGTCATGAAAGACTCCTATTGTTGTGAATTAGAAGATTTCTGACGCCTTCTTCATCCTTTAATATCCGAAAAGTAGGTCTAAATAAAGAACTTGGCGATATCCCGAACCTGTCGTTGTCATTCACTGGTGAAAAAAAGGCTGAGACTTTTTCGATAGAAAAGAGAAGGTAATTTAATGAAAAGCACAAAGTTTGAATTTCAGTTTTACTTTCAGCCTGACGAATTGGAAACTGCCATAGATACAAAGGACAGTGTTAAAGCAAAATTTTTCCGGAACGTTAAAGACATGTCTCAGTTACGTCCATAACTTTTGTCAAACAACACAGATCAGCTTGCAGCAAAGAAGTGGTTGCTGTAAAAGAAAAGAAAATATCAAACAGTTTCATTGTAATCACAACGAACATTAGAAGCCAGGTAGTTGTTCTTCTGCTCATGTTTACTTTACATTTCCTACGGTGTTCCGTGTGACGTCAGAGTGTTTACTATTGTCTACCTGCAGGGCACAGCACATGTGTAGTAAAGGTTTTTCGGTCCCTCTCACGGAAGCTTGGACCCCTGGCACAATTGTGACGTAATGTACCCTTTGAGAGCAAAATTTCCAACTATCAGAGAGATGTTCGACAAAAAAAATATTCCATAAAAGTCTTCGTTCTGAACTAATAACATAGCTGCTCATTGGCAAAAGATTTGATAAGGCGTGCTTCAACTGTCGTCATAATGAAAAGGTATATTCTAAGTCATCTACTTTCTGCATGCAGTCGCGTATATGTCTTCAGACGCACAAAACCCTTACATGCATGCATATACCATTGTGAATGCCATCCAGTTTTCACAGTGACGTACCGTGGAAGGTCTAATACCGAATTCAAAGGGAGCCATAAAGCTATATTCAATGCTAGCACTATGTCTTAGAGAACCACATAGTGAAGTTGTTGGGCAGATACACCACCTCAACAAAATTATTTCTTAATAATTATTATTATTTGCTGATACGACTAACACTTGATAGGTTTGACAGGGTAATTTGTGCTTTAATCTTATGTGGAAATGACGATCATAGATAAGTAAATGTGCATTTGCTATTCTACCATTGAGAAGTCTATACGTGTAGGCCTACTACTGTCAGAGGTAAAAAATTGATACGCAGAACAATGTTTGCAGCGCAATACGGAATTAGTGATTTGAACCTCATAATGAACGGGTCAAGAATATATTGAAAATTCATAGAAAGGGAAAGAATTTGCAAAATTAAGTTATGCCAAAATGGCATATTTTTGAGAAAATACAACTAACAAAAATGCATGCGCATGTCACAAGTAATCTCTCAGACTGCATCTCATCTTTGTTCTTCGTGCTCACTTTTAAAACTATTGGTGTCTTGTAATCATTGGGGAATAATATATGGCACTGAACGTTAAGCCAATGCATTATGGTATTTCCTTAAATAAGTTGTGACATTTTGGCAAAATCTGAAGTTCCAGAAGAAGGTTTACAGCAATAGATCATTACTTTATACAATGTAAGGACACTGTAAATATGCAAATGTTGGAGAAAGATATTAATAAATGAAAGGTATACAATTTAACAAAAAGTCTATGAAAAACAGTAACCTGAAAACATTACTTAATTTGTTAAAATGTGTAGATAGTACTTTGTGCAATCTTCTATACGTTCTTAAAGGTGATCGGTAATACAAAATAAACATTTCAAAATAAACAGATGCCAAATACCAAACAAGGTTGTGGAACTGACCATCTTCAACTAATATATTGTTTTGAACTGCCAATTAAAATTTGAAACGTATCACATGTAAATTTGAACACCAAATCTGTTTGTCCATTTATTTAAACAACCACCCGTATGAGATCTGTTACTGTGCTTCATTTTCGAGCCCATTGTTTTGACCATGGGACCTCACGGCCGAGTATAGATGCTTTTTTATCATTCAACCCGATTTTTTCATTTGGCTCATGATTTTATCTGTATTTACCACAATCATCTTAACTACATGCCAAATTCAGACCACATAAAGTTCTGATCGTTGCAAATTCGGATTTTGTTGCGAATTCGGATTCTCTGTGAGAACTCCGGTCACCCTTTTCCATTTGGATCTAATAAATCTTACTTGAATGACCACGAATACCCTTTCAATTCATTGCTCATCCTCCCTCCGCAGTTGAACTGACCACAGCTGCTCCTTTTTTTTGTTAGGTCTGATAAAACAAAAGTCCTATTGTGCTAATCCATACGTACACTCATGGAACACGTTGACAGAGAATTACGTCATAGGTCCTTCTCTAAGCAATCTTGGGGAGTACAGCTTGTGAAAGAGAACAGCCTGTTTCTACTCATTTGCAGCAGCAGATGTGGTGAGTCATCACTTAAAAGTGCAATCGTGCGTGAAATGATGATTCAACTCGTGCTTGTGCTTCAACTTGTCATGTACCTAGCTTCCTCAATATATATATATATATATATATATATATATATATGATATATATTATATATACTTATACATACCAGTGGCGTAGCCAGGGGGGACAGGGGGCGAGTTGCCCCCTCTGGAAAAATCTTGGGGGAAATTTTGAAAGTGAATATATGGTGAAATTTGCGCATGATCTGGTAAAATTTTAAATTTCTCAACCAGTACACTTTACTTATTTAAAAGTATATGCCACACTGGCACAACCAGTCCTCATTAAGGTTTTCAGAGATAGAATGACGACACCATGCTTATAGTTGTACTAGTTATGTTCTACTATCTGTTTTATACAGCATGGGATCTCTGGACCTCTGACAAGGGACTCTGTCCTTTTACTGTATACTTCGAATGTTTCTTGATAATTAAAGCAGCAGCATTGTGGTATATGCAGTTTGTTAGAATGGGTCAGTGGTCAAGTGCTATACTCTGCTACAAGGGCAGGTCCTCGAAAAATTTGGACTGATTGTGGTGAATGTGGTGAACTGATGAAGGAAAAGGTGTACCAGGGTTCACTTAATTACTGTACTTCACCCATTGTGATTCTGATCTACCAGTAGGACTCAAGAAAAATTCACCAAGACCTGAAGACAAGCAAGATAAAAAAAGCTTCCTTAAAAAATAGGAATTCTTGGTGATGTATTCAGTTTACATTTAGCACCAAATGTGGCACCATTTTGCATCTAGCTCACCTTATATGAGCAAAAATTTTCCACAGGGGAGGGGGACACTCCCTCCCCTTAGACCCCTCCCCCAGGACGGCGATCAGTCAGGTCAGCCAGGTCAGAGGAAAGCACCCGGACAAAATTTGGACCTGCGGAGAACATTGATTATTAGGAAGCAGATCACTAATTGGGGGGAATCTTGGTGCTCTTGCCCCCCCCCCCTTCTGACAAAAAACCTGGCTACGCCACTGATACATACGTATATATATAATAAATAATAAAGATTAGAAATAAAGATTAAAAAATAATCAATATTTGTTGGATTTCTTTTTAAGAATTTACAACGTTTGTTTGTCACTCTCTTTTCCTTTCAAAGGTTTAGTTTCAGAGAAAAGTCAGTTTTCATAGCTTTTCTCTAGAGTACTTTGAGAAGTCATTTGCAAGTAGAACATTCAAATACTATGCTTAGACTGTCAGCATTCTTGATTTAACTCTTGCCTGAAAGAATTCATCACATTATTAATTTTATTTTGTAAAGATACATTTAACATATCATACGATCGCTTATTCGTCCCTTTTAAAGATTATTGCTGACATCCTGAGTCTCACCGATTCGATTCTTGTTTGACAAATTACCCGCTTTTGGACTACTTTAAAACAAGTTGCTTTGCAAGATTAACTCAGCCCCAGCTATAACCAGGTGTTAGGAAGGAGATGCAATGTTCTATAGTCTCTTTGAAGCAATGTTCGTTTCCAACAGTAATCTTTCTTTTCTTCTCAAAATTCTTATCTCAATACCTTGATCAAGTAGGATCAGTGGGGCATTGTCATAATGACGATGCGAAGACACACCCCTTAAGTTGAACTCGTAAACGTTATGTTGCCAGCCGTCATGCAGAAATATCAAATTTTAACCCTTCGTAGTTATTCGTCACAAATATAATTTAATTTAATGTCAAGGAAGAATGTTTTATAGTTTGCTCTTTCGAATGGGTTCTTAATGATGGGAAAATTTGCTAAAAGCTGAGAGAAATGTATAGGCTTGAACAATGTTCAGATGACGTATTAAAATCGTGGGGCACAATTAAACTACTGTTCATTATTTAAACGTTTGTTGCCAGTCGTTCCACTGGAATTCCTGATTGAAATTTGGTTATTGGCAGAAAGAAACCTTACTTCAAAGCATGTATAAACAATGGTCTCGGGATTACTTGGAAAAGAAAGGAGGAGATCATTATTAAAGTGTTAAGTCAACAGAGACTTAACAATAGGAATAAACAGACATATCAATCAAATGGAGGAGCCTGAAAAGGATTAAATCATCTTCAAGTACATATTGCTTGACAGATTTGGTCATTGTATCCCCTTCCTAACATTATCCCTGGTCTCTACATGTACTTTGTCTGTATTCCTCAAATTTCTATCTGTAAATTTGCTCGTATTTACTTAAAAGCCCCTAAACCTACTTTCAAAATTTGATGACATAAAATCAATACTATACAATTTCTTACCAAGAGTAAAGAAAAAAGGTTTTTCACTTGCACTGTAGACATTTTAGTTACAGTCAACTGTCATTTAATATTAATATCCTATTTGGAACTTTAACATTTAAGTTTTACTCAATATTTTTGCTGATTTTAGCATTGATACATCCTGCATCTATGAGATTCCACCAAATTCATTTTTAAGTTGTGTAGTTTAACGATACATTTAACATCACATGTGTCCGTTCAAGTTCCCGTTTGAAACATTATTGATGACATCTGCCATGAAAAGTAATGACATCCCGTGTCTTTATTGATTTATGAGATGTTCTTGTTTGACGATTATCCGCTACTGGCTAAGTTTGTACCGCATTACCTCGAGACGATGAGTGATCACAATATTATGTAGCTTTTAAATCATATAAAAATCAAATCTATTAGTTAAGCAGAATTTATTTTATTTTTTCATCCCCGGAGAATGGTTGATTTTATTAAACTTGTAATTGATGTTCTATCCGTGGGCAATGTCGTAACATCAATATTCAACCAGGTCTCTTACAATTCTGGATGAGTTTATCTTGGGACGGTTTTAGTTCCGCCTCTTTAATCCGAACAGAATCATTCGGTTGTTATCGAACCGGTCGGACCTCAAAGAATTCTGCTATATTGGTATTTGACAGACCAAAAGCGATGCCGATCATAAACAAGACCTCTGTTTTCAAAGTTGACAGATACTTTTTTAGAAATGTTTTGTTTTATCTGGCAAGGATAAGTTACTTTCAGAAAGTTCAATGGAGTAAAGCTTACTTTTCAAAATTGTACCTATTCTATGGTGGACTTCATAATCAGTCATGACTTCCCAGTGGTTTTGAAATGTCAAGAAGAGTAAGTATTATATTTAATTGGAACATAATTTAATAGGGAAATGCTTTTAGTTTGCATTTTAATCAGTGGAAATGTGGAATCATACCTATTTATGCCAAATTTCAAAGTCAACCAGACTGGCAGTAGCTTGTCCATCCCAAAGGATCTTATCAAATACACCAACTATATGAAAACCGTGATTGTTTGAAAATTAGCATGTGTCCATTTACTTTACATGAGTTCACATGTCACATGCCCTTGAAAACATTATCCTCTCTGACAACTGAATCAAAAAGAAGCGAGTTATGATCCAAACTAAATAATGTAATATTCAAAATACACCACTTAACCAGAACGTGAGCACAGAAACGATGAACGCCGTTCTCTTGATAAAAAGACTGACATCAAATCTACTTGTAGAAACGTATTTTAATGATTAGTTTTATGATTTCGAGGTTGCTTTATACTTAAAAGAAGACATTTATTACCTCAAATACATTTTAGATTTGAGGCAACAAGCATTTTCAGTTTGGTGACTGCCCTATGATTCACATAAAACTTGACAAGTACAAGTTTTGCTTTTATATTGTAAGCCACTTTACAACCCGTGAAGTTGATTAAAATATGAGATCTATCACACTGTAGCCTTCATTACCGTAACATGCAGTGGTGTTTTCAGTAGAATGCGGCCTTGGGTAATTTTAATACACATAAACCTTAGACAGTGCTTTAAACTCTTAAAATTTTGGCGTCAAAATTTCCCTGTGGGAATACCATTCCTTACACTATGCATGGCATAACTGAAAAGGTTACTATGTCGAACATGTATTTCATATGACTTACTATGCCATGATCGGTTTTTTTTTAAATTTCAAAGTTTTTCATGTCAGTGACGTTTGATCCTCCCGGATGACAACTATAAAGAAGCAAACCGTATTAATGAATAAAGCAATATTTTTAAATGAAGAACAACTTGTTACCAAACATAGTCATTATGACGTAGAACGAAAGTTGAATTCAAGAAAACCAATAAGCTGAATTATCGATAATGCTGTCTCATCCATATTGAAAAATTTGTAGCAGTTTCATCCTTTAGATTATACGTCTATGAGGCCAAGGTGTCTTGAAAACTCTCAGATCAGCATTCTCAACGTCCTTGCACACTCTGAAATATTAGCTCCAGCTTCACAAGACTTCAAAGTTATTGCCAAAGAAATGTGAGAAATGCCCTTGGACAACTTGCATTGATTTCACAGAAAGTACCGGTGCCTTAATTTACGGCACTTCTCCTTAGAACCAGAAGTATCCCTAAACAATTAGTTATCTGCTTGGCGCAAAAAGAGTGACGAATTAACAGTAATTTGCACCTAACGGCAATGTTTATCCACAAAGCATAACAAATTTTAACGAAGAAGAACTGTAATTATGAAAATAATCTAATTGATTCCTAAGGCTCAGATGGACAAAGTTCAGCCCTCTGGACCCATCGCCACACTGACTAGGTTTTCTACACCTCGAGGTGTTTTAGACAATCCTATTGGTGCGACCTTTAGGGTTTCGAACTTAAAAGTGAAATTTTCTTGACAGATTCATGATACTTTATGGAAAATGATGAATTTACTTAAAAATAATCTTCCATATTGATTGATTACGATAGTGTACTGCCATTAAGGTCTCTCAGCTGGTAATTTCTTCGGTAAGTTTCGTTAGGATGGCTACCGTAGAGGCCTGAAGCAAACTGGCCCATAATATCACGAAATCCGTCGCCTACGATAGGTCATTTGAGCCAGGTTGTTCAAGCGCAAGACGTACACCCAAGACATATATATATATATATATATATATATATATACTTTCAAGTTAAATTAACAGCAACAAAGTCTATGTGTCTATACCTGATCCTATTTAGTCGAACACTTCCGTTATTATGGTTTCACCTATACATACATACATACATACATACATACATACATACATACATATATATATATATATATATATATATATATATTGTCAGAAAAAACACCACACCAGTAAAACACAAGAGAAAACGTAAAGACTGGTGAAAAATGTATCTCGTTAGCTTTCGGGACCTCCGGTTTAAACAACTAAATAGATAAAACGATAGAACAGAAACATTCAAACGGAGAAAAAAGCCAGTGTAAAATGATTAAAGGGTCAAAAGGTCAAAAGCGAACTCAAACCTAAAGTGGCAAACAAGACCAATAAAAGGAAGTACGACCATAACAAAGGAAAGACTAAAACCCTTTACAAAGGAGTAAAAATGTAGGCGAAACACCAACAAAAGCAAATAAAAAATACAAAGCAAAGACCAACAGAATGAAAAGACTACGTTTTTTGAGAACGGCGTTTACCATTTTGGCAAGTAAAACCATATTTAATATTTAGGCCCTTCGGGTAGACGCAGTCTAGCCTCCAAATCCATTCCTTTTCTTTTTTTATCCAAAATTGCATCCCAATCTGTAAAACTATCGGAAATAACAACGTCTAAGATTTGGACATAGAAGAAATCTGGGGAATGATCTCTGAGATGCTTGTATAGCTCCGTCCAAAAGTTAGGATTAACTTGTCATTAACGCGTTTAGCTAAACCAGACTCATGAGCATTCATAAGAAACCTAAAATTGTTAGTCTGCCCTACGTATTGAGCATTACAAACAGGACAAAAATATAATAAATAACCCACTTGGCATCACACGTGGTACCAAATTTCGACATTTGAATTTCCTTCCAGAAACATTACTCTCAATGTACTCGTTGCAAATAAGGAAGTTACAGAGCTGTCACGGTCTGGTTTTTTTTTTTTTCGCAAAGGGCACAAGGAGTCTCAACACGGGATGGGGTTTTAAGTTTTGCCCTGACCAACAACTTTTCAGGTTGGTTGTGGATGAAAACTAAACTGTTTACCACTTTAGGTTTGAGTTCCTTATGACCTTTTGAACCTTTGATTGTTTTATACTGGCCTTTTTCTCCGTTTGAATGTTTCTGTTCTATCGTTTAATCTGTTTAGTTGTTTAAACGTGCTTCTCAAGGTCCCTCAATAAGGAACCGGAGGTCTCGAAAGCTAACGAGGTACATGTTTCACCAGCCTTTTCGTTTTCTCTTATATATGTATACATATATATATATATTTCTCGACGGTTATTACGAAAGGTATCAAGATTTGATTCCTTCATTGTTTGTATGTCCTTTTGAACCTATAGGCTTATCTTATAAACATTTGATAGGTTTATTTCTTCATACACTTGTCAAAGTTGCGTCGAAGTGTGAGTACAAAGTTTCATAGAGGTCTTGTAAGTAGCGTCATCATTGCTTGCAATTAGATGACCAAACTACCGGTGGCACCTTGAATGCGCATATACTTACCTCTCCGAATTGGTATATATTTTATTGGTATGATATACCTATACTGCGTCAAGGCAAGATCTCTTTTGCGGTTCACAATATCAAAGTAGAGCCTACTGTTGCCACAAAGTATATGGGGGGAACATTTTAAAACCGGAATAATGTAGGAAGAAGCTTATTTAACTTGCGGAGGGCCTCCTTTCCTGTCAAGCTGAGCTATTTTAAAAGAAGTATGTTTGAATCTGAACACAGCAAAATGACAAACAGTGTAATGATTCATATCACTGTAACAATGACAACTCAAGGGATGCTACTAAAGTAACTATGAAAGTACTAGCTCGGACTTCCATGATGTAACAGACTGGGTTGTTGGCATTTTACATTCCATACGAGATCATAGGAATCTCAGGTCATGCAGTTGAAGCAAGTAACGTTAGAGCAGACCATCATCAGCAGTATGGTTGGTGGTCTAAACTATAAATCGTAAGCACTAAAGTTTAAGCACTGCTGAGGGCTGAAAATACTTACCAGGAAATGAAGGTTCCCCCGGCTGTAATGGAAACTTCTAAGAAATTATCTTTGATGTCGAACTTTTCTGGCAATGCAAAGCGATCGTTACGTAGGCTACGATTTCTTTCAAGGTATACCTATTCATGCAATTTACATTCATATTTGATCTTGAGGGTGTCAACACCAAATTTAATTAAAGATACGTTTAAGATTCACCAGGCCTTGCGGTCATAATTTAAAATACGTTTCATTCATGCACTGTTTTTTTATAAAGGTTTGAATCATACATGATTATTAATCATTAAAGATCCTCACCAGAAAATTTCATTTGTAACTCTGTCTCTAAAGTAGAGAGCAAAACTGCACCCCAGTTTTTACCACATTCTTTCTCCCTCGGGGTTATTATACAACCTCTTCATTTCCTAGGTATTGAAGTGTTTGTCATTATGTATAAATGCACCGAACTATTTTCAATATTGGAGAATCGTTTTTATTCCCATATGCATAGGGTGCTTTTTGAACTTTACGAAAGGCGAGATGAGGCTTGGAAGGGATAGCTTTTTGTCTGGCACAACTTTATAGAAGATAAGTCTTAGTACCTCAAAAGACCTTTGTACGCTTTATTTTATGCCTTGTATTCAAATTTTTTAAGATTAAATCCTCCAAAACCCTTCATAAGGAGCACCTTCTTTCTGACTTTTGGTTTAATTCTACACACACACACACACAGGGTCTTTTTTCACACACTTACTGAGGACTTCGTTGTTATCTCCTTTGTGTGTGCTTCCTTAACCCTAATTTTAACAATAGACCGTCTATTGTTGAAACTTACGAGGACTTGAGAAATCTATTGAATTTCCTTCTGAGGACCTGAAATCCATTGTTTATGTCCTCAGTCTGACAGTCAAACAAACGCACACCTACACTCACAGACACAGACGTATACCCATCTACACCTACATGTGTCAAGCTATTTAAAAATAAATGAAATCTTTAATTCATACAGCATCGGACGCAACAAAGAACTTGGTCTTCTAAATCACTGCACTTTTCACGTAACACTTTAATTCTACCTTATGAATGTTATCACCTGTCAACCTCTGTGTATCATTTGACATGCAAAGCTGGAATATGGGGTTATATTTTTTCATCTGGCTTTAGCTTCAGGATAAGTGTTTTAGTTTGAAACGGTTGGAATATTATACTTTGAACGAAATGTCTTGAGAGATCATTCCATTATTTCCTTCTTTTTATTACTTTTTATTGTAAGGTTTGTCTGTAAACAAGGGCGTAGTTGTGGCCCAGACTGGAGATTCCAGATGGAACTGAAATGAAACATGAAAACCTCATGTCCCACAATTTTTTAACGGATGTATCTCTAGCAAACAGTTTATTTTACGGTGGATGGGCTACTAAAGCATGTCGATATTTAGGCTGAAAGGATGATTGTTTTATGTATAACCTCATTTCATTGTTAAGAGCCTTACGATGCTATGTACATAGTACTTATGCTGATGTATTACGAGCTTGCCATATCTCACCGTTGCAACATTTTACACAAATTGATGACACACAAACTTACCAGAGCTGTTCAGTGCAACATTTTGCAGGTAAATGATGCATTTTACCTCATTACTTATAGTCAATTTAAAATTCTTCAGCAACTAGATAAATCCGTCACTTAACGGATCTCAGCAGTTTTACATTTTTCAGAATAAATGATGGATTAATAAGTCATCAGAAGTCATCAGAAAAAATAATCCAAAAATGACGAATTACTCACCACCGATCTTGCCTGAATCGATTCATCATTTTACTCAAAATGAAAATAAATAAGTGAACAACTCATTCTTTGGTTTAAAATACTTAGGGTAGAAGAGGGACGTATTTCATAATTTGACAGCAACATAGCCCATTTTGGTTCAATTCCAAAAGTTTAAGGAATGTATCTATGCATGGGTGTGAGTGTGTGTATGCATTTGTGCTTGTGACCCTTGGCTGTGTAAACACGATATCTCAAGATGGCAATGATGGATGCTCCTCATACTTGGAGTATAGAATTAGCATTTTTAGGAGAAGAACCCTACTCTCTTGGTAGAGGTCAAAGGTCATGTGAGGTCAACAGAAGTCTTAGCCGAAGGCATTACAAACACGATATTTCCAGGTATGAAGCATGAATGCTTTTCATAGTTAGCATGTGGATGGGTTATAGTCAGAAAATGAACTCTATTGGTAATTGGTCGGTTCAAAGGTTATCTGAGGCACCGGAGGTAAACCTACAAAATTCTTAAAAACTGCTTGTAAACACGATATCTCAAGATACCAGTGTGGACACTTTTCATACTTGGTAAATACTGTATCATGTTGAGATTGAGAATCCCATCATTTTCAGTGGAGGTAAGAGGTCATCAGAGGTCAAGAAGAGAAAACTTGGAAAAAGCACCATATTTCCAAGACAGGGCAGGGATAATGGATACTTTTCATATTTGGTATATACAGTAGATGTGTCACTTTAAGAAAAAGAAAACCCCATGGGATTGTTGAAGGTCGAAGGTCATATGTGGTCATAAGAGGTAAAACTGCAAAAAACCTCGTGAACTAAATAGACAGTGGGTTTCCCGTCCAAATTGCGTTCGTCGTTTCGTGACCAGGGAAAAGTTAGGGTTGAAGTTTTGTACTATTCTTAAGATAAAATTGTAGAAAACAACATTTATTTTTTCACAAGCGTAACTGTTACAGTAATTATTTTAAATTGCATTACCTAATTATGAACACGTTTAAAGGTTGCTGCGTGACTACAGAATGGTCCCTTCCAAGACACGTACTGTTTTTCATATTTTGTTGTTCACTTTTTGGTGGGGTTCAAAGGTCATGCGAAGTCAGAAGAGGTCAAAATGCGAAAACATCAAAAAAGATATAGTCAAAAGTATAAATGTGGAGGATGAACCTCAGTACAAGAAAGCAACCACTTTCGGCAAGGAATCACTAAGTCTTTGAGCTTTCCAGTTTGTTGTTAAATCCACCCGCCAAAGCTGAAAACTAGAGATTTTAGCAAGTCAAGTTTCACAAGTGAAAGTCAAGTCACAAGTCATTTTCTCATATCTAAGTCAAGCCGCAAATCAATTCTTGAATTTGCAGGTCAAGTCATAACTCACAAAAATAGTGGCTCAATTCCGACTCCATTTCACGTCACATGACTCGAGTCCACAACTCTGCCGAACACAAATGAAGTATTCCCGAAGGGTTGAGATACTTCCCAAAAAGGAGATCAAGCTGAACGTGACCAAGCAATCAGCCTTCCGGTCTGTAAAACATGGATCTGTCTACACCACTCCTCCTTGACAGAGTAGCTTGCGAGCTGCCTTTTTAAAGTCCCTTCTACTAACTGCCCAACTCAAAGAGATTCTGCTCGTTCCCCGACTTATCTTGACCGAACTGTCAACATTATACCAAATCTTAAGTCTGTCATGTATGACCCGTTCTTCCTATTTTCTTAAAGCCCCTTGGTTGGATGCCAGAGGGGCTAAACTAAACGTTACTCCCAAGGGGGTTCTGCTGCTCTAAGGAGATACTTCCCCCCGATGGGACATTATGACTTAACGTGGCCCGTTTCAGCCGTCAAACTTTAACATCATGCTTGACACCCTTCCAGATTGGCTGAAAAGAACATTGCTTTGCAGTGGTGAGAGCAGGAACTGACTACCATGGTTTCAAACCATATTGGAATCCACAGCTTGTACCTTTACTAAATGTGCTTATACAATACCCACACTTATCGTATATGAACGCATGTAAGAAACCCAAGTTATTACCATCATTTAAACCCATACTGGGCCCATATTGGGCCCATGTTAGAATCACATGTAAATGTTCCCATTGGGGCCCTCACATAGTTATTACCATCATTTAAACCCATACTGGGCCCATATTGGGCCCATGTTAGAATCACATGTAAATGTTCCCATTGGGGCCCTCACATATTCTTTATTGAACCCGTACAGGCAATCCATATTATTAATCCCTTTATTTTAACCCATTCCATGTTCATATTGATAGCGTGTTGGAATCTACCGCTCATCCTATCCAATTTCCATGTGAAACACACGTTACTTCTGTATTGGAGACACTGAGGCTACCTATGTTGATTCCATCATTTTAACCTAATATTAGCTCATATTGGATCATTTGCTTGTGTCATATAAAGTGTACTTGTGTAATCGGTATTTATTCTATTTTGGCCCTACAACTAACTAACTCGTTTTAGTAAGCCCATTTTTAACTCATATTGAGTTCGGAAGATGAAACCATGTTGGAAGCCAATGCACATCGCATGTACGTCAGCCTGTTTGAAACCTACCTTTATTCTATATTGAACCCACGATTTACACAAATAGTAACTTAGCCTAAACAGGTCACTTTAGCCTAAACAGTCTCTTTAGCCTAAACAGGTCTTATGTTGGATCAATGTTGGAATCAGATGCTCATTCCACGTAAGTGGGACTATGTGAAACCAGCAATCCATGTTTGTCCCATCATTTTTGCAAGTGTTCATCCCGTCGATGTTCCATTTTTTGGCCTAAGTTGGAATCCCACATTTATCACATTTTGGATTTGTGCACGTAATTCCCATTCAAACATATAAACATAGGACCGATACGATTTTTAAGTAGATGACCCATTCAGCCATTATGTCTCTTCTGTTAAAACACGGCAAAATTCTACACTGTCCTGTGTGGGTTTTGTATGGTTTGCCAATGTCTATCTCTCCCACATGCTTAAGCACATGCGAGGCGAACGTAAATGTGTTGGATGTTATTTTACTATGTTGATGTAAAAGTGCTGCATAATTGTACTTTAACAGCATCACCATCAAATGTAATTCGCCGTTAAAATACTAGACTAGAGACATGATGTACGTATTTAATGCAGTTTGTAAAAGATGTGCTCTTAAAAAGACATAGAACATGAGTCAAATGGCGAGTGAAGGATTCGAAAAGGCCGCTTAGAGAACACTTATTATATTGGTGATAAGTCTACATCACATCTTTTCCCTGGGAATAGTTCGTCGCGACTATCTTAGCTAAACTGACAATTGAGCCTTTGGCAATCACCCCCGCACTGTATTATGTGCAGATACACCCAAAGTTGAATCAATACACACATTACATTTGGAAAACGTGTTTGATGGCTTCGCCAGCACAGATTTAAAGCTTTAAATTTGACTTTTTGTTTTTTGCTTTTGAAGGGGAACGGAATTTCGATGAGTGTTAAAAATGGATTAGAAATTATCAGTCAGGGATAATAGGAAATCCGCAGTGCCAAATTGTATGATATTAACCATGAGATCCTAATCGTTGGACAAAAAGATCCTGAAAAGACGTAAAACCTATTTTGTTCACCAGAAATTGTTTAGCTTCAGCATTTAAATGGCCAATATATTTGGTTAGGAAGACGTAATCAAGCATTTCAATATATAGTACAATGGCCTAAATGCCTAATATAGAATTAGAACCGAAGCTCATGCTCACAGGTGCTTCCTAGAAAAAAAAACTTCCAGGCTGGTTGGATATTATATCTGAAGCCGTTATTAAATTTCAGTTACTCAACACTTTTTCAGTTTTTGTTTTGTTTTGGCATTGTTTCCATCACGATACAATTAATCTTAATAGTTAGAACAAATTCCGTTAAAAAACGTAGACATTCTACAGAAGGGTTCCACTTACTTTCAGTTGGGAATGATTTACATAGATTATTAATTATTGATTAAAGTCCGTACCAAATATTTTGTAATTCGTGCTTTTCATTTATGAGTTATCATGTTTGATCTCGACATCTTTTGGCAGAAATGAAGTTTGTTTTCAGATATACTCAGTGAAGGAATACCCATTATACTGCTTTGGTTTTAAGCCTGGGGGCCAAGAAGGGCAAGGGGCCTGCCACTTTAAAAAACTCTGTAAAGAGAAAAACATGTCTCGTACAGCAAACAGTTGCATAAAGTGCTGTAATTAGTGTAGAGTTTTTACGTGAGGGGTGACCTGTCAGCTGTGTTCGGTTGCAGTGGTATAATAGAGGCCGCGATTGCTGGGAAATCAGGCGACTGAGGCTTTTATCAGGGAATGGACGTTATTTAACGAGGGCCTTATTAACTCTCAGCCTGGAGCACGGGTTTTGGCCATTCCGCCAGCTAACCAACGCAACGTTAATCTCATCATCTTGTGTTAAGTGAATTGAAACGTTTTCGTTTTCTTATGTTTTGTTGACAAGAAAATGTTCACTTACTAATGTCTACTGGGTAAAAAGTTGAATTCTTCATATTGAAAGAACCTATATTGCAGTGATAATTTCAGGTAACAGACATTTTCTACCGCACCATTCTTAGCCTCAGCTAATACTAAACGTAACTTCAGATATCAAAGCTGTGGCACATATGTAGGTGATTAAGATACATTTCATTCTTTTAGAATGAAAGAAAGCTCTTTACTTATTGTTGGTTCGTAAATCATAGAGAGATAACAGTTTTCATGGCAGTGGTGTAAGAGTAACTCTTTTGTGTCACAATTTGAAACGTTATCAGGGTGGTATTGCTGTCTATGAGTTTTTAACAGAAAGGTACCAGATGTTTTCAGTAATTTCTTCGAGATGCGTCTTTACATCGAAATCGGTCACAAATTGTGGGTAGCCCTTTTAAAGACTATCATTCGTCTCAAAACTGTGTCTTTACTTCTATACATTTACAGCATTCTCTCCGTTCAGCGTATGTCATTAATCTTTGCCCTATTCGGCAAATGCTTCAATTTGTCAAAAGAAAATTGTAATCTTTTCCTTACACCTTGCTGGTTGCGACATTGTCTTTTACGTTTCTGTAATGCTTAGTCCTATCTTCGTTTGCCGTTTGCTTACTTTACCTTTCACTTTTCTGTAATCTGTTAAGTTTTCTTCTGTACTGTCGTAGAGGTGTCTCTTTCCATAAACTTCGCAAAGCTTCTTATAGACTTTTTCGTGTTTGTGTTTACTGCAAATTTCAGTTGTGGCCGATCTGGCCACTAAACACTTGAAGAACTGAAACTTAACCTGCAACTTTATTATGAAAGTGCTTTTCTTCGTGTTACTTTGTTACACCAAATCCTTGAGCGACAGTACTTCCACAACTGCTGAAAAATTTTCTAATATGATTAGCCAAGCTGACAACTTAGTTTGGTTAGAGAATATTGGAAACATTTGACATAGAGTGAGAAATGTTTGCATTCTTGGACAAGCGGAAATGAAAAAGAACTGGCGGATGTTGAATTTGGGTAGCTTCCTGGTCTTGTCAAATCCATGAACTGGAAAGTTAATAGGTAATGTAATTTGTAATACATGGAGGGGCTGCATTTCATGTATGTATTAGTAGATAGCCACTTGTAAGTTTTGATCCAACACCCAATGTCTATTTGAACATAAAGAGACGTCAAATTGCAAAAGATTACGATGAATACAGCCTTAAGCACAATGACTGACACATCATAGCTGAAGTTAGTTATGGTTCAACGAATTACTTTCCATCGCAGATAAATCACGATATCACCTGCAGGAGGGAAATAAATCACTCACTGTACAATTCATTCCCTGGATTCATCACTTTCGCTACGGTTTCTGGTCTCTGACAGACAATTTAGGGTGTAATTGGCGTGCACCAATCGAAAAAAGCTACATTCGGTAGAAATCTTGTGTCTTGAATCTTGAGTTTTCAGAGAAAAGGTAAAGCCTTGCAACTTTAAAACACGGAGGGTATCCTTGGAGTTGCAAATTTTACCTCCCTAAACTTCATTGTATATTTTGTCATTTCAGTAATGAAATATTACAACATATCGAATAACAAACAGTAACGGGCTAAAATCCTTTGTAGGCAATATGATGACTGAAGTTTGACCTAATACACCATAATTTACGCCTTCACTAGTTTTCATGCCCAGGTATCTACTCCCCACTTTGGAACTTGATCAAAATTACTGTTTAGGAGGATTTCGCGGAACACTTTTCGGCTTACTTAAGGCCAATTCGACCAATGACCTACATTTAACCTTTAACGTGCACCTCTGGTAACTAGTAGAACAACCCTTCAATATTTCACCATTCTCTATATGGCATGTGGATTACTTTCCTAAAACACCGATAAGCAAATAATGGCTTGAACGTTTTTACGTTATGTGACCTTTGACCTACGACGTTAGCAATGACTCAAGTTTTATGGTCAACGTCTTACCCACCAAATTGAATTTGATTGACCTACGGTTGAGAATGGATCACCACAAAACTCTTTGCCTCAACACACACACACAATCGGATGTTCAGAAACCATAGGAGATCAATTGTATCGGCAATAATCCAGAGTTCTCAGTTCCTAGAAAAAGGGGAAATCAAAGCTTTTTTGACACCATAACCTTAGATGCATGACTTTCTTCTTTCTTTGGAAGGACAGCTAAAAAGGGACTGACTCTAATAAATTGTTATTATAAGGGAGGTACTTTAATTTACCACAACTCACGTCTTTACAGAACTGCATATAATAGTATATAAGAGTATCCTTTATCAATGGAAGAACTTTCAAAATTCCTTGGGCAAGACATTTACTCATCCAGGGAAGTTTTGACAAACTTTGTTTGTCACACCTTTCCTGGAAGAGTAAGTGCATGATTCTTTATATCTTACGATGTGAGCTTCAAAGCGATACCTACACCAGGGAGCTCTCTCACAGCTCCCTGCCTACACCAATAAGTGTGCCAAAACGATCATTCAAATCGTCCCAGGATAATTAAAGCGGGAAGGGTCACCTCCGAATGACAACTAAAACTTTTACAATATCGACTCTGAAATTGTCATTGGTGGAACCACTTTCGACTGGAAGAAACGATGCTCTCTTTGGATCAACCAGGGACTGTTTGTATATTACAAATTTAAATATAGATAGGAATAAACATGGACTAGAAATATGCATGCTATATGACTAGATAAGAACAAAGTTTGTGCAGTTTAATGACCACAGTGTGTTGGAGCATATCATCGTTTGCCAATTGGTCAGAATGGCAGTACCCACTGCTGATCAAACTTGTCTACCAATAGTGGTCAAAGGGTAACGTCCATCGCTGGTCAACCTGTTTATACACGAGGACCACCGCAAAGTTGATAATAACAGGAAACATTTTATCAGTGTATTTACTTTCTCAAGCGTAACCCTAGCTCTAATATTTATAAATGCAAAACGATAAATTCGAAACCTCCTGAGATAGTATCCTAATAACTACGCCTTTCAGATTTGGAGCCAGCACTGACAATCCACTCTTACACTCGTCCTAACAGATTTTCTCTGCCGCCCTGTGTATGCTTACCATTTTCAAGCTTTATTATACTTTGAATTAAAATTCCTAATATACCTTGGTATACCTAATATATCTTGGTACACGTAATGGCTCATTAACTTGTGGAAGATCAGCATATATTACTATAAATGACTCCAGCTAAAACACCGGTGCCTTTTTATGTGTTTCGGATGGCATTGTTTTTTCCCCAAATGTAAACACATTAAAGTTTACAGTATCCACCAGAAGAAATCATCTCTGATAAATCTGGATATCAGTTATAATCTCATGAAGACAATATGACTGCTCGGACATCCACCCCTTGAAGGCATGTCTGCTCTGACATATTCATTCAGTCAATTTCTTGACTAATAACTGCCGTCAGCAATCTTCTTTTGGCAGCCCCTCAACATAATTGACAAAATTGCTTCGAATAAATCCAAAACATAATAACTTTGTCTCAGTTGTCTTTAAGGTGGCGTGATTTCGATGCAAAGCAAGATCTTGGCGTATTTGTGCGTGATGTTAACGAAAATATAATTTCGATTGAAAGTATCCTGTCATTATTAAAACTGTATTCAAGCTACTAAAGGCAAACTGAGATTGAGTAAGAACGTTTTGTTGGAACTATTGTGACATAAACACGTATCACACTTTGTTATAGTCGTCGGATTTAGCTGTCACATTTGTGTTTTATATATACATTAGAATGAAATATTTATGTTGATCCTTCCACTCCCAGATTTCTTTGAAATATAAAAAATGATGCCTAAACCATTGCAAAGGTGAGCCAATAAGAGGGTGAACTTTACTTCCAGCACTTGATGGTAGGAGTTCTACATGCGGAATCCATGACAACAAAACTTCTACAAAAACTTACATAATTCGAAATTACTGATGCTTTTGACAATGAAAACCTTCTTTCACTTAAGCTCAATAAAAATTCTTCCTGTATCCGTTTTGATATTTAACACCTATTAATTTGTACCAAAACTTGAGCTTTCTAGAATTGACAAAAGCAACATTTTGTCTCTGTTAGAAAGCTATGATGTAATTTCATTTTTCTCCCTATTGTACTTTTGATCTTTAGAGATAGGATTGGCACGTTTTGCCCCTATTTCTTATCATTTGAAATAAAAGGACCTACGATCAATGTTCATTTCTATAGTACGAATGTCATCATTCCGTGTGCCATCTGAACGTCAATAAGTATCCGTATTGAGGTTTCGGGCATCCATGTAATTCAAGACGTTTACAGTTGATCGATCACTGTCAAAATGTCAGTTGGACATTCAGATTTAAGCCAAAATCATTAAATGTTTTTTCGTATATTGTACAGATGAGAACGCGTCATGGGACAAAAGTTATTGTAATATAGGTACTCATTCGTTGGTGAATGCTGATGCATTATTGAAACTTTGTTTATGGACATTTTTGTACATGTTGCTTGTAGTTTAGTTTGCAAAACTCGGTTAACTGACTTTTGAATCCAGCGCACGAGATTTATTGAGGTTGTAAACAGTTAGAAAGTTCCCATTTTGAGGAGAATCTAGTTTTCCCCAAATCTGAAGAAAAATTGGTCATGGAGCAGCCATTTTGCCAATCGTTCCCCTATGCAAAGTTTATCTGGAGCCCCCATGCAAAGTTTATCTGTCTAATATTATGAAATTAAAAAGTATCCTGTAATTGCGTTGCCATAGACTCCGAAAAGCTACGTTCTTATTGGTAGTTCACCACGCAGTTTATAAGAAAAACGCAAATTCTTGAGTGGTCTTCGTTCTTACTACTCATTGTCTATCTAAGACTAGAAAGCCTATATAGGGAATTGCCTATGTTTTGCCTCATTCGAAAAAACTTTGGTTTTCTCATGAATGTGAGAATGTCCCTGACTGATCACTGACTTGCGCCAAGTTCTGAAAGTTATCTGAGATAAAACAACATCATTCCTAATCGATCGTCATATTTAGGATTGCAAATCTTGTGACTGCAATGGTTCGTATTTCATTCCTCAAACGTCAGGATCTTCTTCAAAATAAAACAGAATGAATGCTATCGAAGTAAATATATGTCATTCGGATCGACTAGGCCATCATTATTATGTTACATATTCCGCACCATGTAACTTAATCCTGTTTTTTATTTGGTCTTCAAATTTATCTCAGGTATATCCTATAGACCTTATTTTGAACGATGAGAAAAGGAACATGAACTTCTTTAAATTTTCACTCGAGCATAATCATATGATAAGGACATACTATTTCAAAGTATCAGGTGAAACAAAACAGAAAAAGCATTACAAATAACGAAACCAGTTTCCCGCGATAATTGATGAGGAAGTACAGAATGAAGACACGGTTGCTTAAAGCCGTGAAACTCTACACTCCCAACAAAAGGTAGTCTCATGGGAAGGAGAGAGTGAGATTCAGAAAAGTACTTTCCGGCATCTTCTTACTGATGAGAAGAAATTTATAATCGAAATTATCTCATGTTGCAGTATTTCCAGCTGGCAACATACCGGAACATCTCCTTTGAGAGAATTACTGGAGCGAAGGGATTATCGTGATCACCCCTTTTTCTTCCTTTATGAGGATCACTGCACCAGTTAAAATCAAAATTCCATGCTTTTTATTGACTGGATGCTTGAATAAAATGCATTTATCGACAAGGAAGTCATTGATTCTCGAAAGAAGTTTACATGTCGGATATCTAGTAAAGTAACTGAGAAGTCCTGAAAATCTGATCATACATTAAAATTAAGATAGTCGATATCTAGATATAAAATGGCCAATCTCTTTAATGAAAGATCAATATGTAATAATTCAGCCAATTTTGATGCACAGGAAGGTTGTCGTGATGAGTGTTACGTCACATGAAAAACGTGGAAGTACTTTTGTGACTGATATGTTGATCACGAAATAGTGTATAAATGTTTCATATGTAGATAAGCATCCTTTTTTTCGTACAAAGAAGGCCTCAGATCAGATTGGGAATGAATGAAAAGCAAACTCTGTGACCCATAAATGTTGATAATAGATGAATAATGAGAAAAACCGTTGCCCTTTTCATAGTTTTGCCACATTTTGTGCAGATTCTCTTTTAAACGAAGAGGGTACTTTCAATGATTTGGAGATGGATCCCTAATTAATGTAGGTTTTATCGTCAATAGTTCTTTTACCTTGTCTAGCCAATATAGACGACAACACTAGAACGCTTTAATGGTGATGCTCGAAGACTGAGTTTTGAAGTAAAAGCAAGAGAGACCTGAAATTTTGGGAGCTCGTCCTAGGCTGCTTTTAGGTGATATAAATGTTAGACCTAAATTGTATATGAAACTTCTTGCTTGTCATAAAAGGCATCTTTGAAGGAAATCCATGAAAAAAGCCTCTTTCACTCATAGCAACAAAGCTTGAGAGCAGCCCGTTACTTTCTCATGATGACGTATGTGGGTACAAAATTATACTCCTGTGAGATGGGGAAACTAACAAGTACACAGTTATTGATTTATATAACCCTGAAAGTCTTTACAGCATCCTAGGCTTCAAACGATAAAGAGCCTTATCTGTGTAGCCAGGCACTTTGCATTAAATCAGTTAATTGGTATTACGGGCACGGTGATGTTCATTGAAGTATTTAGCGACCATCTGAATTGGACAATTTCCTGAGTCGACAACCAGAAACCCTTTTGAGCATCTCCTATTTGGAAATATAGCGAACAGCCATGTCAAACAAACAAATTGGGGGCACCTAAAATTTGCTGTCCCAATATTATGGACATTGCGTAACGCTTATTGCTTAACCTCAAATTAACTATGTTTATGAAGATATATTATCGCATCCAACATGCTTCAAACATACTAACTGATTAAAAATTAAGGTAATTGGTGTCATATTTTAAGCTGTCTATCTAATTGATACATTACTACTTGTTTTTCCTCTATTTTGTCATGAAATCTTGTATTCATCTGTGTGAAAATTGCTTGCTTGCTGCTGCATTTGGCATACAGTGTGTGAGCTGAATCAATTTTAAAGTGGTTCAGTATGTTTCAAAGGCTTTTTCGTTGTGCATTTAGTGTTGCCAGTCTACTTTCAGCTGTGAAGAAATTCACAGGAACACACATAGGGACCGAACTGCCGAAGTGAAGTATTACTTAGGAGGGTTTCTTACAAGTACGATTTGCCGAAAGGAATACCAACTTTATTCTGAGGAATTAAATGATCTCAACTCGTCTGCATGACAAACGCTTATAGCCGCCCATTTTGAAAAAGATGGTAAGAGGGAAACCACTTGGTATTATATCCCATTGAGAAAAGACAGAGTTGTAGCATTTTTGCGTATCAACCAGAAGCAATTAGGTTCGATCTCCGAACTGTGTTCACTTTACTTTGTCAAAGGGGGGACTGCTCGTACAAGCTATCTGCTTTTTTAGTCCTCCCCCACCTCCATGTTCAAGTTATTGTTTCATTTTGTACAGATTTTGTACAGATGTGGAAATAAACTCAACTCAACTCAACTCAACTCAACTCAACTAGTCTTGTTCAAAACATTCGCACGCTTAAATATCTCACAGTTTGATTTAATGAAAGTACATGTCAACCCAAGTGGCCTATCTATAACTGAGAGGCTAGATAACTGTGAAGTAGATAGGAAAGAAACTCCCTTTGGTTCCTACAATAAACTCTGTTCAACTGTAGCACCACGTTCTTAAGCTTGATTATCCCCTGAAGTGACAATCGTAAAAACCTCTCAACTCACAACCATTCTGATTACTTGGCATCGATAAGTAGCAAGCCTTGAAGAGCTTATTTTTCTTTTTCGACAGCCGTAGTATTTTTCAATCAAAGTTGAATTTGACTTTTTTCAACCATAAATCGTGTAATTTTTTTTTTCTGTTAATGTTTCGAATTCCAAGTTCAACTTAATTATTATTAGCAAGAATACGTTATTTTATCATTTATGTAATATCTATACTCACTGAAGTAATGTTTTTACATTACGTTCACCTCGCATGCAGACAAATTAGCTGTTAAAGTTTGTTCCTATCTGTGGTTTTGTCACCAGGAATACCTTTTAAGCAATGATAGTTTAAGTAAAGTTAACTTTGCATGTGAACAACTTAATAAAAGAATTCTAGTTTAATTTATATTCATTTACCATTTGCAGTATTTTAGATATAAGGCATTGATATTATCTCATTTGTTCATAAAAGGGAACTTTGTAAGCATTGATAGAGTCATAAGCTGATAATGATAGACTGCGTTTTGCTTTCCTTTAAAATTTAAAACGAACAGTCTTGTCAAATATCTGATCCGTTCGTTATGATGGAATATGTTAGAGGATTACAAATTTCATCTAACGTTACGGTGAGGTCACAACTGTGTCTTATGCAGGGTCAAAGTAATCATAGATTGCAAAAGTAAGGAAAGGGAAAAATTATTTAATCAGCGTTTACAATCAGAAGGAATTTACATCAACTTCAGGTACTCTATTCGACGAATTACTTTTTTACTTCCTAGCGGGAGGAATAAGAGTTATCAACAATATTTGTCACGAATATCTTAAGAGATGATGCATGCAGTAAAACGACCTTCACGTTACTTTCATAAGAACATTTACAGAACAAACACGTGGGTGACACTTTGGCAACAGCCCTTATTTTCAACAGCATATTGGTCACAGCTCATTCGTACTGTAGCTTATGGGTACTAAAGCCTATTGGGCCTGCAGTCGAATGGACCTTTTTGGTAGGTACACTCTGTAGGACCGTGACTGATGGGCTCCAGGATCAATGATACATTTTCTCCTAGAACTAATGGGATGTATACGCAGTAAGCTATAGGGGCAATATGTGTTGTACATCTCAATGTAGTCCCTTGTGTATCAATATCTTTACAACTTTGTAGTTCCTTAATTGTCCAAGCCATGGCATAATTTGACTCTCCCACAGGTTCTTTCTTGTACTCATCTCGTGAAACCTGCGTATCCAATTTTTATAGTGGCATCTATAGCGATAAGTCTACGGTTACCATTGGGGAATATTCACTTGGTTAAGAAAACTTATCACACATGTTTTTATTGTCAAATAGTGGTTATTTTAAAGACGATTTCATTCCATTGAGACTTTACTTACACACAATGGAAAGTGGATAGCTGACAGTTTGCTGTAGTTAGCAACGAAAGCTGTCTTTGAAGTGTAATTAGATGCCCTCAGAAGTGTTATTGGACACTAAATAACGACATCTTTGCTAGAGGGACGTGTAATTCAACCAGTTAATACGACATTTGAGTGTTGGCAGCGACTTACCGCACTAACATCCATCGTAACATCTATATGTAGGACATCTTGGATGAAGGGTAAACTGCTTGAAACCGGGAGCTTTTACCTGCTTATTAGCATCGGGTGCAAGCAAAGTGTAATGAGTTGTGACTATGTAGGCTACGGTATTGTGCTCCTCGCAGTTCTTTTGGTCCATGGAGCTATTACAATATAGCTCCATGGTTCTCCCAAGCGAAACGTGGGATTATGATGTTGTTTTGTGTTAGGATAAAAGTGTATAGAGAAGTTACAGTCAAACGAGACCTTTAAATTAGAGTATTTCCAAACCAATTACAAACATGTCAAGCATTGGAGCAGGCATGTCACGGAATAACAGAATTAAAAAGCAAAATAAATACGAAACAACTGATTTCATTTTTACTTAAAAATACCTGGGCTTTCCTTCCAAAGGACTTAACAAGACCCCTTCCCGTTTGGCAGTTTAACCCCCAATGAAACGTGGGCTAAAAACATACCATCTTTAACCTGGCGAATCTATTAAATGAATGCATAGACATTGCTTTGTGGCATGCATTTTATCCTGCATAAATCGGCATAGGCGTATGAGGCGGGGGCAGGGGGGCAGACTCCCCCCCCAAAAAAAATTCTGAGGTCGAAAATTCGGGCAGGAAACGGCAAAATTGGGGAACAGAATAAGTGAAATTCCGGCAGAGATGAAGTTAAAGTGAAAAGATTGCCAGAATTTTCTACTAAGTTCCCGAATTTTCGATCGAATGACCGAAAAATGTGCAAAAATTTTCGCGCGCTTCGAGCGCATGTAGTGGTTTGGTGATCTATTTTATGCACCTGAACTGCAACGAAATTCGGGCAACTTTTTGAGATTCGGGCAAAAAATTTGCTACCCCCCAAATTGGAAGAGTCTCGTACGCCTATGTAAATCTGTGGGATTCGGTTTCTATATACAGATAACGTCTTCATACCTACCTGAAAGCAATTTCAGGTTTCCGCTTTTAGTTTGATATAAATTCAGGAATACCTTTGCTTATAAATAGTAATTTAACTGCATTGTCAAGTAAAGCTTTCAATTTACTATATTACCCACACCTTTATAATATGTAAAAGGCCACATTTGTAGGTTTATCTCAGGGTCCTACGAGGAGTCTTTCATTTTCTCCAAAGGCAGTGAAATTGTAATGATCATATAAACTACAGTTTGCGCTTCTCATCAAACAGTCTCTTTTTTTATCTCAGCGGGGAATTTTTGTCACCTGATTTGGTTCCCCATTGTTACACATTTCTTTTACACTAGCCTTGCTCGTTGGGATCAAATTCTCGTGCTGAGTAGTTGAACCATGATAGCTTCTGTCTTTTCAATAAATCTATCATAGTCATTGCAAAAGTCTGTGAAATTTTCACACCGTGTTTAGGTAGTAACTCTCCGGGGATGTCCGTATCAGATAAATTTACACTGTACCGCGTTCACTCAGGGAGGTGATACCCTGGTTCACTTTACCTTTGTTGATAAATTGAATGTAGAATGAATCTGCATCTGTGTCAGGGGACAGGTCTGTTTATTGAAGTGTTTCGTATATAACATACAATGATATAAAAACGTAGAGGATAGCACACTAAAAGATATGTATCACGAGTTCCAGAATCTTGTAACGGATTACAAGCTTGGTTTGCCTAGCTACGTAGTTGGTACACAACGAATTTACCTTATTCGTTTGCATGTAAGAGCGCTGCTAGATACCTGGCAAATTATAAGTTTGCCTTTAAGGAATTTTGCAAGGGTAGTCGATAGGTCTTAAACGCTTTACTAACGTTTTGGTCACCTCAGATAAACTAGTAATAGGCCTCCGTGAATAGGTAACGAAATACAAAATCATGTGCACGAAGACAGTCGAGAACATTCTTAGCTTATAGAGGAGTGTGACAAATTCTATGGATTCTACCTCACTGACACTCAACACTGATGGAATTACACGATTCATACCACGGTTTCAGTCATATGTAATGGACTATATGACGAGTGATAACATTACCTGATCGCGTGTCTCTCTCAATGTCGTGATGTAAATATAATATTGCACTTTTAATAGAAATATCCCGTCACGGTCGACTTGGGTATCACATTAAGCCTTTGGTCTCAATAAACGGCCCCTGGGCTCTTTGCGTCCCGCGACCAAGGCAGTCCACTAAACTGCTTAACGGTTAGTCCTAGCACACAGGATTGATATAGGAAAGCAAACTATTAAATTATTTTGGCTACTATTACTTGCTAGAGTAAAAATTCTGGGGTAACCCAAACAATTGAAAACCCTTTGTGAAGTACCTTTACAAATACACAAAACAGTTAAAGGGTCTGTGGCATCCCCAAAACATATTTAAGAACATTCCTATAGTTCTGACATCAGCATCACTCTGATTGATCCGTCACTGATAAATCGTAAAAATAGTCTGGACCGGACAGCCATATGTACAGCCTGGGTAGATAAGGCCTTGAGCAATTTAAACTCAGTAACGGCTATTGTTGCTTTGTCTGGGAGGTGCATTAAATAGGTGGTTTTTGAAATTGGAGGAATGGAAGAAGTAAGCTAAGTTGGAGAATGTTTACTGTTTGAGATTGTCGTTTAATTACGTCCGATGTCTACAAAGTTCTTCAATACTTACACAATGGTAAATTATGGACACGAAAACATTTAATAACTGTTCGAATATTCTATTTATAGAAGTTGAAAAAGCTGTGAAGCAATAAAACTGTCCTATGAACCTGACATGATACTCCCATGTCGTTATATGAGGTTTGAGTTTAAATTTGTGTACACACGATCATGAGAAAGGGGTTCAGATGTGGTAGTCCCACCCTCACCCACTCCTCGAAAGCAATATCGATTTCAAGGCACTGACACCTTATTTTCGGGAAAAAATCCACGCCTTGATTTCCTTACCAGGCAAATTTGAGAGAAAATTCCGGCACTGTGAATCTATTGAGAAAAGTCTTTCCATATGCCCACTTTACTCTAGTGTTTGAGTGGTTTTGCTTATTACGTCGAGATAAAAGTAAGTTCTTTGCTACTTTCTCGAGTCTGTGTTATTTGATTTCTTTTTTGTGTCTGTATTTCTTGTTAACTTTTTTTTTATAAAGGTGGCCTGCTTTGCACATTCAAGCATTTTGCTTTTTCCAGGCTTCCTCCACCGCTTTTTGTAAATTTATATGTCTGCATTTTTTATGATGTTTGTGGAAAATAAATGAAATGAAATGAACCAAGCGATAAATGATTCGGTTCAGTGACACATTTCAATTATTGAGATTACCCTTGTCGTTCCTTGTCGTCGACGAAGCCTATAATCGTGTAAACGTATCTTAACCTTTCGTTATTCTATTATACATATGTACCTTTCATCTATACAGTTGTATTGATAATATGGCACACATCATTGCTCACAAAGTAAGACTTATGGTCATGGAAAAGGATACGATTGTATACGAGATAATCGTACAGTAACTGGTAGCATGACATGAAGTTATCGTGAAATTTGAAGATCATTAAGGTTTTATATTACACTTTTAATGTTGTAAGGCTAGACAATTAGTCTTCTCGAAATATTTCAACTGTGTAAAGTTTATCGAATGTACTTTCTGGGGGCTTTTGTTTCAACTCTTGGCAAGAATGATGTTAACATGTACGGCTGGATCCTTTCAATATAATTTGTGTGTCATATCTTCACCCTTGATTCACTCTTAAATTCTTGAAAAAATGCGTCATGCTCAAGCTGGTGTTCGAAAAAGGTTGTAGACCTATTTGAAAGTCAGAGGCATAGCCACTCGACAGGTTAAATCAAAAGATTACGTATTTGTCGGGCGATAGAGCCTACAGTAGCCTAATTGGGAAACCAATTCTCGGGTCATACAGGTTGGTACGATACAATCCATGTTGTTCGTGCACAAAACTGGGACAGGGGACCATGACCTTAGTCGGAAAAAATTAATGGGTAAGATAAAGAACGTAACCCCCTACAGTTTACCTTTTTTTTGGCCTTAAGGAGGGACGATTTCCTGGAAGGAACCTGAAATTTTCAGCGTGCTGTAGAGTTTCAATGTTACACTTTTTCCATTTCGGCCGTAGTCTTAATAGTGTAACTCCCTTATCAAGTATACCCCACTGGTAGCCTACACAGTTTTCTATAAAAGGTTGGAAACTTCATTGTTATTCCCCTAGTTGTTCCTTGTGCTTGTCTTATGGTACAGGGTAAGCTTTAACGACTGAACAAGGAACATGCCATACAGCCTGCTACGTAGGCATGTGTTATCCCCGATAGAGGGAAGCCACGAATTCTTGACCCTCAAACACGTGACTTTTCGCCTGCATTGTAAGGTAGGAAACCTTCAATAAGTTAGTAGGAAAACTATTTGTAGGTTAAAAGGGCAAATACTTTACACTACATAATATCCCCGATTTAGCCAACAGTACCGTCATGTGGTTCATAAATTTTGGGTCTAAATGAGGGCAGATTGTTCTGTGTGTCCCTCCAAAATTTGGGCGCGCTCCATACTCTGCAACTTTTCAAGTCTGATTTTCCGACATAATATTACGTTAGCACTAAACACGACAAAGCAAGTTTGTATATTGTGCGACATATGTTATGAGAGTCATGATATGACAGTCATGCTATGACGTCAAACAGATATATGGTCTTGACTGGTCAAACCTTGTTTACAACATCATCGTCGTCGTCGTCATCATCATCATTATTATTCATTATTATTGAAACGGCACTTATAGCGCAAATATTATAAACATTCAAATTCGCTTTACAGAAAAAAAGACAAGATAAACGAAATGTAAAACAAGCTAAAGTATAAAATGCTAAGAATACTCTGTACGAAAAAATTTAAAAAGTTTACTTTTAAAGAATTAAAGCATAGGCGTAGGAAGCGGGGGCTCAGTGGAGGGGGGCTTTAGCCTGAGCGAAATGTAAAACAAGCTAAAGTATAAAATGCTCAGAATACTCTGTACGAAAAAAATTAAAAAGTTTACTCTTAAAGAATTAAAGCATAGGCGTAGGAAGGGGAGGCTCAGTGGAGGGGGGCTTTAGCCTGAGGACCCTCAAATACACAAAACTTTTCCAAAGGGGAGGGGGAACTCCCAGTCTCGAAAAAGTTTTTTACGCCTATGTTAAAGTTTGTACAGTACTTCTGATGTCAGATGATTGTAAGAAATTTCATAAATAAGGAGCTGCATAACTGAAAGTTCTAGTGGCGAAATTTGAAGTTTTGACTTTTTTTGGCTTTAAGAAGAAACTGGGAAGAGGAGCGTAACGTGCGTGACGGAGAATAAACGGAGATCAATTGACTGAGATAAGATGGGGCAAGATGGTAAATACATTTAAAAGTAAGAAACAAACGCTTAAAAGTAATGCGTTGTTTGACAGGAAGCCAGTGCAAATTATAAAGTATAGGTGAAATGTGGCTGTATTTCCAAGTACCCGTTACGACCGTTCAGCTGCGTTTTGAACCTTTTGAAGATGAAATATGATGCCAAGTTAAAATACAAGGCATTACAATAGTCTAAGTGAGATGTAAACAAGGCATGAACAAGAGAATTACAGGAGCATCATCTACATATTTATTGATATGCCAAAGCCCACGGATGCTAAACGAAGTTTTTTGCAGACATTTGCAATGTGCAATTCAAGTGAGATATTCTTGTGACTAAGCGCGTACCCTACTCAGGACTTTTATTTAGGACACCTTTCAGCCCCCCCCCCCTCCGTCGGAGAAGCTTGATTCTGGAGCTACCCTGTCCCAGCATGGACCCCTAGACATTCAAAGTTTCTCGCCTTCTCACAGCTTTAAGCTCGCAATACTGAAGTCGAACACACATGTCCCAAGGCCAAGGACTTAACCGAGCCCACATCCCACACCCCGAGATAGAGGCCAAGGCAAGCCTACCATATATGAAATTTCTAAAGCTCTAGCCAAACCTTTTCAGTTTGTGTTATAGCCTGTATAACAAGGGGGGCCAGGATTTGCCCTGCGTAGCAGGTAGCTTCCTCAACAAGAGGATGGAGGTAGAAACCGTTTACCACAGTAGTCCCGAATATGGCTAGTATAATGGTTACTACAATATTTTACCAAACCGTACCCAATATCTGTATGACGTATTATACTTGAAATCGCACTCATTCCGTTTTTACATAGGCCTACAGAAGTTACTTAGCTTTTCTTAAATGCACGAATCATGCACGAGCATTGATCGTGATCGTGTTTTCAAATGATTTGTAAAAAAAGAACAATGACATTTATAAATACTTATTTTGGGACAGGGGGTCAGGATTTGCCACGGGGTGGTTCTTACAGAGGAGCACTGTTATGGGATTAAAGCTGCACACGTGACTAGGGCTGAGGTCAGAAAAAATTTTCATTCCACACACCCGACTTGACGACATTGCAGAATTCTTTCTTTTTTTTGGGGGGGGGGGGGAGCTCAAGTTTCTCACTCCTCCACGATGCGTGCTAGGTACCCAGAGAAAAAATTGGCATTTCGAAGCATTAGAATGCAGGGACTCATAAGACACGAATATATATCTTATGTATGTGGGATTACTAGCCTATGGGAGAAAATTGGGTATGATAGCAAGAAGGCAATCGTTTTGAGGAAAAGCTGGAAGAGCCTAATTGCGTCGAATGCCCATGAAAGGACGAAGCGCCCAGTGGCCCGCCTAAGGCTCCTACTGGATTCCGTGTGGTCATCCCGGAAGCCCCCAGAAAAGTATCTACAAAGCTGTGGTTAGTTATAACAAAACTATACAAATGGCACACGAATGGCATTGTATGTGAACTTAATAAACCTTAAAATCACAATTTGGCCATTTTTGTTTTATAAAAGCTTAAGGTAGACTACAGGCCGGTCGACTTCATGATGCCGTGGGTTTGAGGATGAGAGGATGGATGATGGTACGAGTATTGTAATAATTCCACTCAAGCTGTCCTGCATGAACCTACGGGAAGTAATAATAAGCGGAGAGCCCCCCTCCCCATTATTTTTTAGGACAATTGAGTTTAAGTTGCATTGATCAGTTTTACATTGGAACAGGAATTGTCCGGCGTACACCAAGGCATCCAAGGTGGTTGAGCCCAGATATCGAAGGGGGGGGGGTGGTCAGGGGTACAAAAAACAACGACAGATAACAAAACACTCTTCAAAGCGTAATACGCCGAGAAAACTTGGGAATTGTGTTGAAGAAGTTGCTTTCAATATAAGCAAAAACAGATGAATCGTCGGTACGACTGACCACCAATTGAGATTCCAGTATGACGCCTTGGAGAAATTGCTGAAATACCAGACAGTTGCCAGGGTTGACGACAGGGGCATGGTCCTCTGCCCCTCTTCCACAGGAGCCCCTGACAATTTTGACATCCTATACAACCTTGGATGCAGTAAATCACACTCTAAAGCAAACATTTTTCACTCAGTCTGTGATAAAAAAATGGCATACAGTTGTGATGGGCTAACGTTATTTTAAGGATAGATTTTTGGCTCGTCAACGTATTCTCATATTCCCCAGAAGGTTGCTAGACCTTCCACAACGGGCGTGGGGTGATGTGAAACCACCCTGTCCTCCTCTCTGAGAGCACCGTCCTCCTGTGATACAACCTCTGTAATACATCGATTCAATATCACGACAGTTCTTAAACGTTTCAAAAGTAAAATCTATTCATTTGGCAATTATTACACATCCCTCAGTAAGCTGAAGACCTCGACTAAAAAATCCGGTTCCTGAGGTACAAGGCTAAAAAAGCCACGGCCAGAGGTACATGGCTGGGGCATCACCACACGAGGCCAAGGTATAAAATATGACTCGGGACCGGCCTCAAGGCGAGGTCTGGCCTTGATACTTCCAACACAGTAAGCTCGCTATTCCAAAGTGTCCCTCCTCTTTTGTAAAACCATGTGCTCGAGGTTGGAATTTCAGACTAGTATGTGCCAAATGTTGTCACTTCGCCTCTCGATTGGTGTATGTTAAATCTCGTGTTAAAGAGTCGTAAATAAATGGACACAATGTACAAATTGCTCTGGAACCCCAGCATGGGCCCTTTAAGATGACCCAAAGACTCCATGCCGGAAAGGCAGAATTTCGACTTCGAACCGGTCAACGGCGCCTTCGGGGTCAATCATACAGCGTGGGTGGGTGGCCCGGCAAGGAATCACATACCTCACTCCCATACAATAATGGGGGGGGGGGGGTTGGGATACACAAGAGGTATTCACTCAGCACTCCTAACACACGAGTACAAGAATCAGTTCCCATCAGTTCAGTTAGTAATATTTCGCCATGTAGTTTTGTGCTCTCTACATAATGTCTGTCTTTTCTCAGCGTTCGCTCTACTGTATTAATCATAATGAAGTATGTAATAACTTGTAATATCCGTAATAAGTAGATGGGAAGCCGCCAAGCTATGCTTAGCATTTGCAATTCTAAATAATTAGTAAAGCGAGTTTCATCTTAATGAACCATACTGCAATTTACCTTTTGCCTTTTTGGCAAATTAGAATTTTTCCGTCGGTAGTGTAAGCGTAGCAAGTTGATTTCGAAATAGGTATTGCAAAATCAGTTTTATTTTTAAAGAAGTTTGAAACCTCGAAAAAATATCAACTTACGTTCTCATAGTATTTTTGGATCAGTTCTCCCCCATGCTCAGACAGCAAATTAAGAACAAATCATGACGAACGCTCGAGGCACTGACCTGGTGGACAATTACTTCACAAATTCCCCGATTTCCATTTTCTGGAAAAGGTTGAAATCTATCTCAAGTTTCACTTGTAACTCAAATTCTGAATCATTCTGGACTAACTCTCCTTACTAAGAGAGTTGTAAAGTCTAATTGGAGAAATTGTACCTCGTAAAAAGATCGTTAGGGAGAGAGTTTCTGTTCATGAACCCTGGAGTAATTACCTTTCGTTTTCAGGTTGGGGTTACTCGCTAAAATGCCATCCATAAGAGGCCCATCCAAAAACCAGTTATCTGGATCGGAAGTAATATCCCTTCGAAGACAAATTTTGCGAATGTTTAAAACAGCAGTCCAAGACGGAACGATCACGGCCCCTTTTTGAACGAAATCTGTCAGTTTCGCAACACCTTAGATGAAGAACAGACGTAATTGACGCTGGAAAAGATACTCTGAACAGCTTCGTGTCAACTTTAAAGTATAATGAAAAAGTAAGCTTGTCTCGAGAGTATGTCAAGTAGATGTGATATCCCGATGTTATGTCTTTATGATTTGCTCTTTTCAGGGTACGATTAACTTAAAAACCATCAGAGACATTCAATGCCTGCACATATTTCTGCAAATAATTTTAAATTAGGTTATTGGACAATTTTCAAAGACAAAATAAGTCAATTTTAAACGTAGTAGATCTTTATTTAAGGACGTTTTTTGGCCTCTTTTAAGCATGCCTCCTACTGAGATAAAATAGAAGCAAAAGAAAAAATATCCAAAGATATTCTGTTCATACTTTTGAAATGTCATCGTTTTAATTCCTTTTGAGGGGACATGTACACAAAAAACTCAATTGAATTTAATTATTTATACTAATGCAATTCGAATGTTTAAGGGCTTAAGCTGTTGTTCCCGTTACGTTTGATGCTCCTTCTTGCGACGTAATCTTCTAACGCAATAGCTGATTGTTTTCATCCTTCGGTCTTCCATGACCGTTAGGGATTTTTAAAATAAAAGAAGTGGTCTGAAGGCTTAGTACCTTTGTAGGACATAGCTTCATTAGAGAAGAGCACAAATCTCTAACGGAATCAGTGTGCTTCTTTGGTTTTTGCTCTCCGGCCTTGCAGAACGTAGTGGTAAAATAAAATAGAACAGGGGCTCAGAAGGTCAAAAGTAGTCATAAATTAACACGTAAGATTACTATATACTAACTGCGGTTATGATAGTCATGTTGAACTTAGCTCGACCTACCCTCAGCAAATGACATCGGCACCACTAGTTGTCGGCATATAGCCAAAGTAGGCCTTTGTTTTATACCTATTTTTGTGGACGATAGTGCTGCATATAATAAGGTGTTAAAGTAATACCCGTGATCCATAGAGTATACTGATTCTGTTAATTTATCGGTGTTTTAAGTAAACATTTAACAATTACAGACTAGTTTCTGTCGGCATTACGACGTAAAGCCCATTAGACGCACAATGAGATGTTCTGCTGAAACTCCAAAATGCGTTTCACAAGTGCAATGAAGAAATATTTCATAACACTCAATCGTACCCTCTACTGCTCATGTTATTAATTAGTATCTTTAGATTGGACACCCGAATGAATATGCTTAAAGGGAGCATGCAGTCACCCTAATAAAGAATTGTATTGTAGCCTATCCGATTTCCTGAATGGATCTTGAGAACCATGTGACCGTATTTTTCTCACTCAATTGTAAAATTTACAAGGAGCAACTGCTTGGTTTACCTTGAATATGCAATATTTATGTCCTAAAATATTATGAAAGATACCTTGATGAGAAATAAGAAGAAATTTGTGACATTTAGCTATTGTCTCAAAATAAGTTTGGGGCGACTGCTTTTTGACCTTTAATTAGGAACTAAAACTGTGCCTTTTTACATAACCCTAAAGATACGCCATTACATCTAGAACAAACCAGTAACACAGCTTGGAAGATGGATTTCAAAATGACATGGGCTTTTTGAATACCACGGCCATTAATTAAGAAAATTTGTAAACTTAATCATTAAGTGAACGTCTTGATATGCTGTAAGGAAGATATTGCATCTCCTAGATGGACAGCAAACATTGTAAGTGTACGTCGCTTCATCTGCAATGTTCATATCGCGCCATAATCCAGGATTTAAAAAAAAACTCAAAGTAAGAATTGCTGCTAAGATTGAGAAACCACGTGTAAGATTTATTGCATTTTGATGAACAGGATATATAAAAAGCTTTCGGTAAAATGAATGGTGAGGTACTCTGCGGTTGGCTGACTTGTTGTGTATTGTCTGCTAATATACTTGGCTACTTTCCGTGTGCACGGATAAAATCGCTGTTAAACTTATCTATAACTTGCCCAGAAAAATGGAAGTAACAGATGTAGACGTTAGAGAGTTACTGTCTCGTCAACTGACAACTGAAAGAAAGGGGCTGCCTTTGAAACAAATGAAACCAGCAGACGACAGCGTCTGCAATTTGTTTACACCAGTTATCGGTAGAGAATATTTTCTTGAGCTGTTCATATCTTGGCCGGTCATATGTTTTTCTGGCAGCATCTCTCTTTTTTTTCGATCGGAAGAGAGGTAGTAATTCTTACAGGGGCTTGTAAGGGTCATTTAAGGAAACGAGTCTACAACAGATGACCAACAAAATGAAAAAAGAAGAGGTCAAAGAGGACAAAGAGATGTCATATAAAAAGAACTAACTTAGGTTAAACCATTATTACAGTTCTGCAGTACTATAAAGCGTACAAAGCGATAATAAACCAAATGGCGCGTTTTCTACCATACTGTAATTTAGTGGTTTTTCTTTCTTTTGTCCTCTTGCCCAAAGATACACGATAGATCTATTAAAAACGATATTAAGAAAATATTATGGGAATATCGTAATCTTTAATAGTTCATTATAAGAGGCTGAACTTTGATTAAAAATTTTAAAGGCATCTTTCTTTGACATTTTATATTATTTTATAGCACCCTTCAACGGTGATTATTCTCAAAGCTCTGTACTCAAATATTCCCCTTTGTCAACGAAATCTGCGCTATGGTAAGTGGCGTTGTCGTTAGGAGCCTACAGGCAAGTGCACAAACACACCTTTAGTCTATAGGCTATGTAGATTTGGGCATGACCGTTGAATACTGCTTCACTGGCCCCTCAATTGGTAGCACAAAATATTCTTAAAGTACACTTTTGCGGTGACTTTTTTGTGATGAATTTCATCACCTCCACAAGTAGTGGCACCTGCACGAAAATTTTACACGTAACACAAGATTAACTACGCTTTGGTGTGGTTCCTGGTGGGGGAGCACAACCGGCATTCCCGTGGCTAAAAATCACATACCCTGATTTAAATTATAAGGCACTCAAAACACCCAGCTGAAAATTCCATTCTACGGGTAATTTGTGTGTCGGGTTTTGTTGGGTTTCAACTGCTTTTAACTGGTTTCAACTGGTTTTGTCAGAACCTGTTTAAACCCGACACCAGATACCTGTTTCTTGACTAGAATTTTCAACTGGTTTTAACTGGTTTTGTCAGGTAGGTCTATCTGTTAAAACCCGACACCAAATACCTGTTCTTGACTGTAATTGTCTCCTGGGGCATACTAAATCGTAGGCTATATAACGGCTTCCTCATTCCAAAATCTTACGGGGAAGATCCGTGATGCCCGGCCGTAGATGCACTTTCGGTGCACTTATATATTTGTCCACGGCACCCATCAAAAGATTGAAAATGTTAACTCAGCTGCAGTCAAGTTGTAATCATACCTTTCAACATGGGTTCTTCACAATTTTGAAGTTGTAGGTTCTAGTCAGACAATTTGGACCCTACAAATCTGCAGTAAAATATCCCACTGTATTAGCTACCTTTTGCTTTAGATTTTTAAGTCTTTAGTGTTGGAGAAAAACAAAAAAAAATCCAGTTTTCTAAATCATGGTCCGAGATAAAGATTTGTTGAGGCCTCAAGTCAAGACATATAGCATTTGCGGTCTTGCTTTGTTTTTCACATACAAAACACAGTTGACTGCAAATGTTTCTGTTTAAAGTGTCATCCTTTTTCTTGCAAGTGATAATATTTTCTCTTCACAAGCGAAAACGTTGAACTATCGACTTTTTAATCCGTTTCGAAACTCTTAGGGGGACCTTTTTGCATCACATCCCAAAACTGTCCGTCACGTACGTGAACAAATGTTACCCTTCGATTAGCTAAGTCCCAGGAAACCTTTGTAACCACAAAAGGTCTTCGTGAGTCTAATCCAATGTTTACAAGTCTTAACATTTTAACGTCAGACACGTTTTGAAGATATGAAAATGAAGGCTCTCGTTGACGTGGGAAATATAATCTCTTTCCTTATGTTCTTAATCAAATGTTAAAGGCCATTTGCTGATACAAAACACTAAATGTCCTTAACAATAAATTTGAGGTTAACCTTATGGATTTGATTTGTGGTGCATTAAATTCTTCGTCCTGGAAGGAAAATTGCTTTTGACAAGACCGTTTGCAGCTGACAAATCAAAGAAGACCTTTAACATAAGATGAGACTGGCTTAACCAAAGTAAAGGAGCTAAAATAAATTATCGGGAACAACCACTTCAAATACATTTTGGAGAGGGGCACGAATGAGAAGAGGTAATCTTTTGAAAACTCTGGAAATCACGTCGTTGCATGGAATACACTCAAAGAAAAACCATTCATCCAGTTTCAACAGATGTTGAAACCTACTTGTATCACACGGAAAAATGGAAAGTGACTAGACACTAAAAAAGACTAAGTTGTTTTACCATTGAAACTATGCATGTCATATCGAAACCTGTTTTATTATTTATAAACTTTGCATTTCTTTAAGATTCATGAGACCCCTCCGAGTCATGAGAAAATCAGAATACATCGTCGCGTCAGAATTTGTTGGTGCATTTGACGCATTTGTTTCCATTTAAAAAATAAATTTGTTTTGATTGGCTCTATAATTTAGAAATTATCCCCTGTCCATTTTGTTTGGCCATACTAATGCCCTTCACGTATTCGTTTATTCCAGATTCTTCACCTTTCCCCTGATCCACATATATATTTTTAACAAAAGTCTTCCCTCTTGATTAACAGTGCATTATTTCCTTTTGACAGTGATTGTATAATCTAGGACGTTCAACCCATTACGAGGTCCCCAGGTTCTTTCCCTCAAGTAGTTAAACTTGACCTCCTAATCAGTAATATACAGGCAATCGTCATGTCAGTGTACCTGTCGCAGTTCCACACACTTGAACCAAGCTTCACATTTACTTAACAAATCAGCCAAATGTAAAACTGTCAACTGCAGAACAAAAAGGTATACATTAGTCAATTTGGAAAGAACTCATTTTGTAAAGAAGAGTATTATGTACCTCGTGTGCATTTTCTTGAAATAAAATATTCATTTGAACTCTATAGGGATCAAAGGTCAAGTGTGAGGAGCCATAGGGAAATAGTTAAAGAAATTTGGGAGTGTGAAAGGACAGTCTCTGTAAGCAGTGCACGTAGTTGCTTTAATTTCTGGAGGTTTCGTTGTTATTAGACTTGCTGCGCTAATACCCAGAGCTACTTAAAAATGTGTGGCTAGTCGTAACTTACAATAGAGAAACGGCCAAATCACATGTCCTGAAGTAATAGTTTGGAGCCTTAACCTCGCCAGCGATAAGGTTGGTGCCCCTGAATTGACAGGTCTCTGTGTGCATCAGCTTTGATGCATAAAGTGTTTCAGTACAAATCTACTAGACCTCATGTGACGGAGCGAAGGCCTCTCATGAAGGAAGAAAGAAACTTTGAAAGCCTGAATGTAAGCGCTTTAGGGGGCTCCAAGGGGAAAAGGACAATGTCGTGTTCTTAAATTAACGCTTGTTAGTTCTCCACAATGTCAGATCTGACAAGGACCATGAAACTTTTATTCTGAATGTCTAAATTAACGATTTCAAATACAAATCAAACGTTAGATGACATAAGATTTCAAAAAGTAGGTGTTTCCTTGGACTGTCAGGAGGACGAATAAAGAGATTAACGGACCTCGAAATATCTGCCCCCAGTAGTAGGGATGACTGAGACTGAAAACCATTTTGAGAGACAGAACATGGCTATGACTGGCAAAGTGGCAATTATCCTATTGTCCTTGTCCTCAGGGGTACCTCAACTAAAACATTTAAAATCTGGAGGCGAGAGATGAGGATTGTGCTGCTATTACCTCATGAAAACAAAGTAATGAAGAGAAATTACTCTAAGAAACAACGCTAATGTAGGCTAACTGCACAGATCAATATTTATTGTACTTATTTGATACTGTACTACTGACTAATGTTTACTAGTCAGGGTAAACTTATGTGGGGCCGCTAATAACCCATTAACTGGAGTGTCGTCTTTAGGTTAACAACCATATAAATCAATTCAAATGGTTGAAGGGAACGGCTTCATTTGCAAGCCAGGTTACTACATTTCAAGCACTTGGATCATTTAATTTACATTAAACATACTCCAAGATAAACCGCCATTGCAATGGTTGAAAAGTTTGCAGGAAATTCTACTTACTTTCCGTATTAAAGTGAAATCTTTTCTACAGTGTAAGACCTATTTTTGCTAAAGGATAATCAAGGAAACGTATCACCAAATAGTTCCTAAAAACTGGGCAGGAAATTTTTGATTTGCGTTATCTTACGTAAGATTAATAAGCCCCCTTTGTGGAATGGAATGCATAACTCAAATGTAGCAAAAAGAGGGGTGCAGAGGGCACTTTGGGGGATGGCATTTTGGTCTACTGCAATGAAAAAACTGATCCCTCCTTATGGGATCAACAAACTCAACAAACAGCCCAGGGCGATAGAAAGTCTAGCTACGCCATGGCTAAAACGTACAATCATTCTAGTTACAGATGAAAGTGGCACGGTGAATATTCAAAGGATGGTATGCGAACAAATGATTCCCCAGAAGGGAAAGTTCTCATAACCATAAAATACACTCACTGTTAAGTCCCTAAACTTATAATTTTGTCGTAGTTTTATTACATAATATGTGGACAAATTCAACTCAAATCTCTCAGTGTTAGTAAGACACCGATTGGTCAATGACATGTGATGCACAGATCAGCCAGATGTGGGCGGCAGGTGTATAGCAGATTGAATGTGCATGCAAGCTAGTAGCCAAGGGGTAGGGAGGGGTCCTCCTAGAACCCCCCTAAAAAAAATCAGAAGTACAGTTTCCTTAAAACGTTTTTTCTAAAATGCACTCACCGTTAAGTCTCTAAACGTTTCTGTTAGTCGTATTTTCTATTTGCATAATATTTGGACAAATTCAACCCAAACTTCTCAGTGTTAGTAAGATACCGATTGGCCAACGACGTGATGAACAGATCAGCCATATGTGGGCGGGAGTTTAATAGCAGATTGAATGTGCAGCAAGCCCGTAGCCAAGGGGGCAGGAGCGGGGCCCTCCTAGAACCCACCTAGAAAATTCAGAATTACCGTTATAGGTATAGCCCCCAAGCTATTTCGCCCCTCTCCTCCCGTCAGTTGTTTACTTCCATCTCTGGCTAAGGCTAGTTGTGCAGAGAGGAGACATATTTTGTTCTCAAATTTCATTACATCAATATATTTTTCGCAAAGTCTAGCCCTCTCTTGCGATAAATATTTACATTGGCTCCAATATATCCGTTAGTCCAAGCACGTTGTTTGGTTAGTGCTTGTTGACAAGAAGTATGTACAGATATTGACGAGTGTTGTAAGGTACTGGTTTTATCGATCCTTCCACCTGTGGAATCATTATATTGAGGAGTCAGAAACTTATTGTTGCCATGTTTCGATGGTAAGCACATTTTTTTTTTGATCAGTTCAAACTGCTTTTCGCGGTCCAGTCGAGAAGTTATTTCTTGCTATACATGTTTGGCCTTCCAGATATTTTATAAACGTTTTCATTATTTTAAAGCACCATGAAGCTAAAGAGGACCCAAAAAGTGTGTAGTGAATACATTCAATCGAAGGTAGAAAGTCTACCGTTTGCTTTAGACGAACAATTTCACTTCAAAGTGTTTTGCTATTTCGACGAAGTGTCTATTAAAAATATGATAAGTATGCCTCCGAAAATGACAAGCAACGGTAAACTGGTCTTTCGCTGGAGGATAGGAAACTGATCAGGGTGATACTTTTACCCATCGTTATCCGAATCCTAAATCGCAGCGATACAGATCGACATTAAGTGCCTTTGAAAGGCCTCTCTTTCCTCCATACGGGAATTAATATATCGATCCTCACCCACTCGACAAAATAGAAATGACATTGGGTGGTAGGGACTCATTTCCGTACCTCGTGACCAAACTACGAGGGCACTCCCTGTGAGTGGTGAGGAGGTACCACGAGGGAACCGCGTGACGATATGTGGAAGGCTTGACGGTATCTTATTACTTCGGTGCGTGAGTAACCATCTAGAATTCCTTAAGAATTTGATGCTCCATCAGATGAATACTTCAGAATATCTTCTTCCATTCTGTTTAAATCCGTTTTTGGAAACCCACTTGTCTTGGTCTTACCATGAAGTAATGAAGGCCCAGAGCTTATTAATTGGATGTTAGAAAACGCCTTGGGTTTTAACCTCACTTTATCTGTCCAGTCCGTCAGAAACTTGAAGAAGTTTTAATATTTCGTAAGACAGGCTTGCCATTTTTTCCTTGAAAAGTTTTCTAGAAAGTTGCGCGCCGTTTCAATAGCATGTTTTGAGATAAAAAAAATTGACTTGGTGTTCACAAACCTTCCCTTACAAGCAGGGAAGATTCTGATATGAGTTAGGAAATCTATCTTATTTTCAGTTTTCTTTCGTTTTCGTATTAGCAACAGATATTAAACCCCATTGACAAATGTCAAATAATTGTTGGCAAAAGTCAAACGAAAGTCAAGGTCTGGTGACAGGGGGAACCCATACTTGTTGAATTATTGTATATAAAATTTAAGTTGTGAGGGAAAGCTGCAATTTCGATTTAAAGATATCCTATTGCCAACTAAGCATTATAAAGGATTGATAATAACTATTTTAGAATGTCAATGTAAGTTCTTCAACTTGGAGAGAAGTACAAAAATAATTTATGCAACAAGGACAAAATAAATAGATGAAGACACTTTGCAACACTCCACTCAGCAACATCACCAATTGTTGGTAACTAATCAATTTTCTTCAAGATGGTTGGATTAAATGAACTTGTCGCCCACTCTCTACAAAAAGTTGGCCCTAAGAAATAAGACATTAATATTGCCTAAGTGCATTTTGATATACCTCGCCCCCTAAAAATATTTCGCCCCATGATCTTGTCCCTCCCCTCCAACACTACCTCTTCTAGCTACGGGCCAGCTTGACGGACAGATTTTACACTTTAACAGTACCTATAACAAATACAGCTTCTTCACAAAAGATACTCACTAATTTGGTATTCTTGGTAACTGTTTGCGGTTTACGAAATTTGTTTCTCGACATTCCACCTTTCCCAGTGGGGAAACATTTATTGTAACCCAAATTAATTAATCAGTGAGACCGTTAGGTAGTCTTTGAATAAAATCTCCAGTATAGATCTCACTAATCACAGTCACTTTATATAAGTGCATTCAACTTCGAAATGTATCATCTGGGTTCAGTCCACCCACTCTTGAGGGATCCTTCAAAACTCTATTTCATGTTTAAGCTAAAATAGGATCAAATCTATTTCCATCACTAGTCACAACAAGTTGTAATGGCGCCGCAACTACTGACCATGTTGGGCATGAGCTTTACTAGGATCAAAGGGTTTTAGGCCACGAAATAAGCTCTTGATTAGCAAATGTATTATCAATGTAATTTACATTACATCACCAATTGTGTTTTACTTGAGTCATGTTGTATTAAATGGAAGAAGGCGGGTTGTGTGTCTAGACCATAGAAATAAAGTAAGGGAGAACGCTGACACAATGCATCCATGGGTGAAGCCACAAAAGTAAGGGCGCTTTCGTTGTACGGCAAAAGACCGGTTGATTAGTGTGTCTCCGTACGTACAGTGTGCAATCTGCTGCAGAGGTTATAGCTCATTTTATTCGTTTTTCGAAAGATGAGGAGTAATTTTCACAACATAAATAAGTCATGGTGCCTTAAGTATTTTGATTTATACTCCTAACTTAAAAACTTGTAGTATCTTTGTCAATACTTGGGGCAAAAGCAATGACGTGATGTTTGTATTACGCGCAGTACTCTGGTGCCGTACAGCCTAGCCAAATCAGTGGCTTCAGTCCTGACCGGCAGACGTCATTCTCCCATACTTTTATTTCTATGGTCTAGACGTAATATGAAAAGAACCAGCTTGTAATTAGCTATCCCTTGACCGTTTTTGAAAATTCTTTTACCTTTCCTCAAAGACGAATGCATCTTATTGCAAGCTACATAACCCACATTGACAACCCACTCTTTAATAAAAGGTGAAAATCCGAAACCCTATACTCTCCCAGAAAGAACCCCCAAAAGATGACGCACGCGAAAAGATCATTCTGGCTTAAAGGTAAGGCTTTTATGTGGTTGATATGTAATAGTTTCGTTGCCAAAAAAGAGAACTTTATGGTGGCAAATAATAATTCAGAATAATAGTTTCTGTGAAATTTTAACCAGTTCCTCGCGGCAGCTTGTACCACTTCTTGCGTACAACAAAGTATGGGCATTAGAACTATTCCTCTTGCTTATATATGTAGCTATGGGCTAATGAAGTCTGATATTTTCCCACAAAGTAACTACCGCCTGCATTGAAAACAACCCAGAAACCATGAAAACATTATTACTCATCTCTTACTTAATTACTGTTATATGTCACTAAACCCAGGTCCGTTGTATTCGTCATTCCTATCTGTTCGGAAATTATTAGGTCAACTTAACTCAATTTTCACAAATACAATTATATATAGACTGTAATGACTTTGCATTATTACTTAAGAATATAACTTAGTAGATTGAGTAAATTGTAAATCCAATTCATGAACCGTTATAAAACGATCAAGATAAAATGTAGTCAAATGAGCGACGTAAAAGTTATTAAAAGCACTGGTCCACTAAACTATCCTTTTTGATGTGAAGCAGTCTAACAAAACACTATACAGCCTCATACACCCCCAAAAAGGTAGAAAACGATATGGTCTTACCTTCACATGCAGAAATTACATTGCAATCAAGCATGACTTAAAGGCCCTCTAAGCTCAACCCAGCTAGTAACAATTCTCCCAACTAACCTAACTTTTAGTCCCGCCTCCAATTTAAACACAAACAACTATCTAGTACTAGAACACTTCCAAGACAGGGCCACAGTAGCCTGTACTGAGTTTCAATTGCTCGAGACAATATTGAAAACCAAACTGTGTGTGACTGTAAGCCTAATTGAGAACACAACTGACTGTCCAAGTCATCATTACCAACCAGAGTGGTACCATTATTGTTTGAATGAATGCCAATCAAGGTACAGTCACCAACTGGATTTAGAACTATGGGGATATGTCTAAATATATTTGGGGAATGCCATATCTCATTTAAGTGTTTCCAGGTTGAAATATGCAGTCCTCCACTAACTAATACTACTCTACTGTAACACCTCCCCTCCCCTGGGTGATGCGATTTGATATTTCTGGCTGGTAGCAAGTTAGTTATCATATCACCATGCTTTGATAACCTTCAAAGCATGGTGATATGATAACTAACTTGAATGCGTCTTTTACACTAGTTCATGTCTAATAATTACCATCATACAGAGATTCTGGAGACTCCTTTCTCTCTCATAAAATTGGATTCCAATCAGTTTGTCTTCCATCGATGAAATGATATTTTGCTGTAAACTGCTCTCACTCTTTCTGCGGTGATTAGAGCTTATTGGAATAACGAGTGAGTACATAACAATTTCCTGCTAAACATTCAATGTTTGATTATTATTAATTGAGTAGTTCTTTGTGAAATCCTCATTGGAGGTTAATCGCTCACTTTTCGAATCGTCTCTGACTGGCTCCAACAATCTTTTATTTTTGACTAGTCCTTCAATGAAGAAAATTGTAATGATTAGACGATTGCTTGAAAATGAGTTTGAATTCGCAATCAAGATTTGTGGAAGGCACAAATTAATGACAAACTCGTTGGACAAAGCTACCTTGCCCCTATAAATAAAGAAACCATGATAGGCAGACAAGTGCGTGACGAATGATCTGCATTTAATGAACCTTTGCTCAGTTGCAATCTTATGCATAGTAATAAAGCCAAGTTTCCTGTATTCAAAGATCATTGGCTTCAGAAATGACTACCCCAGCTGCATAGTGAGGGGACAGGGGGAATTCCTCGTAGGGTGTGTGTGGAGGTTTTCAATTTACGATGCTCTGATTTTTTGTACTGTTTTTACGTTGCTTTAGTTGACAATGCGGGGGCCATAAGTTAAGAATAAGTTTGCCCCATGGCGCCAATAAAGCTCACCACACCACTGATTCGATGTAGTTAAGAACGATTTATATGGCCAAAATTTCAGTACATGTGTGTTAAATCTCGAGGTAAAAAAATCTTATTACTTTACCAAACTCAAATTACCTTTACATTTAAAGCGTTACTAAAGTATGCGTGAATGAATTATATTATTTATCCTTTTACAAATGTTCAAACGTGACCTGCTACTTTTCCGCGTTTGATACCAATGCGTTTCTATAATGAACACATTGATGCCTTTCCTCAAAAGTCCTTCTTTACATTTTGTTTCGAAAAACTATTATACAGTCAGCTGTAACCAATTAATAAAACAGGGTAAGACTTTCATTTAACGTAGAACTTTTGTAGCTCTCATACCACCTATTGAGGACTGAAGGCTGGGTTACTTGAAAGACAAAACGACTTGATTTTTCAAACAATCATTCTGAGAACGAGTTGAGAATGATCTCTACGCCTAAAAAAGAAGTCACTGTAAAGGTTCATTATTTTTACAGGGTGCTTTTCCATCAGTGTGCTTGACATCACTAAGAAGACAAAGGTATCTAATAACCTCTACTGTAGGCCTACCGATTTTTAGATTTTAAATTCTGTTATTTGATTCTTTGCTGATTTGTTCTTGGCTTTCCATTTTCCGTTTCTAAGGATACATCACGTTTGCCTGTCAAACGTGTTTGTCTAGGTAGGAAGCTGTTACCTTACCCTCACTTGAGTAACGATTATGCTGTTGCAATGTGTTTATTTATGTAAAATCCAAGCATTTGAGTCAAGCAGATTTTTCGTGGAGTGTTGAGTTTGTTTTGAGTAAATATTGGTAGCACATTGTTTTGCTACCATGTTGCTGCCCATTTTGAAAATATGTCTCCGTAAAAAGGAAAAGTTTTAAACAGCAGAACAGTCCAATACACTAATCTCCTAATTGCAGCGAAGAGACCGACAAATAGAAGAAATACTCACAGAAACACGTTCTATCTTCGACATGATAAAAACATAAAGACGATTACACGAGTGTCAAGAAAAGTAACTTAAGAACCACAGGTGTAAAATTAAGTCACCTTGCTTCTTTACCTATATAGGATTCCTCGAGTCGATTGAAAAAGTGAGAGCTGTGTGCATGATGAAACAAGCCTGCCAACTATGATTTTGTTACAAGCATGCCTCAATTTAGTTGTATGTAATTTTGAACGCCTCAACGGTGTGATACAGTACATGTTGGGTTTTACATATTTCACAGTTTTGTAACACGTATTTGTCCATAGAGAATAGTTTCGTATCTTATTTCTCCTATAGGCACATGCGCCGTCACTTTCAGTTTTCACATGGGACCCCAAACAGGTAAAAGCGACTCAAATGTCTTGGTCGACCTAAGGTCCTTATCACAAGACGAATATCGTTGTTTCAAAGTTTAAGTCGATGAATATCTTCAAAGTTTGAACTTCCTAAAAACTCGAATTTGTATTAAATAGAGACGAGATACAAGGCAGATGCTCAACGTGTAACTTAACAGATGGCTGACCGGGTGGGTGGAATAACGACATTAAAGAGGATATGGCATCCTCCACTTAACCAGAAGTAGCTACCGTAGCAACTTTCGCCCAGAGATATTTAGGAATATCTACTCAATATTGGTTACTGCACTTTCCTTGACATTCGTTCACACAAATGCAGCTCCACTTTGGTTGATCATCAATGACCTGTACAGTCAGTTGTGTTTCCAATTAAGCTCTCTCTCTCACACACGCACACCTGTTTGACAATATTGTTTCGAGTAAATTTAAACTCAGTGCAGGCTTTTGTGGCTCTCTCTTGGAGGTGTGCTGAACAGGTGGTTTGGTTTATATTGAAGGCGGGGCTAGAAGTACACTTAGTAAGGAGAATTGTTACTATCTGCAATGGGATTAGAGAGCCTTTCACCCTTAATTTTAAGAGAAGAAATGCTCTTGGGGAACATTTACAGAACAGTTTTCAGTTTTTTTTCAGTTTTAGTTGGTAAAAGCGACAAAGAATTTTCCTGCTCTTTTGAAGCCGTTGCACAATCAGGTACATTACCTTCCTCTGATGGAGCAAGTAAAACTATGCATGTAAAACAGAGGCAGTAAACATATTAATTGTGAAAAGTCCTTTGAATAATATCGGACTGCAGGCTACAGGAGAAAACCTGAAACTATTCCCAAAAGGAGTTATGACTCCAAATTGACTCGTGTCTGACCTTGACCAACCGCCCATATGGCACTCGGACTTAAACACATTAGCATTCGAACAACTGGAAAGATCAGGTTCTACACATGGTGGCTAGTACGCATCATCCAATTAATCCGTAATAAGCTACAGTCTTGAAGACGAATACAAACATTCCCTTACTTCAAATCGACCATAGGAATAAGTTCCTGGCGACAAGATAAAAATAATACCTTCTTTCTACATGCGTTTCTTCTTGCATTCAGCAAATGCTAAATTATTGTGTGATAAATATATACCTGTTTGATAAGTAAATATCAAGATCTACAACACCTTATGCCACATATCACAACCACCCATGTAGGAAAGTGATCCGTCTCATAGGCGTGTAAGGCAGGGACCTGAGGTTCGACAACACCCCGAGCCAAAATATGTTGATTTCAGATCAAACAAGGAGAATTTGAGGCAAAGTTTATGCGATGGTAAAATTTCAGGGCAGCTAGTTCCCGTCACCTCGTGAAATATCTTCCCTTACTCCCATGGTCCGCTCGGGCTGCACTTTTTGGTATACAAAACAACAAAGCCTCTTTTGCGGCACTTTGGAAAGGTACTTTTTAGTGTACCACAAAATGACACTTTTGGGGGATTCTTTCTGGGACGGTAATTTTGGATCTACCTCAAAGGAACAAGTACGGTGTCCTGACTTTTTCACATAGGTCTTCGCTATAGGCCAACGGGGCGACAAACGAAAGAGCCTCCAAAAACGCACAGCTTTTGGCCACGCCACTGATTACAACGCACCTGTTATTTAACAACAGCAACTTGTATCATACTGTTGAAATTAAATGATTGAATACAACACCAGCTCAAAGCAGGAAAACAGTGGACCTAACGAAAAATCTTTTCCACGATTTTTTGGCGTAAATTTGTTTTTATGACAAATACATCTATCGTAGACAAGCCGATACTAAGCCTGCCTTGGAGTTAACATTCAGCGATAAGAAATTAAGTACAACTCACTATAAACTTTAGTTTGTCTTCAGTCTTACGCTTTAAATTCAAACAGAAATGAAATAACATGAAAAACGTCTTGCAAACTTCTTATTTACAGGTAAATGCCCTGAGGATTTAAAAGGAACTTTGGAGGTTATTCCTACCATTTGTCGAGATTAGAAAACGAATGACTCGAGTCGTAATTGAACATTCTATTGCTTGGCACAACTTGGTATGCCATTAATAACATGTTCAAGGAACATCCTGTCACGAAACATCAGCAGTAATTGTGTTTACGATCTAAATTTATGGCTTAAAGTTGAATGCATTAAATCAGTGGACTGATTTATACGGTAAATGCTTCTCGTCCATGCTTTTTATGGGGTCACTCATTTGTTTGAAAATCTGCAGATCTAATAAGTGTATCATTAGGGAAATATAATTTTTATTATTGTAATCTAATATCCTGACCTATTAACCCTTTCGTCTTATTTTATTTTGTGCAGGTATTGTTGGTAGTCTACTCAAACCAGCCGTTTGTGTTAAACATCGAATGCATAGGTGTCGCTCAACAAGTCGTTTGCATAAGCTTTGAGAAATATCTTGAAAGAAGGATGAATTTCACGATGGACCCACTTACTACAGAGGCACCGATAAAGCACAGTCCTTCCTATGACCAAACGTCAAGAATAGCTGCTTTTTCGGCTGCCTTCGTACTCGGACTAATTGGCAATACTTGTGTTTTCATTTGGATATATTACCACAGACGTGACAAGACCCGTTTCCACACCTACATTTTGTTTCTAGCGATAGCAGATTTGAGTGTGCTCTTTTTCCCAATTCTCGGTGAACTTATCATTGAGATAAAGGGAAAAGAATGGCATTCGGGAGACTTTTTATGTCGCATCTTTCACGTTGCTGAGAGCATAGCCCTATTTTCGTCATCTTTTATGCTGGCTGGTATCGCCGTAGACCGATATCACTCAGTCACTCATCCTCTAAAGAAGCAACTCCCTGCCTTTGGGGTCATCGGAGCATGCTGGCTGGCAGCTTTCCTGTTGTCACTTCCACAGTTTCACATTTTTCAAAAGAGAGAGTACAAGGATAGCTATATGTGCATGACAAACTTCTCGCGAGCACCCATCTGGCGGAAGAAGGTTTACTTAAGTTACGTAACATTCGCCGCCTATGTGGCTCCATTTTGCATTATGTGTTTTACATATTCATGCATATTACATCGTCTTTGGTTGGGCCAGGGATCGAGAATGTTTCAAACTAAGTCGTCATGGCAACGCACATCAAGATGGCGGACGCTCAAGATGACGTTCGTTATTATAGGTGTTTACATTATTTGCCAAACGCCATTCTTTCTCACAGAGATGATTCTAGTCTTTTCCTCGATCACCTCGTTCAACAAAGTTCTCTACGGAGTTTTTGCTATTTTTGCCGTCTGCAATAGCACAGCGAACCCGTACATCTTTTTGTATTTTAATGTGTTTAGCACAACCAAGAGGAACACCGCCGAAAGCGGCAAGACTGCTCAAACTAATATCATCGAACAGTCACAATATTCCATGGCTGCCAGTAAAGTGAAATCAAGACCACCAAATGGAGGTACAGAAGGTAGCACTACTGGAAAAGAAAAGTCAAGCGTGGACAAACTTTAGATTTTACATGACAGGCAGCTGCAAACGAATATATATTATAACGTCTGACTGCCAATTACCGCATGGAAGCGTAGTAGGAATATCGGTGATTTACACCATCTTTACATCTCAAAAATTTTACGCCTCTGTTAACGCTTTGAAGACCGGTTATCTACGCCGTTTGTCTCTCAAGTATGCCTGGTTTTTGTCGACGTGATAAGAAAGAAGTGGGGAACATGAGTAAAAAAATAATGAAAAATATTTGAGTGACAGTGATAAGAACAGTAACATGCATTAGTTATTTCGATTATGCTTCACTGCTGCGTGGTAAATTAACATGTACATATTTGTTACATATCTGAGGGACAGGCAGTGAGCGTGAAGATTAACTTTGTCGGATATAAGTAACCCTACATGTTGTTAAAGGTAAAACGCATCTTCGGTGGGTGGGTGTCCAAATGTAGTTATCCGAGGCCCACATTGTATTCAAGAGAGCATCAAATCAAGGAAGTATTATCAAGCCAAGGTGGTGCTCCCATTGCTAATGTCTCAACGGTAGCATGGTGGTAAAGCGTCATTACAAAATAGTAAACCATCAGTTTGCCTTTCTGTTACAACATATTTTTTAAGTCCCAACAACCGAACCCTAAAGGAGACAGCCAAACGAGGTATTCCCAAATGGAGTTACCTCCCCAGAGGGTTCCGAAAACTTGACCAACCGCCCAGCCGTCGTACTTCTATATATTATATCTGTCACATTTCACTCGGCTTTCTGTTAAACATTTAAAACACCACTCGGATTCAATGGCTTTAATCAGATACTTGACTTTTATCCCATTCATATTGAGACTATTGATAAAGATGATCTGCTCCTAATTGTTAAGGAGAAAGTCGTGTTAGAAATCATCTCAGCTGTCTCTTTTTATGGCTTCCTTTATCTGTTGCAGTGAATCGGCTTTGCTTAAGACATTAAGTATTAATCACTCATTCAAAGCTTTTGACATAACCTACCCTCTTTGTTTCAATCTTTAACTTTACAGCTCAAGTCTAAATTTCAATACCACCCTTAGCTATCTATTAGCAGATATAAAGATGGCAACGGACTCGATGTTGATTTATTATATATAGATTGCCTTGATCTTCTAAAAAGGAGGCAGGCGAATTATTCCCACTTTAAATGCTAGATACACCTTAGGGCAACAATAGGTGTGTTAGTTGGTTACACTCAGTCTGATGGACGGTTATGTATTTTTCAGAACTCTTAAGGTTTGCAGAATAACCATTTGTTTGATGGACGGTTATGTATTTTTCAGAACTCTTAAGGTTTGCAGAATAACCATTTGTTTTTATTATGATAAAAAGTATCTGTGTATTGCAGCATCTGGAAAGATAATTGGGACAGAAACGATGTGCAATCTCGGAGGTTCGACAAAGGGCTCAGAAACTAAGGCGTGAGGCAAATGCATCCCAAGCCATGTAACAACAGTTTACTAAAGATGATAACTGGGGGTGTGGGTTATGGTCTCTTCACAATAATGGGGAAGGGACCTTACTTTCTTCTTTACTTGCAGATGTTGGTAATACGTATGAATTCAAGCCTTGTACACTATACAAACTTCCTGGTTAAAATTAACCTGAATCTTGGTCTCAGATTAGCCAATCATCTTCTAAATTAAATTAACAAAGAAACTTTGCTTAAACTGTACATGGATCGTGGTACAGATTAGCCATTAAATAAACAAAGGAACTCTGTCTAAACATAACCTGGATCGTGGTCACATATTAGCCACCCATTTCTTCATTTAAGTAACGAGGAAATTCTGTTTAAATTTCCAGGATAGTGCTTATGTATGACAGGAATTCAAGTCAGTCATTAATTTAATCAGGAAAGTGTTTATATTGCCTTGGATTTCCTAGTCACTTTTAACCAAGAATTTTTGGTTAAAAGTGACCAAAAACCAGGTCAAATTTAATAAAGATATTTTTAGAATTAAAAATTAATATTTAAGTATGTGTAACAAGTACAATAAACAGACATTAATCGAAGTCACAGAGGCATATCAAGTTCTCAACCTTTCAAAATTAACCCAAGATAAAAACTGGAAGAAAAAACATGCCGCCGGTTCGCCGATTTTAAAACCTTAGGGGAGATTGGGACTAGTTGAGTAGGCAGGTAGATTGAGCCCCCCCCCCCCCCCAAAAAAAAAATAACTATGAACAAGAGTTGTAAAAATGAAAAAATGTTCCCTCCAAGAAAGAACTTTTTGTTAAAACAAGTTTGCAAAGAAAATGCAAGTGAAAGACATAAGGTAGTAGGTCATGCATCGAAACTGGAATTTTTGTGTTAAAAGCGACTTTTTTAAACAATTTCTTGCGTCAAGTTTATGTATGTTATATACTCTGACAGAAATTTTGTCTTTTACACATTACATTAAGTAGTTGCAACATTTTATCAAACTTTGATTATCGGTAACTATCACGTGCTTAGCCGGATAGCTAGTACTTATCACATCATTTTGGGGTAAGCTGATCAACACATGATCTGGTGAGTTGAGCACTAATGATCTACGGTGTCAACAAAAGCTGAGCTCAAACTACATCATTAACATATGCCTCCAGTAAATATGACAAATAGTTTAAATGTTATTAATCCAGTAATTACCAACATAATAAGTGTATCACAGAAATACCATGTGTTAACTGTGTTAGCTCAAATCAACCCACCAGTGAAGTAAGTTGAGCTGTTTTATTTCTTTCATAAATTGATCATACTGCAAACAACTTAGACAATTGGTTTAAGTACACATGCAAGGCGCTTAACAGTTATCGGAGTTTATTTTTCTAGCTGTTAAAATGGCTAAAATGTAACAAAGGGGCTCAGCAATCCCCAGTCTCCCCTACTCTCTTCATTTTCGTCCAATTTTGTTACAAAGGTATTGCAAATAACAACCTGTCCTGACCTCACACTTAATTTTGGGGTGAATATGCATGATGATTTTGGATTCCTCCCACTTACACACAAAAAGTGAAGTTGTTTAAAACTGATGGAAACACTTCAGACAACCACTAAAGGTTTTCAGTAGTAACAAGAAAAAGGAGATTTCTGGAACAATTTAAGTGCTAACAAAATTGAAAAGCTTAATGATGCAGCCGTTGATAATTTGCCAGCAAGATGCTCCATTTTTCTTCATTGTGTCTATACAAACAAAAAGGCTCAATGTCTTTGCTTGTTAGTTCAAGATTGAAGAAAATAATAAGAGGAAGAACTGCTCATATGAAGCATTCAATTATCTTAATAATTGCATTCTCCAGATGACTGAATTATACCAACAAAGTGACATCCAACTTTTTTTCAAGACCTTAAGATTATTCATCACGTATGCTAAATACTTTCCTTTTTATCTTGTAACATTCATTACTTTAGTAATTTATCTGTGCAATTACATTCAGCTGATAAAACAAGCGCAGCGTCGTTTTCCATTTTGAGATGATGAAGGGTATTTCCTGGGATGCTTTTAATAGCAAAAGCAAATAAGTGATTGGTTTTGACAGATAATTGTTCTGGAGAAACATTGCTGGCATATTGTATATACATTAAACAAAGTATTATCCGCAAAAGCATAGAAGTATCAGCAGGAGTCCTCAGACCTGTACTGAGTGCGTACTCGTACTCACAATTGCCTGTACTTGTACTCGTGAGAATGGTTTTGTGCTCGTACTCGTACGAACAGGTTTTGAAAGATATACATTGGGGCTGATGCAAAATTTTGTATTCATACTCATGAAAAAGACGTGTACTCATACTCGTATTCACAACTAGAGACACTCCACTTGCACTCGTATTCATTATACCGTACTCACACCACAAGTCTGAAAGTCCTCCAACCCAGTCTACGGCAAAAGCAGTAGTAACTACCAAAGGGATCTTACTATAATTTTAATGTTGTGTGAAAGTGGTACGGCTAAGAAAGGGAATTTTAATTAAAACAATGGTAGGAGAGGGGGTTTACTTCAAAAGATCGTTTAAGTCCATGGACTAGTTTATGTAACAAGCCCCGTTCACTCCATCAGATGGCCTGTCAGTTTATTTGAGCACCGCTCCTCCACACTGTTGGAAGATCAGAGCCCACGACTCCAGCATGTTGGATGCGGTTAGCAAATCGCTCCTGCGATGGCTCCGGTAGGGGGATCCAAAAATTAAAAAAGAACGCAAAGTTTCCCCATAACTTGCCCTTGATTTATTCTGTGATTATCCGTTCCTAATTAAATTATATTTACATAATGAAAAAAGGGGATGGAAACCAGGCAGACTAGGGTGTCCTGTTCAGAGAGTCGGTCTTTCATGCAAATGAGGTATTCCATCATAAGATTGCAATCCTGTAAACAACAAAATGGCCCTCAATAAGTTGACAATCCTAAAATATATACTTTACTAAAATATGTCGATTTCAAAGATTAATCGAAAGGATGTCTTCATAGTTTAACTATTTGCATTACAAAAACCATCAGGAAAAAGTGAATAATGAAAATCGTTTTGAAGTAAATGGAAATCTGTAAATTTTTATTGAACAGTTTGTCTTATGACTATTTGAGTCTTTTCAAAGAGCCGCTTAGAGGGCAAACGAGGTCACTTTAGTTAAACTTACCGATAAAGGGTGTCTATCAGGGGCGTAAAAAGACCTTTTGGGACCCTTGGACAAAGAGCAGTGAGGGGGACCCAAAACCAATAGCATCAGAAACCCAATTGCATAAGACCTCGCTATCCCCCTGTAGTTAATGTATAATAATGTATGATATTATGCAAGAGTCAAGTACGTCTAAGCACAAAAACTGAGCACCATAGCCGGGCGAAAAAACAATTTTTTGTTGATCTTGGTCGCCCCCCCCCCTAGAAAATCGGTCCTCTGGACATTGTCTACCCTGTCCACCCACTCGCTATCCCCTTGGTTTTATATCAGGAACGAGAGTATATTCTTTGTCAATGTATCATTTCGTTCAAAAATTACTCATGATGATGAAAAAGTAAATCTTTAATTTATCTGTCATACGACATATTCCTGTCATAGATACTCTCTTAATTCTTGAGATTTAACAACAAGACTATCGATGTATGATCCTGTAACCAATCCTAATTTGGAGTGAAAATTGTCTATTCTCTTATCAAATTATCAAATTATCGACTTCTCCCAAATCTACTCTATTGTGGTTGGTGCTAACTACTTTGTAAACATGGGTTGTCTCAACTTGTCTAGATGGTAACACTAGCCTTCCTTAGTCAGGGTTCAAATCCTGGCCGGGTCATACCAAAGACTTTAAAAATGGAACCTACTGCCTTTGTGCTTGGTGCTCAGCATAAACAATGGAGTAGGGAAAACAAGCCAGTGAGCCACAACTGGAAAAAAGGCCGTGGTCGTCTCGACTTGAACCAATTGGTTGGAAACTGGGACGTTAAACCTCGTCTAACCTAACCTAACCTTAGTCAGGGAATTTCAAAGACAAAAGAATATGTGAAAGGTGCAATGTTTTGCCAGTTTCATCATTATCATATATCATATTACCAAGCAGATTTTTTCCTGTTTGAATGTTTTTTACATGTTCTTAATTCAAACAGGAAAAAATCTACTGATAATATGAAAATATGATAATAATGAAATTGGCAAAACATTGCACCAGATTGCATCTAAGGACCTTCAATTGTTCAAAAATTTCTCAAAGGGGAGGGGGACAACCCCACCCCTTAGACCTCTCTCCCATGTCAGTCACAAATGTGCTCCGCCCTTGCAAATTCCCTGGTATGTCGCTGGGGTTAAATGTTTATTTCCTTTATATAAGGTTGTTCCCACAGTATCTACCAGTCATCTGTTAAGAGGATGCATTATGATTTTTTGCTGGATTTCATTTCGACTTTTTATATCGAGTTGAAATTTAGAAAAAACTTTTTAGAGCAAACCAAAAGTTATCTGATAAAAGATAAAGAAAACTCCAAAAACTCCAATTCTCCAAATCTGTAGGCTGGCAAATAGATTCTTGATCTTTTTATGGATTTGAATACAGATTTTTTTTTAAAGGAAAACAAGCAGTCTGCCAAAGTTTAAAACGACCAGAAGAAATGTTGTCTCTATCTATGTGTAACATTGGAAACGTAATCCGGTCTAAACTTGATTTCACAATAGTAAATCGTCTCGAACTCAGTGAAAACTTAGAAGCTAGACTTTATCTAATTTATCATCTGATAAAATTTTCTGTCTAAATCATAATCCACTGTATCTAAGGAGAGTCAATTTAATTTGATTTATTTATTTATGGAGGGAAGGGACACGCCACCTAGCCTATGAAGACGTGTCTTTTAAGAGAAACATTTCTTATTTACAAGACAGATGGAATGGATGGTTGGCTTCCGTTCCCAAAGTAAATGATGAAGACGTCAAGGTTTGGTGAAACTACAATTGATCAATTGTGACTTGATGGCTTACAGGATTTCTTTTCCTTTTAGAGAATTACAATGGTTAAATGTCATTAGAATCTACACATTTGGTAACATTATTCCCGAGTTTGATTTCTCTCGCTTTCTCTTTGTATCAGTTATCGTAACGTGGGAATTGAGGGGGTGTCGGTTGAAAGAAGATTCCACATTCATGATATTTTAAAATGTGCAATAGTTTACATCTTGCAGGAAATATTTTCAATCATCTGATAGCAAACATATATCATTTTGATGGACAATAGTTACAATATAAAATCATTGCAAATTTTAAAGTAACCCACATATTGATTACAATATATCCATAAAATTATCTGCACAAAAAAGCTTACTAAATTTGGTTATCAACCTGTCATGCATTTGTGAGATATGGCTGTACGTATAGTTAATCCATGCTGTAACTAATGCATTGCACTTCCCTATCCCCACAAGTGGCTAACTATTCACGGTTAAAAACAAATAAAATAAATTGCTTACTAAATAATGTACGGTATTTGGGTGAATATACCTTCTTGTATTCAATGTTTTCACTTAACTCTATCGACCACGCAAAGGTATTCAAAGAGGGTTGATAGCAATTGCATTATCTGACTTCCACTTGATAACCGAGTCTTCACTCATTTTGTAAAAATCTAGTTCAACTTTTATACTTTTGTAAAGTCGGGGACGTGATGCAGGGGAAAGTGTAAGCAAACATTGAGAATTGTTGAAGAAATTGCAAGCCAGAGTGAAAAACCACTTCCCTTATTTACTTAAACAATTCGTAACCAATAATTTACTTTAAAAATGCATAAAAATCATTTCTCTGTTGCTCCCCCTGTCGAGCAAGAAAAGCTATCGATTACTCTACCTGCTATGCGATATACTATTTTTCTCTGGCGGCGCTGCAATCATGAGAAATTAAAAATGTATGAAACCGGCGGTGTTGCCATTTTAAAATGTGCCAGATAATCGTACACAGTAGTAGAACGTTTCTTTGAATCTCCGCAGGCAGTCTACGATAGCAGATGATACTGTATTCAAACTTATCACTGCTCCAGGCTAGATGGCATCTTTTGACAAGAAAATTAGTTTATCAAGAAAAAGGAACAACATCGCGAAGCCTAGAAATAGCCACTTTGTTAGCACTTTAAAATTTAAAGATATTGAAAAATTCGTTTGAAAGAAGACTTTATGAAAACTAGTCTATGACAAGAAATTTCAAGTTGTAAGGCAATCTTGTGGCTAGCATGTTGAATAAACTAGGACTGAATTTGAACCAACAGAAAATAGTACACCTTATAGGTAAAATGCACTGCAACAGGCAATCTTTTTCAGCTGAAGGGAAAAGTAACTGATTAAATAGAACCAAAAATTTTATACTTTTATTTTTTCATTTTATTTTTTATAACTTATCAAGTCATTGAAACATTTAAGTTTCGGAGATTCACTTGCCTACTTCGGTTTACACATGGAGCCAATGTTTACATTACGAAGCTAATACCTTTTTAAAGAAACCAGCCCAAATGAAGAAATCGATCTACCCCAGTAACTAAACCTCCGAGTAGATTCTAATCTTAACTTTAACAGAAATTATATTCGAACACAGCTTTTTGGGTTGCATGTAAATTAAGCTGCAGGATCTAGGTCCTGTAATGCATTAGCTGATAGATTTACGGGACTTTGCAAGTAAAACGCTTAACCAAGAGTATAAATTACAATTAAACAAAGCTATAGCCATTTATTCGTAATTATGAAAGTTAAATGTTGCCAAAAGACTGAAAATGTACTAAGTATTGTTAATTACCTTTTTTGAATGTGGAGGAATTTTATAATCTTTTAATGTTTTAGAACGAAAACTTGGACGTTAAATAAATTCTTGGAGTAGCTTTACTTGTTTTTTGTACTGATTTTATCAATCAGTAAACATGCGGCCTACAAATAAAGGTTGGTATGCTAAGGATAAAGCAAATTTATCTGACTCTGTTAAGACTGTGAATGCCAGCAATGAAATGTTTTCACAACGAACCGACTTGACTTTAAATAACACTTCTCGATATCTTAAGAGCTTAATTTACAGACGGAACAGTGGGCGTCTCCACCAATCCATCCTCCTCTAGCACCAATGAAAGCTTCAAGAATCGGCTTATCTACGCAGAGGAGGAATTAGAGAAAAATTAACCAAATAAACTAATCAAAGCTCCATCTTTCGTTGTCTTCATCCTTATCTCCATCCCAAACACAACAATTGAAAGTACAAGGAGCACGAGCTTTGAATGACGTCACTGTATGTTCCCTATATAAACAGACCGAGTATGAAGTTACCGCTTGTGGTGAAGAATCAATCAAGGCTGAGTAATATATGTTTGTCGATAATCCGTCTTATGTTGGAAAAATATATAGAGCACTGATTAAAATTATTTTTGAAGATTAAACTCAAGCAAAATGTGATAAAAATGTCGATAATTTTGGTAATCGGGTTGAGAACTCCAATTTACTTACTTTTTTGTAAATGTTACGAGTCTGACGAAATTCAATACTAGTTTAATGAGACTCGCGATATATATCCTTGGATGAAAGGAGAGTATACCGTACGGCTGGCGGAAAGGCCAAATTTATAAAATTTGTAATTTTAGTATTTTGTCATAGTACAATAATATATTTCCTTCAAACGTTTTTATCGTGCAAATTTTTCGTAGACATCAAAAGATAGCGTTTATTTACACCAAAAGGAAAGGTTCTGTAAATTGATAATAGGTTATTTTTGTGGCTAAGGTAATTGAATCAATTGATAATAACTCTGCAAAGTGGATTCTCTTCAGTTAACACATATTTTGCTGGGTCGCAGCTACAACTGCGCAAGCACTGAGAGTGTCGTTTTTTCTTTTTTTCTTTTTGTCCCCCGGCTTTTTTTGTTAAAAGAAATCGACACGGATTAAAATCATAGGCATATGAGGTGGGGTATCCTCAAAGCAAAATAAATGTTGATATCGGTGCCAAAATGTCGTTTTTCAGACCAAACATCATATTATTATTGTTTGCCAATTAGGAAAATTTCAGGACAAACATCTTCCTCCCGCACCCTTGTCAAATGTCTTCCTCTACGCTTATAACATAATGCACGGAAGGGATTCTAACAGTGTTCACAACCTTATATCCGGAGACTATGTTCATTAACTTTTTAGAATCTGATTTTGATCCAGTTTGAATTTATATTAAATAATTTATAAATCGGTAGAAGAAGTGTAAAAAGAGCTTAAAAGAGCTTTAAGTGTTTTATTTATTCTAAGGAAACTGAAAGAAATAATAATGAAGATAAAAGGAAATAGAAGCATGAACTCACCGTTTATAATTAAAGTGAAGGAAATAAAGCACAGAACATGATTGTACAAAGTGGATGCTAATCTACTGACCTTTTGCATTCTGCGGCAGTCGATCTGTTTTTTCATCAAACTGACATACACACACACCCAAACACACGAACCAACACAACTATACATTTGTTTGGACATTCCAGTTTTGGAAATTAACTAATCCTACGATATTAAGACGTCTCAATTGTCACCATCGAAACAAAACACTGTAAAAGTTAAATCGATTATAGCTCCGTTGAATTAGGCTACAGAATGATATTTTTGTTAACGCTATCCCTTTAAGATAATATCCTATTGTTCACACAAACAGATTAGTGATAGTTGTCAATATTTAGGAAAAAAGGTTGATATTGTAATTGAAAATATGCCAAGGTTTTGAATAAATTAGCGCTTGCCGTTCCACTCACTTTTGAGAAATTTAGTAATGTTAGTGCCAAAATGAAACCATTAAAGATCCGCCAATAAAGTAACAATGAAATCGGCATCAAAATAGAATGCTGTAAATATATCAGACAGACACTTGAAGCCTAAAGGCGTGCTACGTCTACTTCATGCAAAACCTTTTATAATGCAAATACCTTGTTTAATGTGTTAGAAGTGTAACATAGTAATTCAATTTGACCTTTTACAACTGTCTTTTTCCTTATGTTGTGTTAATCTAATCCAGTCGGAGATATGATAAGTACGAAAAAGTTAGTTTCAAATAAAAGCAAAAATCCATCAGAAAAGGCAAGTCGATGATGATCCTTATTATCAACGAAGTTAGGGAATGCCTGCAGTCGTTTTTTTTTTTTTATAATTAAAAGTGTTGTTAGCATTTCTTCCCTTATTTGGTGGCCCTTTTTCGAGGAACTGTCTTTAATTATCACAAAGCAACAAGTAAAACTTAGATCGTTCGTCGGATTTCGTGTCACTTGTGTTCTTGAAATGAAATTGTATCTTCTGAAAACGTAAGAAAGCGGAAAGGGCAAATTGGCATTATGCACATTTAGGGATTGTTGGAATCAATCTAAATTGGCGGGAGACAAGAGTCGGAATCAGATCCTTTTCTCCAGAAATGCAAAGCCATTTTGTAAATAATGCTCGCATGACCACCTTTATTTGATAATTGAAGGGGATGGTAAGAACTCTAACGATAGGCGTACCTTAAAGTAATTATTGCAATCCTACTGAATTGTGTTTGTAATACAAGAAAATACAACAATATAACAGTGGTTACATCAGGGACAACACCATCTTAGACGAATTCAAGTAGTTGAAAGGGATAGCTTTGTTGTTAGAATTTTAACTTGTGTCTCGTTTATACCATTCAAATACATTACATAGAGAATTATTCAGTAAACTATCCCGTTGGTACAATCTGTGATTGCATAGGGTTTCATGAGAGTTCCGCGTGTAAAACATTGCAAATGACGGCAATATTCCTCTGCTATTCCTTTCTTAAATAATTGTTGTTAAAATCTTAAGTAGTCTGTTCAAATGGGTATTAGCTAGACACATTGTCGTAAAATGTTAAGCATGTTTCGAGCTCACACGTGTTATCAAAATGCAACAAAAGTGTTCATGTGCTAAACAGATTTGGAGGTTGTGACACTGGCAATAGAACGTATGTATGACGTCACGCGACAGCATTTTGGAGGCAAAATAATGAAGCCCACTTCACGCACAACGTAAACTTCGCACGCGCGTGTAGTCTGCATTTGTTGGTGAAACTTGCAATGATACGCGCTTGCCTCTAAACGAGGAAGCACTTTCTGCTCTGTGACGTCATATGCATAACGTTTATAGAAGATGGAGAATAAACGTTATTTGCGAGTCGCAAAGTAAAGAACAAAACCTTTGAATAAGAGATTAAGTGCTTCGTAGACCATAGACACCGGGCCCACGAAACTTCATAGTTCAAATTCTTCAACACTATCGAAGGGAGCTTTGATCAATAAACCAATAAACTAGCCCATACGACAAAGAGATACAACTGACACAAAATATTGTTGAACAATTGAAAATATTTCTTCTGTCTTCGATTATATGTTTGCTTGTATGTTTAAAATCATGAATTCCTTGAGGATCTTCAGTTTCCTTTTTTTACACGTTAGATGTCCACACATTACATTAATATCAAGCTCTTTAAGTATTACTGTGAAGCTTTGAAACTGAAGAAAAATTTTATGAAATAGTGTCTCAATTGTTAATGCGTGATTCAATTCCCAATTTCGCAGTTGCTCATTGCTTTCAGGGGTTCTCTTGTATTGGAAGACACGGCTCCGCCGTGGATTACTCTCGAGACTATACTGGGAACCCGTAAATTCAATCCCGTGGTGGTCAAGAGGCAGAACCTTCATGAGCATGTGGGGTACGGAAGGAACATGTCCCCAACATGCCCCCCTCCCCAACTTTTTAAAGCAGAGGGGATTATATCCCATTTTTTGGAAACCTAACGGAAATAGTAGGCACATGTCTGATTTCATGACTTACAATGTTCCTGATTTAAGGAAATGAGATTCAAATTGGTAAGAAAGCCATTTAGTGGATTAATATCGTAATCAAATACCTCAGATTACATCAAATATCAGGGTCCAGGGCTCTTAAGTGAGTCCTTGATTCCTGGCTTCTACGGCTTTGCCATTCGCGCTTGAAGTAGTACTGGGGTCATGCTCCCCTCATTTTTCAGAAGTTGTCGACGCTCTTGAAAACCGTTGATAGCGTAAAGGATCGTTTGTTAAATCTCGATAATTTTCACGCTATAATTTGAAATAATTGTAATTACATATATGGTGATATGCAAATTAATTGTTTATACTTAACAGGTATAGATTAGAATACTCTTATGAAAGATTAGTTGAAATTAGTTTAATATCTTTTACCACCATCAAAATGCACATCATCAAAGGTCAAAAGTTTTCTGAATGAACTCAGAACCTACGAAAAAATATTTGCTGTAGTGATGAATTCATTTACTCTTTACAAATTAACGCATTAGTACATGCCAGCTAGATGGCAAGTAGACAGACTGGTGATTGATGCTAAGGAGGTGTTAACTCTCGTTGATGATACTGACATTTTTCAAGAAAACGTTACCTCCAAAATAGACCCCTCAAGGCATATCAATAGTACAAATGTTCTGTAAATGAAGGTTGACAAAACAAAGGATAACATATGAACTGTCTTGTTGGCCCCGCCTTCACTACACAATTGGCCAATTTAGCTAATGTTTATTCATGACGAAGATAAATATAAAGATTACCCTGAGAAGTGCTCAATGTTTGATGAATATTGAGGGAATTGGGTATTTTCTACTTTTCTTTCTCAAATATCCAGCTAGGTCATTTTCATATTACCAGACTTCTGAAAGGACTTACCCTTAAAGAGCATAGTCCGTCAGTTGAAATGTTTATCGGATGCTGTCATTTTCATACAGTTCATGAATATGTAATTTTTGTAGAAAGTGTCAAAATATCTTCCATATCTTTGGTTATAAAATTATATTTCAAATATACAGAGTTTTACATTGGATATAAGTTGACTATTACTTTATAAATATTGTAACTCTCGGCTCTCAAATTCTTCAGAGCTCTTTTAAATGTACTTCAGATGAATCTTAAAGAGCTGAACCGTCTACAGACAAACAAAAACAAAATTCAGTGTTATAATGCTGTATTGAAGCAATTTAAAGTGTACCTAAAGTCTGAAAATTCAAAAATATATATTACAGAGCATGAAAACTGAATTCCAATGGTCCAGTTCCCATCTTCACAGGACTTTCTTAAGCTGAGATATAAAATGTTGAAGTTTATTCACTCGATTTAAAAAGGTAGATTGCGCAATAATTTGTGATGTCATTGTTGTACTACTCAAATTACAATCTTTGTATTTCTTTGTTTTTCTGAAAGTCACCGCACCTTGTGCCAAAATGTGATCGCGTTCTTACTGCTTTGGGGTGACTTGACTATATAAGCCCTCTCTGTACAGCATGTCATGCAAGAAAACAGGAAGCGGTCAAGGTCATATAAACATTTTTAATTTTAAAAGAAAACAAAGCATTTAATGTGAGTTGTACAACAAGAATGTAAAAAATTATTGCGCAATGAACTGTTTGGATTTAAGTGAATAAATTTTAACATTTAATATCTCAGCAATGGAAAAAGCTATGACAATGGGAGTTGGACCAATAAGATTAATTTTGTAACCTCTAAAATATATATTTTTGAATTTTTAGACTTTAGGTCCACTTTAAAGAGTCAGATATAACCAAACACAATTTTGTAAATTGAACATGTCAATACATTGTTCATGAATATACATATGCATATAATTTTTTAACAAGTATACTGCTTTATTTCCCATGTTTCAAACAAGTATATTACCAATTTAAGTTAAAACTTGTCTATAAATTGTAAAGAATTACATTGAATGTAACATCTAATTATAATAGTCATAGATCTTTTGCGCTTTATGTTAAAATTTACAACGTTGAATTTTCTTCAATACAAACATGTTCCATCAATGAAGGAAATATTTCACATTTATTCGAAAATGAATGTACTTTCTTGATTTAAACCGATGTATGTAACCGATACAACTACGACAAGGTAGCTTAGAAATGTCAAGAAACGCCTCTAAAGTATTTTGAGTGTGCACGCTAATGCATCATTTCCTTTCAATGTAACACGAGAACCAGTTATAACGGATACAATCCCACAGTAATTTCGTGATGTCATCTGTAATTTTTCTGCCTTTTATCAAATTATTGGAAAATGATTACGTCTGTCTCCCAGCATAAATTTACAGGCATGTTACCATTAAAAGATGCCACCTTTGCCGTAAGAAACACATTGAAGAATGGTAAAACATATTGCTTGGCAATTTGGACTTTAGTTGCATGCTGTCATAACAATTTTAAATCACGAATAATTTTCGTTCAATTTCTTTGTTTTAGACATTGACTCTAGCGTTTACTTGTCCATACTTACGTAACAAGATGTGCTGATATTAATCTATGTGTTTGCATGTGTTTGTACAAAGTTAAGAATACATTACACTAACTACTAAAGCAATCTAATCTTTGCGTCATATATCTTACTTTTTGAGTTTTCAAAGTAAGACACGTCAAGTTTCTGCTGGATTAGGGGAGGGAACCGAGGAGGAAATGACTCCCACATCCCGTGGCGTCACAACGGTTTTAAGGATATCATTCATAAAATATCGTTTCCAAAACTAATTTTGCAAAGTTTATGATTCTCTTTGGTCCTCCCTACACCTGCTGAGCCCTCTTTTTACCTACAAAAGCCCTCTGCTCTTCTCGTTACTTCTTCGTAAACTTTTGAGCTTGAGAGTTTCTGGTGTTGATCTTAGCAGCAGTTATCTGACGTTTTTGTTTGTTAAACAAGAGGAAGTATATTGCTTCCAAAAAACACCTCAATATCGGATGGCTGACTGTCTCATCAGTTTAAATCAAATTTGGCTTCATTCCAATCCCAAGGTCGGTTCAGATTAAAAACAAAACATACGTAGATCACTCTGGAATGAAAAAAGTTATCCCTGGAATCCACCTGAAACCCATGGAGAACATTTAGGCCACATACCACTAGGGAGTGTTTTGAGTTCTCACGACGGCTTCGGTGCTTAGGAATCATTCTCATCTTTGTTGCGTTTTGCCGCGACGACTTCTGCCGTCATATACAACACTTTTCTACAACCTTTCCCTTTTCTACAAGTTTTTCCTTGAAGGTCGGAAGATGTTTTACCTTGTTCTCACTTTCCCCATATTTGATCAGTTTCATGGGCCCCAGCTCCTCACACGAAATGAAAACTGCTCGAAGATGTTCGTTCGCAACAGATTCATCACTTCCTAGGTTCCCCTTTGAAACTCCCTATAGATTCAGGGCCTGTAATTGAGAACCACTTTATGTGTTCATCAAAGAGTCAAATTACATCACAGAGGAAGAGAATTATCTCAAGTTATAGACCAATACAATGTAGGCAGTATGCTTGTATACAGATTGACCAAAATGTTAATATCTTGCTCTCTCGCGGTATTAATATCAAACTCAACCAGATCGGCGACAGGTTATCAGACAAGGGGGAGCTGAAAAGTCGTGAATACTTCCAAATTGAATGTTTCTGAATCAAATCGTTCTTCTTTATCGTTGCTTTAGATGGTGTTTCATAATTTCAAAGTAACTAAATTTTGATTTTCACACACTTGTGTACCTTAAGACAGGTTTTGTGAAAGGAATAACTACTGCCTCGTTTGAAAAGTTTACACTTTGAATCGACTTCTCTTTCTAAAATTATTTTTTAATAAAAGTTGTGCATGCTCCAACAAGCTTTATCTGATACATACTTAGCTGTGTTTAGAACGGACGCCACAGAAGCCTAAAATGTCTCTATGTATTTATTAATTTGATTTCTGTTCTACTTATTAGTAAAAATCGGCCTGAAAGGAATTGCAGCATTGTATGAAGTCATTGTGGATCAGACGGGGACCAAGTCTTCCGGGTGTGATCTTGATTTTTTTTTCTTATGCCATCACATGAGGAACAGATGTTCAATACATGTCTTTAGGGTTATAGTACAGCTTCCATTGGTTTACAAGGGGCCTTATCGATCAGCGAAATCAGGTTGACTTCTTATGTTTTTGGGAACAAACGCTTGCAGCAGGAATATGTTGGTAGATAGTCTTCTTGAATGTCAACTCAATTCCCAGTGTTAAGTTTTTTCTCAAGATAATAATAGACGGAACGGATTCGAAAATATCATTCAATTAAAGTTACGATAGTTAAAGATACATAGAAAAATACTTTTCGTGGACAGAACAGCTCTCGAAAACAATGACAGTAAAGAAATATATATGTCTCGGACGAGTCAGCGGCGTAGGAAGATTTTTGACATGGGGGGGGGGCAGACCAGATGCGATTTCTCGACCTTGATCCCCTTCCCACCAGAACATCATATTTGCTCATTATAATTTTTCCGATTTTAATTTAAGCAAAATAACAATATTCAAAGAAAAAGGAAACAACTACAAGATCAACATCCATGCAGCAGTTGTGTAGCTAAGATTTTTTGTTTTGGAGGCTCTGGAGGACTGCAGTTATTTGGGGGGGGAGGAGGGGGAACTCCAGTTTACTATCTAAGCGGAGCGCCACCATAGGTTGGCGTACCAAGCGTACCAAGAAAATTTGAGATTGAATACATCCCAGATCTCCGGAAATGGCACTTGCCAGGCTTGATAGCAGCCATCAAGATGTGCAATTGTTGTGAAAATATTTTAAAGGTTGATTTGAATTTTTTCTAAAACACATTAACATTGTCACAATCTATCCGACTTTATTCAAAATTATTCAGAGTGGAGTTAGCCCCATGGATTTCGGCGGATTGATTGGAACGGAGATTTTCCACAGCCAGAGTGTACTATTATTAAGTTGGTGGAGCCAAGATTTGCCCGACGGGGGCCACCGACCCGAAGCCCCGACAGCCCCAATGCCGTCGGGTATAAGTGGGATTTGAAGAAAACCTGTGTACTAGACCAGCGCTTCTCAACCTGTGGGCCGCGGCCCATTGGTGGGTCGCGAAGCTCTCCCGGGTGGGTTGCGAGATCCGCCATAAAAAGTAAAAAATAAAGAAAAACAGGACAAAACAGAATAAAAAATAAAGTGATGTTGTATTCACACTGATTCTAGTCCGGACTGTCATGTCCGATTGGTCCAAGCCCGTAAACAGACCTAGTGCACGCATAGCGTATGAATGTGTTTCCAGTGTCTTCCACTTTTTGTAAGGTGGGCCTCAGAAAAAAATCTGAGAGTCAAGATGGTCCTCGAGTTAAAAATGGTTGAGAAGCGCTGTACTAGACATTTCATTCGGGGCATATATTGCATAAAATTTGTAAATACTAAAGAAGCATAGTTCCGCGTTGATTAAATGTTTTCCCCGGAATCTAAGGTGTAAAAATTGCAAAGCGGGCGAAGCGCGAAAATTTTTGGTAGGTTTTCACAAAAAAACAAATGTAAACATTAAGAACCATTAAGAACAAAAACAAAAGAAAGAAAATCTGTAGGGGTTCTAGACCGTATAGGAGATAATATGCATTGTATCGAAGCTACCTTTCCTATTCGATGAAATAGCCAAATATTGCTCCGTGAGTTCCTCAGCAACTGACCGTACCGCTTGACACACACAAGAGATATGCGATATTGGATGAAATTTGCAACCTCTACATAAACTGTGTACTTTTCCTACATGTTACTTGGTAAGGTGGAAAGGACTTGAGCTATCTAGCGATAGCTCTTCTGCGCGCGTCGCGGGAGGAAAATTTTGCGTTCTTATTAGAGAAATTGTCTTCTTGCGAGGAAAAACGGGGAAAACGAAATTGTAAACTGTCGCGAAATTGGGGGGGGGGGGGCAAAGTGACATTAGGCCCCCCACAAATCATGCTAGGGGGCCATGGCCCCTTTGGCCCCCGGTCCTACGCCACTGCGAGTTAGAACAATAGCAATCAAAGGTAGTAGTCTTACAGAAAACAAGGGTATGGTTGGAAAGAAACCTTTCTAGGATAAGGTAGAGCAATGGTCAAAAGGTGTAGTATTTGATTCAAACATCATACTGTATTCCGTTCGGTTAAGTCACATTCTGTCACATGTTTTGTATGTGGGTGTGAGTGTGTGTTTAACTGTATACAAAGATAAAAATTAAAATATACCACTCTTATCCTTAAATTATCACCACCATAGTCACGCTAGTGTTTTTAATCCGGTAAAAAAGCAGAAACATGCTTTTTTCACATGTTTTTTGCTTGGGCTTTTTTTGTTGGTATGAGGGCCTTATTTAGAACAGCTATGCTCAGTCCTTTTTGTATCAGTTGTTGTGTAGTGACCAAGGATAGCAAATCTATTCGAAACGTCTACTTTATAATATTGGTCTTTAGGTAAATTGGGTAGATCTACGGGAACTTCTCGTTTCTTGTTATTGATCATATATATATATATATATATATATATATATATATATATATATATATATATATATATATATATATATATACACACACACACACATATATACACATATATACACATATATACACATATATATATATATATATATATGCATGTGCATATGATAGTCAGAGGGAGTGCGGTAAGTTCGTTATATAAAGTGGAGGGAGAGCGTACCTATCTTACTTTTCTCAGTACTACCAACCTAAACGTAAAAAGTAAACCCATAATATGATCGGCAATAATTATACGTTATCAAGGGAACCATGTTTGCGACCTCCACCTGGACCACTAAACATCGATCTACGGTTACTATTAGTGCCGCACAATCTTTAATGAGTAATCGAAATTACAGACACCAGAACATCTGACCTAGATGAGATCATCTGATCACTTGACATGAGCATACACTGCACCATCTCGGCATAACGTGATGAATTCGTCTTCACGATAAAGTAATGAAATACTGGATCATATACGTTAATGTTTGTGTGTACCATCAATCAGGCAAGTGCACCTGATTCCTCTCTACTGATCATAAGCAGCAGACCAGAACCCTCGTGTAACAAGCTTCTGCTCTGCGATAAGACACGACGACAATATTTTGTGTCGCTGAGAAATCGCATTCACTCGTCTCCTGCATTTCGGCACGTGCTAATTTTTTAGTGACTTTTATGCCTCTACACTTAAACTTAATCAGCAGCAACCACCTCGCCTATTCGACTCATGAATCATTTTCCTTGTATTATGAAAAGATACCCACGTGAGTAGCTCGTCATTGACCTTTCAGAAAGTGGAAAGCGTCGAAAGGTAAGCGTAAACTCTCAATCATGTAGGCACGTGTAGTTTCGCCTAATGCATATGAAGCCAAAGACACTTAAACTACAGCACATCACTCAATCTAAGAATCCTAATCTGTAACGTAATGTTTTGCTTCATTTAACCACGCCTGGAATGAATCAGTAGGGAAGAAACATTTGGTCCAGGGGGCTACCACTCACAGGAATCGGGACACAAACACTATCTCTGGCCAATTTTTCTTCGGCAAAAACGGCTCAGTCCCCCCATCCCCATTCCAAAATATTCCCTACACCGACGTAAAAAAACCAAAAACCCAAAGGACGAAAGGAAATTCTTTGTGGCACTGAGGTTTATACCTCAAAGTTATCCTTCTTGAGATATGTTTCATAATTTTTTTTTCATAATTTGACTTCTGGTGACCTTAAATGACCTTTGACCTCCACCAAAACAACGGGTCCTTGTAAACAACATGGTCGTTTACGTGCTACGGCGTAATAGATCCTCCACAGTTTCATACAAGTTTTGCACAGTTTGGCTTCTTGTGATCTCAAATGACCTTTGACCGTCACCAAACACAATTGAATGATTGAATGCAATATGGGGTCATCCACATGCCAACTATGAGATAATTTGCCAAAATTACCTTTTATGAGATATCATGTTTGCGGGGTTTTCACTATCCGACCTCTAGTGACTCGTAGTTCAAATGAACTTTGAACTCCACAAAAAATAAAGCAGTCTTGAAATTAGTATGGGTCATCCAGGTGCTAAGTATGAGGTATCTCAATGCTACCTTTGTTGAAATACCATGTATGAAAATTATCCATCATTGCAATCGTGAGATAACGTATTTTCAAGCAATTTAAAAGTTTTTCTTTCAGCCTCTGGTGACTTTAGATCACCTTTGATCTCCACCAAAAACCAATGCCTATTTATTCTCCCAATATGACAAATCTATACACCAAGTATGAAAAGTGTCCATCATTTCTATCTTGAAATATCTTGTTTACAAGGTTTCGGTTTTCACCTCTAGTGACCTCAAATGACCTTCAACCTCCACCAAAAACAAAAGGCTTCTTTCTCTCAATATAACAAACATATAAATCAAGTGTGAAAAGTGTTCATCATTTAAATTTTGAGATATCGTGTTTACAAGCAATTTACAAGGTTTTCGTTGTTTCACCTCCGAAGACCTCAGATAACCTTTGTCCTGTACCAAGAACAATAGGGCTCATTTTACTGACTATAAGCTATCAACATTGTAAGTATAAAAAAGTACCTTGCTTCCTACATTTATCGTGTTTACAAAGTTTTCGGTTTTGACCTCTGGTGACCTCAAATGAACTTTGACCCCCATCACAAGCAATGGGATTTTTTCTCTTAATATGACAAATCTATGAACAAAGTATTAAAAGTATCCATATCCCCCCCCCCCCAAAAAAAAAGAAAAACCAAAGCGTGTGTTCAACGGTGGCATTCCTACCATTGTCCCAGAATTCCTACATATCTACAGATCTGTGAGCCCAACACAGATATGAGTGAATGTGGCCTGATGGTTTTGTCAATGTGGCACCTATTGGCTACCATGCATGGTCATATTTGTTCCTTATTGAAGAACTATAACTTAAGCCTATTGATGTGGTCAATGTTGACCAGTTTTTAGCTCAGCTACTCAGCTGAGCTATTGCTATAGAACACGACCGCGAAATATCTGTCACTTCTTAAAGCGGTGTTCAAAACGGCTGGCATGTCGCTAATCCTGCACCGATTTGGCAAAAATTGGGTCAACACGTAGTCGGATTATAGCTTTTTATAATGCATTGACATCGTCATCTGAAGTCAGGAGGGATCATTTTCTGATATCGTAAAAAGTTGACTCTTCTTACAGTTTTGGTTTAAATTTGCTGAAAGTTCTTAGATTGGGATAGTTTGAAGAATGCTGAACCGATGTTGCATTGGGGAAGAGTTCGTTGTCTTGTGAGGGCCCAAAACAGTGGTCCCATACGCTTTTTAGGACACCGACATGGAATACATATATGATCCATACTTTTACGTTGGAGCAGGTCTCATTTAATGTGCCGGGGCCCTAAGCAGATAGGAATTCGTATTAACCTGTTCAATTGAAATGTTGTCTTTTGAGTTACACTGTTACTTATTCGCAGAAACACATTGTATTTAATGTAACAGTGTTTTCACATGGAATAAGAATGTTTCTATATGGTGTATTTCAAAACATGCAGTGTTAGTTGCCAATTGTGTTGATGGTTGTTGGGAGTAACGTTGTGTTAACTTTATACCTTAAGGAGCAGCAGCACCTGCCAACGCAGGGCCCTAGGCCATGGCTACTTGGCCCCAGTAAATCCTCGACTGAGTGAAAGCAAAGCAGTTTCGAACTTTCTTTGAATGACAACTTACGATACTTTCGTATAAAGTACAAAACAGACTTTAAAAGAGCTAAGCTAAGTGTAAACTTCTTTATTTCATGGGTCTGTAATATGAAACATTTTGAACAGAATGATCAAGAATTTTAAGCGTTATCAGTTTTGCTGGGCAGGCTACGTTTTTTTGGAGATGTTTACGTCCATTTGTCAATATACCTTTTACAAATGTATAGACCAGGCATACAGCAAGGCTTCACATCCTGGGAAGTATAGGGATAAAGTTTTCTGTTCACACTTTCCCTAGGGCAAAAGTTAGGGGTGATCAAACTCTGAAACCCTATCCACTCAACCAGTTTCTATGGCACCTCCTGCACAAATATTCATAGAAGAAATGACAAATTGTACAATTTCTTGATCTCTATGGAATGAGTAAAAGCCATGGGGTAAAAGTTAGGGGTGATCAAACTCTGAAACCCTATCCACTCAACCTATTGGCATCTCCCTGCACAAATATTTACATTGGAAATGAAAAATTTTAAAATTCTTCGATCTCTACGGAATGAGTAAAAGCCATAAAAGACTGAAATATTTCGAAAAAAATAGGCAGGCCAGCGATCTTAGTTTTGTTGAAAGAAAGTGAAAAAGTGATAAACAGGGAGACGGAGAAGGCACGAGAGACCAAGCCCAAGGTACAATCATGGAGCTACTACTTAGTAGCTCCATGGTACAATGATTAAAGTTACACTTTGTTTATTGTCCTAAAATTGAAATTTATTAAACAGCATGGAATTATGATCAATCGGCACACATGCATTGTACTAAGACAACGGTACACTTGGAAGGAAAACTGAACTTCTGGAATCATTTTTGGTAGCGTAAAAAATATACCTGCAAAAACTGAGTGAGTGGAAAGAAAACTGGTGGTGGGGCTCAATGAAATTGCCAAGTAATGCAGTCCGTGTCCTCCATTTCTCACACTACCGAAAAGCACCGTGGCTAAACTAGACTTCTAGGTTGTGCCGTGGTTAACTCAACACTTTACAAATTGCCAGCGACAATAAGAAGTGCTGTTCTTTGTGCTGTTCGTTTTCAGAATGCGTCACGGCTTTATGTGGCTACCACTACTTTACGCGGGATAACGCGTAGTTTTCACAGCGATGTGCTTATGTAGAAACCTTCGTTCTTTCCCTTTTGTGTACTGTTCTTTCCCTCCATGCTTCGAAAAAACGGCAAGTTCACCATCTCTTGCTTGCAGCAAGAAAATGCCGCCTCCCTGCATGCAGACTACATATCGTATGTCATTCTAGTATAACTATATGACATCTCTCTAGCACAAGTGATGGCGCAGTTCCTTATTTGATGGCCGGCAAGCTAGTTTTCTTTCGTAGGATGGAAATGTAAGAATCGTGCCAATGGACGAATCAGCTTCTTGGAAATGGCCAACCCCCTAGTTCCAAAATAACAGCTTTCCGACTATTTTGTTTGTAATTCTGACGCCGGATTATGAAAGAACAGGTCAGATATCCTTGCTTACTTAACCCTAACGTTAAATTCAACCCTAACCATGATTTTGAAACAAATTTAAAAATATTTGAAGAACAGGTTTTTCCATCGCCATCCTACGAAAAAAAAAACTAGCGGCCGGCAAGCGAATTTTTATTTTCTCGTGAGGATAGCAAGGGGGAAATTATGAATTATTCATGTTATTGGCGTCTTTGCTCATGATTATTCATAGCAGCCTTCCTCTTCCTCGCACCTCGGCACTAACTTCATATCAACCCCCGGCAAAGCTTACCCGTTCAAGTGCCGTATGAACCGTGGTCACAACGTTGATCTCAACTCGAGTGCCTACAGTCTAATGGCACTGTGAATATGAAAGTCAACTGCTTTGATTGAATATGATATTTTAATAGAGGGATTCATGTGACGTCACGCGCTTGGGATTCCCAGGCAATGAAGGGCAAAACACACACGCAGTAAGCGTATTTACAACACACACGCACGGCATAACCATAGATACTACTGTGACACAATGGACGCGCGATCACGTGACGTCGGTGAAACCCCTCTATAGGCCCTTCAAAGGACAAATGTTTTCGCTAACTTTTCTCAGGGTAAGTGAAAAGTTTTTAATGTCAGGGAAATGAGGGATTAAATTTACGCCATACCAACGTAGCGAACATACCCAGTGTCCCCTATGTAAATATCCACTGGTTTCGATGGACTTGGACCACTGAGAGGCAGAATTTGATGTCTTTGAGAGTATGGAAAGCCTGGGGGAGAGGTGACCTTCCCTTTAGGATTTTGTATTATAAATAAGACCTTTGTAGGGGTAATATGGTGTCAGTTAAGCCCCCTCCCCTCGTCCTTTCAATCCCTACCCTTGCAATGTATACGTTCTGAGTGCAAGGTACGGGCACATTTAGTCTGATTGTTAGTTGGTGAAGGGGTAAGTTGAGCCCTTTAATATCTCGTAAGCGTTTCCAGTGGTGGTAAGGGTTAACTCAAAGGTGAATCACTCTCCCGCTGATTGATACCCCCCCCCCGTGTCTATAGAGATATTACTTTGTTACCAAGTAACCGTGCATCTTTACAGTACGTTGTACAAGCAGGTCAGATGAAAATGAAAAACAACGCTGCAGTTTTAAGTCAATTCATATATATATATATATATATATATATATATATATATATATATATATATATATATATATATATATATATATATATATATATATATATATATATATATATATATATAAATAAGGTCAAACCACTGCGTAGCACTTATGAAGTATGTAGGTCAAAAAGTAGTAAATAGTGTTGAAGGTTTGTGAAAATGTCCACGACGGTTCGGGTGTAAACCCTTCATCAGGTGGCAAACTGATTGTTGGCACGGCCAAACGTACAAATTAGAAGCCACACAATAAAATTGGGCACTGCCAAACTGGCCAGGTCAGTGGTTTGCAGCCATTTTCAGCTCACCGCCCCCTTTCACCGAATGGCTATATGGCTGTATACTTCAGAGGCAATTCGTGCATGAGTGCTCATGAAGAAAGATCTCTGTTTAGACCAGGCGCGGTTTTACGGGGGGCTTTGGGGGCTCAAGCCCCCCCCCAAAATTCGCTCAAGCCCCCCCCCCAAAATTTTCAGAGGTTGTGTTATGCTATATTTGCGTGTACTGAGAAAAACAAAATTGCCCAATACAATTATGCACATCTTGGTCCAGTGGATTTAGTTTGTCAAGGGAAACTGTCGTCTGCGTCTCGAAATCACATATTAGGTTCACAATTTCATACAATGGAAGTTGGGTCAGATGAGTAATATAAGTAACATCTATGATAGTATGTACGCATGTAAATCAATTTAACGGATTAATCATCTGTTGGAAGTTCAAAACCAGTCATTTCGTCGCTGATCTCGTCAAGCTATACTAGCAGTCCTTTTAAGTCAAATCTACAGGCCGAATCGTTATTCCCATTAATGTGAACAGGTCCAGTTGCTCGTATCTCTCAGTAACGTTTGCTACATTCTTCCAAATAAAAAAAATATATGCCTGTATATACGTTACATCTATGTCATGGTCAGGGGCGGTGCCACTGAGGGGAAAGGGAAGCCTACCCCCCTGTAATTTGCAGGAAAAGAGAAAAAGAAGACGGAAAGGAGAAGAAAAGAGGAGGGTGGGGTAGGCCTATATCTGATCCATATAGTTAATCCAGAGCTTCCAAGAGGCCATATTCCGGTTTCTACCAGCCTTTAGATACGATATTATAATGCCCAAATGAAGCAAGGCAAATTTTCTTAATAGTTCGAGAAAATTTCTGTGGACTCCACGCACGTATTTTTGCGTAAAACTTTCCCCGACTAGAAGGCAGTAATGTGTCCATAAGGGGACTTCAGGAGGTTTGTTGATACATACCCTTAGAAAAAAAAGGCTCCTCTTTCACCTAACCAAAAATATTAAGAATGTTTTGAAGCCATATGATCGGGTCCAAAAATATCCCAAAGACAACACCATTTTTTGCATCTAAGCAACCTTCAAGTAACCAAAATTTCTCAAAAGGGGAGGGGGACCCCTCCCCTTAGACCTATCCCCTAGAACAGCCCTCTTTTACCCACCCAAAAATTAGAATTCACGAAGTTATGAACATTTTCCAGCCATATATCAGCCAAAACTGTCCCGAAGACCGCACCATTTTGCATCTTAGCAACCTTAAAGTAACCAAAATTTCTCACAGGAGAGGGGAACACCCCTCCCTTTAGACCTCTCCCCCAGGACAGCCCTCTTTCCCCAACCAAAAATCAGAATTCACAAAATTATGAACATTTTCCAGCCATATATATCAGTCAAAAAATAACCCAAAGGCCGCACCATTTTGCATCTTAGCAACCTTAAATTAGCAAAAATTTCTCAAAGGGAAGTGAACACCCTTCCCCTTAGACCTCTCCCCTAAGAAGGCCCTCTTTCCCCCAACCAAAAATTAGAATTCACAAAGTTATGAACATTTTCCAGTCATATAGTCAAAAAATTACCCAAAGAACGCACCATTTTGCATCTTAGCAAACTTAAATTAGCAAAAATTTCTCAGAGGAAGGGGACACCCCTCCCCCAGGACGGCGATCACTCAACCCATGTCCCCTATCAAAATAACCTTGCGCCGTCCCAGGTTATGGTGCTGTTTTTATTATCATTGGTTTCAGCGTGCGCGTGGCCGATTTACATATTTGAGAGAAAATTTTATGATTCTTCCCTTTCAAGCCCCCCCTAAGCCCCCCAAAAGTCTCGATCTAGAACCGCGCCTGGTTTAGACTAGTTTGTGTTTTCAGTTGGAGGACCGTCTTAACCATTTCGCGCTTGCTTCCCTCTTGAGCTGTTTTAAAGTTGTCAAACAAAAGGCTTCATTTAAGGTGGGATAAGCCTTGATTAGAGAGATTAAAGTGTTCTGCTACGGGAAAGCCAGTGCTGTTTCTACGTATACTGTGTTTGTGTTTATTGAAACGGTGTCTAACGCTTGTGCTAGTTTCTCCAATGTATGTGGCAGCGAGGGGACATAGAGTGCAATTGAGCAGCTCCAGTGGCGTAGCCAGCAGGGGGCAGAGTGACCCCACAGAAACTTTGGGGACGCGATGGGCGATGTTGAAAAAATAAAGAAGAGCCCTCCCCAAAAAAAAACAAGAGAGGAGGGAGGGATGGGAAGTTGGTGGGGCGGAGTGGGGTTAGGGTCCTACGGGGAGGGTAATTGGGAAATACTGGCTTCACAAGTGTGATCTTTTAATGATATTGAAAACTAAGACGAAACAGATTAACAGAACAAATGAAACAAAGGGTTAGGGAAGGTGTGAAATTATCGTTGATTCGAAGTTTCGATTGGCCATACATGCTCCTGTTGCTTATAAGCAGTCCAAAAAACACGAGTATGAGGATCGGGGATGAGAAATGACGATGGACTTTATTTTATGCAGGACACATTGGCAATAGGCCTCCGAAAAGTCAGTCAAAACCTTGGATATTAATAATGTCATAGCTTCTATAAACAGTGTTCGGGATCTTTTCCCCCATTTTCAACAGATTATGCCTTGGGGAATGAAACCTAACCTTTTTCGACCCCTAACCTGATTTTGAAATAAAATAAATAAATCCAGAAAAAGTAATGGTTTTCAATGTCGTTTTCACTCAGAGGGCGGGCCGCCCCTCCAGGGGTGGCGCCAGGTGGGTCAGGGGCCATTGCCCCCCCCCCGTCGGGGTATTTTTACAGTTTCGTCGAGAAGTCTTAGTCGATATGATAAAGTATGCAGTCCCCGACGGCGACTAGTCACCCCAACGCTTTACCTGTTTTTTGCTCTCAAGAGGGTTATTTCTTTAATAAGAACCCAAAATTTTCGGCTCGCTTCGCACGTTGTAGGGTAACTCCATTTACTTCAATATTTACATTCCACATACCTAGATAGCACAAGTACTGTCCACCTTACCAAGTACCATGTAGGCACAGTACACAGTTTATGTAGAGGTCGTAAATTTCATCCCATATCGCAATGCCTAAGTTGCTGTTCTCTTGTGTGTGTCATGCTGTACGGTCAGTTGGTGAGCGACTCACGGAACAAAGTTTGACTTTTTCATCGGGTAGTCCAGGTGGTTTCGATACAATGCATGTTATCCCCGATACAGTCTACAACCCCTTCTGTTTTTCCTCCTTTCTTCTTATTCTTATTATACATATGCTTTTAGTGTAAGCCTACCAAAATTTTTCGCTCGCTTCGGTGCGCTTTGCAGTTTCACGATTCAGATTTAAAAGAACAATATCAGTGCGCAACTCTGCTCTTGAGGTGTGCTCTTGAGGTATTAAGTGATATTATGCCAAATATGCCCTGCAATGGCATGGGATAGTTAGGCTCATTCAAATCCCCTTCTCACCATGCACCCCTCGACATAGTGGGCTGTCGGAACTTGAGGTCGCTGGCATGTCCCGGCCACTTTTCGGTAAAATTCTGTCATGGTCGGTTTACTCATTTTGGCTTTCAAAAGGGTCATTTCTGAGGTGAAACCCACCACTTTTAGTACGCTTTGCCCACTCTTCCTCGGTTCCGTTACTTATAGCTAAATATAGTACAATTTCATTTCATCTCGGTAAGCCTAGCTAATGTACTCTTATGTCTTTCGTGCGGTACGGCTAGTGACCCGACGAGGGAAGTACAATGTAAGTTATGTCCATAGGGCCCAACTGCCTGGGCAATTGACCTATATATAAGTATATAAGATTCTCCTAAGTGTAGGCTTACCCAAAAAATTTTCGCGGCTTCGTTCGCTTTGCAGTTTCACAGTTTAGATTCCAGAAAAAACGGTAAATCTATGTTCCTCTAGTACATACAAATTTTGTAAGCAATATATGCCCCGCAATGGCGCAGGTTTTCTTCAAATCCCCCCTCACCAACCCCTCGACGGCATCGGGGCTGTCGGGGCTTCGGGTTGCTGACCTCCTCGTCGGGGAGTCTGACCCCCAGTCTGGAAAATCCTGGCGCCACCCCTGGGCCCCTCTAAAAAAAACCTATGGAGAACACTGGGATCTAGTATAAAAAGAAGCAAAAATATAGCACCATTTTGCATCTAAGCCTTAGAGACAGCAAAAAATTTCAAAAGGGGAGGGGTACACCTCTCCTCTTATACCTCAGGCCTCGAAGGGCACTTGTTTTACGACGCTAAGCGACCACAAATATGGGAGAAGCCTGTAAGGCTTATAAATTACAACTTCACATCGGGTGGCGAACCAACTCAACAATTTAGATCAAATTTGATCTCTTTTGAATTTGAAAGGCCAGTTCAGATGGAAAACCATAGATTGCTCTTGGATGAAAAACCCACCTTACTTTGACCCGGCCGGGGATCGAACCCCGAACCTCCCGGTTGCCAAGCTTCATCACTTCAAATGCCACCGCCTTTATCCACTGGTCACAGCACTGGCCACAGCACCTCTCCCCTTTATCCACTCGGTCACAGCACCTCTCCCCCTGGACGGAGGTCAAGAATGGGGACGATGAGTCGACTTTTGCACCCCCCACACCAAAAACCTGACCACGCCCCTGATTGAGCATGTAAACAACATTTCGTTTTCAGTATATTAGATATATGTATCTGTTTTTTCCGGTATTTTCTTTCCAATCTATGTTGCCAGCACACGCCTATATATATATATATATATATATATATATATATATATATATATAATATATATATATATATATATATATATATATATATATATATATATATATTCTCTGTTCGAATATATATTCTGTTCGAGTTTTATTAAACTTTTATGGATTATTTTAATATTTCGAGTGTCTGATGTCTTCTGTTTTTCATCCTTATATATAAATATATATATATATATATATAAATATATATATATATATAATATAAATTTATATATTTATATGGGGAGGGAACAACAAATTCATTTCCTGTGGACAGACTGAAAAATTGCCACCCTCGCCATGCTGTTCTTTATTGATAGGCCTAAAAGTCAACATGGCAATTTCTCCGAGACAGTTCACCGTCAGTAAGTTTCTACCATTGCTTCATTTTATGATACACGTTCTGTGTCACAGAATCTCTCCATTCGTTCATTTTTTAGCATCTAGAAGTTGATATCAACATGAATCATTGATGGAACCACGACGAGACAATGGAATCCATAAATCATCGTAGAATACCCTACTCTTCCATTCATCGTTATATAACACTGATCGCACACAATTTTAAGCTAATAAAATGTGGGAAATATGTTTGTTTCCAAAACGCTCGGTAATTGCCTATATCGTTACTCTTCTGACAGATGACGTCAATGTGTAATCAGTTTAATTTATGGTAAACCGTGAAGCATTTCATTTTTGCCAACCTTTGCTTCTGAAGTCTTTCCACATGTGAATATAGTTAATGACTTTTATCGAGTTTTGACATACTTCCTATCTCATCTTATTAAAGATAGCCCTTCTACTCGAGAAATTGATGCCAGAAATTTGATCAGCTTGAACATGAGGGAAGATTTTGTAAGTCTATCACAAAATTATGCGGTTGTCATTATATGTGAGTGTGACACTCACGAAATATTCAGATTTTGGTTCCCTGAAAGGATAACCTTATCCAGCCAATCGTCAATGACCTTACCAAAACTTTGGCAGGACCTTTGGACAGGTTGCATACCAGTGAACGTGGGGGGAGGTGTCACGTGTAAAGACAGGTTACATTAAAGCTATTCTTGTTTTTTTTGGGGGGGGATTATCAAGTTTGCAAAAAGTTTGAGGTAAACATGTGGTCAAGTATCGGCCAGAGCGCTAATCTTCAATGAGACGAGGGTCGCCCCACTTCCCGAGCCCTAGTGGTCAGGGGCATGTCCAGAAGATTGTAATTTTATGTGTCTCCAAGGATAACTGTTGCATACTCGTCGTTTGGACTCATTCGCCCGAGTACATGAGGCGAAGTTAAATACTGATTACGCAGTCAGGCTCCCACTCCCTCTTGGCAAGGTATGATTCTAATCTCTTCGGCAAGAGTTTATTTCTATCACAGCAAATACAGTACTCTTTAGACAAAGAGACAAGAGACCACGAGCAGTACCATGCAGGTATAGGCGTAAGAAGCTGTTCTCTACCGGAGGTGCTGAACGTTGTTTCGGACTGCCGCCCTGGGGGAGGGGTGTAAGAGTAGGGGTTTCCCCATCTTCTTTGGAAAACTTGAATATTTGAGTGTTCTTAGATGCAATTTGGTGCCATATTGTAGGCAAATTTTGAGGAAATTCATTGCAATGTTTGGACATTTTTACGGAGGAAACAAATAAGGGGTTTTCGTCTTTGATCTTTTTACGGTGGGGCTTTACGCCACCCTCCAGCTTCCTACACCTATGCAGGCAGGTTGCCCCAGTTACTTCGTAGCAGCTGTTAGTCTTCCCATACCTTCTTTTACACATAAATTATGTGATAAAGGAGAAGACTGTACGACAGCTTTGCATATTGATAAAGCTAGCAAAACCTTGCAATATGTAGGCTGCCGGGAAATCATTCTTATCGCAAATTGATTGATTAAAAGTACAAAAATGTATAGGTTTTCGTGACCACAGGATTGTATAAAGCTTCACAGCACTGGCGTAATGTATGGGCTAAAATATTTTGGCGTTGAGCTGATTTTGTTTTAATGCGGAATTATTTGAAGCCAGCAATTAATTGCGTTAGCGTACCTTCCTATAGGGGCTTTGTTTGTCAATGAGGGAATATAATTACAAAGCTGCAATCTGCAAAATATTGCCTTATATGGGGGCGGGGGTCAAAACTATCTTTTAAAAGCTTCTGGGGTTGCAACCCCTTTCTCACCATTACTTCAGTGATTTAGAGAGCACAATTTAATAGTGTGCGTCCTTCTAAACATTTCATCATAGACCTTTTTCTAAACAGCAATTACAAAGGATTATGGGACAGAGTTTTAGTGTGCACCATTTTTGCCAATGGCAATTTACTGTGGCCAAAATGATGTGAACCAAAACTCTATCCCACAATCCATTGTAACTGCTTTTTGAAAAGGGTCTATTGCGAAGGAGGAGTTAGCATTTAGTTTACATCTACACCGTCGTCGTCAAATGATATAGAAGTATACTATTTTGCCCAGTATGCATTCGATTGTGCTTTCCACTTCCTTCTGTGTAGAGGGTGCCATATACCCGTACAGGAAAAGATTTTGTAACGGGCAGGGGGCGTTTTCCTACTTTGCACATTGAAAAATAATCGTGGTAAGAACTTAACCCTCAAAACACATTTTTTGCCTTGAGCTCTGCAAGTTTCTGCTTGGCGACTGTCACCCTAACATTTCCGTCTTACACGCCTTTCCGTGGTGTTTGTCATTTCAGGGATTCACATCCTTCATGCTAAAGTCTGTCAATTTCCAACGAGAGAAGCAGTTGTTCCTGACAAGCCATATTGTAATTTGACTTGAGAGCATGGTATGAGCAGGGAGCTGGCAGCTTCCTGGTATGAGAGGTAACTTTGCCTCTCGATATATGTTTTTCTCTGTTTTTATACGATGAAAACTTCCTGTCGAGATAAGATAATATGGGTAGGGGAAACCCGGGGTAAAGTGAATCACAAAACTTTATGACGTAATTTTTGACGTAAAGTAACTAAGATGGGAATGTTATCGATATTACTTGGGAGGGGGCAAAAAGTACTTTCAACATGCATAACACATGGGTCCTTCTGGAAACAAGTGTTTTCTTATAAGATATTTAAAAAAATCAGGAGGTATCCACTTTGCCCTGACACCACCAAGCAAAGTGGACCCACTGAAACTTGGGCATGGGCAAAGTGTATAGATGCCCTTTTTAAAAACAATAAGCTGCACACTAACATAAATTCTCTAAAAATGTAATAAATGTGTGAGAAACTTTGAAATCAAAAGGAAAAAATATACGTTTTAAAATATATGAAGTGGATCCTGCAGGCTGATCCACTTTGCCCACCATAACTAACAAATGTTTAAACGTGCATACACAAAAAATACAACGCAGGACACCGAACTCTATAACACAGAAGCACACGTGTAGGATATTCATTACTTGTAATTATTTCCTGATATTCTTTGTATAACTAATGTGTTATTCAGCAATTTACATTTCCAGTAAAAAAAAACAATTTCTGGAAGCGAGAAAATGTCTTCTGTTCTTGCTGTGCCGCTGCTGTTCAGACTGATACTATCACATATAGTGGATGGTTGCTACTTCTGTTTGTACCGAACTAGTTTTCAAAGCATTCCTCTACTGCACTTCCGAGAAAAGCTAATGATTTGCTTTGTACAGTATATCCAATCTACCAGGGTTTCCCCTAGCTCAAACAACAAACCAATTGTCTGTTAGGTTCCCAGAATGTAAAGAGCAGAGTGACTCCGACGGAATTCAACTTGTCAAAAAGTCAATTTTTTCCCCCTAAGTGGTTCATATTTTCCACAACAAGGTCTAACTTTTTAGCCCACCTTCAATAAAAACAACTGTCTGGAACACCTTTCACTGCGCACTTTTATGAATCAAGGGCAGCTCTCTGTCATATAAAGACACTAGCTTTCTTGGCAAAACCTATAAAACATGAGAAACCGATTGTGCTACCTCCCTATACAGCAACTATGCTGTGCAAGAAGTGGTAACCTTCGTTGGAAGGTAATTGTCGTCAGTTCCATATCATCTAAAGCATGATGGCCTTTTACAGACGGAGATTTCAGGATGTTTGTGGGATTGTATTTTGGGGCAATAAAACTTTTCCTTTAAGAACCTGCACAGAGAAAACAGAGACTTTTAACTGTTTAAGCACACCTCTGCGTGACCAGGAAGTTGGGAGACGTCTCCCTGCTCCCTGGCGTGACTTAATCAATAGGACAAGACGCATTCTTTGTAACATTGACCTCTTTGGGGAACACGTAGATGGTAAAACAGATATCAAAATTCGACACCATCAGTCCACGGAGGATGATTAAAGAAGAAAAGAGTAAGTCAATCGTCCTCAATACTCACTTTAGAGGACATCTCAGCTAAAAAATTTACCACGTTTTCATGTCGTGTGTCCAATAATGATAGACAGGGCCAAGGCCCTTCTATTAGTGGGCGCCGTAGTCGTTTAGTGCAGGAACAGACCGTGCAAGGTTTCCTGCAAATTAAGTCACGTTCGTAAAGTCGATCATTTCCAAGATATATGAGTTGTCTAAGAAACTTGTCGGGCCAAATGCAATCTCTCTCGACGGTGTCATATTTAAAGAAAATTCAGTTTAACACACGCAGGGAATTGTATCAATACAGTGCATCTGAGAAATGTACGAGGCTTTATAAGAGCTTGTGACTAGTAATGCTCGCTAGTTGCGTCGTCAAAATGTTCAAAACTAGACAACATCAAATCAGTTTTATCATAAAAATGACTTGATTGAAAGCCGATGACTTTTAAAACGGACCAACATATCAACTACATATTCCATAATTCTACTCCAAATGTATGGTTTTGATAGCTTATAGACATAATTGCAAACCTAGGGTTGAAATGGAAAAGTTTCCTATCACACGTGAATTTAAGTCGAGCAGCTATGATGTCATTAAACTACCTGCAAAAATTGTCTAGACTTAAAACCAGTTGAGGGTGTGGAGCGCGAGATATCTGACACTAATTGGACGAAATGTTATAGGTTATTTGCAATAAACCAGCTGATATATCTCTTCCGAGTTCTTCCAAACCCCTCTAAGGATTTCATTAACAATGTTCAGAGTATTGTTTTTGACTTCATCTGCCATGATCGGGCTCCGGATAAAATCAAATGGAACAGGCGCGAAGGGGAACAGCCGCTGCCCCCCCCCCACCTTGAGCATATTTTTGGTACTTTTTTAATAAGTTTTTATGAAATTGCTAGTAACTCAATATGCAAAAAAAATGTTTACATGTAACTTACAAGGCCTGGGAAGTGCCATGTCCAGCGATATGGGAGGTATTTTCGGCGGAATTTTCTTGTACGCTTCGCGCCAACCTATGGTGGCGCTACGCTTAGATAGTTTGCCTACACGCTTCGCCCCCCCCCCCCCCACCCCCGGCAAATTTCTGGCTACGCGCCTGACATGGAGTACTATGATCAACACTATTGACAAAGGCAGCTTCAATATTATTCATGTGGAATCTTTTGCCAATGCTCTATAAACTGCGTGGATTAAACGTTTTTGTGATAATGGCAACAGCGTTTGATGGAAAATGTTCTTCAAGGCCTCACTTTCTTCCTAAGGGAAGGAATGTCTTTTTAGCTGTAACTCTTACGCTAAAGATGTTACTCAAATCAAGAATGTTTTATTAGATGAATCTGTGCTGCCAGGTCTACTACTAATTTTGTTAATCCGTCTAACAATTTTGGCAATCAAATTATCTGGAATAACCATATAATAAAAATTAATCATTCCACAATTTATTACCAAAAGCTCATGATGCCGGGCTTTTGTGTGTCAAAGAGTTGTTTTCAAATGGTGGTGTTCCAATAATTCTTACACCCATTTCTGAAGAAAATTTAATGTAGGAAAGGTACCATTTACATCTTACTCTGGTATTCTTACGGCAACCTCACTCTCCTGGAGACGTACACTGCAGTCTGAGGTGACATGTAAAGATGTCGACAACTGTATTTCTTGTATTTTGAATACTCCAAATCTTTCCAAAGCCGTTAAATCTATTTTAATTTTCTCCAACGTGCTTGCTCTAGAGTGATGACAACTGGATCACCATTTTTAAAATTCTTTTTTGTACTCTGTGTGAATCCTGTTTTCAGTATTAATTTCTACTTTAAAAGAGGGATTTGCATCATCCCAAGTATGACTTTTACTTGGTGGTAAGCCCCGCCCATAATTGTCTTTACTGCTTCTCCTTGTGCAAGCACAAACATAGTTCACTGTTCAAGACAGGGAGATGCTACTCTAACTAGCATCTACCTGCTCAAGGCCACATCCTGGTGAGCCTAAAAGACCTCATGTGTAATCAGGGAGATCCTACTTAGAGTAGCATCTCCCTGGTGTAATCAAAACATTCTTTGTGCATGCTGTGTAATATGAGCTGCTCTGCATCTTTGGAATTTTGTAACTCTGATGTCAATCAAAGAGTAGTCACCAGTTGAGACTTTTGTTTACCCCTTTGTAAAAGTCATACTTGGGGTGATGCAAATCTGTCTTTAAGTTTCTCCACAGATTGTTGTTAGCTACCAATAGGCACCTACACTTAATGAACAAACCGAAACTCCTGCCTGCAACACTGTCAAATTGAAACTGAGGCCATTGAACACTCATTTTAGGTATGCCATGTAACCTCCAGTTTCCTTTTAGACATTGAGCAATTATTTTTGGAGGCAATTTATTTTAGCGAAAAGAGATTTTTTCTTCGGTTATATTTTATGGAAGATCACCCCATGAACTTTTTACTTTTGTATTGTAAATATTACGTATACATAACTGTTATCTGAACGAAACTAATTCACATTGCACTGAGCTATTTTACAAAATAAAATTCATTGGCAAAGCAGAAAGTTATGTTAATGCAAAGTCTGATACGCCAAAGAAAAAGATAAGTAAGTGTAATGAGCTAAAAATTCTTTCGTACGCTTACCAAGCCTGTTCGAAAATTAAATTACTGTTTCCGTCGTGTAATTTGTCGTTTATTAATCCGATTTAAGTACGCTGCTACAGGTATTTAATTTGCCTGAAGATTATCTTGCTACTGCTTGTTGTAATTTAGCTCAAAGTAATTAGCAATCATCTGTTGTAGAACTCCGTATGCTTGGTGTTGTGCCAAGTTTAGAAGTGTCGCTACAATGTCACATACAATGATACATACTGGTAGAGAAACAAATATTGTATTACTGAAGTGTAATTAATATCATGTAGCATATACATATGTATAAATCGTGAATAGTTAGATGAGAACGGGAAAAAGGTAAGATGCCGTATTACCAAGTATAACCAATGTTTTGTCATTTTTCTCAATCAATCAGTGTAATAACTTTTAATGCGCAAGTTTCTGGAGAACTTCACAGAGGAAGTGAAACAAACTGTTACGAATACTTCTACCAGAATGCTTAGAATATATTGACCTTTATCATACCAAAATAAATTCGGTTTGAACATATATTGTAACTTAGGATACAGGCCAGTCACGTATTTATGGTTTTTTCCATCCATATATCTAGTTTTAGTCAGGAGGTGAGTACACCAAAAACAAAACCATAGTGGAGACTTTGATCCATAGGATTACGGGGGGCACTGAGCGGGGGCACTTGCCCCCCCCCACACTTTTTTCCAGAGCTTAAAAAATTAAAATACAGTAGGCTAATAAAAAAAATGAGCAAGAGTAAGCAAGACCAGAGAAATTGTAAGAGAAGTTTCAATAGCCTACTATTATTAAATTTTGCAATGTGCAATAAAGGAAACATATTAACATCAAAAGACATAAAATTGTTAGCATTTTTTTTTTTTTTTGCGCTCTTCGCGGGCACCTCCAGAGGAAGCTGACTAATACAATTGAAAATTTTGTCTGGCACCGTAAAATTTCTTTCTTCCTACGCCACATTATTGTCACGTAAAGCTCTTAATAAGGGTCATTGCAAGTACTAATGTAGGTCATAAAATGCACCATGGTCCTTGCGAACAAAGTCCCAAACCCTACCCATGTATACGGAATTCTCGAAAAAAAAAATCGGCTTGCTTCGCATGACCCTTATACAAATCGATGTCTCATTAGTACTGCTGTAACTGTTGTGCGTAGGAAAACTGGTGGAATTGGATCGTTATGGTACTAGGTTAGGGTTAAGTGGCGTCTAAAATAATCAATCTCCGAATCACAAATAACAAGGATATCATACGAATGAGTACTATTTAACCGTATTTTGGGGTTTAGGGATGACGTTCTCTCCCTAGACTCATGTGGGCGTTTCCAAATACCAGCACAGAAACAATCATGGACAGTAAGTGGTTACGATTTTCGTAACCACATTTTCTAGTTACTTCCTGTAGTACAGCTTGACTAAATGACCATTTCCAAAACCCTCGCCACCAGGGCGCTGCTCGCCACACCTCTCTCTCTCTGTTCACTTTCCTCACCAACTACCACAATGCTCAGCAAATTGACTGACGGTTACTATCTTAAATTTGCGATCATCGTATAATTTCTGTTTCCTTAGCATGTGAAATTACACATGGGGAAAGCAGGATTTTCTCAAGAAATGGTCCAGAATGGCCGCAAAAGCCGTCAAATCGAAGAGAGATTTCTTGGGGGAGGCCTTCAGTCCCCAATCTCAGGCTTCGCCCCTTCGGCGATCGCGGTTAAGACTTCGCCGGCCACAACTTCCTAAGATGCAGCCTCCCAATAAAAAAATACTTCCCTGGCACTTTAACTGCTGATGCCCTTGACAATGTCCATGTGAAAACTACCCACAAAAGATTTCATTGAATTCTTTAAGTATCACATCGTCTATAAATTTCAATGTCGACACTACCTTATTTTTTACACTAATAAAATAGTTGAGGAGCACTTGTCCCAGGCCATCGACAAATGAAACATGAAAGAAAGCCTCCATAGAGTAAGATATTGGTTCCCATATCCTGCTCTATGGAAAGAAGAGGTACCTGGGGAAAGTATGAAAATTTTTAGGCAATAAAAATACTACATTTAAAACTAAAGAAAAACAATAGGTTACAGTTAAATGTTTCAAACCCTGTCTCAACGCTGATTTCTTCTGCGCGCTTCGCGCGCACCCGTTTTAAATATTGCTTCGGGTTTCGGAGTTACTTCCTGTAGAACATTCTGCTTGTCATAGTTTCGTACAAACTCGTCTATTATTATTGAAACCACCAATTCCCTCATGCCGTACGTACCCTAGGGGAAGTTCCCCCTCCCCAGAAATTTTCAAAGCAAAAATTTTATCACCATCGATCTGTGTAAATTTACCGACTCTTTAAAAATTGTTTAGATGCAAGTTTTCGAGCACGGAAAAGTGTCATTTCCGGTACAGTAATAAGGGACAGGTGCTTCGCGAAGGTGGGGGGAAGCCCTCCTCTTGACGATGTAGCATTTCTATTACTCATATCACTGAAAAGTATGAAAAATGCGATATTTTTCAGCTAGGTTCGCGTGCACCCATTCTGAATAAGCTACTAAATCTCCCATTCTTAAAATTATTGTTCCAAAACCCCGGGAAACCCTAAAAATAATCCCTTCTCCCCTACTTCCTCAACATTATCGATCCCATCTAACTTTTAGTCAAATGGAGTAAGAATTTAAGTGAAAAAAGTCAAATTGTGATTTTTGTGATATGTTAATTGCCACCTTATGTCATTTGAAGTTGAAGTTAAAATGCATAATTTTAATGTCTACAATTTCGTAAAATACCCCAGAGCTTCCGAGGGCTTCGCCCCCTGGACCCCTACCGGGGCTCTGCCCTGGATCCCGCCAGGGGCCCTGAGGTAGGCCCCAGGACCCAAGCCTTTAGGGGAGCGCTTCGCCCTCCAGCAGCGCCTTCGACGCCGTTTGACAGTCCACCTAGCTTTGTCCCCCCCCCCACTTTCAGACATCAAATTCCGTTCCTGTTTTCATCCAACCATTAAACAAGCGCAACAATGTTGCCGAAGCTCAGCTTTTCCTGTTGACCTAAAAGTCTGCAGTCAATATTTTGGTTGGGTCTGTAACTCATGTTGTTCATACGTACGTTAGAAAACAAAGAGATAAATATAAACTGAATGCAATGAAATATGTATTGAACTCCCGAAGTCTCTGAAAGACTAAATCTGGTACACAAAGTTAACTTTATATACTGCACAGATGTTAGTATACAAATAATGAATGTTTATGAGTGTGCTGCTTTGTAGACCTCATTTGTTTTCCATAATTAGACCCAGATAGTAACTTCCGATGAAGAAATTTTACAAATGGTAAAAGGTCTTAAAAGCGATATTTTGCCCCAAAGATATTCATTGAACTTGTCCAGGGACAAAAGTTCAAATACATTGCTACTATGATTTGGAAAAACCAGAACTACTCAATTACTCAATATAAAGGGATTATTTCTAAATTAAATTCTTTACGCGCCTAATTCTGAGTGCTCTTTAGTCCCGTTTTCCCCCACAAAATTATTTTACTGCATAACATTTTTATGATTGGGATCTACCAGGTATAAATCGTCGATCGCTTTTAGGACCGGTGAATGTGTCGCAACAAGCCGGAGGGTAACTACAGTTTGTAGAGAGCGTTGGGAAAATATGCACACTTACACTAAGTCTAAGGCTATTGAAATATCATCCCCCATGGCTTTCCCTTAACAACTTGGTGGGGCTTTCGGCAACGGAGAACAAGACTGAGGCGGTTCCTGCAGTGTCGACGCCCATGTGACTGCACCAACCTCGTAGCCTGACAAGGTACTGAATGGGGGCGAAATGGCTTCCAGGGGCTAACACATTTAAGGGGCCAAATGTATACAAATGCCATTAAGCCAATGGCAACTTGAAAACTTGCTAGGGGGCGAACAAATTTCAAAGAGGGATTCGCCCCCTTGACTGGAAGCCTGAGCTGCGCAATTCCTGCAGGCACCGAGACTGACATGTGGCACATACCTTCAAAAAGCACGTTTTGCTTTTCAAACCGAAAATTGTTTTTGGAGCTTGGCGTCATGGGCGTCAAGCTTAAACCATATGAAGCATTGTATTTTCAATCAACGTGCTATGTTCTTTGTTTAAAAGAAAGGGGTGGGTTCCTCTTTCCTCTTACGACATTTCCTAGACAACATTCACCTTAACTTGAAGTAGTGTACCCCGCGCCGCCATCCCAATTCACGCGGCGAGTCGCTTCTTTCCTTCATGTGACAATATAAACTAATTTGCTATTAAGGAAGGATAAGCCATTTGTTTACCTTTCATACTAAATAGTTTTTGTCCAGAAATGTTAAGAAACCATTCAGACATCAGGCTAAGTTGAATACTTGTTTCTGCCTCAACACAAGAATGTGTAGGCCTATCTTATACCACTGTTTCGCACAAGGCCACATATTCAAACGTCCGGCATTTCTTTTCGAGTAGGCCTAACCATCTAACATATTTAGCTACTCTATTATTCAAACTCCTGAATGAGATCAGTGCCACGTGTTCACGTAGCGCCTCTATAGTAGGCTGTACGGTATATTCCTTATTCATGTCATATCCCTGGTTTGGAAAGCAAAGAGCTGAGCAAACATAGTCTGACATAGTGAGGTAGTCTACGTACGGTATTCAAAAATCGATACACTGCACTTTGCGTAAACACTTCCACACGATTAAGCACGAGACGTCCTGTTCATTTAGGCTATATATGTTCAGTATACTTTTGTACCTTGTTTCGTTGTACAGTCTCTCAAATGATAACAACTGGGATTCTCGATGTAGGCATATTCCCGAACATGAGGACTTAGCCAGAATTTGTTTCAAAAGTGCTGTTTTCATGCCTTTAATGATTGCAGAAACGAAAAAAAAAATTTAACTTTTTTTTCAGCACAAATTGATCTATCTATATGAAACATATTATCAAGATTGGTGCAAAACTGAAGGACAAGTATGGAATTTTACGTTTTCAAACAAAGCTCCCTCCCGAGGTCAAATAGCGGTCAAATTAATCGAAAAGAGTCGCAGCATGCAGATATCACTTTCGCTAACATCCAGAGGCGGATCTAGGGTCTTTTCTGAGGGGGGGGGGGGGGTCCAACATAAAAAGGACACATTCATTTTTTTTTAAATTTTGGTTACCATAAACGTCTGCGATTACACAACTTACCGCATATTGACAAAGAAAGGATAAACCAAAAGACATGAAAAAACTGGAATCAAAACCTGGGATCTAAACGGTGAAATTGCAAAGCGCGCGAAAAGTTTTTGGTTAAGCCTACACTTATAAGAATTTGTACTAATTTAAAGCTTATATAGAACAATTGAGCGGACAGTTGGGCCCTATTGGGCGTAACTTTATTGTACTTCCCTCCTCAAGTCACTAGTCGTACCGTACGACAGACACAAGTGAACGTTAACCAGGTTTAGCGAAATGCGATTCAATTCCCGACATTTACATAAATCCATGTATTCTACTTATTAACTTGAAAAGGTGGAAAGGGTTTGTACTATATTTAGCTATAATTATAACTGAACTGAGGAAGAGTGGACAAAGCGTACCGAAAATTTTGGGTTTTATCCCAGAAATTACCCTTATGAAAGCCAAAATAAGTAAACTGACCATGGGTGGCGGCAGAATTTTTCCAACAGGGGGCCGGGCCATTTCAGCTACCCCAAGTTCCGACATTCCCTATTCGAGGGTTTGATGAGAAGGGCAAATGTGGGAGCCTCATTATCCAGTGCAATTGCAGGCATATTTTGCATTATATCACTTAATACTTCATGATCCGAGTTACGCACTGATAGTGTTCTTTGAATCTGGATCGTGAAATTGAAAAGCGCGCGAAGCGGGCGAAATTTTTGATAGGCTTACACATAAAACATATGACGAAACGAAAAAAAGAACTGTAGGGTTTGTAGACCGTATCGGGTGTAACATACATTGTATCGAAACCACCTGGACTACACGATGAAATAGCCAAACTTTGCTCCGTAAGTCGCTCACCAACTGACTGTACCGCATGACACACACAAGAGAACACCAACTAGGCTAGGCTTGCGATATGGGATGAAAGTTACGACCTTTACATAAACTATGTATTCTGCCCATATGTTACTTGGTAAGGTGGACAGGACTTGTGCTATCCTGCTCTGTGGAATGGAACTATTGAAAAAGAAGAATGACTCTACAGCGCGCCGAAAATTTTGGGTTCTCATTACAGAAATTATCCTCTTGAGAGCAAAAAAACAGGTAAACTGTCGATTAGTTGTCGTTGGGGACTGCGTACTTTGGAATAAGACCCCCCTACGAAACTCATATCAATTTGTTTCAAAACACTTTCCTGTCTAAACTGAAATGTGATATCTATGTATAATTCATGTTCACGCTCATCCCGTACACTTGATTGGTCGTGTGGGCGTGACCAAATGTCCTGTTACCACTGCACAGATGTTCGTTGTACATACAACGCGCGCTCGGTGTAGAAGTCTATGGCGCGTACCGGTCGCGTTGTTCACACATCGCTTGGCGTCTTTTCATTGATGCAAGGCTTATGCATATTCATTTTTATGTCTGTTTATATGTAATTTGGCCTGGTCCCTATGAAGTGTTGTAAATATGAAAACAAAGGTTACCATGGAAGAGTTTACATGATAACCAATCCAGCAATGCATGAACATCGACGATCCAAACTTGTTTGTACAAACAGCAGTAGGTCAAAAGTTCATGGCTATTGCTGGCCATGCAAAAAGATGCCTTTGAAATCTGACCAGGTCCCTATGTAAAAGTGAAATATTATCGATATATTTTTATGTCATTCAAAAGGTGAGACATAGTAAAACATAAAACTGAATGAACATCACTGTAATTTTGCTAAGCAACAGAGCACGAGCGATGGAAACTTCGTATCCGTACTATTACTGTTTTCCAGAGAGCGCGTTTTCTTTACGTGGGAGACGCTAACACAAGTTGTATGGGGTTAAGTAACAACCAAATTGATATGTGTAAAACTGCTTCGATAGGGGGCCAGTCATGAACCCTTCCCCCACCTGGCGCCACCGCTATCTCGACTGGGGGAGGAGGGTAAAATATTGTACGTTGTGTTTCCTATATAGTTGCGGCGCGACTGTCAAAAACACTGTCAGAACAGATGACTGAAGTCGAATGTTTGCTTTTCATTTGCGACAGCAGACCGGTCATCGGTCCAAAGACGTCAAAAAATTGAACCGACTGACATTGCGTTATTTGGCCTGGTGGTGATTTTATATAGTAATTTTAAAATGAATCAAACAACGATTCGTCTATTGTGACTTCTGGTCAACTCTTGGCTGTGGACTTTACCTAAGACTTGCTTTTTATTCCCATCACTAGGGCAACACTTTAAAAGAAGAGAGTAATTCCAGACTATAAATATCATAGCGAAACGTATTTACGTACCCTCTCTTGTTCACGAGAGGATGGATACTAGAGGGTGGAGGGAAGGTTTCGTAGATGTAGCGTTTATGGAGTGTGAACAGATCATTATTTTGTAAGACCAAAAGACTAGAAGTGACCTTTTGGAATCAATATTAAAACCCAATAGTAATACGTTGCATAAAGCACTAGCTAGAGAGTATGACTTAATATCTGAGTGCTTTGTATTACTCTGAATGCCCAAGCACGCCACACGTGGTTCCAAGCGAAAAGTGATTAGAATGCCTGATTGTCACGCAGACATACTGTAGTCACATTCTCTGTAAAACGATTGCACTGTTCGGGTTTCGGGGCGGCCAATATAGGCTACCGTAGCCAAATATATTAGTCTAGCGGCGAATTTGGAAAAAGAGCTCTAAAAATTGACTTACCCGGTACCGATTTGTAAAATATAGCGACCATGCAAAAACTATTGTTTATAATGTAACTTTAAATTTTAGGTTGGTTGTCACTTTTTAAAAGTTCCCGAACATGCAAATTTTTAAGGTCAAAGGTCAAAAAGGTCAATTTGTTCAAAATTTTAGTATTTTTGACACACTTTAATATGACGAGACTTATAAAATACTGTGAGGCAAAATGAACAATTTATTCAGTCCTAAAGTGCTCAAAAAGTAAAGAAAATAAAAGAATTATTAACTGTTTATAGGGTGTTTTCGTAGCCTTAACAAAGAAATTTGAATAACGAACTTAGACACTTTGAACAGTCTGTTTTCAACACCTTTCAATTTCAGTTCTGGACCATTGGTGAAGAATTAGAAGAAAAACGTCCATAACAGTGCATGATGGCGCCAAGTGGGGGGAGGGGGCCATGGCCCTCCGTCGGGGAAGGCTGTCCCCCGTCGGGGAAATTTTCCGGTTTCGGGGAGCTACTGTGTATACGATAAAATATGTAGTCCCTGACAACGGGCAGTCGCCCCAACGATTTACTTAATTTTGGTCTAAATTTGGGCAAATCGTTCAATAAAACCCCCAGATTTTCCAATTTTCTTCGTAAAAACCCAATTTTTTTTCAAATTTTCCGTGGTAAAAGCCCAACTTTTTCAATTTTTTCCATTAACAGTCCGAAATTTTCTTCGCTCTTCGCGCGCCAAAATTTTACTACCAACATTGTTTCGCCACTATATCTCCCTCATCGAGGCTTCGGGTTGCTGGCCCCTCTTCGGAGAGCTTGGTCCCCTGTCGGGCAAATCCTGGCGCCATCCCTGGTCCAGATACTGTCCCACGCGTTCTGAAAACTGTGGACAAGTGATGTTTAAAAACAACCTTTGAATGTTTGTTTAGTAAAACTAAAAACCCCAAATTTGTCCCGCCCCAATAGCACCGAAATGTTTATTCACCATCCTTCCATACAGTAATCAGTCGCTTTTGTCTTGGTTTTGGACTATGGCTTCCGCCCTTACCAATGTCGAGAAATTGCAATCCTTAAAATTAAGTGGGATATAATGAAAATATTTATAGGCCTACCATGAAATGTAGGCTACTTTCGTAGCTGTATCAGAGAAATTTGAATTTTTGTTTCGCTTGTTAGGATGTGTGGAACCATTGCATTGATTAGATTAAATGTGCGAAATCACATAGCCTAACTAAATTAACTTAATTATTTATTAAATACATTACGGTGTTCTGTTATTGCAATACCTATTTGCTAACATGAACCAGATCAGCGAAAAGGGGTATGTTGTAGCAATATCCCATGCAAAAAAATAGATATTTGTTTGAATGTTTTCGGACGTGATGGTAAATTTTAGTAAGGCAGAAAGCGTCTTTGCTGGGGATGGCATACAACTAATACATTTTACCGCTACAAACTGACAAAGTACGCTTTTGCTTTGTTTCAACACACATTGTTCTGCTATCTTTTTATAAGAGGGAGTTGGAGGTAGTCGCAATGGAACTTGGTCCCGGAGTTTGGAAAAAAATCCTATTTCTCTGGCAGATTTTGTGAAAATCCGGCCATTAATCGGATTATTACAGTTTGTCGGGCAAACGGCTTAGCCTCCTCCCCCCCCCCCCAGAAAGTGTCCCTTACACCCATCGTAATTGTTACATGAATTTAATTCATTTTGTTTACTGGTATATAAACCTTTAATAATTTGTGGTTACAGAGCAATATAATTAAAAGTTTTTTCCCTGTATTGGAAAGCCATTGAATGATTCTTGCACCGATCTATGTTGTTTTCAAGTCTGGACATGGAAATTGTACATATCCATAACAAGACTTAATTTTACTTGCAATAAGAAAATCCTTTAAATAAAATAATTCCCAGTTCTCAACAAATGATTATGTTGAGATGAATTCAATGAAGCTTGTAGAGAGGCTGTTAATACGGTACAAATTCATATATGATCTAGCTTTCATTTTGGTAAAGTTATAAAGACAGTGTTTAGTAATCACAATTAGGCATTACGTGTTGAATTCCAGCCACATCTAGCATCGTGAGGCGGATATTTAGAAAACAGGTTCTTTTCTAAGGACTGATATTATGCTTTTTGTCTAGCACAATATACTTTTTTGTCGACAATCGATTGGAGGTAAGAAGCATTCAGCAAACTCGAGGGTTTTTGCCACCAATTATTCTTTTAGCCTGGCAACAAGCACATAAATTGGTTAGTTAAATCACGGGTCAGCCAGATTCAGATATAGCCTGAATGCATTCATGTGTTGACCAGTTGATAAATCGGGAGAATGGGTACTCTGTTCGAAAATACAGGTCCATAACTTAAGAGCAGTGGACGGACCTAGAAACATTAACGCCTGGGAGAAAATGTAGGAACAAAAATTACCTTTGCCTTTTATGTTAACACATTTCGTGCCTTGAAAATGATTTTCCCTCTTACAGTCTGGGAACTTTCTCGCCCTCTTCAGCACGTTGTCTGGCTAGGGGCCTGGATGAAACTGGCTGTAAGAGGGTTTTGGTGTTTTGATTTTTCACGTGCAGATTAATGAAGGCAGTTTCAATTGACAGGATACTCAAAATGCTTCTCTTTTATGAAAAGCAAAGAATTTGTTAATTGTTTACCGCTTTGACCCATTTAGGACAAGATTTTTGGGGACCATTTTGAAGGTGGAGTATTGTATTTTATTACTCTCACATCTGATATGGGATTCGCAACTTTTATAATGAAAAAATTCAGCTGTTCATCACTACTTTTCCTCTTACAAAGTGCATTCCGGCATTTGTAATAACCATTCTGATTTTTCGCCTTCAGAAGCACAACATGAAAACTGCCAGATGTATATTTTCCAATGCCATATAGTCTAAGGGCTTGAACAAAAGTATGGTGGAGAAACCTTGTCTATATGAGAAAATGTTAATTTGTTACCACAAATGATAACTTGATAACACTGAAGCGAAACACCATTGCCACATTTTTTCGTTAACCTTTCCAGATATGGTTTATAAATTTGACTATTCTGCACATAGCTGACGGGTTTTTTGTTTAGCCTTTCGCTAAGGTTACCCAGTGTGGCGAAGTTAAAGGGAGCCGTTATGCAGGCAAACATTCGACAGATAAGTTTTATCCAAGAAGAGCACTATATTGCAATGTAGAACTTATAACGATCCATAGGCGTAGGAAGCTTTTCGCGACGGGGGGGGGGGGGGGGGGTTAACCGTGTTTCGGATCGCCGTCCTGGGAGAGGGGTCTATAGGGAGGGGGTTTCCCCCTCTCCTGTGGAACATTTTTGGGTATTTAAGGGACCTCAGATGCAATTTCGTGCAACATTTTGGACAACCTTATGGAAAATTACTGCAAAGTTTTGACATTTCTTACAGAAGAGACAAATAAGGGGTGTTTGCCCTTGGATCTTGGGGGGGGACGGAAGCATACTTCAGCCCCTCACATTTTTGACTGAGAGCCCCCAGTCCCCCTGCTTCCTACGCCTATGTAACGATCTTACCTTGCTTTTTTGAGAGACGCTTTATCTCCAGGTGGTAAAACATGCATAAGATGCATTAAAATATCATATCGTGTAAATTTGTAATGGGGAAAACTAAAAAAAAATAATAATGAAAATATTCAATGAAGCGATAGTAAATATTGATAATTAAGGGTTTTATTCATTGATTTGGAGTTCAGGGATGTTTATTGTAAATTTATTCAAAATATTTACCACACTAGACACAAGGTAAAGCCTCCCCTGAAGGTGAAGTACACATGTATAGTACCAAGATTGTTGAAGTTTGGGTGAAAATAGACTCGTGACCTTTGACCCTCCTAATTACCATGTTCGGGTAAATTTAAAAGGTGACAACCAACAGAAAATGAAAGCTGACATCCTAAGGAACATTTTAAGGGTAGGTGTCAACTTTTACAAAGTTGTACCGGGGGGGGGGGGTCGAAAATTTTCAGACTTCGCCGCTAGACTATATAGCCGAAAGTTTCTGCGATGCATGGCTAGACTTTTACGAGTGGATTGATCGATACTGGATGGGGATAACCAAAATCTCCTCGGAATTGGACAACACTGTCATTACCTGTGAAACTGTCTCGTTTTTTTTTTTTTTTTTTTTGCTAGTGTGAAAAGAAAAAAAACCCCATTTTTTGAAAAAGGGCACATTGGAAAATTTGAGGGGGGGGTCCGGACGCCGGCGACCCCCCCCCCGGATCCGCCACTGATATCTCTACTAAATTTCAGGCAAATCTAACGAAAAACAGTGAAATGTCAGCCACTTAAACGCAATGTTATGGTGACAGACGTTTGCCGTGCACGACAGCAATAGCTCAGCTGAAAGCTTTCAGCTGAGCTAAAAAGGAAGATTAGCAAGAAGTCTCCGTGGAAATAGGAATACAAGTAAAAGAGAGAGCGTATTCACAGTTTTCTCAATAGCATCGGGCACTTCCAGTCAATAGACCCTTATCCAAATAGCAATTGCAATGGATTGTGGGATAGAGTTCTGGAAGGCGATGTTGTTGTCAATGACATTTTGCTGTGGCAAAAAATGATGCCTACCAGAATTACATCCCACAATCCTTTGTAACTCCTATTGGGAAAAGAGTCTATGTTATTGTTTTCTGCTGGACATATAGTCAATTACGACCAAACAAACACTTCTATAGAACCATGTGACGGATGCAACAGACGTTATGCATTGACATCACACTAACGTCATTTTGGAGGAAAACAATGAAGCACACGTGCACTCACGGCGTAGATTTCTCACGCGCGTGTAGTAGACTTACAAGCGTATCCCCCGGTGCACAAATCATCTGTCTGCATTGTTGGTGTAACTTGCAATGATACGCCATTTTCCCCCAAGCGAGGGAGCACTTTATCCTATGTGACATCATATGCATAAGGTCAATGTTACAAAACAGTGTTCTGTGTCAATTTGCATCCTTTTGACTTTTTTGGTCGTTATAGTAACTACACTTTAGTTAGTCTGGTTTTTATCACTACATTCCTATGTGCATTTTACTCTTACTTCCTTACATTCTGTATTTCATTACCTAGATTTTTTGCTGTTTTATTCTTTTTCCTTTTATTACTTTATTTCTTTAATTTTTCTCCTTCTATACTCTTATTCATCTTATTGTTTTATTTCAAGCTGTATTTGCCCATTACTGGTGCTTAATGAAGTTTACTTGAACTTATGGATTATAAAAGACAACCTTCTGATTCATCTCGACCATGTAACTCTAACCCGTTTTCGTATCCCCAACCCTAATTTTGGTGAGATAATATTGTACATTGTTGGAAAAGCTACTGTCCTGCAAATATAAGGCATCATGCCATCCTTTGCCGGGGTCCTGGAAAATACTTAAAAAGAACTAATTCAACATACCACTTTTAAATTCAGATAACGTCAACAGATATTTTACCTACCGTGTGAATGAAAGCGTGAGAGCAGCTCTGACTACGACTGGCCCAACAACCAGGGCCGAAGAGATTTTTGTACCCTTTTCAAATCTGAATGACTCTTTACCACTGTCTCCGCCGCAATTGCACTCCTTTTTGTGCGATACTCATAAAATTCACCCGCAATTTTATAACGGCTGTTTTTGTAACTAATTAATAGGCTTCATATCATCCGTAATTTCTACTTAAGCCTATGATAAAAAAAACGATAAATCTTCGGGATTAAGCATTACTTCATATGCTCTAAATATCTACAAATTATCAAAATTTTGGTCATTTCATTAAAGGGAAAATGCAGTACCCCTAATTTGAATTAGTGTACCCCTTCATCCTTATTCAGGAGTGGCCCCTATCGATCATGTGAGAACACTTTTGTTACATATTTGTTAAATTCATGCAAAATAACTCCTTCGTTTACCTTCAGTATTCAATGTTGTTATACGGAAACATGAAAGAGATACTTGTGAGCAAAATAAGAGGAGATTTGTAAGATTTAGTACATTTTTGAAAATAAACTTATGGCGACTGCTTTCTCCCTTTAACGTAGCCGGCCCTCTACCAAAACATATACAGTCCTGGGTCTGCATAAAATGAAAGAAGTATTGTTCTTTAAATGCGAAAACAGACATAATTGAACCATGCGAATAAGACTGACGAAATGATTCTGATACTGCAAGTTGCGAGTTTAGACTCAAAAGGATTCTGTTCCGTACGTTTTCCTTGTTTGTACGTGCCTCGTGAGCAAATAGTTCAAATAAAATTGGCCAGAACGAAAATAAACAAGGAGCTATTGAAACCGATCACAATGTTTACGTTTGAATAATTTGAATAATTGCTGGTATCACAATAATAACTATTAATAGATGAAAACCCTTTGATGAACGCAACCTCCTCAGAATATTCATTAAAGATACTTTCCATTTCACCAAATGAATCTTACACGACTCGCTGAAAGAAGCAGACGCTAGTATAAGAACAGTAACGGTTCCAAAAGGGTTAACAGGAAACAGGCATCCGTTGTATTTTTATTTTGTCTACCTCCATTCGCGCCCCCAACCACCGACCTACGCACAAGTATGTTGCACAGCTCATTTACCATTGCATTGTAAGCCTACTCTTTGGTGTGTACTTGCTGCCAAATTCCTGCCATTGCGCCACAAAAGTTCCAGAAGGCATAGCTATGGGGCAAAGAATAATGCCGAAGGTGACTTCATATTTTGGGTGATAAAGTCATAAACATACTCACTGTAGAAAAAAATTGTAAATTTTCGTTTATTAGATAAAAAAGGGGTCATTTGTTCCTGAAATTTACTGGGGTGTGTAAGACCACCCTGGGTATAAAATAGAAGGAGCGACTCGTGATGTGCTCCCCAGCAGCCAAAATGGCTCCCTGGAAGATGTTGAAGAGGGCGAAAAATTATTAAATGTTACGTAAAGTGCCTCACCCGTATGATTTGGGGGCATGTATGTGACATTTGAAGAAAGCCCCTCTGTAACAAAAAAAGTAAATTCGCACTCTGGCAAAAACCTCCATATCCTTGATACATGAAGTATCCCTTACAAATCTCTTATGTGTTGTTTCTTCTCCTTTTGAAGATTTTGTCAACTACTTTCATGTTTCGTGTCTATATTTTTTACTCTTAACCTTTTTGAATTCCAAATCTGAGACACTATAAGGTGAACTTATTCAAAGAGGTTCCTTAGGGTAGTTTACTTTTTTGCCCCCAAAAGAGACACTTAGTTTATGGAGATTCATGTAATTTGTATCGAGCTATGCCTTATCGTGCCTTTATGAAAGGAAACCCCAATCAACCCTCTTTTTAAGCTTTTCAAAGAACCAGATCATTCAGACAGTTATAACCCCTATCCCCATTTCCTGTAAGTAAATGAGCCATTGAGCAGCCTTGGTCACGTGTTACTATTTTTATCATCTTACCAAGGAACGCCAAAAGCTTTTCAAATCACGTGTTCGTGAATAAATTAGTAACCTATTTTTGTGCGATTGAGGCACATTTCAGTCTTAACAAGGTTGGGACTCACGCCAATGTAAGGCATGATCGAGATTCTGTAAGATTGCGAGTTAAAATTGATTAACTTGAAGGCAATCGATTCTTTATACGTGACAGAATGATTTCTGTTAATCTTTACTTGGAGACAATTTCATGGCATTTTTTCTACAAATTAAATGTCCTCCTGCATTCTAAAAACTCCAAAGGCTCTGATAAAATTAGAACGCACAGTCTGGTCTCTGTTTTAAGGTCATTACCACTTCTCAGTCGTCTTTTTATCCTCTCGAACTGAAGTGTTCTCCTTCTCAAATGAATTCTTTTAAGGAATGTAAATGATGTGAGCACCATGTAGGGCCTTCTAAGGGTGTTAGTGTCTACGAAAGTGTCTTTGGCGCCAAATTGTGTGTTATGCTCTCTAAATTCACTTCTCTTACATAAAAACATATGAATTGATTGTTTACATATTATAGTATGGTTCACGTAAAAAGCAGTTTTATCATTTACTAAGACACGCATGTATGCATGCGAATGTGTCTTAAATGAAGCGTGGTGGGAAACTTAGTTGCCACAAGGTTTTCAATGATTCCAGTGTCTGTCCAATGAATACGTCATCAATCTTGAGTTAAGATCTTATGAGAAGTGCACTTCGATGAGGCCACTTTAATGGTCAATATAAAAAGAATGATCGTCATTTTTCTATCATTGCCTATCCGTCATGCTCTGCAGGTAAAGAGTACGTGAGAACTGTTTCTCTATTGTTTGATTCATCAGTGTATAATATCATTTAAGATACTGTCATAGGTGTAGAAAGCGGAGAGCTAGGGAGCTAAAGCCCCCCAGTCAAGAATGTGGTAGGCGGAAGTATGCTTCCGCCCCCTCAACTCAAGGAAGAAACCCCCTTATTTGTTGCCTCTGCAAGATGCAAAAAATTTAGTAATTTCCCCAACACTTGACCAATAGGTCGCACCAGATTGTATCTAAGGACCCTTACATATTCAAACATTTTCCAGACGGGACACCTCCACTTAGACCCCTCCGCCAGGACGGTGGTACGAAACAACGTTCAGCCCCCTCCAGTCTAGGATAGCTTTCTACGTTTATGGATAAAATGATAAGAATTGTCCTCTAATTCATAAACCTGTTACAATACGTTTTCCACGCCCTTGAATGAGCCTTAATGCACTTCTCATCTGTAACGATATTAAGATTACTTCAACTGAAAAGGGATAGGGAGGGCAAGTCATGTGATGCACAACACATGCCCCTCCGTGGAGACTTGATTTTGAGATTAAAAAAGTTTCTTCAACCCATCAAACAGGTCATGAGTCTTTTTGTGGACTGGCCTAAAGGTATACCAGGGTCGTCGGAACCGAGAGGCTGGTATCTGCAGCCCTCCCAATAATTTCCAGTTTGAAGTCTTTTTTGTCTAAATAAGTTCAACCTTAATTTGGAAATGTCAGAATTTTGAATTTGAATGGTTCAGCCCCCTCCCCCATCCCCTCCTGCTTCCTGGTCTGACTTACCTTTCGACGACGCTGAATACAGGAACTCCCGCCCTACCTGTTGCGAAAGGGTAGTAGAAAAGCAAAGCACGGGATTTTCCCATTTATGTAAGAATGCCATAATTTAACGGCTTGTTTTGAATGATTAATATTGCTTGTATCGTAAAGTCTGTGCGATATAACTGTTTGACTTAACACTAAAATTACTATATGAATCACGGAACATCAGTATGGACACGTGGAAGATGAAAATGTTATGAACCAGCACTTAAAGCTTATGTCATCATTATCCCTACAAATTAATCATTATTATCAGATGCCCTGGCAAACAGCGAGCAATGTTCAAGTCCTTGTGGCTTAAAGGCCGGTTATACTTCAGTTAAGCGTTATTAAGCTATGAAATTTGAACACTTTTCAAATCTGAGCTATGATCGTGAGTGGCCCAGAAGAGCAAGGGGTGAGCATATTTGGTTCTTATAGCTTTAAAACGCGTGAAAATTTGGAAGTATAAATCGGACTTTATTTCTATATTGTTAGGCGATCGACCTCAAATAGTTTTCAAAACAGCACTGAAGAGACGTCCCTGGGATTTTTCCTATAAAATTTTATCCAGGGTTGTAGATTCTATCGAACCATATTGATATTGACATTCTTCGAAAGCTAACTGTACCTACTTGAATGTTGTTGGTTTTTATAAATACGTTTGACAACCTCCTGAAAACGGGAGCAATCCTAGCTTCCACGAAAGAAACTCAGCTTACTGCCGACGATCTGTAAGTTCGTGAAAGTTTAAAACTTGTAACAAATTCGCTTGAAGCAAACTATAAAGTAATATTGAAGAGTAAAAATGTAAACATTAAATGAAAGCAAAATCCAAGGTAAGAGCATTTATTCCAATCTCGCCATACTTTGTTTCAAACATCAACTAAATATTTGAGTCCATTTCTATCCCTCGAGGGAATCGGTCATGATGTTTCAAAACATGAATATTGCATCTGAGAGATATAAACTGTGGGGAATTGTTGAAAAGGTTTAGCAATTCAGTACAGGAAATATATTAAATTAAACAATAAATAACCAAATTGTGACAACTTTTTAGCCCTAGAAGGTTTAAGTATCTGCTTTACACGGACACTTCGGCTTAAAAAAGGAGGTTGAGGTGAAAAGTGAAGTTGGGTTTGTATATTGTAAGGCCTGTGTTGCTAAATGGATAGTGTCTCGCCCGCAGGAAGCCCATAAAAATTGACAAAGTTCACTTTTTATTTTTATTTTAGTTATTTTTATGTTATTTCCATTAGTCCTATCAAAATGAGAAGAGAGACTTATTGAAATAATATTAAAATAATATTACTAGCTGATATTTTCCCAACAAGGTTACTGCCATTGTGTTGGTGCTCAGCATAAGGAATGGAGTACAGAACACAAGCCAGTGAGCCACAACTGGAAAAAAGGCGGCCGCGACCGGCCGGACTTAAATAAATCGGTTAGAAACTGAGTCCTAAAACCTCATTTAACTCTAACTCTCACCCAGCAAGGTTGTTTGTTATTTCCCTACCATAGAACAGTTGACACGCACATATAATAATGTCGCAGAGCCCATAATTCAATTCAATTTATTTCTATCATCATCAAACAACATATCAAGTATGTCAGTACATACATATATACATATAATCACAGTAACGTCCCCTTTGCCAGTGGGATGCACAGTGAATGTATAGACAGATGTTTGGAAAGCAAGGCTGATTAACTTTTGGTATCAAAATATTCGAGTGTGGACGATGCGGCTTTAACATTTTATCAATAAGAGAAGGTACCTGGAAATTACATTTCTCACGCAACAAAACCCTAATCTTGTACTTCAACAGACACTAACAATGAAAAGTTACTCTTACTTGCACTATATTTATTATTATAACAAAGAGCGAGACCCAGCTCACTACGTAAAACATGTTATCTTCAATCAATGAGTAGCGAAGATCCTGGGGGAGGGGGAGGGGTAACTAGGTCGCACCACTTATAGTCATAAAGAAGTTTGTAGGTAAATTGGCTAATTTTCTTAATTAGTACATTTGGTTGATCAGTGTTCAATTTAGAAATGTACTTTGATCACATCTGTATCATTATATGTTCATAATATGTGCATCCATCGCCTGGAGGAGTTTTAATTTTTCAAATTGGGTTTGAAGTGTTATTCGGCAAACTTCTTCAAGTTGGGCGCCGGGATTTAGTGTTCCATTGTTCTTTAGTAATGGATTTGAAGTGGAAGATTTTTCCAGAGAGTAATAGCCACAAAGTTTGGCCCCTAGCGATTTTCATCCACAGACCCGTCGGGTGAGTGGGCCACTTGCATTTTCCACACCAAAAGGAAGAGGTATTTCAAAAAATCATTCAGTGACACGCTTTGCACACCCCAAGGAGGAAATGAGGGCGCATTGCTCTTTCTCAGTGTCAATGACTTCTTCAAGGACACTTTAACTTAAAGCTTCACATTAATGTTTACAACTTTAGAAATCATTCATTGAAGCAGTCAAGGATTCTGTCATGGCCAATCGGATTTCTATCTGAAATTAGTCATCGGATATTATTGAATAACCTGACGGTTGGCCTTCATGTCAAGCCTGATTTCCAGTTTTATAGAAACCATATGGGCCATACCCGTTTGCCTAAATGTGGCTAGTTAAATGTCTGCCATAACAACGTAACTCTCTCTTGTAGTCATTCGTCTAAATTGTTGCACCTGACTTAATCCCAAGAAGGGATATTTTTGTCTAAAATTTTTTCACAATAAGATTAGTAATATTGATCGCCTTCGTGTGATAAGCTCTCACAAACAGAGTTCTTGGCAGTTAATTTCTTGTGCAAGCTTTATAGTTCAACTCTAGATATTCACTCATACCCTACCCCTTCACACACATAACACACAAAAACACACACAGTACCGTATTCATAAGCGGGCGCGTGCACTCTTATTATCATTCTGGCCACGTCACCGTCTACATATCGATAATACTCTGACACTTATGTGGGGAGAACGGGAGATTTTGAGCTCATGGGCGTAGGAGCCCAAGTTGATTTGGGAGGCTGTAAAAACTTGACTGAAGAAAATAACCAAAAATTTCCACGCGCTCCACGTGCATTGGACATGTTGATGTACATATTATATAGGCATGAATCGGTTATCACACCGAACGCCAATTACTACAATCAATCATTTGCCGTGTTACTACCCTTCCATGTTGATAACAATTTTTTGGTAAGTTGTTACAATAATAATGATGATTATCAGTGGCGTGACCAGCATTTCTCTCATGGGGGTGGGGGCATACCCTGTGTTGGGTGATCGCCGGCCTGGGGAGGGATATAAGGGAAGAGGTCCCCCTTCCCTTTGAAAAGTTTTGAAAAATTAGGTGTCCTAACATGCAATCTAATGCCACATATGCTACCTTTGAAGTGAAATTTGTGTAAAAACATTTGTACTTAAAAAATCGGCATCAGTGAGGGGGCATGGCCCAATGCCCTCCCTAAATACACCACTGATAGTCATAATAACCATTAGAAAACACACTTGTGAATTAATACCAAATAGCCTATTCTGGTGCAATTCAAAACAGAACTTTATTTTATTTACCAAGAGAGTCTTTTAAACTATTTATTACCTTTAGCTACATCATGGCATTATATTTCTCTCAGTAGGTGGCCGAAAAATTCTCAGCATGTTGCCTACTCCCGCCTAGCTCCTACACCTATGTTTGAGCTACACGAACTTTTATTGTAGGGCGGTGGTTCCCACTTTGACGCTTCACTGATTGGGCCATTTTAAACAGTGCAAGGGTAATATGCGGCCAAGTGCCTAAGATAATTTCATTTACTTTATTTCAGTGTATACTGACTTCTTCAATTCGTTTGCTATAACATCAAACTGAACATAGCCTATCCCTGTTTATCATGGTCTAGAATCTAGACTACACTGCTGCCCTAAAAAATATTAAGGATTATAAGGGAGTTTACATTAGTGGTGTTCGTAGAAATTCACTTGGAATTAGGGAAGCGCTGTATTTATGTACTGGGATTCACAGAAATATTTCTGTGATTGGGATTTATAACTGACGTCACAGATCGTTAAAAATAGCAAAGCGAGTCGCGATTCGCGGTGCTTGCAATGTTCTATCACTTTTGTTTTCATTCCAGTATGAATTTGTTACATCACAGCCATGGCGCAAATCCCAGGCTTCATCAAACAGCAATAGAGGGCGATAATGCAGAATTGCAAATCACCCGATGGTGTATCCTCTTCAAGTCGTCTTTTTCCAACCAAATTGAATACAGTACCCAAATACGTATGAAAACTGCAAATAAGAAACAAAATTCTTGCAACGGCTCTCGTAATTAAATTATAAAAAAATTTAACAATTGTTTCACTAAAATAAAAATTTGAATAATAGATTTTGGCTCCATAGTGTTGGATATTTACTCTTCAACCGTTGGAATAAATGTTATAATCAGAGTGGTTAGCTAAGTCCTTGCTTTGAAGGAATGAATATGGCTGAATCCGGTCCTTTTTCCTCCCCAAGACTAAAACCGAACATCCTCATAACAGGTAAGTACATGCTTTAGCCATTGAAATAGTATGGGCGTGTTTTCTTCATTTACAGTGCCAGGTAGTTGGACTGCTTTTAATGCGGAAGAACTACGTCATTAAAATTTGCATTCTTGTACTGTAAGTACTAGTTACACGAAATGTGAAAGTGTGATGTATATACAGTAGTAAGCGATAGGCCTAGGCCTATAATAGTATAAGAGTAGGCCGAATTGTTTGCAACTGAAGGATGTATAGTTCAAATGCCCTGAAGCTCCAGAGCCATTTTTGTTACCTGCAAATTCTGTTTGCTATAAGAAGGAGGGTTCGACCGATCATCTGTTAGATAATCGGCATTGGGCTGATTATCGCACAATCGGTAAATAATCAGCATTGGTAAAATTTTGTCCTTCAACCGATTACCACCACCGATTATTTGAAAACTGGAAACAGGGCTAAAATACACTTCAAAGTTTCTGCAAAAATGCTTATAATTCTCCAAAAGTTCCCGCCCAAAATATCAGCACTGATACTCACAAAACTTGCAACATTTTAAGCTCTCCAAATCATAGCAATCATCGTAATTGTTGCTGTAACTCTCAGTGGTGCAGCACAGTTCAGGTGCGTGAAAGGGCACATAGTATTACCTAGAAGGTGTGCATGCCATGGACCATGCCCCACATCTGCATACAAATTGTACTACAGGAAGAAATGACTTCGCGCTACGTTTTTTTCAAGTTTCAGTGCAAACCACATCATCTGTACACATTTGGTGCACGTACTGTACTGTAGCAACTTTGGAAACCCGAGGCTTATTATCCTGCATAAATTATGCCACTTCCCACATTCTTTACGTTAAGTTTTTAATTACCTATGACCTGCACATGCGCACACATAACTGCCGTACAGTTCTTGCGAAGCTGAAGTTCACCTACGAAAGCACACCAGTACAGTGTGTAATACGTAATGTAAGGCTAAGTGCATTGCCTGCGCATTTACGTAGCATGTTGGTCATGAACTCCGTCCGTGCTCCTAACTGATGAACGAAGGGAAACGGGCCTCGTGTTAAATTCATGCCGGAACAGCAACAGTTTTTCGATAAAGGGACTTTATCAGGAATTAGTTTTACGTTTCATTTGGAGAATCTTTTACATAAGACGTTAGTGTTGGGCAAGACGCATTACAAAAAATGTATCCATATCATTAAGGAAGCATGGGATGAGTAAATCAGGCAAATTGAGTGGAATGTTTAGTGGCCTCGAAGTGCCAAGGTAGTTAGATATTTTTGCCTAAATCTGGGTGGATAGGCTACTATATAGCACTACTACAGTCCAGTACAGACCTTTGCACGGAATCTTCCGACATGGTCGAACACTAATGAGAAGCAAGAATTCTTATTTTGTTTATGGGTCATTAAACTAAGGCCAAGTAGGTCCCCCCCCCAAAAAGTTTCCCTTCCAGAATTTTTCAGAAAAGGAGGATGCGGCCCCCCCTTTTGTTACACACGTGTCAAAACTGCCTGAAAAAGAAGACAAAAAAGTTGCATGCACAAATGTAAGGGAGTATTTTGAACAAAGTAAACTTGTCTTGTAGATATCAAATCACATTCGTGAGTAGTCCGCAGTCTGCTGACCTAGTATTTGGGAAGCTTTGGGGCTTCCCATACTAGGTCAGCAATATACCCATTGTCAAAATTGGGCTACCGCGACTTCAAAAATTTTGAATGGTCTCGATCTTTCTCAAATTCAGGTATACTCCTACATAATTGACCTCTACGGGGCCTTATATGTTTAAGACCCTTCATTCTAAGATTATTTACACTTAGTGACCAAAAAGAGACCAAAAATTTTGATTTACACAAACGATCCTGTTTTGTTTTTTTAACATTCTATGAAACTGCCAAATCGTGTAACTAGGACGTTCACACTATTGTATGCTACGTGTAAATAGCACGCACTGCTGTTTAATTGTGACATAGTCCATAGCTATAGTTACGTTCATACACGCGCATACGCATATAGCAACAATCACTGCAGCAACACACGCAGACGATATTACTCTCACAGTAATATGCGGTCAAAAGTTTGTGTTGCAATAGCCTAGGCCTAGTTCAGGGAACAAAGTGTACGTCAGAACTAGGCCTAGGTACCCTAGGCTAATTCGTGAGCTGCTTGTTGAAGTTTCGGTTAAAACAGACTGTAGTCACGGTGTCCAGTCGTATGTGTCAGTAAGGAATGTCGCCAAAATTTGTGGAAAAGTCCAGAAGGTGCTGAAATAAAGTGTGATTTCTGCTGTTCAAAAATTAAAAAAAAAGGATGTGGCCCCAAAAAAGGATGCAGGCGGGGACGGGAAACATATTATTTATTTTACTTGGCCTAGTAGTGTAGCATATCATTGCAATTTAACCCTAAGGCCCCCAGGCTAGATTGGAAAGTATGGCACTTTTCGCCGAGATCTCGGGTGTGCACGAAAAAAAATTGAAGTGTGCAGTGTGTAACAAGGTGTCAGATGCACACTTCAAGTATGCACACGAAAAGTCAAGTGTGAAATAAATACTTGTGAGAAATTTAAACAAAACCCTTGAAGGCCTCCTTAACATACCACACGCGCCTGTCACAATTATAACTGAAAATTGAAAGTTAATGGTCACTCTCTCGACTCACGACTTGTGATCATCCAATAGCCCAAAACAATATAATATATACCTAGGGTTATACGAGGCAATCACCGTCGGCTTAAAAAAAATCAGGTGTGCAATGTGAATTTTCAAGTGTGCAATAAAAATCTAGAAAAAAAATCTCGGGTGTGCAATTGCCATACTTTCCATACTGCCCCTAGGCAACTTTTATGTTGCATAGTATATACACCATATACTTTATATTATACAGACGAAAAGGTTTGTCACATGTCTCCCAGCTTGAACAACTGACTTAAGTTTTTGGCATAATTATCAAACTTTTCTAGCCAAATTTGTCAGTGCCGAGACTTGTGGTCATGAGATGGGTCAAGGCAGTCTTTTTTTCTGAGTAATTTCACAAATCATTGTCTCAAAGGAGAAGTTTCGATGAAATAACAGTATGAGGATAGCAACGATTTAGCACTTCCACACTTTATTTTCATACTCATAACATAACATACAGTAACATAACATAACAGGTTAAAGAGCAAAGGAGGGCTAAGGCCCTATAAGATGCCCTGAAGTCCAAACAACCTTAACTGAAACAACCAACCAACACCAACGAGCCCAGCACAATTAGATTCTACCACAGTTATGGAAGAACTTGTCAATGTTTACCTTAATGTAGTGCACAGATGTGGAGTTACTGTAACTACTCACTCAGGTAGACTATTCCACTCGTTGACAACACTATGAGAGAAGCTGAATTTTCTGATGTCAAGCCTACTGTAGCTTCTTACAATGGCTTCGAACCCGAGAATTACTTTGAACCTTTAAATAACTACAAGATGACAAAGGATTCATTTCAGAGAGAAATTTGTACACCTGAAGCATGTCCCCCTTATCCTTCTCAACTCCAGGGTGGTAAGCCCAAGATGCTTAAGTCTAACATGATACATGTAAGGTAGGTGTCTCACCTCAGGTATATGGCGAGTGGCTCTCCTCTGAACTTGCTCTAAAAGAAACTTGTCCTTTTCAAAGAAGGGACTCCAAGCCTGGGCTGCATAGTCAAGGTGGGGTCTTACCAACTGCTTATACAGATTTAGTACAATTTCTTTACTAAAACTACTGAAATTCCTCTTGATCATTCCAAGCACCCTATTAGCCCTAGCAGCAACAGCTGCACACTGTCTACTGTAGGTGGCTTTAAATCGCCTGTAATAACTACACCCAGATCTTTCTCAAAAGTCACATCATTCAGCATACTACTGTACCATTCATGTTATAATCATAGCTGAAATTTTTAGGACCAAAGTGAAGGACTTTGCACTTACAGTATCTGTATTAAAAGACATTTGCCAAGTCTGAGACCATGAAAATCACCTATCCAAGTCTTTTTGCAGTAATGAGGCATCATCCTTATCACTAACCTTCCTATAGAGCTTTGTATCATCAGCGAACTTACTAATACTAGATGGGAGAGAGCTACTGTATCAATATCATTGATTAAAATTAAGAAGAGGGCAAAGAACAGAACCCTGTGGAACTTCACTTCTGACTTCTTTCCAAGAAGAGAAATTACCATTAAAAACAACTCTCTTGAGATCTACCATTGAGCCATGAATTTGTCCAGTCAGCACAACTGCCCTTGATGCCTAACCTATGCAGTTTAATCATACAGTAAAGTCAACCTAATGGAACTTTATCAAAGGCTTTTTGAAAATCAAGGTAAATGGCATCAACACTGTGACCAGAATCAAGAGATAGGCTAAAGAAACATCCTCAAGAAAGCTTTGTAAATTAGTAACGCAAGATCAGTTCGGTAAGAAACCATGCTGTGACAGATTTAGTAACCCATTATCTAAAAGATAAGATGATTACATATTCCATAACTTTGCACACAACACTGGTTAAACTGACCGGCCTATAATTGCAAGGCAAGCTCCGATTCCCCTTTTTGAAAATTGGAATAACATTAGCTATCAGCTAGTCAGTATGTACAAAGTTTGAATCCAGAAACTTTTGAAAAATAATGCAAAGAGGAACTGACAAAATCTTGGAGCATTCATGAAGAATGGCAGGATGGATCCCATCAGGCCCAGGGGCCTCACTAGCTTTTAAACTCTTCAACTTATTACAAACCAACTCTTCAGAGAAGACAACATCACTAACTAAAGAAGAGTTATCAGAACCAGGTACAAGTCCCCAAGATAGATGATTCTTGGTTAAAAACAGATACGAAATAATCACTTAACAAATTATCCATAACCTGGTGATCACTACTGTAACTACAGTAGTGTATCTTTATTACCTTGGAGAGGCCCAACACCCTCCTTAACTTTCTGCTTAGACCTGACATAGACAAAAGGTTTTGGATTTACCTTATCCTCCTTGGCCAACTGCTTTTCAAACCTAGCTTTAGTGTCAATAACCAAATTTTTAACTGAGAGTTCCTGATTGTTGTAGACTGCAAAGTCATCAGAATTCTTACTAACCCTATATCGACGCCAACATTTACATTTCTTCCTGGTTGCTCTAAGTACCTCTCTAGAAATCCACATTGGCCTATTTTTAACCACAGCTTGCTTGAGTGGGATACACAACTTTGTAGTGTCAGTAACTGTATTACGAAAAACCCTCCATGCTTCGGCAGGGCCTAAGTGAGACAAACATGTAGCCCAATCTATGGGAAGAAGCTCTTTAGCATGAGTAAAGTTAGCCTTGCTGAAATCTAAAACAGTTTTGTCACTACCTTGAAGTTTGCTGAAACATTTAGTAACTCAAAGCTAATGAGGTCATGGTCACTAGATCCTATCTTACCACCACTAGCTACATTTCTAACCATGTTTTCATCAGTACTTAGCACCAAATCCAGACAATTATCCTCACGAGTGGGAAACAGAACATGCTGGGTAAAGAAACCATCAGACACTGCCTCAAGAAAATCCCTGCTATGTGACCCACTAGCACATGAATGCCAATCAATATCAGGAAAGTTGAAATCCCCAAACACAACTGCCCTTTTCGAAGAGACTTTCCTAAACTTTCGAAAAAACTCTGATTATTATCAGCACAAGAATTTGGTGAACGATAAATACTGTAATACCAACAACTAAAGGCGTGCAAGACTCATTGACAAAACTAAGTTCACACCACAAGCAGTTAGAAAATCCAGAAGAAAACTTGTTGGTGACATCAACACAATTTACTGTATGCTATCCTTAACATACAGTAAAACCCCTCCACCTCTACCACAGACAGTATCAGCCCTATTTTGCCTGAAAACTTGGTACCAAGGAACCTGAATTTCAGAGTTGCTGATATCGCTATGGAGCCAAGTTTCGGTAACCCAAACTATGTCTGGATTGTCTATGGAAATATGAGCAAGGAACTCACTGAACGTAGTGACAAGGCTGCGAACATTGGCAAACATGACCTTCATTCCACAAACTGCCCTAGATAAATGCTTCCCCTTGCTACTAACACAATCACTGTGAGCACAATAAAACTCAGAACCCCTCCCCCCCCCCCATTGTTGGCAGACCTCACCCCTAACTCTAGTTTGATACCTGAGAATCAACAGCCCGAGAAACCAGCCTACAATTAATAAAATATTGTCCAAAGTTCTCTAAACGTCCGAGGTTATTTCCTAAATTTGTCAAAAATAGTTCTCCTTTCTTATCATTACTAATTGCACAGATACATATCAGCATTAATCTGAATGGGTTTTGAAATTGAATTTCATAATATTTGAAAACTTTCTGAAAAGTGGAAGGGTTAGCATTTTCACCAGTTACATGGAGACACTGGTTAGTTCAACTGCCACAACTGCTAACATTAGTGCTAGCAGTTTACCATCCTCGTACTGTTACTTCATTGAAATTTCGTCCTTGAGACAATAATATGTGAAATTTTTTGGAAAAGAGGATTGCCTTGACGTATCTTATGACCGGAAGTCTCAACACAGACAAATTTGGCTGGAAAGGGTAATTATGCCAGAAACTTAAGTCAGTTGTTCAAGCTGGGAGATTTGTGACATACTTTTCTGTCTACATAATATACTGTATATTATAAGGTGTATACTATACAATGTAAGGCTGTTACGCCTGTGGTTAAGCCTAGGCCTATAGTACCATGCCCAGGAACTTCACTTTTGAAAACATCTCTAACGCTCTCCAACATGGCTTCCGCTATTGAATTCAATCCATCCAAGATATTTTAACCAACATAAGAAATGGGGTTTATCAAACTGAAGTTTGCATGCACGACTTCTCCAACTAGGGTTACCAGACATATGGTTTTACCTGGACATGTCCTCTTTTCACTGGTTTGGGCTGGTGTCAGGGCGGATTTGTAAAATTGCCCACAATGTCTGGATTTCATGTATTTTTCACATGATCTGCATTAGGGGCTAAATATTTTGAAAGCTTTACTGGTCGTATTACAAGCCTGACCAAGTACAGGTAACATGCAGATGCCGTGAATAGTGGGCAAAACTAACTGTATCCTATTGTACCTTATATTTTCTCACAAATACAAGGACTATGGATTCCCCGTACAAGGTCCACGTCCCACATTTGCGAATTGTACTACTTCACTTGTAGCGAGCACAAAATGCATGGAGTGGGCCTACCACCTACTGTACTGTTGTACAGTGAGTACAGTGTTTGATACCTTTGTTACCGAACAGCACAGTCGGACAGCCGCGTGTTCCGAGACAGGGAGACATGCACCACACAAGGTACAGTATGACAGACCTGTGCACAAAGTCGCCGGTAGCATAGCATGCCCCAAGATATACTCAAAACCTAATGACCAGGCTTGGGACGATTACATGTGAATGTAATCGATTACGATTACGATTACTTCAGGTTTTACGATTACGATTATGATTATGATTACAGCTAGACATGTAAGTAATCGATTACGATTACGATTACATTGCAATGTAATCACGATTGCAATCGTGATTACATTTTGTTAATGAGAACAATGGACTGATAGGAGGTATTAATAGCATACCTGCATGTGCTTTCAATAGTTGGTACTACGTAGGAGTCTCCTGGCTCAATGCTCATGAAAGTTTGTATCAGTGGAGTATTAAATTTATTTATATTTAAATGTTGCATTTTTTCAGGTTGAGTGTTATTGTTTTATTAATGCACTTGTCCATTGTGGCCACAGCCCCCCCCCCATACCTGGGCCATAGCGGGGCTGTTGCAACAGTTTTGCCGGGGATGTGCATGCGATTTAGTTTGTCCCCGCTATGCCGTGAATGTGATGAGACTTTTAGCTGGGATGTGCATTGCAAAAAATGGGCTGGGATAGTTGCCCCATGCATGATTTGCATGAAGAATAACTGGGTAAATCGCAGGGATATGGCGGGGACTTAGCACTGTGTACATACAGTATGTAGCTACCAATGATACTAGGCCTACATGCACTGTACAGGGGTAAGTGCCAAAGAAAACCAATATGTACATACATGATATGTCATCAAAGCATTTGACTCAAGAGTACCTATCATACTCTCGGGCACATACTGCACTCTACTGTTTAGTACATACGTAAGTACGTAGGTTATTTTGGAAACCACATGTACTGAGCAGGAATAGTTGTTTGAGTGTACAATTGCATACAGACTACAGATGTAGATGACTGAAAAAAGCAAACAAAGAAATATGTAAAATTTAAATAGGTGCGCTGTTATATGCATGTCCTGGTGCACACCACTGATTAAAAATATTTTGTCAAAAAACTGATTTTCAACCTTTCAAGATATTGCACATGAAAATATCCTAGGATCCTATGGAAGGAGATAACACTTCTTTACCATCTCTGATTGTAAAGTGCAGCCGAAGCAAGGTACAGTAGGATTTAAAATGGCATGTTACCAATGACTGTGCGGCTTTTTGGTACAGTAAGTTGTTAATATTTAAACATTAGCCTATACAGTACATACTTGGTGCAGTTTTATAAGATATCTTGCCTGGAAGGAATAGCTTCATGCAATCACTGCTTGCTTCAGGATGTCCCCTCTTGGCCTGCATTTACATATACAGGAGTACGTAGAAGTGCCTTTTGTTGAGCAGACTGCATAGACAACAAATATTCAGCCGGCTGGGAATATACCAGGATGTTCAGTTGATTGCTGCCCCACTGAACAGAGTCACTGCATTAAAGTTAGCAGGGATGTGCAGTCAAATGTTGCCCCGCCCTACCAGGACTTTATCCAGATGTAGCCAGGAAGGAAACACTTGTTACCTTTCTGTAAATCACATTCTGGCCTAACTCCCCGTAATGCCTGGGTATGGGGCCATGGTTACAATTGACAAGTGCATAAGTGTTTAATATAAAGTCAACCATTTGTGTAACAAGCATTTGCTCTGGTTGAGGGGGGCTGAGTGAACAAAATGTGCAAGTGATAAGTAATAAAAACAGATTCCTGTTTGTACCAACAACAGAACCAAGTCTTCCCAAAGTGGAGATCATTGAACCCCCTGCACTTCTCACTCCAGTTAGGCTGGGGCATCCAGGAAAGTAGGAAACTTAACTATAGTCACCCCAATTGAAGTAGAAAGCACTGAAATGTTTGTTTAATAATTTCTACTTCTTTTGCACTTCTTTTATAAATTTAACTTCAATGTAATCATAAAGTGAACCACGATTACGATTACGATTACTTCAAAAAGTGTAATCGATTGTAATCGATTACGATTACTGATTACGATTACCCCAAGCCTGCTAATGACCAGGGTCCGCCTTAAGGATATTGTTTTGCAAAGCAAAACTGAGCTTGCATTTTTTATTTTGTATAGCAACTTACAAATTTTGCATAGCAGTTTTGTTGTTGACAAAAATGTAATCCATTTCAATTAAAAAAGGACATGTTGATCTCAGTTACAAACATATTTTCATATTGATGCAACTTACTTTGAATGTTTAAACGGTTAAATGAACAATCGACCGTTTAATGGCACCGAATTCAACCAAATGTTTTAACAGATTACCTTTTAAAAGTACAACGAAAGTTACTGTTCAGTGTTTTGCTTTGATATCTTTTCGTTAAAGGGGGAGAGCAGTTTTTCCTAATATTGCAAAGTACCCTCTGAAGAAATAAAAAATTTGTACCCAGTTGCATCGGCATCATACTTTGCACCTACTGTACAGGAATGTTGGCCTTAAAGGTATTTTGTCTTAACGCTGGTGTTGCCACTTTCGCACATACAGGTAATAACCCAGTTGTGAATAATAATCAGGTTGGGCTTCAAAATGTATATTCAAAATTGCCCACATTTCTTAAACTGAATGCTTCATATATGGTATGATTAGTGTATATGTGAGAAAGTTGTACTGTAACTGCAGTGCATGTACTGTGTGTCTGTACTGTAGTTACAGTATCATGAAAAAGTGGGAGTTTGTATGAAAAATTGAAAATGGTTGGGAAAGTTCATAAAAGTGTTAACTTGTTGTGTAGAACAAAAGTCACATCCATGAAAACAACACAAATTGTGCTCGATTGTCTTTTGCTGCTTTAAAATGAGTTTACAGAGCTTAGTATGAAATTCTGAAAATGTGAATCAACCTCCAAGCAACACTTTCAGTTTTCTTAACACACTGTACTTGCAAGGTACTGTAAGTTGGCATCCTAACCAGCTTACAGTGGGTTTTGCAGCAGGGTTCAACAAACCCTCCACCAAACAGTCTGGGGTAAGAGAAAAAATGAGGCAAGTGCATACACTGCTCAATGTCAAATCCCACTGGGCAAGTAACTCAGCAGAGTCTTCTCCACAAACATGTTCTAAGGCTACAGTAGTACTAGCAGGCAGATTGGAATGGACAAGCATATAAATACAGTATTCATTTGGGTGCATAGATTTAAAAGAACAGTACATAGCCCTGGGGACAAGTAATGAGAAAAGAATTTGTCAAAGCCTGCCTTGCAGTTGCTTCAAATGTATTGTGTTATGTCTGTACTTATGCAATATTGCTTTTGTTCTTGTCAATAGGTACGCCAGGTACAGGCAAGTCAACTCTTGGTCAAGAACTTGCCCAGAGATTGTCTATGACGTACCTGAGTGTTGGAGAGGTTGCCAAAGAGAAGGAATTGTATGAAGAATGGGATGAAGAGTATAACTGCCCTGTGTTAGATGAAGACAGGGTATGTCTTATACTTTAGTGTACTTGTATAATTTTTGGTCTTGAGAGATGGTCTAAGTATGGGCATTTTAAGTAATAATTTATCAAATGAATCAGTACTTTTATATTAAATGATACTGGGGCATTGTAAGTAGTAATTTTCAAATGAATCAGTACGTTCATATTAAAAGTTAGTGTAACGTACAGTAACTCAAAGTCCTTAGTTTTTACATTTTAAGAGGTTGAAATATATATCAATGTTGAAAGTTTGTGAAGTAGCTGAAAATATTTGTTGCACAATAATTTGTGATGTCATGCTTGTAGTACTCATGGCCAGTACACACAGTACATTTTTTTTTTTTGTAACAAATCTTTGTAGCTTGTTCCAGAAGGTTATGAGTGCTTTATTACACTTCTCACAAAATTCTTTGCCAGCAATGGGGTTGTCAAGGTCATATAAAGCCCATTACCGAAAAGGCTGAAAAGGAAATCAACAGCAGATAATTTTAGTAGTTAGACTGACATTACAAGTAATCATGCAGTTGAATCTTTTGAACAGAATGCAAAAATTTTAGTAATGTTGCAGTGCCCTCGGAGTGCTGTTAACTGAGGCGGCATGCTCTGCGTCTTTTTCAACCCTGTCCCCCATTTATCCACCATTTCCCCTCAATTTTCTCACCCCACTACATTCTTAAGGTTTTCAAAATCTTCCTGTGCAAATTTTATATGGTTTTGTGCTTAATATATGAAGCTGACCTTACCATGTATAATTGGTAATTATCATCCATGTGTTACGGCTTGTGGTCGCGTCAAACCAATAACAGCGAAAGATCACAGAAGAACGAGATTAAAATTGAACAACTTAATGATTATTGACAATCTCCTTATCTTACTTAAATTTACAATAATTAATTAGACTTACTCACAATCCTTTACTTAATATTTGCCTGGTCTGGTCCAAGGGCTGGTAGTGCATGCACGTCAACGATGGTACAGTAGTAGACCTGCAGCGTGCGGTAGCGTAGGAACTGGTTCCACGAGCGAATAACGACAAGGCTAGGCGATGATCACGATGATGGATAATAACAATATCAATGCACAGTGTAGAAACGGCGTAAGGCAATTTATCACAAGTGTACAGTGTCAGTGGCTGGCCTTAGGTGATTCCGTCTGGTCTCGATGATGTCTCTCTCCTATAACAGTTGTTGAACTGCCTTTTATACGCCAGGCTTTTAATCGAGAACTCTCCAGAATTTAACAGAAACTTCTAGTGTACACAGTCCAGTAATTACGAGAACGTTCCTTAATAGAAACTTCCAGAGCACACAGTCGTTGTAAACCATTGCAGCTTCTTAGAAGTGTTGCCAGGTCGCTGCTATAATTGGGACATAACGTAAACAGTTCTCACTTCTAGACAGTTCTAGAAAGGCTGCGTTGAAGTTGAATTCTCTGGAACTTTCCATTCGCTCGTCGATGGATTCAATCCGGTGTTCCTGACGGGTCGTCTTGTAACACTCCCCCCCTTGAAAAATTTTGGACGTCTCGGACAAAACTTAAGTTACAATATTTACAATGTATAACTTTACAGTAATAACTACAGTATGTATATTATGTAGTCCAATATTCAATGGAAGGTATAATCATAACATACAACTTGTCTTGCTAGGTAATGATACATGAATACAGTAACATCATCAATACACATTGTGCCATACAGTAGTTAACACAAAATTTCAAAACTTACAGTGAGATTTTCAACATACTGCATCAGATCAAATTCTTGACAAAGAGTCTGTTACAACATTGTCTTTCCCTTTAATGTGCTTAATATCTACATTATACGATTGCAGAAATAAACTCCACCTCATCAATCTTTGATTCTTATTCTTCATCTTAGATAAAAATGTCAAAGGGTTATGATCAGTGTATACAGTGATAGGGAAACTAGTAGTTCCCAAATAAACATCAAAGTGTTGAAGACCAAGTATCAAAGCTAATGTCTCTTTTTCAATTGTTGAATAATTTTTCTGGTGTTTGTCAAATTTCTTAGAATAATAACAAACAGGGTGATCAACACCATGCTCATCAGCTTGAAGCAAAACTGCTCCTATGCCATTGTCACTGGCATCTACTGCCAACTTAAATTGCTTCTCAAAATCTGGAGCAATCAACACTGGTGAACTCATTAGTGCCTTTTTCAATAATTCAAATGCTGCTTGGCAATTATCTGTCCAATGAAACTTTTCATTTTTCTTTAACAATTTTGTCAGTGGTGCAGCAATGTCAGAGAAATTCGGACAAAAACGTCTGTAGTAACCAGCCATGCCTAGGAAGCGCATGAGCTGCCTTTTATCAGTTGGGGCAGGGAATTTGTCAGTGCCCTCAACTTTAGCCTTAATTGGTCTAACTTTACCCTGACCAACCACATGCCCTAAGTACACCACATGGGCACAAGCAATCTCACTTTTGACCAGATTGACAGTCAAATTAGCTTTGGCAAACTTGTCAAATAATGCCTTAACATGTTGTACATGTTCATCCCATGAGTTGCTGTACACGATAAGGTCATCAACATATACTTCACAATTTTCTAAATTTGACGTAAGATTATTTACTAAGCGCTGAAACGTCATCGGTGAGTTTTTCATACCAAACGGCATAACCTTATACTGAAACAACCCATCTGGCGTCACGAATGCCGAGATTTTCCGAGCCCTCTCAGTGAGTGGTATCTCCCAGTACCCCTTTAGTAAGTCAAACTTTGATACATACGTAGCTTTCCCAATCCTATCAATACAATCATCGATACCGGGTATCGGATAGGAATCCGTTCTCGTGACCGAATTCACCTTTCGGTAATCAGTACAAAATCTGTACCCACCGTCTGGCTTGGGGACCAATATACGAGGGGAAGACCATTCACTATTACTAGGTTCTATAATGTCATGGTCTAACATATACCGAACTTCATCCCTGAGATGTTGTCGTTTTCGAGGGTTAACTCGGTAAGGATGCTGCTTGATTGGTGTGGCATCTCCCACATCAACATCATGTTCAATCAAATTTGTCCTAGTACAGTAGGATCATCTGAGAACAAGCATGCATATTCATAGATTAATGATTTCATTTCTGACTTTTCTTTGTGATCCAGATGACTTAATTTCTGGTCAAGATTTTTCAACACATCAGAATTTTGTAACTTAATACACATGTCAGGAACATTATTAGCATTGATTTCATCATTACTGAGTTCATGATCAGCATTGATAATACACACTTGGTCACCTGTATCATTAGTCTTACAATTTACATCATGTACACTTAGAAGTGTCACAATCTTCTCTTTCATAATATCTCTTCATCATATTAATATGACATACTCTTTTAGATTTACGTTTGTCAGGTGTCAAAATGACGTAATCTGTGTCACCAACTTTTTCCTCAATGACATAAGGTCCTTGAAAGCGAGCTTGAAGTGGCTGACCAGAAACAGGTAAAAACACTAGCACCTTATCACCAGGCTTAAACTCTCTTTTCACAGTGGTCTTGTCGTACCACGCTTTCATTTTCTTCTGAGAGTGCCTCAGATTTTCCTGAGCAAGTTCACATGCTCCATGAAGACGATCTTTAAAGCGGGATACATAATCAAGTAGATGTATGTCTTCACCTGGATCTGATAACCACTTCTCCTTTAACAATTTCAATGGTCCACGAACTGTGTGTCCAAAGACAAGTTCAAATGGACTGAACCCAAGTGACTCTTGTATAGACTCCCTGGCAGCAAACATTACAAATGGAATGCCTTCATCCCAATCTCTCTCATTATCATGACAATATGTCTTTAACATATTCTTCAATGTTTGGTGAAACCTTTCTAAAGCCCCTTGGCTTTCAGGATGATAAGCCGAAGACTTAATTTGGTCTATGCCTAACTCATACAACATCTGTTGGAATACAGTTGACATGAAATTAGACCCTTGATCTGATTGGATCTCTTTTGGCAACCCAAACAATGTGAAAAATTTAAGTAAAGCTTGTAAGACTGTCCGAGCCTTAATACTCCTCAGAGGTATTGCCTCTGGAAACCTTGTAGAAGCACACATAATGGTTAATATATACTGATGCCCTGCCCTACTCTTAGGTAGGGGACCTACACAATCAATGATGACTCTACTAAACGGCTCTTCAAAAGCAGTAATTGGCTTTAAGGGTGCAGCCGGAATATTCTGATTCGGCTTCCCAACCATTTGACATGAGTGACAGGTCTTACAAAATTTGGCCACATCACTTTTAAGTTTTGGCCAATAAAAGTGATTTAGAATTCTTTGGTAAGTCTTATTGACTCCTAGGTGCCCTGCAAATGGCATTTCATGAGCAATACTCAGTATTTCCCTTCTATAAGTCCTAGGTACCACAATTTGATGGTAAATTCTCCACTCTTCATCTAATGGTGCATCAGGTGGTCGCCATTTACACATCAAAATATTGTTTTTAACATAAAAGCAGACTGGGACGTCTTTAGATTCATCCTCAGTGAGTGCACCAGCTATTAATGTCTGAAGCTCTTCATCATGATGTTGTTGGACTGACAACTGGTCTCTGTGGAGTGTGTCAGACATTTTTGATTTTTCCTGTTTTAACCCCTCACTATGTGTGGGGCCAGGAGACTCACAATCCTGACTATCATTAAGATTAGTCATAAAAGATTGGCTGAGATCATACCAAGAATCTTCACTTTCATGAACATTTTTACTAGAATCTTTTCCAGACTCTGACTCCTCTTTTGGGAGTGTTGTTCCATTTTTAGGAACTAATTCCTCAATTTTAGAGGGCGGATGATTAAGTTTATCATCCTTATTTTCGGAAATCATACCCTCATTTTTAGAGAGTGGATGTTTAACATTATCATCCTTACATGATTCCCTACTTGTTCCACTTTTGGGAACTGTATCCTCACTTTTGGAGGGTGGATGTTTAAGATTATCATCCATAGCGAGCTTTTGTGACATAGCTCTAGTGACAGCACAGGCAGGGAATAAATTTGGAAATTCCTTTTCTAATTGCTCTGTGTTGTTATAATCACATGGTTTATCTGTCAAAATTGCATTGGCTACTACCTTTCCACCAGCTAGGTCATTGCCTAGCAACAGAGATACCCCCTTTACAGGTAGAGTAGGTCTGACCCCTACTATGACCGACCCAGAAACTAAATCTGACTTCAAATTAATTTTGTGGAGAGGGACAGAAATAAATTCACACTCAACCCCCTGAATCAGTACATTTGCCCCTGTGGAAGTAGAGTCCGATAATGGCAAAACTCCATCAAGAAGCAACGACTGAGTTGCGCCTGTGTCATGCAAAATATTAATTTTGACGGGTGGATGAGCTGAATTCCCATCTAGGGAAATAAACCCCTCAGACACGAATGGAAGGTATTCTTCCTTAATTTTGTCGTTAGAATTAGGCCGTAAAGTCATGACTACCTCAGAAGAGTTCTCTACATTGGCTAAGGCATTGGAGGCTGTTTCAGTCTCCTTTAATTTTGCCAATGTGAAGCAATTTGCCATTGTGTGGCCCTTTTTGTGACAGAAACCACAAGTTATGTCTTTAAAGGCAGCTTTGTTTGAGCTGACCTGGTCGTTCTTTTGACGACTCGAATCTGGTTGTGTTTTACCAGAATTTGTTGGAGAGATAGAACCAGACTGAGATCCACTGTTACCTGTTGTGCCACTATTATTGCCATATTTCTTATTTGGCCTACTAAACTGACCCTTGTTTTGAGTCTGACCCACTTTACCAAACTTATGGGTAAGTGCATACTGATCAGCCAAATTTGCAACTTCACTCAGCTTGTCAGCCTTATTTTCCTCAAGGTGAGTCTTAATGTCATCATTCACACATCGTTTGAATTCCTCGACCAGCATCAGTTGCCTTATGGCGTCAAATGTGGAGACCTTTTTGGAAGCACACCATCTATCGAAATGCCTTTCTTTTTGATAAGCAAACTCTACGTATGTTTGTGTATCCGCCTTACGATACTTTCTAAATCTTTGGCGATAAGCTTCAGGCACTAATTCATAGGCTTGTAATATGGCCTTTTTAACCTTATCATAATCCATGCTGTCCTCTATTGACAGAGCGGAATACACTTCTTGAGCCTTGCCTGTGAAATTACTCTGGATGAGTATGGACCATTTATCTCTTGGCCACTTTAGTTGCTCACCCAGCTTTTCGAAATGGTTAAAGAATTTCTCCACATTATCCTCCTGAAATTTGGGGACAAATTTTACGTGCTTTGAAACATCGAATCCCCCAGTATCCAAGCCTATTTTAGGGTCTGAGTCTTTTATGACCCCTAACTCTAGTTGCTTCAACCTAAATTCATGTTCTCTTGCCTTTTCCTCCCTTCTTTCTCTTTCTTCTCTTTCCTCTTTTTCCCTTTGCATTTGCATTTCTCTTTCCTCTTTTTCCTTTTGCATTTGCATTTCTCTTTCCTCTCTTTCCCTTTCTCTTTCCATTTCTTTTAATCTAATCTCCTTATTCATTTCTATTTCAAGCCTTTTCAATTCAAATGTGTTGTCAGTTGGCACAGTGATAGCTGTTTCCAGTACTGTACTAGGCAGGACACTTTCATCCACAAGATATTCTAGAACATATCTTTTAATCTCGTCTTTCCGCATTAAAGGCTGAAATTCAATGCCATAATGTTTTGCGACCTTTACAATCTCAGACTTGTTTAATGAATCTAGTTCCTCGACAGAGGGACTAGCCACGAATTTATCTAAGTTGAATGGCATTTTGAAATTGTATCAAGCCTTCAACAAATAAATAAGTAGTCTGAGCAAACACAGTTGCTTACGATTCACAACAGAATTTCTCGAATTTTCTAGTATTTTTGTTCCCGGATGTTAGGCCACCAATTCTGTTACGGCTTGTGGTCGCGTCAAACCAATAACAGCGAAAGATCACAGAAGAACGAGATTAAAATTGAACAACTTAATGATTATTGACAATCTCCTTATCTTACTTAAATTTACAATAATTAATTAGACTTACTCACAATCCTTTACTTAATATTTGCCTGGTCTGGTCCAAGGGCTGGTAGTGCATGCACGTCGACGATGGTACAGTAGTAGACCTGCAGCGTGCGGTAGCGTAGGAACTGGTTCCACGAGCGAATAACAACAAGGCTAGGCGATGATCACAATGATGGATAATAACAATATCAATGCACAGTGTAGAAACGGCGTAAGGCAATTTATCACAAGTGTACAGTGTCACTGGCTGGCCTTAGGTGATTCCGTCTGGTCTCGATGATGTCTCTCTCCTATAACAGTTGTTGAACTGCCTTTTATACGCCAGGCTTTTAATCGAGAACTCTCCAGAATTTAACAGAAACTTCTAGTGTACACAGTCCAGCAATTACGAGAACGTTCCTTAATAGAAACTTCCAGAGCACACAGTCGTTGTAAACCATTGCAGCTTCTTAGAAGTGTTGCCAGGTCGCTGCTATAATTGGGACATAACGTAAACAGTTCTCACTTCTAGACAGTTCTAGAAAGGCTGCGTTGAAGTTGGTACCAACAGTGAGGGAGAACTATCAATACTTCTATACCTGTAGCTAGTACAGGTGGCATTTATAGCAAATTTCTGTGAGGTGGTGGCCAAAAACTGTGAGGTTGCTGCCTCACACTAATGATGCCAGGGGAAACCTTGCCCATCCTATATGTTTTGTGATTTCAGATTTTAGTTCCCTAAACACCAATTTAGTTGTTAAGTAGATGTTGGAAAAGGATATTACCAGGAGTAAAGTTTCTGATTTTTACCCTCCTGGCATAATCACAATGAAGAGGTGGCTAACAATTTGTGCAGTGTGCATTTAAGTTGAATGCTTTTGTCACACATTGGTTGCTTAAATTCCCTTTGACTATCGCTGTATGCGACCTTTCAACTTCACTAATGGTTAATGATCAAACTTTCAGTCAATATCAAATTAAAGTTTTGAGAAGTACCTTGGATAAACATAAACTGCTAATAAATACCCTTGCTTTGCAGTTAATTGATGAGTTGGAAGAGACGGTCAGTGCAGGAGGCTGTATTGTAGATTATCACAGTTGTGAGTTCTTCCCTGAGAGGTGGTTTGACTTTGTCTACGTTCTCAGAGCTGATACCTCAACACTTTATGAAAGATTAGAACGGAGGTAAGGTAGTTTACGACCAAGTCATCTGATACTGTAGCATACTCGTTGAAATTCTTCTACATATTTTGATGGACTCCTATGGTGGAACCCTTCTACTTACTGGTACAGTATATGATTAGGCTATGATGTTACAGATTCCTACTGTAAAGATTTGAAGAAGAAAATGTCATTACAGTACTGTAGGTTATAATATGTTTATAATAAAAAATATCAGTTGCTTGAAACTGCAAAATACTCTTAAGATTTTGTAACTTACTAGAATTTTTCTAAGTGAGCCTTGTTTCCTGAACAACTCCTACAAGGACATTTCCCACCTGTCCCACCTGGACAATGTCACCTCAGACAATTGCCACCTGTTTAATTTCCCCCAAGACAATCCCACCTAAGATAATTCAAAATTTCCATGTGAGTGAAGTTTCGTGAGTGAAGTTACCTGAGTGGTTGAAAATTGTCAGGGGGGAGTCCCATTGGGGAAAAATTGTCTGTGTACAGTAGGTACAGTATTGTCAAGGGGGGGGGGGGAGGGGAAGAGTTGTCCAGTCATGGTGTACTTTCCCAGAACTAGAAATCAACACTTTTTCTGTATTCAAGTACAATTCAGTATATACCAAAACTATATTTAAAAATATCATTTTAGTATTCATCTTAAGTATAGTGTTGAGAAAGAGTTACACAACACTGCCTGAAAGTGTTCAGAAGGAGTTACACAACACTGCCTGAAATTGATGTTTTAATGTGCAGACAACACAACTGCTATACTAATGAGCAGTTATACAGTAGTGGTAAGCACTCGACAATCCATAACCCAACCCCCCAACCCCCCACCAATTAAAAGTTATGAAATGAAACCATATGTCCATATGTGTGGCTCAAGTCAAAGGCACCTCTTCCATCTCTCCCCCCCTTCCACACACACACTCATACAGTACCCATCAGTGCTGGTTGGTTAACAGTATTTTTTAACAGGCCTCCCAGAGTGGCATGAAATCATTAAAACATTAAAAATACAGATAAAAATGGCTGGGGATGGGGTTTTGCTGATGAATGTGCAGTAATAATCATAGATGATAGCAGAAAATAGTCATTAAATGGACAGACATTGGCATAAAACAGCATAAAAGTGTAATGACAGTGACATAGAATCATAAATAAATTTGTCAAAAGTGGCTGGGAGGCCAGATTTTTTCATAATTGGATTTTTAAACAACATTGAAAGAGGCGTGGGGGGAGGGGGTTACCTACTGTAATTTATCTTTGGTACTTTACAATATCTGTGAGGTTAACTAACATGTTGCTTAGTATGTCTTTGTGGAGAATGTACCACTGTAGATGAGGAGGTGTGGAATTCCTTGGGGTTACTTGTACAAGAACTTTCTATAAAAGTGTGAAAAATATAGACTACTGTAACTCTGTGTAATTTCATTAAAAAAGTATTTTTTAGAACAGGAGAAAGAGGATAATACACAGTAGAGGATCACGGACGTCTGTTTTGTGTCATAGATGTGTCAATTTAAATGTACAATAATCATCAAAAAGTCAAAAATGGGAAGGGGTGGCAGATAACTATTTTTTGTAATTATGTCAGGTCTTTAAAGGAGGGTTGCAATCACAGACAAAATTAATTTCTGGGTTGAAAGCAATTTATGTGTTTAATCACTTGGTATGGTTATTTTCTAATCTTCAATGGGTGCAAAAAACATTATATTCAGTATTTTACTGGAAGGCAGATGAGCAATTTTGGTTGAATACACATGATTTGGACAAATACAAGATACAAGCAGAGTACTAAAATTTTGGGGGGTTTTTCAATGGAGAGTTGAAAGTCCTTCACAAATGCATTTACTGTTCAGTGGGAGCATCATTAGTGTTAGTGTCACCAGGAACTCTGGTTTAATAGTACAATCTCTTTTTTAACTTGTACTGTAATTTAACAGTAACATGACATACTACAGAGGAAAGTAAATACAGGGTTTCCAGCCATACTGTATATCAGGGGAAACCTGGAACATTAACTTCTCATTTCCAGACTGGGAATTCAGAAAGATGACTCAATTCAAGGAAAGTCAGGAAATCAGTTGATCCAAAAGAGAAAGTGGTCACCCTGTTGTATTCCATCTCATATCCAACAACTTATCCAATCAGTGATCATCTGTAGTGACTTTTTTGGCATGTCACACTGGAAATATGATCGATAGGTCCGAATATTTACACTAAAGTTTTCATTTGTCATCAGGCCAAAGTTAGAAAATTTTGTATTCCTGAAAAACTGGGACTTGTTTTACAGTGGTCACCTATTCATAATTTTCCTGTCTTCTACTTTTTGGGGCATTTTGCCACATTCCATTAAGTATTTTTTGATCAGTATACTATACAATAGATAGACATCACGTCTTAGTGGAGGAATGGAAGTGCACTCTTTATAGCTTGGAGAGTAAGTGCATGAGTTTGCTTACATGAGACCTTTCATACTGCTGTTTATAGTTACACTTGATGTCAATTTTTCCATTGATCCAATTTTTAAAATAAGGGTGCAATATCTTTCTTTTTTTTCAGGGGTTACAGAGGAAGAAAACTGGATGAAAATATTCAATGTGAAATATTTGAAACTATCTTAGAGGAAGCTAAAGAATCTTACTTGCCAAGTATTGTCTTTGAGATGGGAAGCAATACTCCGCAAGAAATGGAAAAGAATATTGACACTATTACCGATCACCTCCGTGAGTGGAAACCAGCTCAATGAAACACTGCCACAAGGAGAGGCTGGACATAATCATAGCCGTACTTAATACTGTACATTGTGTGGTGCTGTTTTTGGCTATAGGAACTGGATAAAGCTGAAGAGACAAATACCAGATGTATAGCAAATGACGTGGTTGACTTTACAAGAGCACAGCAATTTGAGAGAGTTCTTAAGTAGAACTGCATTCAGTAGTTGGGTTGGAACCTTGCACAATTCAAGAATTGTTTCTCAAATTCCAAAGTACAATAGCAGACAATGGTCAAATTCTTTTCAAGGATGTGTCTTGTAGGTGGTATAATACTGTAGCTATGGTGTCAGTGTATTTTTGAGTCAAAAGTGTCCAATGTATGTGCCCCATTGAAGATGGAGTTGTCAAGTTTGGTCACCACACTCGGAACTGTTTCTGAAATATTGCACATTTTATTAATGTAAGCACATATCATTAATGCATGGCTGTACCCATTCATCATTTCATTTATGTGCTGTGGTGTGTGTATACATATTTACCATCAATAGAGCACACTGTGTGCAACTTGACTTTTTCCATTATTTTTCCAAAACATACTTTTCTACTGTTTTCTTAAATATTCGTGGTATTTAAGAACAAAATCATTTAAACTACAATTTGAAGTGAGAAAGGCCTGATACTTGCGCCATTAGGTTGATGTACAGGTATGTAGAGGTAGGGCTCAGTGCTTGGTAGGGCACTGAGGTAGATTGTTCATGATAATCTGTAACTATTTGTATCTTTACATTATTTTTCCATCAGGGTTTTACATTACATGGCTTTCTTGAAAGAAATACTTTTTCAAGACATGGTATTAGGATCCTGATTTTAATTTTCTTACATACTAAATTTTTCAACGTGATTTTCATATTTATGTCTAAAATGCTCTTTACTTCATTAAAACAGATATTTGGTGGGCCTTGTTTTTCCCTGTCATGATAGTATTGCATTCTGCAGATTTTAGTCTTATGGACAGTATGAGTAACTTTAAATGATGTGATGATGTCGCTTTTATAGTCAAATATACTCAGGGTCAGTCAGGAAGCCACCTGTGATAGTTGAGGGAATTGTGAATAAACACCAGGGATATTCCCTCCCCTTTGGGATTATGATGGTACTGTGGCAGTTGTGCATTTCACACTTCCAATCCTTCACCCAGGACTGTCATTTAATGCCTTCATCTGACAGACAAGATTCCCCACTCTTTAGGCAAATTATTAAAGGCTGGGTGGGGTAGAGGATGGTGAGATTACCAGACTGCTCAACTGCTAACCAAGCAAAAATCTAAAGCAAACTACTTTCAGAATGGAACAACTTCCTGAATTGGACAACTTAACATATGGACAACATAAAACCTATTTTTCAAATCATTTTTGAAACCCCCTCACCATCACTGTGGACAGCCATTCTGAACAAGCAGTGCTGAGTCACCAAATAATGGCCAGGTGGTACAAAGGGGATTTGATCCAAGGACCTCTCGAGTGCCAGGTAGTGCACTTGAACCACCACCAAGCCAGCAACTCCATGAAGAGACCTTAGAGATATTACCTAGCAGGGAAACACCCGAACCTGACCCCCTCCCAGAAGCTGCAACTGTCAATTGCATTAAAGTCAAACTCGATAGCTGCGGCGCTCGGAATCTGACGGTGTTCGAAAGACAAGTTTACATTGCAAATTACTATGAGCAAAGGACAAAGCTTTTAGGATGGTGTCAGAGGGGATTATTCGTATTTGTTTTCATTTTGAATTTAAATTTTCATTACCTGAACCACCAAGTTTTTGTGAAATCCCTCTGTTCTTTGGAAACATTGATCAATGCTTTCAATTGTCATTATCAATCATGAATCATATTAAAAATTTCAATTTTGAAACTCTTATTCCTAGTTTCTTTTGTATATCTGTGTGTTAACCAATACTGTGCTGCGTGTGCGACGTCCAGGGCTGTAATGCTCGTGTCTGGACTCGCATGAAATTCCTGACTGAGGTATGGTTATTTGGACTCGGAATTGGCCCGGAATGGGAGGTCCCAGAATTTGAACTCGCCCAGGATGCACCTGCAGGCTGCAGCTCTACTCTGATTTGCAGGCGATTCCAGCCGAGTTCCCAAAAATGAAAGTGACATTAACTAGTTATGGCTACGTTATTTCAGGTGCACTCACAGTCGTCTGCGGTGATTTTTCATACTGTATACGTACCTAATTGCAAGTGCTACGTCTGCTAGGCTGGAGCTTTCTAATGTTATTCATGAATTAGAATCAAGTGCCCCAGATGCCCTCACTATTTTGAACGACGATTTTAAGCATTGTATCCTACAGAAGAGTATATACCAAAGACACTATAGCGCCGTTAGGCTCAAGACCGGTTACTCTGCCTCTAAAACCGTAGTACGTCATGGGGCGAATTATCCGCCATTTTAGTAAGCAAACGCCGGGACGCTGATACGTAACGTACCGAGACAGTGAGTACGAGTAAGTCATAGACGACTGATTGGTTAAGTGGTTCAAAATTGCAAAAAATGGAAGTAAAATTAGTCACCCAAACATAATGAAAAACATAAGCTATTGTTGACGAAAGTATAACCGTGATGTCATAGAGTTGATGCTAAACATTGTTTATTTGGTATGCTGATAACTAATCAAAGGGTGATAACTCCAAAACTACCGAACGGATTCATGTGCGGTTTTCAGCTACTGGTAGTGGAAATTTGCTCCCTTACAGGAGCAGGCCATGGGCCAGAGGCACCTCACGGGCACCCTCCCCCCACACCAATCTTTGACCCAATATTTTTTAGAAACCTTAGGGTACGCTGAACACGAAATCAAGAATTAACAGCAAACACTTTCGGTTTCACTCATTCAAAATGGCTCCCAGAAATGGCGGCAAAAATTAATTTTGTATTAGATAATAATAAAGTAAATATTCCTAAAAAATATTTTTTAAGGCATGGAATGTTAAAACTTGGTCATATTTTATGACCAAAATTCCAAAATTAATTTTGAGACTGTTTTGGTGAGGTTTCGGGTAACCGAGATGGCGGAAAACCAAATGGCCGCCAAACTGAATGAAAAATTTTAAATAATTGTGCAAACACATTGCAAATTTCTACAGTCCTCAATCATAATGATGTAAATTAATATTTTAAAATTAAGCTTGAACTTTAAAATCCTTGACACAAAAGTAATTGCCAACCAATATGGCGGAAACGCACCGAAGAAGTACAATACAGTAAAAATAACCCACAAAAAATAAGAAAATTAAAAAAGTGCAACAAAATCTCAGAAAATAATTATTAAAAATATATTTCCATTAAAAACCCCAAATATCTTTATAGCAGGTTGTACATAAAATTCAAAGCATGATTTGTGATACTTTATGCAGGACCCCGTACTAACCAAGATGGTGGAAACAACAAAATGGCCTTCCAATAGAACAATCAAAATGTATAAAAATAATATGAGAAATAATCATTAAAAATACTTTTGACACAGTTGCCCTTAATATCTGGCTAGATTTTACGACAAATAATTCTAAAATTATTTTTCAAAATATATTTTAGGGAATTCAGGTCAACCAAGATGGCGGAAAAGCAAAACGGCGTCCAAAACAATAATTATGCCAAAATAACATAATAATAGTAAAAAAATTTCATTAAAAATACTTTTGAACACAGGCAAAGTTAACCTGTGTCCATTTCCTGTTGTAAATATGTAAAAAGTTTTTCTGGACATTTATTTAGGATCTGAGTCGATCAAGATGGCGGATATACAAAATCACCTCTAATGTTAAAATTTCTATATATCACAATAATAGGGAAAATCATCCTTACAATTATATTTGTGACAGTTGCTCTTTATATTTGGCCATACTTTGTGCCAAATAATTTGAACGTATTTTTCAAAACATTTTCTTGGAATTTAGGTTAATCAAAATGGAGGAAAAAGCAAAATGGCGGCCAGTGATATTTTATAAAAAATATGGAAAATCATCCTTAAAAAATATTTGTAACACATTTAAACCTAAAATCTGTCCATAATCTTTCTGAATATTTATTACAGAATATGGACAGAGTTTAGATGTAAATGTGTTGAAAATATTTTTGATGATTATTATTATCCATTATTATGCTACATTGTTACTATACCATAAGCGGCCATTTTGCTTTTTCCGCCATCTTGGTTGACCTGAATTCCAACAAAAATGTTCTAAAAAGTATTTAATTATTTGGCATGAACCATGACCATATTTTAAGAGTCGGTGTGTCCAACATATTTTCCGTGAATATTTTTCACACTATTTCAATATATTATAATAATTACATGGACAGCCGTTTTGTAAATTCCGCCATCTTAGTTAACCTGCATCTCACCAAAACAGTCTCAAAAATTAATTTTGGAATTTTTGTCATAAAATATGACCAAATTTTAACAGTCGATGCCTCGAAAATATTTTTAGGAATATTTAGTTTTAATATATTTTAATACAAAATATTCATAAGTTTTGCCACCATTTTGTTTTTGGCAGTAATGTTGAATAAAAGAGACCCAAAATATGTACTGTTACCACTTGATTCTGCGTTCAGGGGACCCTAAGGTTTCCAAAAAAATATTAGGTCGAAGAGTTGCGGGTTGGGTTACCTTGAGGTGCCTCTGGCCCATGGCCTATATTATATGTAGTTTTCATTTAGAGGTTGGACTATTCTTTGAACTAGTATTTAAAAGAAAAGTCTAACACTAAATGAAAATACCAAACCCAACAGTGAAACTCCCATTGACGTAGCATCGTTGGTTATCGAGATACTGATTTTATGAACATCAGGACAATTCATTTACAACACGCAGCGTTTTTCGCGTTCCATACGATGCATCAAAGCTGCTTACTAAAATGGCGGACGCTCTGCTCCATTGCATACTACAAAAATTTGTGTGCACTTTCGAGTGAGTAACCGGTCTTGCGTCTTACGGCGCTATACTGTCTTTGCTATATACTATTATCCGCATGTTAAAGGGATTTTCCAGAGACGAAATTCAATGACTTCAAGAAATGCTAAAAATTTTTTCTCTTTAAGGAGGTGAAACCTGCATCTCAATAGCTTGTAGCGTTAAGAAGACACTATCATTTTCAAAGAATAGTTTTATCTCAAGACAAAGTGCATTATGGGAAATCTGTGATGTCATCACGGCACATTAATTTGACATAGCATTGAATATCTTTATGATATTGACGCGGCTGTAGGGAATATTTAGAAATTTGTTATGCCTACATATGGTGTAGATTTATGCCAAATCTACATGGAATGATATTCAAATACTCAAGCAGTATCAAATTTCAAGGACAAACTGGACATTCAATTATAAAGAAAACCAAAAGAATTCTGAGGCAATGTGCCCACTTTACCTAACATTCTGTGACTTGTTGAGAACTGGAGGTATTTGTTGACAAAATGAGTGCTCTTTAATATGAGATGCTGAAGTGGTCAAGTGGTTAGAGCATCCGACTTGCAGCCGGAAGGTCTAGGGTTCAAATCCTGGCCGGGTCATACCAAAGACTTTAAAAATGGAACCTACTGCCTTTGTGCTTGGTGCTCAGCATAAACAATGGAGCAGGGAAAACAAGCCAGTGATCCAAAACTGAAAAAAGGGCCGTGGTCGTCTCGACTTGAACCAATTGGTTGGAAACTGGGACGTTAAACCTCATCTAACCTAACCTTTAATATGAGAAGTCTCAAGTTAGGAAAAGAGTACGGGATTTGGAGGGCATTCACTGGAGTATTTTCTCTTCCACGTGATACGCTTGTGAGAAGCAACTGGAACATGCCTTTAAGTGTCCAGCTCATACACCCTTTTCCAAATAGCAATTACAAAGGACTGTGGGGCTGGATTTTGGTGTGCGTCGTTTTTTGGCACAGTAGAATGCCATTGAGAAAAACGCCCCACTTCAAAAGTGTATCCCACATTCCTTTGTGACTGCTATATGGAAAAGGGTCTATGGCGAAGCTATCCTGGACCTGCTCTACGTTATTAACGCATATATCTCGTTACAAATACCAAGACTTGGAGAAGCTTATCATAATTTGGTCCACAGTGGTACCGAGGTACAAACTCATGGTAAAGAGGCACAAGCCAACTAGGATTACCATTCAGCGGTAGGACGATGATGCTCTTGAGCAATTAATGAGGAGCTTTGAATTGTACAGATTGTGATGTGGTTGTAAACAATAACCTAGATGGACTCACACAAACTGTCAGTAACTACATCAAATTCTGTGTTGAAGTAACTATTCTTACCAAACAGATAAAACTTTTTTTTCCGAATAAGAAACCATGGGTCACGAAAAGAGTAAAAGATGTAAATTAGAAAAAGAAAGGTCCTTTTTGTAAAGTTGATCAAGAAGGTTGAATAGAGTTCAGAAAGAACTTAAAGGGGAATTTTCATTGTCCCATACAGTTCCAATTATCCCAACTATGCAACTTCTAGCTCCTCCCATAACTGTATGAAGCTCTTCCTTGTGCAGGAATAAACCTGCTTTATTGCTTAAGGCCATGTCCTGGTGAGCATGTAAGGCTATAAAATGTAATAAAAGCACTCTCTCTGCCTTGTGTGGAATGTGAGCTACTCTGCATCTTTCAAATTTTCAAACTTTGATGTAGAATTTTGATACCCCTACACTAAAAATATACTTTGGGCTGATGACTGTCAGTCTTTAAAAGGGTGATCCAGGATGAAGCTACTTATAGGCAAAAATTGAAAGTTTATTTGCTGGCAACAATATGAAAAAAGTTTGGGAGGCTGTCCGTTCGATGAGTGTGTGTGTGTGTGGGGGGGGGGGTAATCTGCTGGCTCTAAAGGTATTGTTTATCTCATACTGATGACCATTATTAAATGAGTTAAATCCCTTTATCAATAGCTTCGACAAATTTCGTTTTGCAACTGAGCGGGACAACCTTCTCAAATCTTTGCAGAACTGTCTGATTGTGATGTATTAATGTTGATGATGTCAGACCAAGCTTTGCTATAGGCTTCAAATATCAAAGGCCGCCGGGCAAGATAAGCTTGCTCCCATTGTTCTGAAACTCTCTGCAAATCAACTAGCCAGAAATTTTACGGTTATTTATTTAGTAGGTCTATTTCTTTCTTTAGTAGCCTAAGTATCAGTCAGTTCTCGCCTTATGGAAACAATTATGTATTGTGCCTGTCCCCAAGAAATTTGCAGTTTCCTGTGGAATGATGTTCGTCCTGTTTGCCCTAACAGCAGTTTCTTTGAAGGTATATATGTGAACGGGTCTCTGAAATGTTACGTGGTTTTAAGACCGTTTACAATTCAGTGTTTATCAAAGTGGGAGCAGTTGTACGTGAAGACGCGATACTCGTTCTTCTGGATAGGACATATTCACACTTTCACACTTAGAGCGACTACGTAGGAAAACACGGCGTAATTGTTTTTTTTTTTTTCGTTCCTTTTTTGTTAATAGGTTACTCTTCCAACCCCATGTATTAGCAGTAAACTTTTGAATATGATGGTACCGGTTGGGGTCGTCTGCTCTATTTTCAAGACTAACTTACAAACTCGCACGGGATTTTAGACTTAGCCACTCTGTCGTTCAGGTGTTATTCAATTTAATACGGGGCTCCTCAGGGCATATTATTGGCATCGTTTATTTTCACTTTATGTACCTCCTACTGCAAATTTTCAGAGAAGGAGTGTAATCTCGTTAAATTCACGGGTGATACTGCCATGAGAGGTCTTATTGCCGCGGATAGCCTATGACAGTGCATATCTCCACCAGCTCGACACCTTGTTAACTATTGAAATCTAACTTTCTTGATTGAATTAATGAAATTAGACGAAAGAAATGATCATAGATTTACGTAAGAATCCTGTTCTGCCAATATCGGTAATTATCAAAGGTACTCAAGTCGAACGCATTTCTTCTTATATCTTGGGTTCCCCTCAGTGATGGCACTGAAATTATACTGCAATAACCTGTTTTAATTATTCCCGAGTGCTTGCGAGGATTCCGTAGAAGCTGTATAGGTGACAATCTCATCTATAACCATAAAAACTCATGCTTTTCCATCTTAAAATATAAGTGGGATCATGCACACGATTCTATAGAAATTAGTTGTACTCCCCTCGGGTTTACCTGTACCAGAAGCAGCAGGCCTCATTTTTTCCCCAAGAGATTATGGGCAAATCTGATTTTGAAAATTTTTCAAATTTGTATCCAAATCATGGTTAGGGTTATATTAGGGTTAGGGTTACGTGGCCAAAGGTTATTTGGCCTGTTCTTTCATAATCCGGTGTCAGAATTACAATAAAAGGATCGGAAAGCTGTCATTTTGGAACTAGGGATGTGGCCTATTTCCAAGGAGCTGATTGGGCCATTGGCATGATTTGCCCATAACCTCGTGGGAAAAAAATTCGAAAGCCGCAGCCGTAAACATTCTGTATTTAGAACAGTGGCGGATCCAGGATTTTGAGAAAGGGGGGCGCACACATCGCCAGCGAGGCCGGCGAGCACAAAAAAAAAATTCTTCAAAATTGTAAAGACCTTTTTTTTTCTTTTTACTTTCTTGCTTCTTCGCATCTGGGAAGAATATTTTCCATGTCTCATGTTTGCTCATTTTTTCATATCGCTGGTGAAATAATCATTTGGTCATCGAAAAAAGGGGGCGTGCGCCGGGTGCGCCCCGCGCCTGTAGGACGCAAAAGGGACCGTGAAGTATGAAATTACATTTGCTACCTCCATGAACCCACAATATACACCAGTACCATATCTCTAGAGAAAATATTCAATAAGGTCGCGGCCCATTGCTTATACGGTATGTGCTGTCAGAGTCGCTAATGGGTGGGGAAGGGGTTAGAATCTGCGGTTTTAGAGACACCGTGGCGAACAGACTTTAAGCAAGGAAGAAAGAAGAAAATATTGTTGCGAAACTATTGCTTTTCTTTGGCTTGTGTCAATTACTTTCTAACATGGGTCCAACAGCGTACCTGAGAGAGGGGCCGGAGAGGCTAATAGAGAACCCCATCCCTCACAAGTGGCTCGGACCTAGTTTCCCTGAAAAGTAATTCATGACTGAAGAAGTATACCGTCTGTGCATTTGAATGATCCATATAATCCTACCGTACTCGAGAAGTAATCTGTATCAGCGAATCTTTCACTATATGAATTCAGCGGCAAAGAAGAATTATTTGTAAAAATGTTGGTTTCCGTAACTCATTAATATTAATTGTTAAATTATATCAATGATATACTTATCATGTCTCTGAAAGGAGGTTAGCATTAAAATATTAACAAGAAGGCCATCCATGGGGTTGTAAATCTCATCTCGCACCAAATCTCTATGTACCTTAGATTTAAAGAAATTTCATACTGTTGAAATACTGTGACTTACAGTTATGCAAATAATGGAAAACCAATTTTAGTTCATTTGAACTTTGAACTCTTGATTTTCGACATATGACGCCAAAGACTATGCATGCAAAATTGTAGGTAAACGTAACCTATAACCTATACATTTTGACCAAAATGCACTATTTTAAAAATAATCTTATCAACCCTAGCATATAATGTGGTTTTTTCTAATATACTCATAAGCAAATAATAGCAAAAACCCAATTTTCAGCCAATTTGACCTTTGACTTCTGAACTATGACGTCATCAATAAGGCATACACGAGTTTCATAGTTAGGTACCCACCCACCAAGTTTCAACTTCAGAGGACTTATGGTTTAGGAGGAGTTAACGACCCACTTTTCGCAAAATTTAGGCTAACTGAATTTGACCATGATCTACATTTTGATATACGACCCCACCCTTAGCAATCATGAGAGACATTCCTCCAGAGACGGCCAAGGAATTCCTGTCGCTCTTCTCCCAAGGCATGAACCAACTGGAGACAAGAAAACTGACCATAACTCATTTTATAATGCACTGAGATCTTTTACAGTTATTTTCTTTCAAGTGACCACAAGGGGTCTCTGAACTGAGTTATTTCAAAGTTGCAATGTGTTAATGACTTTCATAATAATCTTAAAAGGAACCCAAGGGATCAGGCAACATAATATGTTGGGACTGCAATGCTGTGAAAACCAATTTATAATACCCACAAGTAATAGTTACACAAAAAGGAAAATTAGTAATTAAAAGCATTTAACAACTGTGAGGATTGGTTGTTTTAAGGTGAGAGTAATCCAACTACAGAAAGTTCCATCATAGGCGTACGGGAAGACATGTCACGGGAGGGGGGGGGGGCGGCGGAGGGTGTTTGCCCTGAAAATTTTGCAAATTGCCCTGATTTCCCCTTTTACCACGATAGCACTCAGGACGGGTATGGATGACAGGCCCGTAGACAGGGGGGTCGGAGGGTTCGAACGACCCACCCCAACTTGAGAGAGGTCCACTTTTCCAGCCATGTGTTTGAAGGGTCAGCTATGAAATATTTTTTATCTTGACATATTGAGGCCGAATTTCCGTTCACTTTTATCAGGAAGATAAAACCTTTCCACTCACGTCATAGAATCTATACATGCCCAAACTGACCACAATATCTCATCACCACATATACTATTTGGGGTGATGAGATAATAAGCTCAAAAACGCGCAGGTATGGTTATGTCATTGTGGCCGTGGACATCATTGAACTAGATATAATATAAGACATCCACAGCTGCGAGTTACCTCAATACGTTCATGCGTGCAAGCATGAAGGGGAAGCGGCTCTCATCCCTAGCACTGATCCACACTCATTATGACATGAGTGTAGACCTTGATGAGGTGGTGGAAATATTCTGGAAGACCCATCCTAGAAAACTGGAACTAGCCAGTGTTCTCACTCCTGGTCCATAACTTGACAACAGACATTCACATGGATATTTGAGTGTGCAATTCTGCAATACTACTAGTTGTGCCCTGTGGACTACATAATGTAGGCTGTAACTAAGTATTTTAAGCTGTTTTTTTCAAAACCTAATTTCAGAAATTTAACCATGTTCACTGCTTGATCATTCTTATTGTTTATTACCTGGTGCTTAACATTGTTTCAATGGAACAACATTTGTTTTGAAAAGATTTATATCAAAATCAGTATAATCTGAAGCCAGACAGTCTGACAGTACATATAGGTCATTCTACTACCAAAGAACATGTATGATTTTTTTTCTCAAAAAAGTGCTGTACTGTGTGGAATTTCTCGGGAAAAAGGACTCCTGTTGTGTTTAAAAATCCTCTGAAATGATCCAGATTGCAGGAGATTTGCAGATTTCAAAATTTTCCGGGGGAGCATGCCCCGGACCCCTAGCAATTGCATGCCTACGGCACGCGCCAGCCGCCTCCGTATTTGGAAAAAGGTCCACATCTTGGAAAAAAGACCCACCCCTCCACATGGGCTGGCTACGGGCCTGGATGAGTCCCCCCTCCCAACTATAAAGAAAGATATTATTTCGGGAGATGTTATTTCGTTGAGCAACTAATGAGCATTTTACCCTGTTGGCAAACGCCCCTGACCGCCGCACTGCACACTGCACTGCCCACTTGCCCTGAAAATACAAGTGTCAGTGCCCTGAAATAAGCATTTTCCCTGCTGTGGGAGGGCTGCAGCCCCCCAGACCCCCCGCCTCGCACGCCTATGAGTTCCTTCATTATTTGCTTCACGTAAAATTGATTAAGACTGAACCCATATCCTGTCTCCATCTTTGTGTGTGACTGCGTCAACTTGATCACCCCTTGACTGGGCTGGCTGTGTCGAGGCGACTGAGAGTGTTGCAATGACAAATCCTTATGGCTTCTTACATAGGGCATTTCTTCAACCCTACCTTTCTCTCTCCCTTTCTCCCAAACCAAACAACGGATTGTCTTTTTGTATAAAAACCAAATTCTTAAAGCTTAATATTTTGTCATTACTGTGATGTTTATCTTTAACGCCATTTAATTTTTTTTAAACCGTCATTTTTTTACTTAAAGACAGACAGTCATCACCCCAAAGTATATTTTTAGTGTATGTATATCAAAATTCTCAGTTGGTGACTGCTCTTTGATTGACATCAAAGTTTGAAAATTTGAAAGATGCAGAGTAGCTCACATTCCACACAAGGCAGAGAGAGTACTTTTATTACATTTTATAGCCTTGTATGCTCACCAGGACATGGCCTTAGCAATAAAACAGGTTTATTCTTGCACAAGGAAGAGCCTCATACAGTTATGGGAGGAGCTAGAGGATGCATAGTTGGGAGAATTGGAACTGTCTGGGATCATGAAAATTCCCCTTTAAAGGGAATTTTTGTAAAGTTTTTCCTTTGTACAGTGTCCGTGCGTTTGATACAGTGAAACACTTGTTGAAAAGTTTCTGTAAAACTCCTTTGCAGAATCCGTGGTGCGTTCTCTTTAAAGTCTTCTATTAAACTTGTATAAAACGGGTAATTCAGGAAGACAATGTAAGCTTTAGAGTTGCTAAAATCGATACTGTTAAGGACATTTTAGCCTCGTCAATATGACAGAGAAGTTCATGACCTTAACATAATGTAATCACTTTGAGGTATTTGAAGTCCATCAATCTTGTCTACATAGGTTACGTGCGTTAATCATTCCGAGAAAAAGCGGCCGGCTTCCTGGCACACTTAGTTTCTTAGCTTGAGTGGGGTCAGAAAGCTGTCAAAATGCTGTTGAAAACAAGAATATAAATAACTGAACCTTTGAAATACTTGTTGCTCAAAATTCTAACCAAACATACTTCTTCTGGGCTTTAGAGAGGAAAGGAAAAGAGTAACGTGCATCAAAGGCACGTGTAACAGCAGGAGCCTGGAGGAATAAGAGACAGCCGGAGGATTGTCACTACCGAAGGTGTGATACGTGTTGTCCACGCTCTTTCTTGGGACCATATTCCCAAGTGTGAAAGTGAAAGTCCGTAACACATTCATAGTCCCTTTAACACCTCTAACAAGTTCTCGTATGAATTTCAAGGGCTCCCAATGCTCCTACAAAGCCTCTTTCTAATAATTGTGGAAAAGGGGATAACATATCCACAAAATTAATCCAAACGTCCATTCGTAATGACTCAAGTACACTAAGTTAACGTCATCAAAGCTGTTGCATAGTTTAAAGCTTGACTTCTTTCTAAACCGAATATTTCTTCAAAATAGTTTGTTTTTTATTCTTTTCATAAATGACCTTTCCATAAATGTAATAGTCTACGTTTCCTATTGTCCGTTACCTGAAGTATTGACAAAAATTTACAATACATTGTCAGCATTTTAAAGCCGAACTGTCTTTACTTCTCTTGGTCACAAATAAAGCAATGTTCTCCTTTCGTTTGTTAACCTTACAAACCACTGATGTTCATTTCACTTTAAAAGAAACGTAAGGCTCAATCACCTCTTTTAATTCATTTACATTTTTTCTGACTTTTTATTTTATTTTAACTTATTTAACTTTTTAAATTCTTTCAACTGTTAAACATCGTAGTTTTGTCGAACATGAAAATTTCTAAATACCTCACAGTTTCGTTTCAATACTTTCATTCTCCTTGTACAGTTCTTTCAGCTAATTTCCTTACATAATTCTACGTACAAATTTTCCTTTTTCAATATTTGTTTAATATAAACAGTCTGCAGCTTTCTTATCATGTAGATGATGTTTCAACAACGGAGTTTTGTTTGAGTACAGACGTAGCTGGTCTCACTTTCCCTGCTCACTGCAGTTAGTGTCGAATTTTCCTTCCTACAGGATTAAGTACACAAAGACCCTAAACGCTCAAAAAGTGGGCTAAGTCGTACACCGAATGTAATAAAGTCATAATTACTGCGGAGTATCCGTTACAACCAGACTGTCTTCCTCGCTGTCTGAATCTGCACTGCCCTAGCTCACTCCTAAAGAAATTGGTTACTCTTCCCAACCCATGTAAGCAATGCGATACACGGAAGTTCTACTAGGTATACTACATTGTTAATAAAATAAACCTTATTTGCGCAAAGTACTAGCACATGATTACTGCGAGTGACATCAGCGGCGACCGATATAAGGTTTTCTCCTGTCACTTGTGACATTCATCCTGTGGCAAAGATGTACTTAAATAGCATTTTGCTATAATTTTATAAAGCACACAATATTTAAGTCTGACTCTTTGTTCATAATACCACCTCACCGACAACTACCTGATGACGTGTCTAGTATGTCTACCATAGGCTTAGGAGGGAGCGTTCGGGATTAGGCCAAACTTATTTTACTGAGGGTTCAGTCCCAATGACTTTAGGATGAAAGTGCTCCGAGAAATGAAGACTAGTAGAAAAAGATTTTTGAATTGAAATTAATATGATTATACTTTGGGATTTTATTTACTAATGACAAATTGAGCTCATTCTCAACATATCGTGTATTTATCTCTAGTATTTTCTGTGCTTTGAGAGGAATATGTCCTCAAAAATGCATACGTAACGTTAATGGCGGTGAAACGGAAGCATGACGGTTCATTGCCCCCCCCCCCCCCCGCATGCAGATTTACTATTTGATATTGATGGCGGCCTCATGCAATTTTGTTCATCATCCTTCTACTTTATTTGCCGTGGAACTGAAAATACTTATTGTTATTACGACGAAGAAAATTTTCTTGTATAGAAGTTAACTTTTTTATTCAATAGTAGTCCTAATATGAGATTGGTCTATTTTTCATGCAAAAGAGGACTGGTCTTTCAGACACAGCGGCCTGTATTTCACAAGCATTATAAACCAAGCTAAACTTTCGTAAGAGGTCATGTAAATATAATGCACTCCAAATGGACACTTACTTAGATCGGAGACACTACGTAGGCCTATTGTGCTTGGCATTTAGGTTTCTAAAACCTTAGAAAGAAACATCATTCCTATATTCCCTTCACTTATTCTCCCCCCCCCTCCCCGGTCTAAAACTACAATAAATCAGTTTATATGCTTCCTCTCCCACTTTCCAAATTTCTGATAGGTTGTACACTCTCGAGAGTTTACCTAACCTTTACGTCACAGCAACACGAATGTTTACGAAAACCTAACTTTAGAATTGCCAAGGTAAAGGGCTTCAAAAAGCCATTTCTCTGTACTAGTTCCAATACTCGAGTAAGAAGAAAATCAAATTATAACGTACGTCAATTTAAAAGAATGGAAGGTACAAACAATACTCTTCTTGGCAAATTACTTTACTTATGGTCCCAAGATAAATGGGATGGAAAATTCTTCCAAGAAGAGGATGCTTGTAGGCTAATCCACACTCCCATTAATTATGGAAAATACATTCAGTCGTTTAACCATCTTCCTAAAATATCGTGTCTGAAAATATTACTAGGCATCATCCCATCATCCCTCATTTAGTGGTTGGCAAATAGTGGGACTTTTAATGCACCTTTCTACGAGCTTGTCCTCGACTTGTCTGTTCCGTGAAAGAAACTGAACGACGCCGATCTGTCCTTGGGACTGTCTGGTGTCATAAACGACTTAGTCACACGCCAGACGCTTTAGGACATTTTCTTTTGAAATAACATCCGTCTAATTTTGTAAGAGTAAATGCAAAATTTAGTTAAAGCCACAGGAAAACTATGTTCTCCATATTTTCAAAATAATCTTGTTACCGATTTTGTTCGTTCTTCTTTTATGAAAGTCCGATGTGTCGTTTCTTTTCTCAAGAGAAGTGCAAAAAATTTCCTAAATAAACATCAAAGGGCACCCTTCATGTGTTTATACAACGCCATTCATATGCATAAAAATATCTTTCATAAAATAAATTACTCGTCATTATAATAGGATGTACAAGTAATATTTGAAACCACCGTATAGCGAATTTAGTATTGTAAACTTCTGAAGGTAGAAACACATTATCAGTGTCTTATGGTGGTCTTGTTTTGTTTCTACATCAGATAACTATAATTGGAGAAGACAGCTCATTTTGTGTAGAACAAGAGGTTAACAACAGTGGGTTGCAATAAATTTGAATCGGGTTAACTAAAAGAAAAAAGTTACTTAAATACTGCAAATGGTACTACGCTATTCAAGGTCATCCTACCTTCGATAGAAAAAAAGTTTTCTTTTATTTTATACAGCTGTCGATTAAAAGAAATGTCTACTCTATATCTCGAATAGATCCGATTTAAGGATGCTTTAATGCACCCTCTACAGCAGAAAGGAAAATAAAACAAAGAATTGCTCGTTACATATACAACAGTTTAAGGGTATCTAAATGATAGATAATCGTTTGTCTGAAGTTAAAAATTTAGTTATGGAGTTTAAAACTTTCCATATAAAGTGTGTGTTTAAGTCTTTTCCAGAAATTTAGTTTTTCTGCTCCCTCACCGAAAGCAAGAAGCATTCAGCCATCAAAAGTTGTCTGCGTCGAAAGGCTCAACAGTGAATATCTCCAGCTGAGAGTATGTATTCTCAATTTCAAAATCTTGTTGTCCTGCTGGTGGTGACAATTTGTGTTGGATATTCTTCGCAGATGGTAAGAGAACATTCTATTCAAAATTGTTCTTTCTTCTGACGCAAAATTAGTTAATATTGTTATTAACCCTTTTCATAGAAATTGACTTCAAATACAAAGTAAAAAGTACGTGAAAATAATTTCTGAGTTTTCTTGTTTTAAGTTCATTTTCATTTTATTTCACTTAAATTTTGTTTAAATTTGAAGTATTTTGCGGAATGGTAAAATGATATATTAACGTTTTTTCTCTTAAAAGTAATAGTTATCAGATTCAGACCTCCACATGTATTGTTCGAGGGCAGCGAGCTGAAATTTACTTTAATTTATACATGGGTTTAACGATACTTTGACAAATAGGAACAACCGCATTAAGTGACAGAGAAGCCTCAGCAATGCGATTTTCTGTTTTCATATTGTGAGATTACTCTGCAATCTTTGTTATCAAACCAGTAGAGCCAACTACTGTTGAGTTCATCTTAGTCGTCAAAATGGTTGAAATCATTAATACAAAGCAATAAAAACAACTGAAATAAAGTTAAGCCAAAATACCCATTGCAAGTGAGTTTCTTGTAAGGTTTATGTAGTGTAATTCCCAGATCCCCTGAAACCAGTGTCATGGAAGTGACAACAAAACTACGGAAACGCTCATAGTATGAAGATACTGATACTGATGTTAAATCTGTACACTCTAAAAAGTCTGACCAGAGGGGCACCGAATCGAAATCTGGTCAAAAATTTGACTAGATCCGGTTCATTTCTAAATCAGTCTAGTCAAATAATTGATCAGCATCCTGTTCGGTGTCCTGCTGATCAGATTCGGTTCAAATTTGACCAGACCTTTTTGGAGAGTATCTTTCTTATTGCTTTTGTAAATATCGCCACATTTATTTATTATCTCATGGCAAAATTGACAGTGAAATTCATCAATATTCAATCTAGACAAAGCTTTTTTGCAAGAATCAAACTGTTGAAAGTACATTGTCACAGCATGTCTAATAGAAATGTTCCAACACCTAACAGTCTAATATCTTGGATTATTAAAAGAGTTGTAGTAGTGTTCCCTTTAAGAACTGAAAGCTGAAATATTTATACAAAATAATTTTATAACCTCATTTTTTGCAAACGTCATTTAATAATTACAACATGATGACAAGATAATGGCATTAAAAATGGTCTTACTCCTTACATATTACACATAATTTGAAATTTCTGCGGTATTTACACTAAAAACAGCCTGCAGTCACAAATCCTTAAGCTGTTCTGTACTGCACGTTCCTGGCAAAATTTCAAACTTTCCGTGCACTTCACTCGTGCGTAATAAAATGTCTGTCTCATTCGTAAAATGAAAAATTTTACGAATGGGACAGACATTTAAATAGATTAGACATTGCCTTTAATTAGATTAGTTAAATATTTTTCAAAAAAAAGTGCAGTTACATATTACGCGTTAAGTGTTAGTAGTAAACTTGTTAAAGTTCTTCGTAAAAATTGCAGTAGACCTATCACAAGCAAATATCGATTACCTCTACAAGACGTCGTACAACAATCTTAAAGTGTCAATCACTGTATGTCTTACTCCTCGAAATACTATCTTAGCTGTACTCTAAAAAGAAAACCTGGTCACGCCCATAAAAACTATCCAATTTTACTCTAAGTTTTACTCTAAGTTTTTGCCAGAATTTCGGCTTCTCATGTTGTTTATAATGGAATGGTAAATAATTTGCAACAGCATGGCAGTGTAGAAATTTTAAACCAAATAATGTAATTATCAAATTTTAAGTGCTTTTTATACGTGTATTTTTTAAAGTGATTTTTCTCTAATTTTTCTCTTCACAGGACAATGAAAATATACAAGGTATGTGTCTATGCTATAGACATGCGAGGTTTCCTCAAGCTTATACGTTCTTGTCGATACTTCTCGTCGTTTATGTACACACATGTTTCGAAACATTCAACAAATTTGCAATAAACAGCATACGTACACGCAAAACTTCACGGCATTCAATCCTGGCTGCAAATAAATTGAATTTCACTTCTGCGAGAGACAATAGGAATATTACTCTGTAAAAAATGAACAACTTACACTATTGTGGTGGGTGGTGGTTGCCTGCTCGGCCATTACTCCAGTACTTCAATAAAATTCTCGTAAAAAATAGAGCATAATGTTTCGACATATATTCCGAACATTTTGTCAGATGTTTGTGTCTTTAAATACTTTGATCTTTTCTCTGCATGGACTAAGACCTGTTCCAACGTTGTGTTGGAATTTAACCACGTCGAGAGCACAACCTAGTAATGGGCCGTGGAAAAGATCAAATCAAAAGCCTTAGTTTGCTAGTAAGAGATGGTGAATGTATTTTATCGTCGCTCACGCAGCAGGTATTGCACACGTTTTCAATTAATGGCAGTTGGAAATCCTGTTGACTATTGTCCTTGTCAAAACTTCTACCAAAACAATGGTAAACTAAACACATGTCAATAATTTTTTTATTATTTGTTGAAAGGATCTTCTTATAGTTTTTACTACCGACAACCCGATTATCCGAGAGATTGCGAAGAAGTATTTGATCAATGTAAAGACCAAACATCCAGTGGGATTTATCTGATCAAGCCAGACGGTTACAACGAGGCCTTTGAAGTCTACTGTGATAATGACGTAGTCACCGGAAGATAGACGGTAGGTTTATGTCGTTCGTCGTGAAAGGCGATCTAATCCCACCCCAGAAAAATTCTCTCCACTAAGTCTACTTTCAGCCCCTCCTCCAATTAAAAGAAAACACATCCGTCTAATACGCCTCCAAGACAGAGACACAGTACCCAGCCTGCACTGAGTTTAATTTGTTCGAGGCCACATATATTGACACACAGTGACTGCTTTTAGTCATAATTGGGAACACAACCGATTCTACATGTCGTCATTGATCAACCAGAGTGACTCAAGCTATATTGTTTGAATGAATGTCAATCAAAATGCAGTCATCAACTATCTTTAAAACTCTGGGGATATTCCTAAATATGTTTGGGCAGGGAATTGCTAGCAACTCTCTAGTTTGGGGGTGCCATTCCTCTTTAAACATAAGAACATAAACTCTAAAGATTATCCGTCGGTATTGAAAGTGTGAAACGCGTCTTTGAACTTAGCTGTATGCATTTGAAATTATCTCTTGAGGTTTGTTCATAAATACCTTTCAGGGCGGCACATGAATATGCTCAAATACCATCACTGTGTACTAACTTCATTTCGTGATCTTTTACGAGACCCACATTGATGCCCCAGACAGCCCAATTTGATCCATGTATCAAATATAGGTAAGTGAGTTAACTTATGCTCATCTCTAGAAATTGTGTAGCCAAACGGTTTGCCCCTGTAAGGTGGGAGATTAGGAAAATCCCAATTATTTAGTGAATACGGTCTTACTAATATCGGATTGCAACGACTACAGTACTACATTTGCAATTCAAAGTTCCTTAAAAATGACAGCTATTCTGTTGAAACGTAAGGCTACAGTCTTTATTTCACCTCTAAAATCATTTTTTTTTTGCTTACATATTAAAACTGGTGATGAATAATACTTAGTCTTCTTCTTCGTTTGTAATATATGTCACAGGTAATTCAGCGCAGGAATTACGACAGTATTGGTTTTCAACGAAACTGGTCGGAATACAAGAATGGGTTCGGATTTTTAAACAATGACTTTTGGATTGGAAATGAAAAACTCTCATTTTTGACAAACCAAAAAGAATATCAACTCCGCATTGAAATGGAGAACGAACAGGGAAGATTAATTTACGTCAGCTACGATTTATTTAGTATCAGTGATGAATGGAGTGACTACACGTTGGTGAGACTAGGACAATACAATGGAACAGAGGGTAGGTATAAAACAATTTATTTTCCATTGGTCTTGAAACAAAAGTAAATCAATGGACTCAAATTATTTCAAAAATACATATTTCGGGGCAAGCCTTCATGAAAGTTATCTGTGGCATTTTCGAGGATTTGTAAAAAAAAATGAAAAAAAAAACCGCCTCGCCACACACACTGCAAGGTTCGTGCAATTATGCTCTGAAAATTTCAATGACGGTAAAATCTTGCATAGAAAGCGCTCTAATGGGACTCTTTCAGTTTGTAAAATGCTGTGGTCAAAGTAACAAAGTGAAGATCAGACATTCATGTGCAACAAATGAGATGCAGGAGATTAATAAAGGTGCAACCATGGATGAGTTCGTGACTGATTCTCATTCATGACGCGCTTCTGTTTTAATCTAATTCAAATAAAGTTTGTGTTTCTTCAAAGAAATGGGCTTACTTTTAACATGTCATCACAGAAACATCGGTTATAAGTTGAATGCTATAGGATCCGGGATCTCTCGATATTCCGTCCTGAAATTCTATCGTTAAGAAAAGAGTAAGCTTCACATTTTATCTCTTGAATTCAGAGCAAGCTGCAAGCTTAGTGACAGTGGAAGATTTTATCATAAAGTGTTAAAACTTTAATTCTCTTTTCGAGTTGTTCATTGGGAGCAGGTACCGGTAATATGGCCCCTTCCAACCACTTTTCGTTTCCAACTAAAATGTCGTAGGGTTGTAGTTGATATGAGACCTATGCATCAATTGTTAAGTGCCCAAACCATTCCATAAATTAATGATCAATCCGTTGACACAAATATGACCGAAATATTAGAAGAGCAATCACAGTCTCTTTATTTATTCAAATCACTTAAGGTTGGAAGGAAGATACAAAGTGAGCATTTTTTCTAAATGAGGAGTATCCAATAATAATTTTGCAGACTCTCTCATAGTCGGGTGTCCTGCTAATATGGTCTATGGTAACTGTACCTGTCAGAAAACTTGTGAAGATCCGGATGGAAGAAATGGGTGTCACGATACCTGTGATGAGTTGGAGATGTGTTTCTGTCCAGAAGGATTCTTTATGAAAGGACAACAATGTGTACCTGCAGAGGAATGTGCTTGCTTTCAGCCTGGAGATGGTGTTATTACGGTAAGTCTTATACTTTGTATTGATGTACTTTACGGCAAAATCTTTCTACGTTCTTTTTGCATTCAGTTAATTGCGTTGAAAGCAGTTCAGTTACACACTGCTCCTGAAAGTATTCCAATAGTTTAAGTTAGTTAGTTAGATGAGGTTTAACGGCCCAGTTTCCAACCAATTGGTTCAAGTCGAGCCGGCCACGGCCTTTTTTCCAGTTGTGGCTCACTGGCTTGTTTTCCCTTACTCCATTGCTTATGCGGAGCATCACTTATGCTTATGCGGAGCATCACGCACAACGGCAGTAGGTTCCATTTTTTAAGTCTTTGGTATGACTCGACCTGGGAATCGAACCCGGGCCTCCTGCGTGAGAGGCGGATGCTCTACCACTAGACCACACACGCGGTGATTCCAAAAGTTTAAGATGAGATATCTTAATTTGCTCAAGGTGGGTAGACATGTATTTAAATAGCTTTTTTAGTCAGTATTCATAGATATTCACAGATATCTTATGCAGTTTTAATCTACGAAGTTTTACCATTTTTTGGATGCTGTTGACTTCCTATGCGAAACGTTTGACATGGAATATTGCATAGTTTTAGTATCTCTGCTGTTTACCCCATGCGAGGTAGTTTGTAATTATAGGTATTTATATTTATGCTGTTAACTGCGGTTAGCTGTTAACATAAAAAAGACACACTCTAAAAACGTCCGGTTCAGATTTGGAGCGAATTCATTCAAATGGGCACTGAACCAAAATCTTGTCAAATATTTATCTAAATTTGGTTCATTTTGAACAGACATTGGTTAGTTTTGAACCGAAACTAGTCACATAATTATTTGATCTATTTTTGGGTAAGTGCTCATTTGATCTATTTTTGGTTCAATTTGAACCGGACGTTTTTTGAGTGCAAGTATCACCCTTTTCAAAGATCTGAAGTAATTGCATGTGCCCTACCTACTATTGTTAAAGAAAAAGGTGTGAATAAGACACACGTCGTTCATCCTACCCCTGGTTGAATTTGTTGGTTTACAGAGTAGTGGATACTCATACAATGCGGACTGCTCGAGGAGATGCTCATGTGAGGCAGGCGTTGTGACGTGTGAAGACAACGTCATGTGTGACGTCAACGCAGTTTGCAGAGAAAGGGACGGCATCAGACAATGTTATTGTAATGAAGAATATCTCGGAGATGGGAATACGTGCACTGGTCCAATGACCGATTGTCAGGACGTATTCAATGCTGGTTACACTGACAGTAATATTTACAATATAAAACCAACAGACTGGCCTGGATCACCTTTTGAAGTATATTGCAACATGACTGACGGAAGAGGTTGGACCGTGAGTGAAAACTGTCTCCCTTGTATAGGCCATGTTCCAATTTAACGGTTTCATCTTTGTATTACACTTTTCAGGTGGCATCAGTAGTAGATGCTCCCATTTCTCTGTTTTTAAGCACATAATGGGCAATTATGAAGATTACGGTTCTGTGTATAAAATATTGGCTCTTGATTACAATAGTGCCTATTTTTTGAGTTTTTTGCGACAAATGATGAATATCTTTTCGTTTCATACATGAACACTGTTTTCTGTGGACAGTAAGGCTAACCATTGGGCTGTTACCTTCTTCACTTTATTCTCTGCAATAAATCTGTAGGTTTTTCAACGCCGAGTTGACGGTTCAGAGGATTTTTATCAAAACTGGACTACTTACAGACAAGGATTCGGGTCTCCTGGCAACGAGCTTTGGCTTGGAAATGAAAAACTTTATTTCTTGACCAAGCAGAAACGCTATCAACTACGGATAGATGTAACACTGAAAGAAGGTACACTTTTTCATCTCGAGTATGACCGTTTCATCGTAGGTGATGAAAGCAGTAAATATCAACTTACCCTAGGGACTTACTCGGGAAACGCAGGTTTGCATACTTTGAATCTTAAATAACGATCATATTTCGATGGATGATTTTTTTTGTATTTAAGTTACAAAAGTAACTGTCAAACATAAACGATTAGGTAACAAATAAGAGAATATAGGTACAAAATACCAAATATCTACCAAAAGCAAACCACAAATGACCAATGGGGCGACCATGCTCCAGAGTTTGGCAAGAAAAAATAGGTAGTCTCATTTTGCGGGATGAGAAAAATATTGCAAACTGTAAGACTACAACGAACTACATCATTTCTGTTAAGATAAAACAGTGACAAGGTCTCCGAGAGAGGTGCAAATACCACGTCCAACTCTGACTTCGCCGTACTGACAACAGTGTGGCTGGATCTCAACTGTTTATGGGGTAGTTTTTCAACCTACCCCACCATATTTGATTAAGATCTAATATTTAACTTTTGATTAAGATATTGAATATCTTAATATTTGATTAAGATATTTCTAATTAAGATGAGAAATGGTTGCTTTCACAAAAAAGGTCATTAGTTTTACTCATCAACTTTTAGATAGTATTCTCTGATTGTGAAATCTGTTAGTTTATGCAAGAATTTTTACCTTTTAAAACTGGCGTAGGCTATTGTTAATTATACACTAGGTAACTGCATAGCAGATACACACAAAAAACACCTCTTAACATTTAACTGAAAGTTTAAGAAAAAACAAAAATGATTTGCAATTTACTCTTTAGCAGTTGAAAGGCGTGGACTAATATAAAGCATTGCAATTTGACACTGTCAATTCTACTGGGAACTGCGTATTATACGTAAATGATAATTGAAGAAACAAAAGATTTATACCAACCCAAATTACATGGTGCAATGAAAAAACTCTTTTAACAGGTTTCAAAGTCATCATAACGTTTAGGCAATAGAATAAACCATTGTATCAAAAACACCGATGGCTTCATAAGATACGTATGAAAAGACTGACCCCATCTACACTCTGCCCCCGAAAAAGATTTGCATTTTACTCTACACATTAAAATATTACGATTATATTTACCAAGAAAAATGTTTCCTGGGTACAGTTAGGCGTGTCATTGTGTTTAATATTTATTTCATTGAGCGTTTCGGAGTAATGTATTCTTTTGTTTTTTATATTCCTCATGTGTCGTTGTTTAATCAAGAACTGATACAAATAATTTTTCATCCGAAAATAAATACCATTTGTGCTTGTTGTGCTTATGGATGTTCCTGAAAGTAAAAAATATCGTTATTATATTAATGACTACTAAAATGCAAAAGTCATTAGGATATTACCTAAAAAGTAAATATTGTGTAAATATGGACATTTAGCTGCGGACAATTTTTATACTATTTATTAAAATATTTTCAGTTTACGTTGGGCAGTTCATCACCCTGTCTTATTTTACCATTTACAAATGTACTCTATTGTGTTTTTTCCTCAGGTTTCGACTACATGAATTATCACAGAAATCATCCTTTCACTACATTCGATCGCGACAACGATGATTGGGGTTATAACTGTGCTGTTATTGATCATGGAGGATGGTGGTACCGTACTTGCTATCACGCTAATCTAAACGGACATTACGTCAGTACTATGTGCCTGTATCATGGTGGCACTTATGACACTGATTGCCAACTTCAATACGTGCAGATGAAAATACGACCCGTTTAGTACATGAAATGATTTAGGGTACTAGAGATTGTAAAAAAGGAATGATTTTGGGGATAATATATTCCTTACACCTTGGACGGAAGTATGACGAATTCTATAAGACAAAAATATGTTGTTTAGAAATTCTTGATTTTACAATTCGCAGAAATATTTGAATTTTCTTCAAAAGAAATATTAAACGAAATATAAAGTCGTTGTCAGATCATCAATGGTTGGCTATTTTGTAACTCGACTTGATGGTTATATTACGTATGGTAACTTATTTTGTTAAAAATATTTTTTATTATTGGGTACTGTATTAATGATAAACGATATTGTACTAATGAATAAATGTTAAGTATGCCCAGAGTTTTTATGTATCCTACACATAATACAAGAGATTTCTCTTAGTTTTTCGAAGAGGGTCCTTAAAAAAGTCATTTACATCAAAGTTGCGAGTCAAGTCCCAATCCCTTGAAGATACGTTCAAAATCATCAAGTTATAGTGCTTGAATCTAACAAAATGACATTAATGCTGTTAATATTTCGTGTGCACGTATTCTGCTCTCTTAATAAAAGCAGGGAGGTGTTATTAGCTAATAACACCTTGATAAAAGAAGGTGAAAGAGAATTCGAAGTAAATTAGTTGAGGTTCGACACTAAAGTCTGTATTACACATAATATTGTTCTGAGTATACGGTCATTTATTCAACTGCTGGATTGCTCGTCTTGCCCACGACTCTATACAGATCTCTCCAATGTCTCCTGTTTTCTATGTTCCACATTTGAGGTAGGAGCCCCCCTCCCCTTAGTTGTATCTTCGGAGTTCTGATGTGGAGACATCGAAAGAGCCCCCTTTACCGACAGTTATGATTTTGCGCACTGTTTTTGGGCCTTCTAAAGACATTTAAAGATAGTTAAATGCTTTATTCTAATGCTAAGAATTTAAGAAATATCCCCCTAACTCCCCTTTTTAATGTCCCCTCCTCTCCTTCCAATTTTCCCTCCTGCGCGATTGCTTTGGTAGCCGAGAGCACACATAATCACTCAAAATGCACAACCGATTTACACACTGTTTTTTTTACTGGCAACGTCAAAATGGGAGTGACTTCGACTGGTTGTACGGGCTTGGATAGGCAAATCGGTATTCAGTTATATATAGAGATCAGTGTATGTCACCGTTTTGCGTATTTGTGACACTAACCACACACCACTGCCCCGCCGATAGTTTCAAACACCTGTGTTGAAGTTAGCGGATGATTTCAATGTTGTTAGAGATTGATACTAGGACTTGGTAAATTTGTGTCGACATATGACTTTGTTCGACATTGCAATATTTTCATGTCGATATTTTTATACACGGTCTCGATATCTCGTTTTGGAATTCGACATTTCATCTGTAACGTTGGGTATTTATGAACCTAATGGAGCTCCGTAAGAGGGGTTAAGCACAGACTTGTTGTTGGAGGAGGCATGTGCTCCATTAATGATATAAACGTAGCAGCAAAGGAAGAATCGAAACCTATTTCAGGTTATCATATTTTTATTTTTATTGATTTATTTTTTTGCATTCTGAGTGAATCTTTAACTTGGGGGTACGTTCAATTGTCATGTTATGTACTATTTGAAAACACGTTGAAGGGCATGAAAGGCCTGTAAAGTGCATGGAAAGGCCTAGAAAATCCCGCTTTCCTACGTGAGATGGCTTGTACTTGCTAAGGTTCTTTCAAAGGGACCAAAATAAGTATTTAACCAATGGAGGAAAGATTGGTGGTGCATACGTTACCAGAACGTAAATTCTTGCTTCATTCTTCACCTTCAGATAGCAAATCCCGTCATGTAGAATACCTGTATAACCATGACCAACTACACACCCCGTACCTTTAAACTAATGCATAATCGTACGCTAGATTGAAACCAACTCTAAAGGGCCTATGTACAAGCCGGCAGTGAAATGCCTGGAAGTCCCCACATTTCATGTGACCTGTACAAAAGTTTACACGCATCTGAGGAATTCTTTAAGGAAGCGCGCCACGAAGTACTTCTGCATTGACTTACACTAAATTTGGTCCTTATCGAAGCCTGTGAACCCTTGTAGAAGTTCTCAACAGGAATAAGCCAACATATGAAAGCTCAGTATAAACAGTCTTTCACACTGTTCCAAGTTCCCAGAAGATTTCGCAAGGCAGTTGTCTCATCTTTGACTCCTATTGGGCAGCTTGAGCGGAATTATTGTTCCAAACCCCAATGCAACTTGTAAAATAATCCACCGTTCAAACCTTCAACACCCCCATTACCCGTCAACCCCTATGGAGGTGAAATGCAACATTCGATGGCTGGGCTGGGGCGCAGAACTGGAGACTGTTCTGAATTTGGGAGTTGCTATTTAGATTCACTTTGTAGGCCTATCGCATCCATAAAATTATTCACAGTTTTTATATGTAGTGCAAGGATTTGTATGGTTAGCTATGGTAGGCTTTGAGAGGGAGAGTACTTTTAAAATTAGACATTTTGATCAAGGTCGATGACAATATAGCTGAGGGTAACTACAAACATATTTTAAAAAACCTGACTCCATAGTATCTTATACATAAGTTAACCTTAATCGGGGCACCTTTTCGATAATTATGACAAAAAGTTTTCACTTTTTTCTTCTTTAACGATAGAAACTTCCACAGGCTTACATAACATACGAGAGTCATTATTCATAGGCGCACGTGCCGAGGGCTCGGGGCTGCAGTCACTCCCCTCCCCCACCCCAAGTTTCGGACAGTTTCGTTTCGGGGAAATATTTTCGAAAATAACTCAGGCAAATTTGCCGAGTAGTTAAGCTTTCCTAGAGCAAAACCGCCCAGCTCCCTGCAACCCTCTCCCTTAAAATATCCCCTACAGTTGTGATCTCAGACTTGTCAAATGAATCATGGGCGGCGACATGTTCTCAATATTGGGAGGACATTCTAAATATTGGGGGCACATGACTCCATTTTCATATAATTTACTGTGTGAAATATCAAAATCAAATGCGATTTTCAAATATTGGGCGGGGGACATTTCCCATGCCTCAACCCGGAACGCCGCCCATGATTAATGAATTACTTGCACTACTGTCTATTTCGGATATTTAAGCTATTATACAATACAAAAAGAAAACAGATAAATGTGAACTTTGGGAATATTTTCTTTTAATTTTTTAATTTTGCGGGTACACTATGTATTTACATATACAATGCTCAGAATACAGCTTCATGATTGAAAAGTCAACTATATACCAACCCAGGATAATATTTAAAATCGTTAAGAAAATTGTTTGTTTTACAATGTTTTAAAACTATGGCTTTTAATGAGTACACAATCATGCAAATTATCTGATGATTTTGCGTACTGGACAGTAAAATAAAACCACAACAGTAGTAATTTCCTTTGTACATTAAACATTACTTTATTAACTTGCGGCGTCTTTTCACTACAAACAGCATCTATGGCTTATTGTTTATCATACACAACGTGCAGTTCTCCTAAAGTGCGGAAGTAATGTTTGGACATAAACATTTTAATCAAACTGGTTTGGAAGAAGTACGCTCTTTTATGCCCTGTTTTAGTAATCCGGCAGCATGAAAATCACGGTTGTGACCAAAGCAATTTTGTAAGTTGTTAATAAACACTTTAAAAACGCTCGGTTCAAATTGAACCGAAAACGGATCAAATGGGCACTTAACCGACAAAGGATAAAATATTGACTAGTTTTGGTTAAAAAAAACCATTTCCTGTTCAAAATGAACCAAATCTGGTCAAATATTAGACCAGATTTCGGTTCAGTGCCTATTTGAACGGATTCGGGCGTTTTTAGAGTGTACAAATGACCAAATGATGGTACAGCCAGGTGTGCTAGGTGTTGTGAACACGTGTTTTCTACTGCATGGTGAAGGCTTCGCATTAAAACGGTGTACTTTATGAATTATAAAAGAAAGATTTTAAATGTTTGCAGGCAATGCCCAAACCCCTAATTTCTGCCAGATATATGGCATTTTCTCTATCAGTACCATGTAATGATCGGTGTTTATATACACATGCAAAACATTCAGAAGGTAAAATTAAAGCGTAAGTTAATTAATTTGTGTGCCATTTTAAATTTTACATATATTTCAGTATTCCCAGCATTGTCATTGATATTTGTAACGCTTCAAAGCTTTAAGCAAACAGTTGTCTTCGATGACTGCTGTGCGCAGTCACTGGCTGTGCGCAACCAAGAAATCGCGATGATGAAAATGTTACAAACGATTCCTACATTTTTGACACTAGCTTTGGGCAACGTTTACTTTTTTACTACTCTTGGGTTTACAACCAGACACAAAACAGTTGAAAACTGCAGTACTAGTATCTGGTATGGAGAAACAGCAAACACCTTCAATAATAACATTCGACCAGAATGTGGAAACATTCTGTAAAAGCAAGAGAATATCTCCTTCACCCCTTGTCCATTTCGCTACCCTTACGAGCAGATTCTACCTTAAACAAAGGGTCATGACGTCATTAATATTACTTTTAGGCTCCTATTCATCTCTTGGCAAACATTAATTATGAAATTTTGGAAAGTTGCATAGAGTATACGATCTATAGACTGACGACAGAACATACTAGATACGCTATTTTTCCTATAAATACAAATAGGCTACTATACTTTCTACGAAATCATACTGTTCAATGTTGCACCTTTGCCCGTGAAAGTAGCCATTTGCCCTTAATCTATACATAACGTTACTTACCTAGACTTATTCCTAGCCAATCATTAGCAAAAATCCTCTCACAAAAAGTTAGAAAAAATATAAGCACCTGACCTGCAGATGTTAGTGTAGAAAAACAAGATCTAAATTGATTTTTACATTTTTTGTTTTCTTGTTTTGTTTTGTTTGTTTCTTTGTTTTTCAAAAAGTAATTAAATTCATAATTGTTCATTAATGTTGGGAAGTATTTTACAAGTCAAAATTTTGAAAGTTAAAATGGAGCATTGTTGAATTTGTTACTTTAAAAACCTTTATACCCAACAAAAACCCGAAATGAATCTATTGGATCTAATGAGACCAATACCGGCCCCTAATTGCTTCGGCCCTGCTATAAACCTACCCAACTGCGACTAAAAATCAGTCGGGTCGGTGCAGTGTACGCTAACTTATGCTCCCGACCCGACTTAGAAGCATAAGTAGGTCCTCTTCTTGACAAAAATGTGAATATAAAACATGTGAGATATTCTAAACAGAGTCGGGCTGTTGCGTCGCAGTCAAGTCGGCAAGCCCGTAACCAAGGGGGGGGGGGGTTGATCCCCCGAGAAAAATTTTCGCCCCCTAGATAATTTCAAGTCGCCATTAGCTGAACACATGTTTTATATATATAAATACATATATATCACCCCCCGAAAATCCCCCAAGCTATCTCGCCCCCTTCAGTACATTGTATGGCTACGGGCCTGCGAGTCCGGTCATGCCAACGTCATCAATCTTACTCAGGTCCGATTCCTATGGATAGCTAAGAAGCGTTGTATAAATTAGATGAAAGATGGCAGACAGTCAAAATAGCAACCCAAGTGGAGAGAGTAGTGAGCGGATCGGATCAAGGTAGGGTTAAGCTTGCCGCAAACCTATGTCCAACTGTCATCTGACACAGAGCCGACCGGATGACCACGACTGTCTCCAATTCGTCCCCGACGAGGTTTCCAGTTGCGCCAAATCGCATATATTGACTCAAGTGAAAAGAGTAGTGAGTGGATCGGATCAAGGTAAGGTTAGCTTGCCGCTAACCTACGATCCAACTGTCATCTGACACAGAGCCGACCGGGTGACCACGAATGTCTCCAACTCGTCCCCGACGAGTAGGGGTTTCCAGTTGCGCCGAATAGCATATATTGTACAAAATGAAGTAAGTGGGCCAAGAGAACAAATATTTTACAAGTTGTAGTTTAAGTTACTGGAACAACCGGTAAAGAGGTCGCGTTACTCTCCTCTGTGAAAGTTACCAAAGGCTGGTTGCGTGCTGACATTGACCAACTCCGTGTAGTAATGAATACCTTTGCTAGTTACTGGTATTTTTTAATGTTCACATAGTATAAATTGTATTTATAGAACAAGGATGGATATTTCTAACTAAAAGAGTGAAAGAATGGAAACGAAAAAGTTACTAAGGAAGAGTTTGATTACTTAAATAGAAATTGGCATACGAAGACTGATAAAGAGAATATACAGCTCTTTAAATTATCACAGAAGAGAGTACCAAGCTTGTGTAGTAGGCCTAAGTATGCGAAATCGAAGGCATGCGCATGCGTTGGCCCATTTCTATTTGCTTATCCATGGACTTTTTAAAGTCGTACTAGCTTTTAAGTAAAACAAACATTAAGTATTAGTGCAAACACAAAATTTGGTAAAAGTACACGCAAAAAGATGAGTCCTCCTAATCACAAGTAGATATAAGTCATCTGTTATCTTACTCCTAACTTTGGACTTACTTCAAGTCTGCGAAGTACTTCAAATAGATCTTAAATCTAGAGCACAACACACTTGAGGAACAAAACAAGTAAAAGCAAACTACCGCATAAAGTAACACAGCAATTTGCATGAAAAATTTTACTATCGTTAGTTGCATTACGTGGTTTTTATTATAGAAACTACTAGTTGATGTGCCCATCACATCTTGTGCCATAAATGCAATAAAAACAGAACATCCGCCTAGGGCGGGAATCTGCATCAGGAATTCCCTTCATGTCAAACTGAATGAAAAGTGAACTTGGATAGGCCATCATTAGCTTCGATAGACCCTTAAAACACACCGCTGTTAATTAGCTCGCGAAAACATCCACATTCAAACAGCTAAACAGTGTTTAGATTCAATTTTGGTGAGTTTCATCTTGCCCCCGCACACGTAGCGCAACAAACTTTTCTGAATTCTGGCAAACTGCAACTTCCGGTCTTCTTGGTTATAAGACACATTACGAGATCCAAGGTATCTTCACATATGGATTCTGCAATAGTGAAAATACGGTTTGCTCTTGAGAGTCCATGAGAGACAGAGAAACTAGGCACAAACCGTTTGTATGTGAATATTGGCATTGTGTAACTTCACACTTAACATCATAATGCTTTGAAACACAGCAAAATGAGCCTCAAGTTGGGACTAGCATATCTACCCACTACACAAGCACATTACCAAGCGTTTGAGAGGTATTGTTTAGAGATAGTTATATTTTTGTGCCAGCATTCTTTGCAGTGTGGTAAAACCCTGAAGCCCAGTTTTTTGTTGGGATGATATGGTGACAAAGCAACACCAGATCGTGACCTGCAAATATATGAGTATGATGCCCTTTTGTGTGTATGTTTGTTTCTTTGTTTTTGTTGTTTTCTTTTGTTTTGTTTTATTCGACAGTTGCCTGCCTGTTCACGAATTCTTCGGTTATTTACATAATTGTTTAAAAGTTTCTTGTTAACCTCGTGTTCTTTTGGGATCGTTTCTCCTTAAAGGAGTAGTTTTGGGTTTTCACCTGCATTAGGACCGCAGGACTTTCCTTAAAAAGTACTCATATTTTGCAAAGGAGACTATCTCGGCCATTGGCTTAAATTATGTGACCTACGATGGAGTTTGCATAAAGCAGAGTCCTTGATTACGTTGATGAGTATGAGGGCTGCATGGGAGAACAGTGAATAGAGTTTCGTGTCCTTTGTGGCCGAAGCTCCTTTACCGGAGCAGTTTCATGGTTTCGTCAGCAGTGGGTTATAGCCCGCAGAATTTTTCATAAAAATATTGCTAAGAAAAGTCATTACTTGATCAAGCCTTGTCTTTTAGAGGAAACCAGGCGACTGTTCATAGAAACGTATTCACATATACTTTTTAACACATATACTTTTTAACTTTTAAAGAAGGTATCATACTTTTTCAAGATGAGAAAGGTACCCAGTGTTAACAGCCAGGGTGATTCAATGGGTGGTGCTGAATTTGAGATTTATCCGAAAAGCCCTTTCATGTTCCCGGAAATATGCACCCTCCCCAATTTTCTAATGTCCTAAAAAGTCTTGACGATTGTAGTTGTTTCTTAGACTAAAGCTGGAAATTACAAGCTCTACCTTTTATTTACGTCCAAAGCAAGACCTGTTGATTAAATTTATTACAGTATGCTATTAATTAGTACTCACCAGTTTGCTCAGGACACGTTGCGGCTTGGCATACTTCTGAACCTGTCGGTCTGGTGTTTGGTGAACATCCATACGCCGTAGTTGAAGTACCAGTAATCACACAGCTGACTACCCTGGACCTGATGCCAGGGCCACATGTGACGGAGCACTGCCAAAGAAACAACAAACTTTTTTGAACTCAGCATTTGTTTGGTATAGTTTTAAAAACGCTGTAAATTTATTTTTCTTTCAATGATATTAACAATAAACCGTGACAGTTTTTATTTAACATAAATATATCGCTGCATGATGTTGCCACTGATCCTTACCTGTGACCAAGCTTCGCTCTTCCATTCTATCAACGGTAAGGAGTTAGAACCATGCAATGCAATATAATTTTCCCGTCTTGCAATTTCTGTATCAGTTATCCAGTCTCTCTCATCATAGTTGTTAATGCTGTCTTCGTTCAAAGTGTTTCCTGAATCTATCGGCCACTCTTGCCCTGCAGTGCCGTCTGTCAGAATATTAAATATGGTGATATCTTCCCTCGATTTATGTTTTTTCTTCTGTTTTGCCTCTTGTTTCTCCCTCCGACCTTCCCACCCTCCGAAAGTGCTCACAAGGCTATCGTAGGAGTACTCCAAACTGCTCAAAATAGACGACTTATCGTATTCCGAATTAAACTGATTTAAATTTATGTCTTCACTTGAAGAAAAGAAACCATAATGACAAGGAGATACGCAGTCTCTCTCAGTTTGTGGTCTATGGTCACTGGAGCAAAGTTTGTCCTCTCGAGCACATTCTATGGTCCTCACCTGAATGCCATCACCGCAAGAGGCAGAACACTATAATAAAACAAAGAAAGGGGAAGAAAGATAAACCCAAGTCCTACTGAGAGGGTGGACCTTCCTGACAAGACTCTCTTCTCCCACTCTAAAAAAGTTGGGTCAAAATTTCACCAACACTGGGCACGTATGTGAAAATACTGATCTGGGTAAAGTTTGCCCAATTATAGTTGATGCATGGGTTACCGAAACTTTGACTACCCGATTTAGTGGTCAGGGCGGTAGCCTGCAGGGGGAGGGGGACAAGGGGGGCAACTGTCCCTGAGATTTCCAAACCGTAAATGTAAGTTGTTGTACTTGAGAAAAAATTACTGAAATGCTGAAAATCTCACTGTCGAAATTATGATTTCAGTCCCACAAAGTCCAGGAAATCGCATATAAGGGTTCATTTTTCCTCAGATTTTCCAGGGAAAGTCTCCGGAACCCCCGTCGTGGACTTTCCTTTGTGGGTTTCTGTTCCTGATGAATGAACCCTTTTCCTCCAACACGATACAACGCTTGAATACACCAGCATACACGCTGGCTAATGATAGCCTATGATTACCTTTAATCTCCTAAATTCAATGAGCTTGTAAAATAACTTTGAATTTAAAGGGACATAAGTTGTTGCGGCAAACGTATTTTGAGACAACATCTCAATCTCACCTGGGAGTTGCTGATCTCACAAGTATCATCTTATTTCACTTCAAGTATCTTTCTTGATATGTCAGAACATAAACATTGCATAATCAAGGTAAACCAAGGAGTTACGTAAATGTCACAAGTCAGTGAGATCCATATTGTCACATGGTTCTCAACAGTCTTTCATTAAGTAGGATACCTGGGTACACTAATTCAATTTGGGGTGACTACAGTTTCTCTTTAAATCAAATCTAACTTTGCTTCTTTAAATCTAATTTTGTGCCTAAAGCATGGAATCTAAAAGTACAGAATGTTAAGCTGCAACTTTAAGGTCTAAAATGTGTCATCCCTATCTGGGGGAAATTTTGACCGAATATTTTCTTTTAAGGCCTACCCTACGCTACGGGTAGGTCTCAGTTGCGTACTAAGAACGCCAGGGAGAAGCCCTCACCGGGTGCCAGCCTTGTAGGGGTGCCATGCCACAGCCGAAAAATTCAGTAAATAATTAAAATTTCAGATCATGTATCAGTCCAAAACTTTACCAAAGATAACACCATTTTGGATGTAGGAAAACTCAGAATTAGAAAAAATTCTCAGAGTAGAGGTGTCATCACCCTTAGGCAACACCCTCTTGAATTACACCCTAGCAAAATAGAAACAAAAAGGTCACTAAATAATGAGGATTCCTAAACATATAATCAATTCAAAGTTCTACGAAGTTTTACCAAAGATAGCACCGTTTTGCATCGAAGCTACCTCCCATAGACAAAAATTTCTCAAAAGTATAGGGTGCCCTCCCCTTCTCTTAAACAGCACATCTTGACTTACGCCCACCCAGAAAATAGGAGAAATATCACTATAATGACAATTTGTAAAGATATAATCAGTTCAAAGCTTTCCTAACGATAGTACAATTTTGCACCTAAGCCATACCTTACGTAAGCCATGCCTTACATGTACTCAGTGGAGCCGGCACTGGGGGCATGGGGCGCGTGCCCCCCAATCGATTTCAGAAATTTTTTTAAAAGGCTCTCAAAAGGCGTTTAAGTTATAGATTTCTGTAGGGGGTAGGGTGAGGTGTGTTTTTAACCGAGTGATGGATCTGTGGTAATCCTTTTCTATCACAAATGGTTCTCAAACTATCAGACTTATCGCAAATCTTTCGCAAACTATCAAAATTTTCGCGCGCTCCGCGCGCTCCGGGTTAGGTTAAGTTAGATGAGGTTTAACGTCCCAGTTTCCAACCAATTGGTTCAAGTCGAGACGACCACGGCCTTTTTTCCAGTTGTGGCGCACTGGCTTGTTTTCCCTACTCCATTGTTTATGCTGAGCACCAAGCACAAAGGCAGTAGGTTCCATTGTTAAAGTCTTTGGTATGACCCGGCCAGGATTTGAACCCTAGACCTTCCGGCTGCAAGTCGGATGCTCTAACCACTTGACCACTGCATTCGCGCTCCGAACCTTAACTCAGTAATATCCTTAATTTCCGGTAGCAACTCCCACAGAAGCACAGTAACAAAAGGTTGTTTACGAATTCTCAGGTAAAAGATTGGCTTCGTGATTGGCATATAGGTTTGCTGAGGAATTGAAAGTGTCTCGATGCAGAGGATCACGAATACAGGTTTTGTCATGGTAATCTTATTTAATGAAAATTTTCGGCGCCCTTGGCGCGCATTCGTCACCCATCTTATGACCATTATTAAGGCTGTAATACATGCAACTATTCTGGCCAAAACTCTTTTCCGAGAAACATAAGTACATCCCCAGACTCTGTAGGCCTATGGGATCTTTCAGTCTAATTTGTAGCATGGTTTGGAAGGTTGAAAGTACGTATTTGCCGTTATACATTTTTCAAATGCAGCCATTACCGGTATAGATGGTGATTGTTAACACACTTACGACGAAAAAGCATTTTGAAATGCGCTTTTTGGTCCTAAACCCCTTTTGCTATACCTGTCAGGGAGGTCTAATATCACCTCCCTGCACCTATACTCTCCCTCCCTCTCATTCCCCATTGCTGAAAGCTGTTCGTCTGGATTTTCGTTCAGATTTAGTGAACATTCGATAGTTGTAAAGTGCTCGGCATTGTACTCTATAGTATCATTTGGATGTCAGGTAATAAGCATCATGTCAGAGTCCCATCTTATATAATTAATCCACAGATTCCAGGAGGCCTTATTGCACTGTCTGCAAGCCTTAGATACCCTTTTATAATGCACAATGAAGCAAAGGAACTAACTTTTCGTAATAGTCCAAGAATGTTTCTGTGGACTCCACGCATGCTTTTGTTTTACGTAAAAACTTTCCCCGAATAGAAGGCATTAGTTAAAGTAGCAAAAAAGGGGCTTCAGGAGGTTTGTTGACAACATACAGTTAGTTAGTTAGATGAAATTTAACGACACCCCAACACAAATGTGTTATATAGTGTCAAGCAACTTCTCTTAGACAACATACTCTCCTCTTTCACCTTACCAAAAATTGAAATTCACTAAACTATGGATATTTCCAGCCATATATTATCAGTTCCAAAAATATCCCAGAGATAGCACCATTTTGCATCTAAGCAACCTTAAATTAACAAAAATTCTCAAAGGGGAGGGGAAACCCCTCCCCTTCCCTTAGACCCCTCCCCCTGGACAGCACCTTTATGAAGTGACAAAGGAAGGATTATCACTGCTGTAAACTATCGCATAGACGCATACTCTCCTCTTTCACCTAACCATACTCTCCTCTTTCACCTTACCAAAATTTAGAATTCACTAAATTATGGATATTTTCCAGTCATATATGATCACTTCCAAACATATCCCAAAGATGGCACCATTCTGTATTTAAGCAAACTTAAATCAACAAAAATTTCTCAAAGGGGAGGCCTCCCCTTAGGCCCCACATCCAGGACGGCACCTTTATGTAGTTAGTTAGATGAGGTTTTACGGCTAAGTTTCTACCAATTGGTTTAATCGGGCCGGCCACGGCCTTTTTTCCAGTTGTGGCTCACTGGCTTGTTTTCCCTACTCCATTGCTTATGCTGAGCACCAAGCATAATGGCAGAAGGTTCCATTTTTAAAGTCTTTGGTATGACCCGGCCAGGAGTCGAACCCCAGACCTTCCGGCTGCAGGTCGGATGCTCTACTTGACCATGCAGTCGGTCTTGGCACCTTTATGCAGTGACAAAGGAAGGGTTCCACACTACCGTACACAATCGTAGGTACGCATAAACAGGTACAATTTACGCAGACTTGGGGGAAACTGAGGTGACATTTTGACGTCATCTGTGGTGCCCCCCCCCCCCATCAGCAAATCCTGGCGGCGCCACTGCATGTACTCTTCCCCTCAGCACCCTCCCCAGGATGGCACCCTTGCAAAGGTGAAAAAGGAAGGGTGTGCCCCGCATGTCAACTATTTATAGGCACGCTACTTGGTGCTCCGCTTAGATGCTGTCATACCCCCCCCCCCCTTGGAATTTCGCTCAGGCTACGGCCTTGGTGGTAAACAGGCTCTCAGAAAACTCTTTCACCAATTGTTGGGCAAACTTTACCCAATATCAGTATTTCCACATAGATGCCCAGCGTTGGTGAAATTTTTTACCCAAATTTTTACTACGCCCCCTCTTCCCTACCTTTGGAATCTTGTCCCTACTGTCAGGGCTTTCCAGACCCCCTTATGAGCTACCTACCTCTGACCATTCTCCAACCCGCCAATCTGCTTTACTTGGGCACGCAAAGTGCGAACACGTTGCTGTAGTTGGAGGTTTATCCTCGGCACCGTGTTGACTACACTCTTCATCGGATATCACCGTTTGTTCGTCTGAAGACAAACTACGAATACAGAAGACCGACCTCATTCGTTCACCTTGGCCGCAGGTAACAGAGCATGTTTGCCACGGTCCTACCCACCAGCTGTTCAAGAAACAGTATGTTTTGAAATTTTATCGAATCTGAGTTTTTGTACATTTTGAAAACATCTTACCTCTCGTAGGTCATATAAATCTAGCAAGTACTGATATAAAAGCATTATTTCATCACATCTGCGTTAATTCACCTAATGTTGTAACGTATTGACCAACTATGCTTTTTTAATAAACGTGAGGTCCATAGAGGAAATACCGCTGGTTGACGTTATTGTCCGTTATTTTATTCATTCTCATTTGCATATTGACATAGACAAACAACGGTGACCTTGGATTCGGCCGATCTTTCATTGAATTTTCATTGTACTCGAAGAATTGTATATGTTTAACAATACTAAGCCACAAGACTTTGGAAAAGCCTAGAGGGGTTTGCAAATTACAACTTCATTGTATAGTTCCAGGTCCTGGGACAGAGTGCTGTGCACCGTGCAGGCTTTCCTTTGAGGGAAAGTCGATACCAACATAAATTACTAGCTACACAGAATAATCCTTGGCACGACCTCCACCCTCTCTGCACGGTAGCCTACCGATGCTCACCATGTTAAATTACTGTAAAACGGTCCTGATATTATTTTGAGACAAAGTGGTGCTCTTGAATGGATTCAAACACTATGAAAATTTCAGCATTTCCTAAACTATACCTTCCGAAAAGGAAACATCAACGTGACACTTCATTTACACATGAATTGAATGTTCAGACTAAGTTCTGTGTGAAAACGAACAATTAGTGTTGCTAACTGTAATATCATCACATCACTCGAAGATATAAACACAGAAACGGAGTCGTCTGCGCTGCTAGCAGTGTTCGATGCCTCGTAACGCAGTGTAGTATAGCTGGCAGTAGTCAGCGCAGGCGAAATGATTTTTTCATTCCGACCTCAAGTTAACGATCACATTTAAAGGACATTCCCTTATTTAAGACACTAATAGACTCATACGCATTAACTGACGTCACTATTACTTGACATCCGACCCCGACGTCCTGTTAGAGGACAAACAATGGATGTATTGTATGCTACAGCTAGTTACGGGCTCGTCTCAGTCGAGGGCACACTTTGATTTCTACGGTCCTGTGACGTCATATGCATGTGGTCTATTATACCTCAAGTCACCTCTTCCCTCACAATTATCTTCTATGCGGATGTTTTAAGACATAAACGTTAACCAATTAGTTATCAAATTCAGTAACTTTTTATCAAGTTGACCACCCTAGCCGCGTACTAAGTAAAAGTTTCAACCCCTGATTTATCATTCCTGCGGGTTTGAAAATTTCTACTGGGAACTGTATTTGCCCTTTAAATTAAATAGCCAATGGAATACTTACCTTGCTGGACATTTATGCTCATTACACGATCGCTCCATGTCCTCTGGTTTTGAGCCGTTACAATACGAATCATCCACAAAACCTTCCATTAATCCCACGCACCTAACCACTGCGCGCTGAGTACCTATGAAGTGAGAAAACAAAAAAAAAAAATACTCCAACATCTGTCTTATCTATATTACATGACTGTACATCATACAGTTACTTCTTTTCATACCCTGCATTGTAAAAATCTTTCTTGAACCATCGATAAAAGGAAAAGTGTAAAACGGTTTTTTGCGATAAAAAGACATGCAAAAAACTTACAGATACAAGCAAATGAACAGCACTTTAAGCTTTGAACTTGAAAATCATTCCCAAATAATTTTGCAAGCCAACAAGGTACTGGACATGGTCTTTTTTATTACCTCTTTCCTAGGGGAATGCAACTACCAGGATAAATCTATTCCAGTTGATTCGTTTCTCTAGTTTACTTTTTGATCTGAAGAATTAGTATTAAGGAGTCCTGTTCTACTTGATAGAAAAGTTGTATTTGTTATATAACTTTGCCGCAGTTTAACTCAAAGGCAGAAATGGATCCAAATAGACCGGGTGGGATAGAGCAAGCTTGTACCCACTTACGTAGGTTGCTTCATGACGGGATGTGCGGTTCCAGGGTCCTATGTAGCCCGTAGTTCAGGATGGAGGGACATTCTATGTTTGGTGAGGTACTTTCATGAATCCATCATAAGGCCCTGTTATCGAAATCATGACTGCAAGAAATCTGGACCATGGCCTATAGGGCCCTCCCCAGTCCCCGTGGACATGTGGAGTTTAGCACCTACCCTGCGTAAAACGGTTTTGTGGCTTCCGCCATACGGCCTGCCACCCTTCCCAAGCAATGATGAGCTGAAAGAAACTGATCGTCCCCTGGCGGGATGCACCCGCCAACTTGTGCTAATCTGCCTGTACTGAAGGGTGCAATTGTGCCTTGATTTCTTAACGGTACGCCTGCGAATTAAACTTGTCTCAGTAGGTTGCAAGTGTTTGGAATTTACGCTTACATGTAAAGGGACACGGTTAATCTTCCTTACCGTTTCCGCAGGTGGTTGAGCACGGGGTCCATTCATCGTGCTGCCACCTGAATAGGGTCGGCCTCGTGTAGGTTTCATTCTCAGATTTGGGTAAATAGTACTGGTATCCTATACTTGGTCTTAAAGTTTTGATGTCGCACTGTGGATTTGATAAAAAAAAATGCAGGGTACAGTAATTCACAAGTTATAAACTCGCTTACGTGAGTGACATAACCTTTGTGTTAAAAAGGCGGTGAGCCTGAAAAATTTCAGATAGTAAACCTAGAAACATCTAATAATTGTAAACTTGCATTTTCGTTATTTCATCTTGGATTAATCATTAGTCTTTTGTCATCTTTCCTGTAATCCACTTATTGAAGTAAAAAATTGTCAACAGGCGTGGGACAGAAAAATATGTTCCCATCCCCTTACACCTTCTTTTGAAGGATAAGGACGAAATCCCCCTATAATTTTATGCATTTATCATGTTTAATATAAAGGTCCCCTTCTTCTGCCCCTCCTCAAAAAGGCCCCCTTCTCCCAATCCTCAACTGGAATTGAAAGCACTGTTTAAATATCTGCACATATCGTTAAGGACAGATAGTTGTAAAAGAATTCTTTAAGCCAAAGTTTGCTTTTGACATGCTAAAAGGGATCTTTATGTAAATATCCTGTTGAAATTGTTACATTACTAGGTGAAGTTATCACATTTTCAACCTAAACTCAAAGCAAGAAGAGATGACATCACGGCACCATAAATACCAACAATTTCTTGTTTACCTCTATAACTTTACAACTTTTCTTGTCCATAGTGTCACACTTTCGTGACAAAAGCTGCATTTGGCATAAAAATATTAGAAACTTTGGTGCTTCTATGGGTAAATCTTACCTATACCTATCTATTTCAAAGTAAAAGAAAAATAAAATGAAAACAAGAATTTGAGAAAACAAGAAGATGAGTGCATAACATTAATTCTGCTTTGGTTAAATTTACCTTTGGTAACAGTAATAAGCAGAGATGTATTCAAGTCACCCTTTTCTCAGCAAGTCAACTGGAGCTATTTTAGGGACTCGAGTCAAGTCATTGACTGGAGTCTCTGTGTTATTTCAATGGGGAAAATTGCCCAGAATTTTTCTAGTCAGGTCGTGTTGGCGGGATGTGCAGGCGCGGTTTTACGGGGGGGGGGGGCTTTGGGGGATCAAGCCCCCCAAAATTCGCTCAAGCCCCCCAAAATTTTCAGAGGTTGTGTTATGCTATATTTGCGTGTACTGAGAAAAACAAAATTGATAATACAATTATGCACATCTTGGTTCAGTGGATTTAGTTTGTCAAGGGAAACTGTCGTCTGCGTCTCGAAATCACATATTAGGTTCACGATTTCATACAATGGAAGGTGGGTCAGATAAGTTACGTAAGTAACATCTATGATAGTATGTACGCATGTAAATCAAGTTAACGGATTACTCATCTTTTGGAAGTTCAAAACGAGTTATTCGTTGCTGATCTCGTCAAGCTATACTAGCAGTCCTTTTAAGTCAAATCTACAGGCCGAATCGTTATTCCCATAATGTGAACAGGTCCAGTTGCTCGTATCTCTCAGTAACGTTTGCTACATTCTTCCAAATAAAAAATATATAGGCCTATGCCTGTATATACGTTACATCTATGTCATGGTCAGGGGCGGTGCCACTGAGGGGGAAGGGAGGCCTATCCCCCCCTGTAATTTGCAGGAAAAGAGAAAAAGAGTAGGAAAAGAAGACGGAAAGGAGAAGAAAAGAGGAGGGCGGTGTAGGCGTATATCTGATCCATGTAGTTAATCCAGAGCTTCCAAGAGGCCATATTCCGGTTTCTACCAGCCTTTAGATACGATTTTATAATGCACAAATGAAGCAAGGCAAATTTTCTTAATAGTTCAAGAACATTTCTGTGGACTCCACACACGTATTTTTGCGTAAAACTTTCCCCGACTAGAAGGCAGTAATGTGTCCAAAAGGGGACTTCAGGAGGTTTGTTGATACATACCCTTAGACAAAAAAGGCTCCTCTTTCACCTAACCAAAAATATTAAGAATGTTTTGAAGCCATATGATCGGGTCCAAAAATATCCCAAAGACAACACCATTTTTTGCATCATAAGCAACCTTCAAGTAACCAAAATTTCTCAAAAGGGGAGGGGGATCCCTCCCCTTAGACCTATCCCCTAGAACAGCCCTCTTTTACCCAACAAAAAATTAGAATTCACGAAGTTATGAACATTTTCCAACCATATATCAGTCAAATTGTCCCGAAGACCGCACCATTTTGCATCTTAGCAACCTTAAAGTAACCAAAATTTCTCACAGGAGAGGGGAACACCCCTCCCTTTAGACTTCTCTCCTAAAAAGGCCCTCTTTCCCCCCAACCAAAAATTAGAATTCACAAAGTTATGAACATTTTCCAGTCATATAGTCAAACAATTACCCAAAGAACGCACCATTTTGCATCCCCCTCCCCCAGGACGGCGATCACTCAACCCATGTCCACTATCAAAATAACCTTGCGCCGTCCCTGGTTATGGTACTGTTTTTATTATCATTGGTTTCAGCGTGCGCGTGGCCGATTTACATATCTGAGAGAAAATTTAATGATTCTTCCCTTTCAAGCCCCCCCCCCTAAGCCCCCCCCCCAAAAAAAAAAAAAAATTCTCGATCTAGAACCGCGCCTGGGGATGTGACTCCAGTCGCAACTTGAATACAAGTCTGGTAATAAGTAACTTCATTGGGAAAGTATTTCGAAAACCACACACTGGAAGAAAATGGAATTCTTACCAAAATGCTAAGAATATGTTGCTGTTTTTCTCATATCAAATACAATATTAATTTACGCACTTATTTTAACAGCCCTTTTCATGAAAAGTAAGTAACTTAACTTACCACTACATTTAGGGGTTCCTCTAGGGGACCCTTAACGGTGATCTTTTCCATAGAGCCCTGTCTGTTGTAGATAACGGAATGTATCTGATTATCGACAGTATATTCCCCATTGTTGGGAACACTCAAACTGTTAAAAATCGACCGCCCGTGCGTATCCTGCAAGTCGATATAGTTCGCCGAGTCCAATTTCTCTTCGACACTTATTGACCTCGCTCCAACCGGTATAACGGTTATTCGAATGGGCCCTGTCGGAGAAATTTAAGTAACTTGTGTCCTTTATAAACTTTCGACTTTTGGTAGTTTTGAGTTTCATAATCGAAGCAAGCTTATACCACAACATTGATGAGTATATATGAATAACTCTTGTTAATGAATAACTCTTGTTAGAGTCTGCGCTATACAAGACTTGTCATCGTAATCATCATCGCCATCGCCGTCGCCGTCGCCGTCATCGTCATCGTCATCATCATCATCATTACTTCACGTCATTATAATTTCGTCCATTCAGAAGATGGACGCTGGGGGATGGGACATTAGCTAACCCGTTCCACAAACCAATGCTTCATGCACTTACTCCCCTTTTTTAATTTAACACTCCTTTTTACGCCCCCCCCCCCTTGAGTATTCGTCCTTTTCATATTCATTGAAGTTTTTCTAGTAAAACTTTTACCCATCCCTCCTCACCCCCCCCCCTTTTTTTAACTCCACCGGGACAGAATTATCCAGGTAAAGTTAAAATATTAACTACTGTTCGGGAATACTCACCTTGGCGTATTACAGTGTTATTGAATTCGTTACTGATTTGTTTACAAGAAGAGCCATCTCCATGACAGACGCCACAAATATCCTCCACTGCATTGGAATTGATCCGATGATCACAGCCAACTTTCTGTAAGGATGAGAAAATAAATAACTTTTGATGAAGAAAATTTCTGCCTCATATGAATGTACAACTCTTCATTCCGACCATATGAGGAAAACTTGTTAAAGCCTAATGTAAAAATTCCACATTTATGAAGGAAGGTGATTTTTGAAGGAACTTCAATGAACGGGTAGCTTATGAGAGGAGATGATTTTTATCAGATCACCTAGTTCTGTGATGACCCTCTGTGATGAAGCGATCAAGCTATGCAATTCTCACAAGTTCTCTTTCTACAGTTCTAGGAAACCCCAGTTGAGCAGGAAATTTCATAACAGACCAGTCATAGGGTTGACCAATTTCGTCCAGTTTAGGTTGTTCCGGTGATAATGTCTAATCAATTTTATACACTTGATTACGCTGTCAGGTTGTTGACCCTTTCAGTAACATTTTCTCGGTATGTTTTGTCTGTACTGTTTTAACGTCTCACCATGATCTTTTGTTTTTACTCTGCTTGTTTAATCTTAGCTTTCAGTGCCGAAAATGGGACATCTACACGTAAAAATGAAACCCCTAAAGAAACACCCTCATGAGACGTCATGTTTAGAAGAGACTCTTAATACACACGAGCACAGACACACATGTACACCCCAAACACACACTCACACCCGTGCGCGCACGCCAGCAAGCATTCAGTGCTGCATTACTGCTTCGATTACACGTTCAACCAATAACAAACGTACAAACAAGGCACCACTGTCTCGAGAGGTCGCAAAGTGATCTTCAGTCTTGTCGACCAGTAATTCATTAATTAAACACGGCTCTCAAACTTCAATTACACATTAAACCGGGTAGTCAATTACATATATTAAATAAACGAAACAGCGAACCAAGCGGCAAAGATAGAAGTATTCCGAATAAAAACTTACATAGCAAATACCGTTGATGCAAACGTTATTCGTGTTTTCCCCACAAGGAGTCCCGTCCTCGACCATGGGAGCCTTTTCCACTGAACCGAATAGATATCTCAAAGGTTTGCAATAAAGGCGACACTCCTTCCCTGGAATCGAATATATTTTTTAAAATAACAACCTGTTTGTACACTCCCTTCCAACATTTAATATTTAGCTTAAATTATTTCTAACAAGCGGAGTGATATGTCAAATGTTCTAAAACATACATAAATACATTTTATCTCTACACGTAGGCCTATTGTGATATTTTGAACGTCATATTCATCCAGCTTTTTGTACGAAACGTAGAGTATAAGAAATGACGTTAGCTCCGAAGGTTTATGCAAATTAAGAGAATCAATAGTATACACCTTACAAAGTTTATGCACATGCAATATGGGATAAATTTTAACATCCACCTTCCTTATACAATGGAAGTACAAGTGTTAATTAATTACTAAACCCTACTCAAGTTTTAGAACACCTTAAGACCAACGCTATACTGGACAAAAACGACCACAGTCCCACCATTAATGAAGCCTTGGACAAATGGCATAGCTTTACAGGGAGATTGCCCTTTACAAAAGAAATTTACTGATCTACAACTTAATTGCATCTACTTTATCTGAAATTAGAGTATGGAGAAAAGTTGACATCAAGACCGCCCTATTGTGGATAGCAGCCTGATAAATCGCTCCTTGAAAACAAATTTGGCACTGCATGTTTTCGTCTTCTGTACCTGGGTCAAAAGTATGAAGACGTTTGGCATCCCAATCGCCCTAGATTACAGGAGGTTACACCCGAAACGCAAATTTGTCAGCTCTGCGTCTCTACTACATTAGGGCGTTTGCTTCTGGGCTTGATTTTAAAGATAACAACTGTTTTGACTGGTTTGACGTTGAATATTTTGGAGGAATATCAGTCTTAGTCTAGGGTTACTGGAGTGAGGAGGTCTTCTGAGAGATCAACAAAGTGAAGAATCACAAGGTACTGATTTTTAGGTTCTTATGTCAATGCTACTGTGCGACACACACGTCTACACTACTGCACGTTTTTCATTTATCACTGCACATATTCAATGTACCATCCCACCCCACAAATTGGCCATCGCTGTACACTTCAATTTGAGTGAAGTAATGCCTTTTCATACACATCTTAATTCCTTCCGAAGAGGAATCAACAGGAAAACACATAATCTGCCGTTACAAAGTATGCCATTTTATCTTTGAATTCATCACATCCTACACTCACCTTCTTCTATATGAGGGATCCATGTAAATTTGTGATTATAAAACGCCAGGTCATCATAGCGACTACACTGCAACTGACGGAAGCTCACGGAACCTACCGGACATGGCTAAGGAAACGAAGAAAAGACATTCTGTCATTATGGAGGATATTTCATAAAAGGTGAACCTGTAACTTCAGAAATTACTATGTACAACCAAATCTACTATCGTAAGGCCTAATATTACACACGTAGCTGTAAGTAGCTGTGTCGCGTAATCAGACGTTGAGTTAAAAATCCTGTATTAACCGGGGCAACTTCAGATTTGACAAATGCCGAGTGTAGAGATCTACGGGAGAGTGGAGAAACGATTCTTCAAAGGGCGGCGCCCCAAACGTCCCCGCTAGATACTCCACCCCTGAATGGATACTCGCCGTTAACAACTACCAATCGGTTGACAAATAACCTTACTGGAGTCAAATTATTAGTCGTTTGGGGACAGATTTACCCAATTGAAGTGATTTCCCCTAATTAATAAGCACGTTTAAATGAGACCAAAGACGTGATGTGTGTCTGTTGATGTTTACCGGTGATCACGATGATCTGAAATGTCTTGTTTCAATAAAAAAAAAATAGAAAGAAAATTTGTAAAGAAAAAACTACCTGCATTAAAACTATACACCCTTATGGTATGCTTAACAGGAAGACTACTGTCCTCTTTCTGGCTTGACAGGTCCGGTGACGTATTGCAAACAAGACAATAACTATGATCAGCTTAAACAAGTTAGCAATTGCTGTTTCGTATAGAGGTTCTTCACGTGACGTCATAATGGGATCGATTTTACCTATACCGCCATTTTGGACGTCAAACTTATAGTAGTTTACGGGCAAGACCTACACCGTGTAAACACACTGTATAGGACAAAGCGTGAAGTATTTTGTTACTATTTTTCAAAGAATGTTTCTATTGACGATCGATTGTACTAACGCATACGTGTAGGCCTGCGTGTGGGTTTCATATGTTTGGTTTAAATACTTCAAAACGATCACAATGGAAAACCCTCTTGTAATTCTTTTGACGATCACCGGATATAAAGTGAGCACTAGGCAATTTAGTGTGTAGCCTCCCTAGTTCAATATTTCTTCAATATTTCTTCTGCGGAATTTGAGAAACCCATCTAGCTCTACATTGTACATTTGCTGTAAATCGATTATAAAACTGTTGGCCCTATGATTTCCTTGACGATTAAGCAACAAATTTTCGCTATCATCAAGAAAACATCCTTTACAAAGAACGTTCTAAACATTTTAACCTTTGACAAATACATTTGTACACATCGTAAATGTTGAGAGCGATAAGTTTGACGCCCATTATGACTGACGCTGTTGTTGTCACATGTATTTGTGACGTCAGTGAAGAACCTCTATGGCCTAAAATAGGTGACACCACTGCTCACAAATGCTGTACTACAAAGCCAGAGAAATCATCTGGGAAATCAATCTACGACTAAAAGAATTGCGAAGCTAGCATGTGGGTCGGATTATATGGCAGTAAATAAAATCACTAGCGCCACCCTAGGGTTTGCTGCAGATATTCTGATTTCAGAAGTATGCAACTTGCCAGTAATGCACCCTTTCACGTATCCGTACTATCACATAGGCTATGTACTCACTATCCTTACCCGTTGTGGAAACATTTGCTATCTTAGATTCGATTATGACTTGGAAAAAGTTCATACAATAGGGTCACAAAAAGATATAATTGTAATCATCAAAAAAGATAATTCATTAAAACAGAGTACAAAGATATGTAAGAAATATCGTGGTCCAATTTGGTGTGACGCTCTAACACAATCAGAGAATTACTTCAAGTTATTATATTACAAATGCAGCCAACTGTTGTAGTAACTTGTGGATCAAATTTCGAAAACAGAAAAGGTATGATGATGCTCTACCTCAAAGATCTGATTTACTTCTCCATTTTAAGAGACCTGCTATTCCCCTGTTTCGCGTAAGTATCACAAATTTTTGAAAACCGAATTTGAACCGTTAATTTGTACCTAGGGTATGGAAATCGTCTTAGTTTGACCTTAGTTTGACCATTACTTGAAGAAAAGTTGACAGGTTTGAAAAAATTTTGTCAATTTCACGAACCAACTCAAAGTGCCTTTTTAAGACAATTCATATTTATTGATATTTGTCATAGAAATTAAAGTAAGGGAGAACCCTGACACGGTGCACTGCTCCGTGTTTAACAAGAGAAGCCATGAAAATTGTAAGGGCTCTTCTGCTGTACGGCAAAAAAGCTGGTTAATTGGCGTGTCTCCGTACGTACAGTGTGCATTCAACTTAAGAAGTTCTATATTCCTAACTTGAAAACCTTCTAGTTTCTCCGCCAATAACTGGAGCAAAAGCAAAAGAAGTGATATACGCGCCGTTGCTTTGTTGAGGTACCGAGAACCTAATCAAAGGCTTCAGTCCAAATCGCCAGACGTCATGCTCCCTTACTTTTATTTCTATGATATTTGCACTATGTGGTATCATTTTTGTCTCACCTCAAGGTTGCAAAGTGCATAATTTTTCCTTTTTCCTTCACAATATTTGCCTCCGTTAGCTGGTCTGAGGAAGAAAATGTTAATACATTGCTTTATCGTAAAAGGCAATGGTTCGATACTATACTTAGAACCCACCATTTCATCAATTTCACAAGCGTATGATGGAAGTACGACCAATTCATTGTACGCAATTTTAAAGGTTGGCTCACAGATGCCAGCAGTGGGCTCGAATAAGGATATGTTTTGTACTCTTGTGAAATAATGAAAAGACCGCACTACCCCCTAAAAGAATCTTCACTTTTTAACTTTAGTGTTGCAATCAAAGGGAGGACGAGCAAAGTAGGCTAATTTTAAAATTCATCACAGCAAAGATAACATGTCCAAACTTTGAAAGAGTGGCTGAAACCACAATTGATTTTTAGATAAAAAATACAGACTTTATTTAAAGCATTCTGTTGAAATTTGGACTGTTTCAGAGTTACGTTTAGTACTATGAACTCGTCACATTTCCGTCCAAATTAAACTTGGAGGGCATGTTTCTTTATTATTTTCTTCTTTCAGTTTCTGTCCTTGCTTGAAATAAAATGGTGAGTTTATCTAAACGTAACCCAAGTATCATTGTAAAATTTCAAGGCCTCTTCAAATTGCTAATACCGATTTTAGAGTAGAAAACTTACATGTTAATTGCGAAGGAAAGAGAAAATTTTCCAGCAGTGGGCAGCTATTAAATCACCACCCCAAAAGCAGAGGCGTCGCCGGGGGAGTTGTCCTACCCCGCGAGATCTCTTTGCCCCTTTCCACTTGACGCCAGTAGTTCTCACACATAGGCCTAATTCAATATTGGGACTGAACGTTATTTCCCTCTAATAATTTCTTTTGTCTCGCCACTTTTCCCATTTTCAAAAGTTCGGTGTCACCAGAAGCAATTTCAGACATACAATAAACAATTCTGTAAACTTACGCTGGGTTGTTGCAATGTCTTTCCTGGGTGGTGATTCCCCCACCACAGGTCCGGGAACACGATGACCATTCACCCCAGTTGCCCCAGCCTCCTGGCATCGGTGGCAATGGTCTTGAAATATTCACACATTTGCTGTTGTAACACCACTAAAAACATTCAAAGTAACGGAAATGTCATCATTTCAACCCCTACTTGGCTATTTTGTGAAGAACTTGCGAGTAATAATTTAACACAAATATTGACAAAAATAAATATTTAGAGCACATCCTCTGATAACTGCTTTCTGTATATGCAGATAGATTCTCATATCTCACCGATAACGTCATGAATTACAATATGTCATGTTTGTGAATCGATAGACTTAAATGATTTTTATGATATAGGAATATGGACGTTAGGCCCCAATATTCACCTTGTTCTCACCGCAAGCTGTTCCTGGAGCAGCCGGTATTGTCTTAGAGTTGCAAAAACGGTCTACCTGACACCAAAGAGTGGAACACATAGTCATTTGAACCTGTACGATTAACAAAGGAAAGGACCATACTGAATGGTTATCTTGTATTGTTCTTGATTTGCCACAAACGAGGCTGGAACTTTCTAAAATTTCATTACAGCGCCCTCGCTTACTATGTGCATAGTTTATTGCAATAAAAGAGACCGTTCATTAACGTATTTCAAATCGTAAAAACCACCTTTATGAAGAACAGCAGCCTCTCCTCCTTACACCAGTGGTTCAAGTCGATATTCCTACAGTGGCAAATAATTAATGCCCGTCACCAGAGTGTTTGACCCTTCAACAATTTGCGAAAGAACAGAAATAAGAGATTGGGACTTGAACGTGTATACCAACAGTTAGTCCAGAGTGTTTGGCTAGGACTTCTAACAGTACCACTATTCTCATTTTTACGTTTTCTATGAGAATTTGTTGACATTGTCCCCATCTGTCCTTGAAAACAAATTCCGCCGTCCTATTACGTATAAAAGTGTGCACCAATTGATCGAAAGGTGAGATGTTGGTCTAATTAAGACAACTCCACTCCCAACTTTTTCACGCCTTCAAAGTTTAGAACTTCAGATGTAAGCAACAGACGACATTAGATGACTAAAGGCTCAAGAAACACGGAACTGCTGAAGCATCCAAGATGAAAACTTACGTTGGACTGCGTGCATAGTGTGGCGTTTCGTTTGAAGAGGAGTTTACATTGATAGTCGGCACTGTACATCACGCCAGCTGGGAGATGAGGAAAATTGAACTTGTGCGGTGCAGGCTCGTCTAATAAACAGTCACCCAATCCCTGGCTGCAAACAAAAAATTAAAAGCTTGTAATTACCTCGCCAGAACTGTTTGGGTCTATTCTTGTTATGAACCACGGGAAGAAGCTCGCAGAAGTTGACCTCATAGGGACAACACTTCATCACGACAGTTTTCCCTTCGTTGAGTATCGGGGAAAAGGAAGAGGTTTTCGTGTAAAGAGTAAATGGTCCTCACGTCTGTGATGTAATTTTACGTTCAGGCCAGTGGCCAAGGAGGGCTAGTGGATGGCGCCCACTAGAAATTTAAAATAACCATTGATCCAATGCACTCCAGTATATCTCCTTCCCTAGTACAAATCACCCCCACCCCTGTGAGCTATTTGGCACACCCCTCCATTCAGTACCTTGTTTGGTTATGGGTCTGTTTACGTCCCTTAGTGTAAAGTAACTTACTACTTATAGCAAACCAATCGCTAAGACAAGTATTGGAAATAAAGACTTCCAGACCTTTACTGATGACACACGCCAAGTGATGAAATCAAGTACGTGTATTACAAACTAACGTTAACCACAATAGATATTTAAAATGTCAAAGGTCACTTGAGTCTAATGCAGAAGAAATAATCTAAAAGAGAAACGAAAAATAATATGTATAGGCCCTATATATATATATATATATATATATATATATTTCGAAGAAAAGCAAGAACTTACTCTAAAAACCGCGATATGTAATCTCTGCTGCATCGAGACCATTTCATGGGACCGCGATGTCCATTAAGCTGTCCAGCCATTAAATAGCTGGTTCCTGGTTCTGGAATTTCACAGTCATTGTATCGCGCATCATCGTGGTTCATACCGAAACTGAAATGAAAATCAGTAATATTAAAAGAAGTAGCGGTCGCACGTAATTTACTTCAAATTTTACTTTACCCTCATAGCTGGCTGTGCGGTGTCTTTGTAAATCAGCGAGTTAGTTTTTCCAAGCCAGTAGTGAGTGTGAAATCCATCTCTGCTCAGAAGGATCATTTTCATTTGACTGCTGATTGTTTGGTCAATGTTTTGCTTATTCTTTCCTTCGTTTTGTTGTTTTGAAATGTGCGTTTGTGTATTAGTGTCATAAGAGTAGGAAGCTTCTTTAAAGTGTGGGGGCGGAAGTGAATTTTATAGTGAACAGTGTCCTGGGGGAGGGGTGGAAATTTTTTGACTATTTAAAGTGCCCTGGATGCAAAATGGTGCAATGTTTGACAAACTTTGAAGTAATTTCATCCTATTCAATTCCATATTTTGGCAGCGTGTCGTCCAAAGTGGGGAAGAGCCGAAACGAGATCCCCGCCACCATCAATCAGAGTGCAGGGGCGGTCGCCCCGCCCCCTTTTCCTACGCCTATGTGTGCTTACCAGCTATATCAGTGTCTCTTTTGAACGACTGAGCTGCTTAATATTGATGGTGAGAAAATTCCTTCCCTTACATGACAACACTACCCTCTGCAGTCAATTTGGGGCCTTCCATGACCCTGCTAGGTCCTGAAAACTAGCGGTGCCACTAGTAGAAGACAGTGTGTAACTGGTAATGATTATAATCGTGGGGACAGACTTTCCCGGAGGGGAAGTAAGATATTTGCCTTCATATTTCCTCTAACTGGTGCACGAATGACATGAATTCAGCCCTATATGAAGCACGACATTTTGCCAATTGTTATCGACAGTTGTTTGAACAGGATGTTGATGCCCCATTTAACCCCCTCCTCATAGGCCTATGGTAATGATATGATAACACAATATCCGTCGATCAACGGTTCACTTCTAGTGGCAGCTGCTCTTCTCCTCTGATTCTTACGATTCAATTCAAAATTAAAAATAAATCCATTCATAGTAAGTTTAAAAAACAGGAAATTTTCACCTACTTTGCGTGTCCACGTGTACTACATGAAACTATGAAACTGATGTGAAAATTGTACTACTACCATCGTCAGTGGTATAATTTTGTCAATTGCAATTATCAAGTTCTCTAAAACCTTCCATACTTCTCCATGGGTGTCATTTCATATTTGCTGGCGCAAGTATAAGACTATGATAAGACGGAAGTCTGTTAGTTTACTTTGTCCTGCTGCGAGGGTAATTCATGGAATGTTGAGAAGCTGCCGCTAGGCCCTGTCTCGACTCGTCATATCTGAACGATTTTTCCTCAGTCCTTTTTCCGGGTTGGCAAAATGTGCCCCCACCGTTTGGCATCACGCAAAGTGATGACTATTCTCTGACTTCGGTAGCACCTTGTCTTAACCTCTGATTGAAAATATCATATTTAACATTTTTTTCTAAATTTAGGCCTTTATGTTTACCTACGTGACAAACTTAGAAGCAACAAAAGTGACCCCCGTAAATTTTGAAGGAAACTGAAGTCTGGCATATATATGGCTCTTTTGTTAAGCAATTTCATCGTGAATAAAAATATCCTTACTATTCCTTTCAAACTTTGACAACTATCACCATGGTAATAAAACACAATCTAAGACCTGAAGACAATCGTGATAGACGCCAATGACATAGTTTTGATTGTTTTACTCAACAGAAATCTACCTGGTACTAAAATAGTGATCACTCTTTGTTTTGCCTACATGTTGTCAAAATCATCAAAATTCTCCCATACTAGCTGATCTCATTATAAGACTTGAACTAAAACGGAATAAGCAATTTAGTTAATTTTGAAATAGCTAGTTTTTCATAATGTTTTCGGTTATGATACAAAATATTAAAGGTAAACCAAGGAGTTATTCCATATGATTTTAACAATTTAGTAAGAAAAATAATGTCACATGATCATAAATTAGGACACCAGGGTGCACTTATTCAAACTGAGGCGACCGCATTTTCCAGGGCTGTAACACCCGAGTCCGGACTAGGACTCGATTCCGGATTCGAGTCCGTTTTTTACTAGACTCGAAATTGGCCATGAATGGGAGATTTCGGAATCGGAATTGTCCCGGAACAGGTTGCAGCTGGACTCGGACTCGGACTCGGAACCGACCCCAGCGGAGTCCACAGAAATGAAAGTTTCATTAATGTTACTGAAAGATACATTCTTATTGGTGCACAATTTTGTATGTTAATGTTCACGCACAGTCAACTATAAGTTACAGGGTGGACCAGACTATGAATCTGACTATGAATTGAAATGTACTTGAAAAATTGTGTAAATAGCAGTTGTATGGTATTTTACATTGCCAAATGGTCGGACTAGGAATTGGCCCGGAATAGGGGACACTGGACTCCGAACTGGTTCAGAATCGGAGAGTACTGGACTCGGAATTGGCCCGGATTCGGGTTAGCTGGACTAGGATACAATGCTCTGGCACTTTCCAGGACGAACAAGAATAGAGTGTTTCTTCAACTTACAGATGACCTAATTCATGAGCTACTGTGTATGCCATTCCGAGCCCGCTGTCTTCGTTTATGGTACAGCTACGATGTGACTCGCAAATTGCCGATACATGAGCCAAGCCAAGGGTTGCACAGGGTTTGTTGATTCCGAGACATATGTCCTTTCTGAAATATAGAAAATGCAACATTGTTATACATCTTAAACCTTTAAAGCATTCTTTCAAACTGAAAGCAAGGTTAAAAAGATATTTCAGTTATTTCAATTAACCCGTAGAATCTTGACATTTTTCATATTTTGATTTTTGAAAAGTCTTCAAGGTAGATAAAATGCGTTTTTATTTAGTCAAACTGAATATTTAGTTACAAAGAGTGTTATTAAGTTGATAACAATAGAAGTGATAATAGGTAAAACTTGTTCCTTTTGTACGGAAGTAATGCAAACATGGTAAATGATTCGGTCCTAATGACGTCACTTCTTGATCACCTTTGGTGTGGTATGACTATATGCTACGGTACTTTCGATTCACTTAAAATATCTTGAAACATAATATTTTTCAGATTCATTTGCCCCTGCAAAGTTTCGCATAGGTTACGTTTCATTAAAGCTACATTATTCCTGTGATCCGTCTTTCTGTAGAAAACAAATCGAAGTTCTGTAAAGGTGAGACGGCATGGACAGATGTACCTTGTGAAAAGTAGGGCAGTATCATGGTGGCTGGGATTAGAATCCAAAGGGTCGTTTAAATCTTGCTGCCAACGACAGAAATTGTTTAACGTATTATCTGCATGGTGTGTGATATTCAGACTTTCCTGTATTCAAGAGAGAGAGATAAATCATAGATTAAATTTGTGGAGTATTGTAATACTTACGGTACTAACCTTGCAGGCCAGAATTTCACAGTTTGAAGTCACTTGCTAAGATTTGTTAATTATTCCTAAAAACTACATGCTGAAATAAATGTCAATTTGTTTCTTTCGGAAAAAAGATAATGATATAATTTTGCATTATTTTCACTAGTAGAAAATGTAGTTCTGTATTAGGTCTATTGTTTCAGTTAAAATCGGTGCCCAAGGAAAACACCATAGCTGCTTAAGTAGGCCTATAGCTTCACGGTAAAATAACCTGCCTGTACTGCGATGAATGTTTCAGATAATGGTAAATTATTTATTTCTATACTCGTGTTTCCACAGAATAACCGATCATCTTAGAATATTTAAATTGAAGATTGTTTGGACTTGCTCAAGTCAAAATGTCACATACCTCTTCCTCTGCCATAATCATCAGTCTTACGAGTACGATGTTAACTAAGTTACCAAGGCTAGCGTCATGATAGAGGGCGGTAACCTATTAAAACAAAATACAATTCCAAAATTCGTCAGATGGGGCAATTAACCTTATTATATAAAGAGGACAAAATATAAACCTACAAAATATCATTTTGTACTCATTCAAGTTTAATTCATTTTTGTTTAAATCTGGGTAATCCTTCATCACGAGATCTTATTCTACTTGCCACCTGAAAACGACAGCGCATTTTGCCCTAGATAAAAACTTGGAAGAATCTCATATATTAGCAAGTTTGACTTGAACAGGCTGCTTATTTCATGCATAGAGATAAATCAATACAATTGTGACGTTCCTTTGTTTTCTCACATGTTACACCAATGGATATTACTGGGACAATTCGGCCCTTCGAAAGGATTTCATCATAGGCGTAGGAAGCGGGGCGGCTAGTAGTGGGCTAAAGCCCCACCCCAGTCAAAAATGTGGTAGACAGAAGTATGCTTCCACCCCATCCAAATCAAGAGCAAAACCCCTTATTTGTTCCCTCTGTAAAAAATGTCCAAACTTTGCAGTAACTTTCCTTAAAATTTGCACAAAATGCTGCACCAAACTGCAATTGAGGGCCCTCCCCCAAGACGGCGGTTCGAAACAAAGTTCAGCCCCCCCCCCCTCTCAGTCTAGAACAGCTTCCTATGTCTATTGATTTCTTTAAAGTTTTACTTGGGTACAACGGCTCATCATGCCAAGCCCGGAAAGTACCGGTACATCCCTTAAGCTTGTAGCTATAGGCTAGCTTTGCGCAAGTTCTCTGCACCTTACGCAAAAAGTTCTACACAAGACAATGTACTTTTGAATGTGGGAGCCATTTTGTGTTGTCTTCGATTTCCAAAATCCATTTTCATTTTCGTTTATGAAAGAGTGACTTGATCATGTTAGCTTTCTGCCAGTTTCGAGTTATCGAGATTTGACAGCCGTCTTTGAGAAGTGGCTGAGACAGACTATTTTATCGGCTTCTTGAGAGAGAAAAAGCAGCGGGGGGCATTTAGGTCAAAACAACTACAGATTGTCTAGAACATATAAAATATAATGCAAAAAACATAGACGTCGTCCCCGATTTTGACCACATTGTATTTGGAATTGAAACTGATTTTTGGTAATTCTAGGCTTATATTTAGAGTTTCATTACTTTTCATTCGGCCGTGCACATCAATTTCTTCGAGAGTAGAAAGTTAAAATTAGCTTTATAGAGGACTATTCTGAGTTTACAAACCTACACATTGTGTAAGGAGTTAACGAGAGTGATATTGATCGTAAGAACTTTTGCCGTGATGGTATTGGCTTCAAGTTTATCTCGCTCATAGGTGCAAAAAGCGGAAGCTTGAGGCTGCACCTCCCCTCCCCTCACTACTCCCATCTCAGTCAGACTGAATGTTTGCTATTTTCGGGCAGTAAATACATGCTATTTTCGGACGGCAAGTGTCCATTGAAAGTTTGGACAAAAGTGTATAGCGCCCCTAAACTGAAAGCAGTTCCTAAAGCCAGCCGTACACTACACGACTTTGCACACTGCAACTCAACTCGATCGTCGGATCTCCAACAGTCGTATAGTGTGCATGAGCTTATGACTGCGACTGAAAGTTTTAGGATCAATTTTAAGTCGCGCCGACTTCAGTCGGGAAGAACGAACATGTTGGTTCTTCCCGACTGAAGTCGGCGCGACTTAAAACTGATCTTAAAACTACCAATCGCAGTCTTAAACTCTTGCACACCTCACGACTGTTGGCGACCCGATGATCGAGTTGGGTTGCGGTGTGCTAAGTCGTGTAGTGTACGGCTAGCTTAACGCTTGTGATATCTTTAAGTCCCTCAGTTTTTCGGTAGTTAAATGTTACTGCACCAAATTATGTAAAACTGTACCATTCACTGACTTTGAAGTGGACACGACATAAAATGATTTACAAACTAAACGCCATCTTGCGTATCCTCCAAAAAATGACAACTGGTTCTAAATCGTTTATATTAGCCTAGTGCTAAAAAAATGTTGTATAGGGCTATTGATTCTTTCCGAGAGAACTCTTAAGTATGATTTAATATTTTAGTAAACATTTGGATTGCTCAAACAATCAAAGAGTTATCAGATGACGAACTTCGGTACCAGGCCTAAGTTTATAGGTTTATACATGTCTGTATCGTTAGGTTAGGCTACCATTAACTTCAACTGACCAGGAAAGGCTCAGCATTTCACAACCTGTTCAGTTCATACTATAGGCGTAGGATTCTGTTCTTAGAGGAGGTGGAGGAGGATATCCAGATATTCATCTGAATATTTTAGACCGCCATCCTGTGGGAGAATTCCAAGAGGAGGTGCTCCCCTTCCTCTTTGGAAAATGTTTTTGACTATTTGAGGGATCCTTAGATGCAATTTGATGCTATATTCTGTGCATTTTTTTTTAATTAACTTTATTAGTAAAAGTTGAATATGTTATTTGAAAATCATAATAAATTTCAAAGACTGGACAAATCAGGGGGTTTAGTCCGTAAAAATGGAAGGCCAAAGCATATGTTTGTTTCCTCGCTTCTTATGCATATCAGTGGTTCAGATAAAACGAAAGAATCGAATTTATCATGATGACGATTGGCAATTGTGTGTCTTTGGTTTTTCTACCCCGCGGAACGAACTCTGTTTGCCCAGCCACTCATCTCTATTAGACTTGATCACAGAATATTTCCTACAGCCTGCAACGTAAGTGTTTCATATTACAGGCCTAACAAAGATTTCATAGGATGCGACAAAAGCAGCCTGATTATGCCCTTTTTTAAACTTAAAACGTGCATGAAAATGTAACAGCTTGACAAGTTACGACCACCCATAATTTTCGGAACCAAAATATGTAGGATGAATATGGAAAGATACCAGCCAATATTATGTGGTGCCCTAAACCTCATTCTTAGTAACGATACATATCAATCAAAAACGCGAACGATCGTTAATTTTAAAGTGAGGAATAAAGCAAAACAATTCGTCCAGGTGGGGTAAGGGTTCCATCTCTGACCTGTCTGTCATGCCTTGTATGACTTCAAAAACATTGCTAGGTTATTTATTTGATTAATCATGTGATCTTTCGATTGTAAGTTATCTCAGTAGACAAAACAATTTGACAAATATCAGAGAAACCAATATTTGGGAAAAGGTGTGTGCAAAAGCCCGCCAGGTGACGTTAACCTGTTCACCTGAGACCCTCGAGGGCTGTCACCTTGTCACCGTTAGATGGAAGGCAGGTAGATGGCCCGTCGATCTCACTCCTCTCAATCAACAAGCCAGACGTAACCATCCTCGCGAGAAAAGTGGCTATTTATCAGGGCTGTTGGCTAAACAGTGTCATTTCACCATTTGATGGATGTCCCAGCTAACACGCAAGTTAGACCATATTTTTTCAAGTTAAGCACCAGACCTCCATTAGCCGATATTGATTTAATACGAGAAACCGCAAAACCATTCATACGAAAAAATATTAATTTCTTTTTTTTATGAGGGACGGTAAGTCACTCATTATTTGGGGGGGATGATACGGAGATGCATCCTTCCTTGAAAAGTGAAATACGAGCAGAGTGTTATGAATCTCGTTCGCAGTATCCATACAATGCATAGGCCTACATTTTGTCCGGGACCATAAAGTTACGTAGTAGCATAGTTCCATGCAAGGACTAAGGAATTTAACCGTCATAGCACCACACTCATTGTACCACTTTATCTGTTGCTGGATGCATATAGAAGAAGGAAACAATAGTTACATCCTTTTGACTAATGTTGTTACATTTGTAAGGTTGATTGACTTAAGTACTTTTAAAGAGTGTCATTCCAGTTCATGTCGATTATTTCCATTTTTGCAATGTTTTGTTTGCAAATTTACTGGAGGGTTACCCACCCATTAATCCCAAACCTTTATCCCCCATTTCCTTCATCTTCTTATTTCTCCATGTCTGACCCTCTCCGGGTGCCAAAATGAGGCTAAGCGCGCCAAATGAATACGAGCGTGTCTCTTACCATGTTCATAATAGTGAGGGCGTATGTCTCCACGTCTTGGTCATGGTAATACTTGTACATGTTGTAATCAACAACGACCAGGGTTTCTACAAATCTCTCCCGGCTCACTGATCTTCTCGATCTCCTCTTGGTCTGGTAGTCATCGGCCTGGGCTGTTGTTAAAGAACATAAGTAAGAACACAATAACATGTAGGCTAGACGTTTTACTAACATAGAGAGTTTAGTCAGATGTATGAACTTCGTATTACAACAATTACAACAAGTGCAGTCTATTGGTGGAGCTTTCATGTAGTCAGTGGACGAACGCCCCACATCCCCCCACCCCACCTAATGACTCAGATCTCTTGCTGGCTCCCCTTTTCAGGTTTTTCTCAACTCTTGAGATGTTATTGGCACTGTTTTTTATTAAAATGATTGAATCGTTTTATTTGTAAACTATAGGCCTATAAGAAAATGTTCAAACGGGGCTATTATCTCCATTATAAGCTAGTGGGATGGGTCATGTTGCCAAAAATCTCTAAAAGCAAAGCGCTAAGATATGATGAAGCTTCGCTTTGGTAATTTCTTCCCAACCAGGCCAAGTACTATAAGCATACAAAACACACGGAGTGGCAGTCGATGCGCCCTTACAGCAGCCAAAATAACTTGGCCAAGAAAGATATGTTGAGGAGGTCGCAAAAATGCCAGTTGTAAAATTACCCCAATTACCCCCCCCCCATATAAATAGCCCATGTAGATCTCAAAATAGCGCCTACAAAATGTTTCCTGATATATTTGAAAAGAAACCCCTAGTTAAAATAAAATTGGTATCCTGGTTGGATAGGTGAAAAGCCGGACTTTTTAATGCTTAGCAGCTTTCCTTTTGCTTTTCTCCTAGTGACCTATTCAGCAAATGCAGAGTGGTCGACGAACAATGCATAAAAATGAGCAATACCAAAGAAATGCTTCTAACTACACTTTCTTGTTTTCCATATTTCAAGAAAATCACATCTAATAGACTTAACTTTCATTTTTCTGGGTAAGGTACTCTAGAGGCGAACCTTTCTTCTTGGCCATTTCGGATGAAAGATTTACGCCCTTCATTGTGTTTATCCCAAAACGGTCACATAATTTTATACAATTTCATGAAAACGTTTACTTCTTTGTGTTTTCAAGTCATAAAGCAAGATATAAGATATTTCTCTGTGTTTTATATTGATGTCCAGATGCCGTAAATTTACATCTAGCAGTGCTTATTTTCCAAAATTTTCCTAGGGGTAGGATCCCAGACCCCCTTTCAAGGGATTCTTGCCTTTAACTCGAGTAGGTTTAATCTTCACCCTCACAACGTAAAATCTCCCCCACTTATTTTTCATAAAAATTCTGGATCTGCACATGATAAATGTCATGAACATTACATGAACTATAACTTTCGTCTTTAGTACACTTTATGAAAGAATGTGATTGACAAAGAAAACCTCAGTGGTGTTTTCAGTAGAGAAACAATTGGGGAGGAGGAATGGGGGAAGTTTTTTTTATCAGGGGAGGGGGGAATCTTAAAAGAAAATGTTGAGAAGCGAAGACTTAGAACGTGTTGCGGTATTATGTATCTACCACATAAAAGTTCCCCTTCTAGCCATTCTCACCCGCTCAGACCAGGGGCTTGCTAAGGTGATATAGACATAGCAACTCCCTGCGCAGACACAATCCCCTAGCTTCGCACACTGGTACACTTCGCTGCTTCCCGTCTAACGCATGCGCATTTGACAACTAAGTTATACAGCCAAGGAAAACTTGGGTTACATGCAATATGTGTAACGAACGCAAAACCTGATTATCTTGTTTTTAGACTCTCTTATTTTCCTCAGAAAGAGGAAGAATGAACTGAAGAAAATGATATAAAATCATACTTTGCTTGCGAACAACTCTACAGATAACTTTATCCAGACCAGTTATGATCTTCTAACCAGAGTAAGACTAAAGGACGCGTTATTGTCCATTATAAATGTGACCACTCATTATGTCGAAGACCAATTTTCTTATAATAGAGAAAATGTGTTTCCCTATTTTATTTCTTTCTTCCTAATACATGTTAATTTTTTACTACTTTAGAGTAAACTATAGGTTGTTTTATTTATTTGTGTAGCTTCTGGGAAGGATGGATTTTTTAGAAGATTTTTGCTGCTACGTTTGCTCTTTCGACAATTATCTTCACTGGCGTAGGAAGCGGGGGAGACTTAGCCCCCCAGTCAAAAATGTGGGGGCTGAAGTATGCTTCCGCCCCCAAGATCCAAGGGCAAAAACCCCTTATTTGTCTCTTCTGTAAGAAATGTCAAAAATTTGCAGTAATTTTCCTTAAAGTTTGTCCAAAATGTTGCACCAAATTGCATCTGAATACCCTCAAATACCCAAAAATTTTCTAAAGGGGAGGGGGACACCCCTCCTCTTAGACCCCTCCCCCAGGACGGCGACCCGAAACAAGGTTCAGCCCTTGCCCAATCTTGAAAAACTTCCTTCGCCTATGATTATCTTTCATTTGCACTAGTAATAGGCCTATATAAACCTTTTTTTATCGAGGATACCACTCTTATCCTCTGCATAAGTCTCCAAGTATAAGCATATTGCTGGTTTTTATTAGCCTGTAAAAATACGATAATATGCACAACGACTAATCCACTAGTTTTATTTTAGTGTTTACCTCCTCACTATATGGCGTGTACTCTCACTTATTCATTGATGTTTAAATCGAAGTTTGTTATGCCCCTCCATTTAAGCTTGATCTCCTTATAACAGACACAGTCCTACTTTCTTCTCTCACTGGTCTAAAAAGGGGTCCCGACACTCTCAATCGATCCGAAGATTTGATTTATACATAAGCACTTTCCTCTGTGTATACACTTAATTTCTGTGCACTTAGGCGGCCAAGTTAACCAACCTGTTACACCAAGCCCTCAGCTTGTTGACCTTTTAAACTTGTAGAATAACTGTTGGTTCAACAATGTCAAAAAAGATGGTAAATCAACACACTAACAAAACAACCTTACAGGGCGGCCCAATTCATTCAAATCTGTATTATTATCAATCAAATTCAATTAAGGACCGGAGACGTGTTTTTTCTCTTTCAAAAATTCACTGCAATTTGACTTTCTTTAAAAAAATGCCGAGGAAACCCGACGACTACTTTACCACTTGATAAACAGACCACTTGATAAAAAAACAAAGTCAAAACCAAAGTTAACTCGACAGTACGTTAGTCTCATGTAGGCTATCACAAAGGCTTTGGGGTGCTTAAGGAACAATCGTCGCTTGGTTTCTGACATAAACCAAAGAGCTGATATGGTCTATGCCATTTAAACATTTGATTGTTAAAAACCTTTCGTAGGCCTGCAATGGCTTTTGAACCTACGGGTACGATGACGTCTTAACTACATGTTGCCAAAGAGCTCGATGGATAAAACAAATGTTATTCAGAACCATGGTAACCACTATAATGTGACGTAATGCATTATATATTTCTTTTTCTTACAAAATAGTGTTTTATGTGGCATTAAATAGTCTCAGATGTAATTGATGAGCTCTACACATTACTCCTCCCAGGTGAGACACCACAGAAGGCAAACTTCACGCCAAGTAGATCTTCCATATGCGGAAATCAGGTCCCGATGCCTGATATTACTTGGCTACTGAATATATAATCTCTTGATGTAACAGAGTCAAACTGACTTCTCATCAGATGCAAGACCATTCTTTTCATTACTGCAAGACTTACTTCATGAAGTCTCTATAGATGTGAGGTATTTGTTCCAGTATTTTCGTCAACCGACTCGTTATGAATTCAAAAGAAACCAATGGATCCAACTGAGAAAGCAAACTACGCGTTATTTCAGTCTCTATCTTTGTTTCTCAAACTATTTCCTTTTGGGGTGGGGGGGGGGGTTATGATCACATTTTGACCCAAATTCACTCTGCAACGATCGAGCCCGGATAACTTTCGCGCGTGCTGTTTGAACTGGACTCGGAATTGACCCGAAATGGGAGGTCCCAGAGTCGGCATTGGCCAGGATATTGCTGTAGCTGAACTTACACTTGGAAGCGTTTCCAGCCGAGTTTATAAAATACACGTTTTATAAACATTAATAAATTGTTATTGGTGGATAGTTTAATCATGGATCGTCACACAACGCCAACTAACTTACAGGAAGGTGCATACTTCGAAACTGAATTGTGAAAGTAACCTTTTTAATTACCTTGTTAATGGCACTACCATGTTAATTGCACAAAAAGTATTTGAATGCTATGATACATTATTTAATGGCCGGACTAGCAATTGGCTTAGAGTTAGGTACAATGGAGCCGGAATTAGCTCGAATCTGGAGGGCGCTAGACTCGGGATTGGCCCCGGATGGTGGCCACAGAATCGGAACTGGCTCGGAATCGGATTAGGTGGGCTTGGATACAGCCCTTGGAATTTCGAAGTTATTACAATCGACAGTAGTCATATATTCAATTACAAAGCGATAAGATCAACACTAACATATTGGTTTTGAAGGAGAGGAAAACAGATACCACCGAGAAAAAATATTTTCAATTTCATTTTAAGAAACCAGAGGATCGGTAACTTATTCCATAAAAAGGGTAAATGCTTATTGATGAAAGAATGTTTCAGTGAAACATGTTTGACAACACCCGAACTTGAAGTGGAAAGAAAAAAATCTTCGAGTGTGTTATCTTATGTGTGGATCTATTTACTGACATGACCACTGAGGACCGTCGGATCCGGGCCCGGGGAGGGGGCTACAAGTGAGCGTACAAGGCCGGGGTCTGATAACTAACTAGGAAAAAATCAGGGCAAACATCTCCTGTTCCTTGCAAAATGTCTTCCAATACTCCTAAGGGGCTATAGCCTCTTAATAATTTTCAGTGCGAAGTTTTTCTCCAAAAATTTCTCATTAGATGTGCCTGAGAAATCCAAAGGTTACCCCAGAATCTGGGAGCTAAAAGCTAAAAGCTAAAAGTTCTCAGCACCCCTTCAATCAAAGAAGCTTCAGTTGTGAAACATGTTAAAAAGTTTTCAAGTTAATAAGATTAGATATTAAACTTGACTAAACTGATGAATCAAACCCCGGTTGAGTAGTTAGCTCATACTCTTTAAAAGAAAAAAACTTTGAGGCTAAGCATACCTTGATGGATGAAAAGAGTTTGCAATTGTTCTGAACATATACACAGAGAGCTGATAGGTGATCTGGATTGAATGATACTAAATATGGGAGGAGTTACACGACTATTTAAGAGTTCTTTCAGTGAAGTTGTGAATCTAAACACACTACAACTATAAGTACTCATACAGGGAACTCTTTTCTGTATCTCGTTATAACACACTCCATGGGTAAACTATTGTTGAAGAATTATTGAATGTGGCGAGATCTACTGTTTGACAAAAAAATTATTCAGTTATTCCTCATTTTTTTTTTTTTTTGAAATAAATCTCATGCATATGACGCCACTTTGGAGACAAGCGCGTATCATTGAAACTTAGACAAACAAATGCAGGCAGCTGATTTGTGTACCGGATACGCGCGTAAGTCTACTACGCGCGTGCAAAGTCTACGTCGTGCGCGCAGTTGCCTCCAAAATGACGTCACGTGACGTCAATGCAGAGGGTCTATAGAGTCAAACATTTTATCCTCCATAAAAACATAAATAGCGTAACTTGTTTAGTGCGTAATGAAACTATATCCACATACCATTCTAATTCCTGCGTTGTAAACATTTTTTCTAGTGTCACTCAAATGATTTTCTTCTATTTTGCTTTGACTATCGATGTTTTTTATCTATTGTTTTGAAGTCATTTGAACAAATTTTAGACTGAATTGAAATTTATAAAAATTTACCTACCAGTTACGCCGCATACATTTTCTGTCAATGGTCGGACTGTAGCTTCATCGTGTTCCATCATTCTATCAGCTGCCCGATACACCGGAGGCTCAACACCAGCCGGTAAGGAGGATCGTTTGTAAATTACGTGAGGGTGCGCATGTCGGGTCACGTGATCTACGACAGGTTCAATGAAGTACTCTTCATTTATCGCCCATATCATTCCTCTCTAAAACAAAAGAAGAAAAACAGAACGAGGTCATGATTCTATAGTTGAAACTAACCAGACATCCTGAAGAAACATTTTACGCACAATCTGCTGGGAAAAGAGACATGTTGTGCGACATCTCATTAATTTTGTTGCTAAACAAATATTGTTTTAACAGTAACAACACAGGGATGTTGATGGATCTGGGGTAGTTCAAACCAGGGGGTAGGACGTAACAAAATCCGTCATGTTGTTTTAATCCACGTGATCCCTACCTGTCAGGAGGTTTGGCATTGCTATTAAAGGAACAAGGAAGTTGCATCTTGTACCAACTCCCTGAAGGAACCCACGGCAACTGGGGGTTTTTAGTCATAAGGGTCACTGTTCATATGTTCTTTAGTAATAAGGGTCATTTATCATAAGGTTCCTTATTCATAATAAAACAAAGGGTTCGATATTCATAAGGTTCGATATTCTTAATAGAAAAAGGATTCCTTACTCATAATGACAAAAATGGTTCGATGCTGACAATGGGGGAAAGGGTTAGCTATTCATAACAGGAAAAAGGGTTCGTTACTTATAATAAACAGGGTATGTACTTCATAATAAAATATATAGTTCATTATTCGTAACACACAAGGGTTAGGGGAGAATCAAGGGTTTTTGAGGTGGGAATTTCAGAATAACAAAATTTTCTTCCATTTTACAGGCTTTAATGGACTTCCTATTGCCATTGGGAATACAGAATTCATTTTCCCATTAAGAATAGCGAACCCTTTTCCCTAATATGAATAGCGAACCCTTTCCTGTTATGAATATCGAACCTTTTCTCCTTTTATGAATACTCGAACCCCTTTTGCCATTGTGATTATCGAACCTTTTTGCCATTATGAATAATGAACCTTATAACTAGTAATCCCTTTTTTGTATTTCTTTTTCTGAAGAACGAGCTTTATGAAACGATGACCTTTTTTGTAGAAAAGCACTTGCGGGTAGACCCCTGCGACCAGGCAGTTACAACTGCTGCTTAAACTTTATAAAGCCCTACGTTAGGTCCCTAGCTAACAAGGTGTGGAAGGAGGGGGCAAGATGGCCTCCCAAAGTGGGGATATTTTTTCAGGGGATGATAAATGTTAAAAATGCTATGGTCATGGAAAGTTTTTTCTCGAAAAAAATTCTACATGGCTACGCCCCTTGGCCCACTTGACTATTAACTTGAACCATTTATGTATATAAAAATTCTATAGTTTCCAGTTTACAAACGAACTCCATGCGAAACTTTAACTGGAGTTTTCTATTTCAATTTTGTGGCATAGTTTTCTTAAGAAGGAAGCCTTTCGGTCCCTCCGAGGCCCTTCTGCTACTTGTGACTGTTTCATATACGCACTTTTGCCTAAAAAATCAGAAAGGCTAAACAATAAATGTGTAGCGGCTTTAGCGAATATTAGTTCTTTTGTGTCGTCCGGACACTTAATTGACGCTAGGATGGAAGAAGAGACTCGCCATCAACACTACCGAGTGGTGAAGGATGGTATCTCATTAGACAACAATTGTAAATTGTAGTAAATTGTAAACTTGAAAAGTTTGTCAAACAAAGAGCGACTTTTCAGGAAATTTACGAGGAGGGTCAAAGTCATAAGTATAAACGATGTAAGTGCATTGTCGGAAGTGCGCTACCAATCTTTGAGCCATTAACATTTCAGGAGCCTGCGTAGTGTCCTTGGAGTAAGATACCACGGCGTGGATGTGATAACCTCCATGGATGATTTGAAACAGAAAGACCCAAACATCTGGAATAGTAAGTTACGATCATCTATGTAAGAAGACAAAGAGGATTCGGACCGTGATTTTATCATTTTTCATTTTTGTTTTTTTTTTTTTTTTGGTTGTATTTGAGCAAGATCGAAGGAATGATCTGTTTTAGGTCGTCAATACTGAATCAATGACTTTGTTTTTATAAACGCTAAAACAACTTTAAAAGCCGATGTCGGAGCTGAAGACAATGCGGTGGATTACTGAGAAGATGACGATGTCCTACACTTGAACTGAAAAGATGATTATCGTGTTATGTGAAGACCATACGATGTAATAATATGCTTCATTAAACCTCTTTAATGTAGGCCCTACAACTTGGTAGTTTTAATGTCCTTTAACAGACGACATTCCAAAAAGCAGTAGCAAGAGAATGAGTATTTCTATAGAAATCCGTGCGAAAATAGCTCATTTGAGCGCAATATAGACTTGCATGTTTCAAAGAGCAATGATACGAAAGAAAATTAACCAAAATAATTTTAACCCAGAAAGCCAAATGTAGCTAATGTTTTGGTCTAAAGATAGGACAACCCATTGAATATGACATGCAAGTACCAAACCCCAGGTCTCGTGCCTAAACAGGACTGGTTAATACCACACAAGCTCTTCAATTTTGGATCCTTACAGTGAGCCTTTCAAAAATAAATTCCAGAAGTGATTTCTTCTGACCGATCTATTGTTATTCCATCTTCCTGGAGGAGAGTTCAGAAGTTGAAATATTGAATTCATGAAAGTTTTTTTTTACCATTGAACAGATTCTCGAGGAAGTAATTTTTTCATTACAGCCTTGCCGTGACCTCTCTGGGTTTTGCAATCAGCACGACAAATTGTCACATGACGAGAACCTGCATGGGGGCGGTAGTTTATGTGTGACACCTACTGTACTTTTTGTGGCAAGCAAAGTTGGCAAAATTTCAACGACAGAATTCCAACTCGCCGCCAAAATTCTTCCATTTTGATATTTTGTCAGTAAAGCTTTAAGGACAGTTGAACACCATTTTCAGCAATAAATGTTATTTCTATCTATAAAATGAGTCTGCCAAGAACAAACAAACAAAAAACAAAAACAAAAAACAAACAGACAAAAAAAAATTAAATGATTGCACATAAGCCCATGAAAGGACCTTAGAATAATTTGTTACCTCTAATGAAAGCCTATTGGATAATTTGCCGATTTCGTTGTTTTACTACAAACATTCACACTATCACCATGCATAACCACGTCAGCCAGTGATGAGATCTTTTGCTGAGGGCGAGAAGTAGAATGCAACCAGTCCGCGAAGCACAGACATAAACACTGGTCGTATGTTCTAAATAGTAACATTGAAAAGAATTAACAGTTCAGCAAGAAAAATGCCAGGTGCGTATATCCACGTGCAACAGCTTCTTGTAATAAACTTTTTCCTATAAATCATAGGCGTATGAGTCAGGGGACAGTGGTTCCCCCCCCCCCAAAAAAAAAAGAAAACAATGGCCCAGACAACTCAAAATTGGGGCAAAATCTGTAGACTTACCTGGGCATTTATAAAAAGGCACCGTCTTAAGCAAAAAATGTCCTTCTCAAGAAATGATTATAAATAAATTCAGATGGTTCCATACTTTTATTTGTTGAATTATTATGTCATAGACAGACCATTATATTCGAATTCGCCAAGCAATCAAGGAAAAATGCACGCACCCAGCGTTGCATGAGGCTACATGTTTATCTACCAGGCTCTACCTCGATGAAACTTTACATACATATAGGGGCAAACGGCTAGACATCAGCCAATATGTTGAGCCTGAGGGTTTACCAATTAAACCGTAACGACCCGGCACTTTACTGCCTGTACACGTCACACATCGTACGAGTAAGTCAGGTTCAATCCAAGGGTAACCGTCAAGTAATAAAATGAATATCTTCTAGTCTTGTCCTCACGCCACCATTTTCTACCTAAATTAAGTTAAACAAAATTACCGAAAAACCAACAGCCCGTAAGGCAAAGCTGCTTCCATTGATGATACATAAATGGGGTATAGTTATTACAAGTACATTGTGATCCCATTCTCGACAGAAGAGGGCCAGAGGACTTAACCAAATCCTGGAAACGTCACGCACATTGAGATATAAAACTACTATGGAGTCTATGAAGAGCCTAACTAGTATACGAGACGTAAAAGACACTCATGGCGTTCCTTTTTGACGGACAGTATCTCATGACTAAGCCTAAGTGTCATAATAAACACGCATGCGCAATGCAATGACGAAGCTATTACGTAGCAATTTATGCCTCATTTCCAAGATGAAGTATGATTACGACAATATTTGAATATTTATTCAATGTCAAATAGAGGAAAGAGAGAAAACTTTCTCTGAACTTCCAGGAGATCACTAGGCCAACTGCGATTCTATCAACTTCGTGACTAAGACAAATAATGCATTGAAATATACCCCATGTCAAAACTTAACATAAATATTGGCCATCATATGACGATAAAAAACCGATTTGTTGAAAATTGACTCACCTGAATTTGTTGGGTTACATCAGACTATCTGGCGCTCTGGGGTTTTTGTTCGTAAAGAGGTGAAAAGATCAGAATTCCTAGAGATCAACTTTGTTGGTATATTTGTTTTTAAATTGATCATGCTTTTACTCACTTTTTATCTCTCCTTGCACGGTAGGGGTTGTTCCATTTTTTCGGTAAAATCTCACTTGGCCTTGCAAAAGTTGCTAAAATTAATTGGATTTCTCAGACCAATCATGTCAAAATCTTTGCCAGAGCATTTTAGCTTAGTTTAAAGACTTATTATTGCTTTCAACATATTCATATGTTGCTGTGATGTTGAGACTGTAAACAGGTTTTAGCCCGACAAGGTTCTGAAGGGAGGGGAAGCTTCAGACCGTAGCCCGTCAAGGTACTCAAATGGGGGAATAACTTGAGCCCTGTAGCCAGACAAGATACTGAAGGGGGAAGGATAATTTCAGGCCCGTAGCCAAACAACTTACAGAAGGGGGAGTGATTGCCGTCGGGCCCGTAATCAGACAAGGCACTGAAGGGGGAGGGGATAGCTTCCAGGAAGGCAAAATATTTTTAGGGCTGGAGATATATTAGTCTGTATAAAGGCAATGGTAAGTTTTGATTTTCTAAGGTGCGCCGCCCCTGCCCCCTCCCCCACTTGCTACGGACTTCACTATAAATAAAAATCTGTTGGTGTAGGTTGTACCATATATTGCTTTAGATAGGTCCCAATCTCAACCCCTTTTCAACCTTGTATTTACATTGTCAACCTGTCGATGATGTCAAGACTTCTCCGGTCATCTTTCATTGTATTGTGATTTGTGGTAAATGCCTCGAGCTTATTTGGAAATCCCTTTGAGTCTCTTAAAACTGATTTTGTATCTATATCTGTGAGGAGACCTTTCTCCAATGATTCAAATCATTTCATAGACAATATAAGTGAGCTACTCAACCTATTCCAATCAATGGACAAAATTTTCTTCAGTTGGTCTTATAAATATAACTGAAATTACACGTAAATATAAGTTATTCATCTTGATGTTACTGTGTTCATACCCATCAGTGGCGTAGGAACCGGGGGGCCAAGGGGGCCATGGCCCCCAATATGTTTTGAGGGGGGCCAAATGTCATTTTGCCCCCCCCCAATAATTGCGACAGTTTACAGTTTCGTTTTACCCATTTTTGCTCTTAAGAGGACAATTTCCTAATAAAAGCCTAAAATTTTCGGCGCTCTACGCGCGCAGGAGAGTTATTCTGGTTTCTTCAATAGTTTCCTTCTACATCACTCGATAGCGCAAGTCCTTTCCCCCTTACCATAACACGTAGGAAAAGGACACAGTTTATGTAGAGGTCGTAAATTTCATCCCATATTGCAAAGCCTAGCTACTGTTCTCTTGTGTGTCATGCGGTACGGCAAGTTGGTGAAGGACTCACCGAGCAATATTTGGCTATTTCATCGGATAGTCAAGGTAGTTTCGATACAATGAATATTATCTCCTATACGGTCTAGAACCCCTACAGCTTTTCTTTCCAAAATTTTCGCGCGCTTCGAGCGCTTTGCAGTTTTACAGATTAGATTCCGGAAAAACATTTAATCAACTCGGAACTTAGCTTCTCTAGTATATACAAATTTTATGCAATATATGACCCGAATGAAATGGAGGCTAGTACACAGGCTTTCTTCAAATCCCACCTCACCAATACTCGACGGCATTGGGGCTGTCGGAGTTTCGGGTCGTTGGCCGTTCGCCGGGCAAATCGTGGGGCTACCTCTACTCAACTTAATAATAAGTTAACAGACTCTGGCTGTAGAAAATCTCAGTTCCAACTAATCCACTGAAATCCATGGGGGATAACTCAACGCTGGACAATTTTGAATGAAGTCGGATAGATTGTAACAGACTTAAAGTGTTAAATTCAAATCAAACTTTACAAAATTTGCACAACAAGGACACATCTTGATGGCTTCAAAAATCCTGGCAAGCGCCACTTCCGGTGATTTGGGATGTATTAAAATCTCAGATTTTCTCGGTACGCTCCGTCCACGCAAACCTGTGGTGGCGCTTTGCTTAGATAGTAAATGGGGTTCAAACTTCGGACCCCACGTCCAGGCCAGCTCAACTAATCTGTCCTCACAGAAATGTGTTCTATAAAAAAAAATCAAATCAAGCTTACATTTTTGCACAAAAATTTCACATCTTGATGGCTGCTATCAAGCCTGACAAGTGCCATTTCCGGCTGTCTGGGACGTATTCAAATCTAAACTTTTCTTGGTACGCTCCGCGCCAATCTATGGTGGTGCTCCGCTTAGATAGTAAACGGGAGTCACTCCCACAAAATCTCCAGTCCTCCAGAGCCTCCAAAACGAAAAATCACTCCTGCACGGTGTTGTTTTTGTTTCCTTTTGCTTTGAATATTTTTATTTTGCTCAAATTAAAATCGGAAGAATCACATTCAGCAAATGTTTTTTAGTGTGGGAAGGAGATTCAAGGTCGAGAAGTCACATCTAGTCTGCCCCCCCCCCAATGTCAAACATCTTCCTACGCCGCTGCCCATCACAAATTTCCTCCTCTCCCTGTTCACTGAAATTTTTAGCACGGCCGCTGTTTGAAGGCGAAAAATGCTGCAAATCTTGAATGGAAGAACAATTTTCCAGTAAGGAGCAGGTAATTTTTGAGAGTACGCTCTAAAAACACTTTGGTCAAAACTGACCGTTGATAGGCCTATGGTCAACTATGCACCGACCCTAACATGGCCAAATTGTTGACCTAAATATGGTCAAAAGTGACCATTTAATGGAATCTGACCATTAAGTGGTCGCTTTTGACCGTATTTAGGTCAACAATTTGACCATATTTGGGTCGGTGCATGGTTGAACATTCAATGTTCAATTTGACCATAGTGTTTTTAGAGTGTATGGGGTGAATGGTTGCGCAAGATTCATTCTTTACAGATAGTTTTATCGCAAAGGTATACAGCGAACACACAAAACTTCTAAGGTAACAAAAACCTTGAGAACTATTTGAATGTCAAATTTTGTTTCTATTTTCTGCTGGAGCCTATCTATCGTTTATAAATATTATAAAACTTTATGAAAGCAATGTGCCGTGAGAATGACAAATGCCCACGGTTTGCTGGGATAGCAATGCAAACACTAAGGATAAAAAATAATATAGTAGGTCCGCATTTTCAATGTTTACACAAGAAAAATATCTTTTTATGATTTATTCACCCATTTTGATGACATTTCTTCTATGGAAATCCATAAAACAAATGCCTTTATCCCTATCAAATCAATAAGAAGAATGTTTCCGATGAATTTTAGACGAATCTGAAAAAAAGTTTGGCCAGAAAAATGAAATTTATAACCAGTGGTGCCTTCCCTCACCTAGCCACCTTTAACATCTTAGTACATTGTTGAGTGGCTGTGATTTTGCAAGACAAAATCGACCGAGCATGTTGGTCTTTGTGCGAGGGACCGGCAAGAACTTGTCTTCTTACCACCTGACGTAGGGAGGTGGGGAGGACTCCACCAAAACATTTTATCTCAAATCTGGAGCATGTACAGTTAAATTAAATCTGTGAAATAAAAACTCACAACGAAACTGTAGATTTCGAAATATTTTGAGATTTTATTAATCTCTGGATTAAGAGTGAAGTGTGTTGCATTGCAGGGCCTTTTCTAACATACATACTAGGGGAAATGCCCCCAGTCCCATACACAGACCCCCACTCAGCTCATTTGGCCCCAGTAGGTCCTTTTTTGTCATGTAAAACACAATGATGATAATGAGAATCAAAAGATAACAACCTTATTTACTTGAAAGCCATGGGAAGTGTCATATCTGGCAATCTGGACAGGCATTTATCTGAAAAATGTCTTCGTAAATTACTCGCCAACCAATGTTGGCCCTCCGCTTAGAAGGTCCCTTTCGTTACCCCCCCCCCCTCCCACTGAAACATCTTTAAAAAGGCCCTGTTGCATTGACTTCAGAGATATAAACCCATCATAATTGAAAAAATTATAAATTAGCGTGGAAAAAATTGTTAGCCGAAGTACGGTAATCTTGTGGTCCCGACTTGTAAAATTATATAAACCGGTCGGTGTGCCGGCATGTGACAAAATTATAAAGTTTGGGTTACGCATTAAAGCGTTACGCAGTATTCGTTTTACTCTATGGCTGTGAACACTTCATCGTTTAATTGTCTTTATAAAACTCGATTAGCCTACCAATTATCACATTCACAACGATTTGAAGGTTCTGCGGGAGTGTGAGCTATACTTTACTGCGCGAGAAAACCTAAAACTATTCCCACGAGGAGTAACGATCACGTACTCGAAACTTAACAAACCCTTACATGTATCTCCTTCGCTATAAGCATGAATGTTGTTTAAAGCATGCTCATCCATGTCAGCAACAGAAAAAAATAAAAAATTAAAAGGTGATTAAAGTTAATTGTGTGAGAACGAAATGATTCAGGGAAGTAACAGTTTCAAAGTGGTTAACTGTACCACGAAAGTACCAAGAAGCCTAGCTATGTTATGGTCAGCCATACTTTGTTTGACCTTGGAAAGTTGGTATCGACGTCATCGAACGTCATTATGGCACTCACAAGTATTCATATGTTAAGAGGGTCTTCACGCTCAAACGTATAGAATGGTTGAATGCTTAAATTAAAATGAATATTCATCATTTAGCACATGGCCCATGCGCAGGACTCCCCGAGAGGTAATTTATTGTTTTCAAGATTGGGAGCAACACCTGCTGAATCATGAATTCTGAAAGAGCAATAAGTCAGAAATTTTCACTCTCAACCCATCAAACTCGTCTTTAAAATGTAAATGTTGCGTGTAGCTTGTTATCGTAACGGATCGAAGCAACTGGGTAAGGTTCATGGAGTGGTAAAAATTTACTGAAGCACTGTTGCTTAACTTGCCTAACAAAATGACGTATATCTAAGTTGTCACAATATTTAGCTTGTCCTTCACCTGTTCTGTGACACATGCTTCAAGGAATGCAGCATCAGGCCATACATTCACACATGATTCATTCTGCAATGATCATCGTTGACTCCTAAATTTATGGTTTCATATTGTAAAAGATGGTACACCCATGAGGGATTCCTGTCCGATGGTGACGTCCTGATCACATGACAGAGACTATCTTTCTCTGTGTCCCGGTGAGGAATATAATCGTGCACGTAAGAGGAGCATTGCCTTTGTCTGAAATATATTCTCATTTGTACACCTGAAATTGGTGAACGTCATTGGTCCCCGTACTTTCATTAACAACGCCAAGTGGAGGACAATTTTAAAACTTTATTCCAAATATACGTAAGCAACTCTGATTGGTCAGTGACCTGTGAGGATCAGTATAATTAAGATGATCATTGCACAGCAGAGTGGCTGTACAGAGAGGGTTCATTGTATGGAAAGGGGTGGTTAATATATATATATATATATATATATATATATATATATATATATATATACATGATTACACTAAGCCTGGGCAGTAAACTGTTTAGAGGAAGGTGTCCATATGCTACAGTTGCAAGGAAGGGGACACCCAAAGTTTGCACCATTAGAGAAGAAATCTGCCCTTTAATTCTAACCAGGAAGTGACCAGCGAGTTTAGGCTGAGATTGCTTGTCTTTCACACAGTGTTGTAAAGAGTCATGACTCGAGTCACTTCTTCTCAAAATGAAAGTGACTCGATAGAATTCAAGAGTAATTTCCCCATTGAAATAGTACAGTGACTCGAGTCAATAACTCGACTCGAGTCACTTAAAAGTTTGACAATTGGTGACTCGAGTCACGAGTCAAGTGACTTGATTACAACTCTGCTTTCACACAAACACGTAATGGTCACAAAGACCTAGTAAATACGCAATCCCGCTATAAATTACTGCTGACATGGTATGCATTACAGACATGACTTAAGGCCGGTTCATACTTCCAACTTTTCTATAAAGCTATAAGAACCGTATATGGTTATCCCTTGCACTTTTGAGCCAATCACAGACATAGCTCAGGGTCGAACAGTGTCCAACGTTCATAGCTATTAGCGCTGTAATGACGTATGAACCGGCCTTTACCATTAATCGTATTCAGGGAACCGTGATAGCATTTGTGGTACAAAAACTTTCATACCTTTGCTTTATGAATCTTATATGTAGAATGATATAGGTCATCCAAAATAATGTAGCTGGGTACCTACATTTTGAAGAAATAAGATTCTTACAAGAAGAATTCACTGCTTTGTAGCTCATAAATGATTTATTCACTCAAACTTTCAAATTTTCAAATGTTGCAAATTCATAACTCTTGCAACGTGCAATATGTTTTGGAAGAATGCTATCACCTGAGTTTATCGATGAAGCTGGAGGAGTGGAGGATTAGAGGCATTGTGTGTCGATGTCACTTTCGGGCAATTTAAACATTTACCCTTTAAAGTGAACCAAGAAAGGGTTATTGAGCATGCCAGCTAGATCAGTGTTACCAGATTAAAACTTAATCACTTCATATGCCTATTTGTTGCAAAAAGAAGTGCAAAATTGTACCTTGGACAGGCGTGTAGCCAAAGGGGGGAGAAGGGGGTAGCCGCCCCCTCCTTGAGCATATTTTTTTGTATTTGTTTAGTGATTTTTTATGATATTGCTTGTAACTTAAAATAAAAATGTTTAGATGCAACCTACAAGGCCTGGGAAGTGCCATTTCCAGCGATCTGGGAGGCTTATTCGGAAAAAATTTTCTTGCATGCTTCGCGCCAACCTATGGTGGTGCTACGCTTAGATAGTTTGCCTACAGTCTTCGCCCCTTCCTTGGCAAATTCCTGGCTACGCACCTGGCCATGGAATGGACAAATTGTTTTTGATCAATTGTTCTCAGAGTGCAAGAATTCTAAAAAGGTAAATGTTATCGCATGTACCATCCTGTTGAGGTAGAAACTTGTATATACCTTTTAGCACCTTCGATCTAGACGACAAATGTGTCTTCAGATACCAAAAATTTCGTCAACACTTATTTTATCATATCAAATCACAACCATTATCTTAGCTCTACACGAACATGAACTGTACGGAACGTTGATATGTTCTGATAACATTCCTGCCCTGAATATGTTTTTAATATTATAAAGCCCAGATGACAGGTAAATAATATATGACGACCTGAGAAAACGCCACGCAAAGGTTTCATCTACTTTGAAAATTTTGACGGACTGAAAAACAGGCTTGTTTATCATCTTCAAGATTTACAGAACTTTTTGAACCCGGTTGTACAAAACTTTTTTGGCATTCAGTCACTGTTCGTTGCACGCTTGTTTGAACTATGGTATATATGCAACTAAAACGTTGTGGACTTTGTGCTCCTTAAAAAAGGAAGGTACCCTGTTTTATATCAAAAATTAATTACAATTTCGAAAAAGATGGGATTTAACAATTCCTTTTATAAGGATGCTGAAAGAAAAATCCATATGAATTACCAACACAGATAAACTCCCATTGCAACGTTACATAGAGGCATAAGAGTACACAAGGCAATTACTGGGTATCGAAGAGAAAAGGTAACGTACCATATTTGAAAAGAGCAGCAATGTTGCTGTAGCTCACATGGTAAAGTTATTTTCGGAAGGAGTATTGAAAATAAGTGGGATGTAAGCACTTCTAAACACACCCTCAGTGGTGATATCTTGCTTCAGGAAAATCTCCCTGTAATCTGTCATGCAGTCTATTGCAATGATGTGTTAAGATAGTCTCTTTGGGGGTTAGTTGCGTTGAGTCAGGTGCCTCACATGGTCGTTTTCATGCGGAATCTTGCGATCTCTTGAGGTTTATGCGGAAGTCGATCACAGGATATCGAATCGTATCCCTTGGTTCACTTGTATATTGCGGAAAACTGGTCCTCACTTTGCGGGAATTGAGGTTCACAGCGCCAGGGGTTTCATTTAGCCAGGATATCTCTCAGAGAGCAAATATTAAAGAATAGCGTACACAAAAACGAGATGTTAAGAAGAGTCTTTGTTAAGATACAAGCAAGACGATGATCCAACTGTATATATATGTATATATATATATATGTGTGTGTGTGTGGGTGTGTGTGTCAGTTTGACTGCAAACAAGGAACTACCACTTTGTGAGGTGGGGTGGCTATCATTAGTTTGCTATCAATAAGTGAGGAAGACAAGGAGGTATATGCTCCCTAAAATCAAATTACGAGGAAACAAGTTTGCATACACCAGGCGCATCGCCAAGGGTGGGGGAGAAGGGGCCGACCTCCCCTTATTTTTCATAACTCATATGGCTACTTTGGTGTGTAGATAGACACCTTTTGTATGCAAAATGAGGCAAAACAATACAGAAATGTCTTAAAAATGCGATTGTTTTGGCGCATTTTGTTTTGTGCGCACACGTCCTAAATATACGTTTTTCCATTATTACTTCGAGTAGACAGCTTGGGTAAATTAATTGTTTCCAAAGTCCCAGAAACCCCTCACCATCAACCATCCACTCCTAAACCGTAAAGCCCTCTTGCCGGCAATTAATCAGTCGGAAGGCTATGATTAAACCAGAAAGCCCAAAGGCATAGTGATTCCTTGCTAAAAGAAAATACTATGTCGCACTGAGGTCTATCCCTTAAAGTTATCCTTCTTGAGATACCATGTTTTTTACGATGTTTTTCACATTTTGACCTCTGGTGACCCCACATGTCGTTTGACCTCCACCAAAAACAATTGGGTTTTCGCAAAAATATGGGTCGTCCACCCACTACATATTAAGTCCCTCACAGTTACATACCAGGTTTTAACATTTTGATCTCTCATGACCTAAAAGACCTTTAACCACCACCAAAGACAATTGAATTATTGAATGCAATATCGGGGCATCCGCATGCCAACTATGAGATCCGTCAAGATTACCAATTTATGATCTATCGTATTTGCGAGGTTTTCACCATGCGACCTCTAGTGACGACAAATGAACTTTCACCTTTACCAAAAACAAAAGGCTTCTTGCAATTAATATGCGGCATTTAAATATGAGATACCTCTAATACCTGTGTCTAAGTTTAGAACAGAATTGAATTTAAGTTTCGATTGTGTGTCATAGTTTACGTCACTGTGTGTTACTAACACTTTAAAACTTAGTTAAAATTATACGATAGAGTGTGGATAAATTACCAAACGGTGTCAACCATAAATGAATACTCCATGGTACTAAAGTCCCTCATTGTTTCAAGCTTTTATTGTAAAGGTGAAACTTACGGTCTTTCTTGGTTTTTTCATGTTATCATAAGTAGAAAGTGTCAAGTAAACCAAATCAACAATGCTTTAAGTCATTCGCAATAGAGATAAAGAAATCAGGACAAGTGGTTGTAAGGCATTACTTTGAAACCAGTTTGACAATATAGGCCCGTGTAGGAATGTAGGGCTGTAACTATGATTAGGACTCTAAATTACCATAGTAATTTAGACAATTCTAGGTGTTAAATGAATCATTAATCTTTATGTTTGGAAAGGGTCGGAAGTATTTATTCTTCGAACCCTAACAGTAACAAGTAGAGTGCCAGTTACACGTCAACGAATGGCCTGTCCTTATTTTCAGAACCTACTTGGGAGGTCGTAAATAAGATACAAATTCATCTTGAAAAAATATCTGTAGCAAACTTTTATTTATTTGCTTAAAATGACATTTTCAAGAGGTGTGATATCTCAATACGAAAGTTGCAATGGAAAAAATGAGCTTCATCAATGGACCACGTGCAAACCTGCTCGTACTTATTGGAGAAATGTGTCAATGAATGAGTTAAACACATTATTGTGAGTTGCAGACAGGGTTTATTTCTTTATTTGATGACGTCAGAACACTTCATGAGTCATTCGCTGACGTAGTCAATTTTTTTAATGTACTAGTTGATGACTCCCATAACCGACAGTGGCGTAGCTAGATATTTGGGGGGGGGGGGGGCAAAAGCAAAAAATTACCGACAGATTATCATCTTGAAGTAATGATGTACTATCTAAGCGTAGCGCCATTATAATCTGGCCTGAAGAGTTAGATTAAAATATCTCCGAGATTGCCTTGACTTGACATTTCCAGGCCTTGTCAGGAACCATTTCTATGTGTAATTCGGCTTAAAAACATTAGAAGTGTTGCCGTGTAAGTAAAACCCTAAGAATATAATTTTAGCCACTAATTTCTGTTCTAAGAATTTTTAATTAAAAGGCAAGAGCAGTCGCCCCAAACTTATTTTGAAGCAACAGCTAAATCTCACAATTTTCTTCTTATTTCTCTCCAAAGTATCTTTCATAATATTTTAGGACTTCAGTATTGCATATTCAAGGTAAACCAATCAGTAACTTCTAGTAAATTTCACATTTTAGGAGAAAAATTATTGTCACATGACTCTCAAGAGCCAATCATGAAACAGGACAGTCTATTACACTACTTCAAGTTGGGGTGACTGCATTTCCCCTTTAAGGTAGTAAATATTCCCGACAGACTAAAAATTTCCGACAGAGGCCTTCGGAGGCTTTGTGCGGGCGACCGCCCCCTGCCCCCTCTAGCTACGCCACTGATAACAGAAGGAACGCGTATCATTTAACCCATGTGCAGTGGCGTAGCCAGGTTTTTTGTCAGGGGGACAAGAGCACCAAGATTTCCCCCAATTAGTGATCTGCTTCCTAATAATCAGTGTTCTCCGCAGGTCCAAATTTTATCTGGGTCTTCCTCTGTCCTGGCTGATGTGACTGATCGCCGTCCTGGGGGAGGGGTCTAAGGGGAGGGGGTGTCCCCCTCCCCTTTGGAAAATTTTTGCTCATATAATTTGGGCTAGATGCAAAATGGTGCCACATTTGGTGCTAAACGTAAAGTGAATACATCACCAAGAATTGCTATTTTTTTAGGAAGCTTTTTTTTTATCTTGCCTGTCTTCAGGTCTTGGTGAATTTTTCTTGAGTCCTACTGGTAGATCAGAATCACAATGAGTGAAGTACAGTAATTATGTGAACCCTGGTACACCTTTCCCTTCATCAGTTCACCACATTCACCACAATCAGTCCAAATTTTACGAGGACCTGCCTTTGTAGCAGTGTATAGCACTTGACCACTGACCCATTCTAACAAACTGCATATACCACAATGCTGCTGCTTTAATTATCAAGAAACATTCGAAGTATACAGTAAAAGGAATGAGTCCCTTGTCAGAGGTCCAGAGATCCCATGCTGTATAAAACAGATAGTAAAACATAACTAGTACAACTATAAGCATGGTGGCATCATTCCATCTCTGAAAACCTTAATGAGGACTGGTTGTGCCTGTGTGGCATTAACATTTAAATAAGTAAAGTGTACTGGTTGAGAAATTTAAAATTTTATCAGATAATACGCAAATTTCACCATATATTCACTTTCAAAATTTCCCCTAAGATTTTTCCAGAGGGGGCAACTCGCCCCCTGTCCCCCCTGGCTACGCCACTGCCCATGTGAGTGTCCACTTGTCTTAAAGGTGGACTCTTATTAGATCCGTAACTATGGATAAGAGGAAGCGCATTAAAAGCAAGGATTTCCAGCCTGATTGCCTTTTTGCCTGGATTAACTGAAAGCCTTCCATATTTTGGATTTCTTAATATGTCCTAACTCAGACGTGTAATTCGTTATTGCTCAACTACACTAGTAAACTATCAGGCACCCCTTCAAAATTATGTATAAGGCTAAAAATGACAACCATTCTAGTTTAAACTTACTAAAGTCGTTTAAAGGTCGTGTGACATGCCACCAAACAGAGCTGTTTCACTTGTCAGTTAAAGAATTAAGTCCTCCAATCAAAGATCAGTTAGAATTATTTCAATATCTTTTACCGTTCTCAAAATATACGTCTTCAAAGTTTGATGGTTTTTGAAGAAACTAATTGTCTATGCAAAAATAATGATGTGGAGTGTTGCACATTGTTATGGTTTCTTTTGTTAACCCTATATAAATTATCTCTTAATTACTGATTATATAGATTACAGTTTGGTGAGTGATACCAATTATTTTCAAGGAAAAAATTTTAACTTTTATAATAAATCCCTCAGGGAATAACAATTCTACCAGTTTCCTTGAAATTAAGGTTGAAAAAACAAAGCTAACATGTGCCACATATAGTATGTCCCTCTTTCGATGTCACATATTTGCATATTTAGCTCATGCAGGGCTTGACATAACCGACGGCACCGACGGCAAAAAGCCGTCGTGCCCTAGATGTTTGCCGCGGCGCCCCCGAAAAATGCACTCGCGCAACGGCAAAAGTTGCCGTCATGCCCGTTTTGATTTGCCGTCGGTGCCCTCCCTTTCACTATGCACATGTTACAGTTCCTAAAACTCCCAATATTTTTTGGTTCAAATCGTCCTTCGCATTGTCGTTTCACGCTGAAGTTAGACGATCAGTCATTTCTTAGAAATTTTAGTGCAAAACTAGCGTCTCCTACCTTACCGCAACATAAATCAGCGATCATCCTTCCACTCGAAGCAACGTTGCTTCTACGATGCTTTTACACAGTAAGTCAATGGGACAATCTCGCACTTGAAGCGAGCAAAAACACACACTTAAGGCCCATTGACGTTGTGCGAAAGACAGCTGAGATCAGACTTGCTTTTAGTCGTTTTCAAGTTCCGATATTTAGTGCTGAGGCGGGAGGGAGTATTTACACAAAATCCCCGCAATGAAAGTAGTATCGTCGAATTTAGGGAAAATGCAACGAGTTGGTACGATCTTGCGGAACATACCACGTACAAAAAGGGGGGAAAAACGTGCGTATGTGACTTTCTCTTAAGGGCGCTAATTATATGCAAAAAGTTTCTTTGAGCTAGCTGGATATGAACCACGCTCGCAGTAAGTTTTTAAGCACTTCCGATTTACGTTCATCATGCCTTCAAGCGAAAGAACAAAAAGGAAGAAACAATTCAAGATGCTAAAGCCTCGAGAAAGTGTGCCCGCATCGACCAGATGTTCATGTAAAAAAAAATATATTTTCCGCGTGATACGATAAAAATAGCTTCGGAAAGATGGGCCTACATTACTTTAGGGAGGTGTTAGGATGTATAGGCCTAGAGATTACAGTCCTCTGGCTACTAGGCCTAGATGTACCACCCTCGATAATGCATACTTGACAAAATGCCGTTGTGCCCCTCCCTCATATTCATTTTTGCCGTCATGCCCTTTGTATCTGCCGTGGTGCCCTTCACTTTTAAGACCTACCGATGGCATTTTTGCCGTGCCCTTTTTGAAGCTTATGTCAAGCCCTGCTCATGTTTATTCATAATACATGTGTGAAATAGAATTTTCTCAGTAAAATGGTCAATGTTTGATGAATTTTAATGGAAATTGCGGATATTTTCTGGATTTTAATGTTTTTTACATCAAATATCCAACTATGTTATTTTCATGTCACACGACCTTTAAGGGAGTTCTTGCTTCCACTACTGGGGAACCTTCTGGGGACTACTTGTTAAGTCTGGAACCTTTATGGGTTGCAAGTCCCTTCGGAAGTGGTATTTTGTTTTCAGTCTTCAAGAGGGAGATAGCCTGATACCAGGATTATTTTAAAAGCATTGCGAATGTCCAAGTCTTACCGCCAAATACATTGACAATTTGTAATGCTATGACTGATTAAGATTAACATTTCGGGAAAGGGAGGGAAACCAGGGCCTTTACTCTAAAAAGGGGGTTAAAACTAAATTTCGGGGAAAATAAACAGTAGGGATATCATTTCAGCTTTTGAGAGAGTTGAAACCCCATGAATCGGCACCACTTTTGATGGTAACTCACTGTATACAGACATTACATCTCGAGACCTTAACTCGACCGATCACTGCATAGTCTGTCTTGTAGGGAACACATTAAAACTATCCCAGCATCCTGAAACCATGGGCCTTTTCATCGCAAAACGAGGGCCTTCGTGGCAGGCAAGATTCATTTGGTGTAAAAGGCTTCCTCACCCACTAAACTACGTGGTGGGGCCAACATCCACGGAACCGCACGTTCCCACTAATATGGTAGAAGGGGCTCGATAAACAGTCTTACTGTTTTGACTTATGACTTAAAATCAAGCAGTGTGTTTCTGAAAGAGTTAAGCTTAAACCCACTACTTACATGGGCCATGGCTATCTTGGCCCACTGAACTATAAGATTCCGAGTTTGTTCGTCAATCTGTAGAAGTGTAGATGCAGTAAAAGTGTCAAGCCAAACAATTTAATGGTAGTCATCTTACTTCAGTGTTAAGTTGGAAACTTTCTGAAATTCTGATTAAAAACCAAAGTTTGAAAGAAGGAAGTTTTCAGAATGCAGATTCTACTCACCAAACCGTCGCAAGCAGAAAGAGCTACCTTTGTACTTGTATCACCAAACACGTGACCTTTGTAATGACACCTGTGTCGTTTTTCTGGTCGCTTCAACTCCGACTCCGACAAATTCGATCGTCTCGTTTCAATTACGAATCCTTTTGACAGAAAATCTTGATGATGAGTAAGGTTGAGGTGAAGGCTTTCGGTCCTGGAAACGTTAACCGCCATGTAAAGTTTAGACGGCAAATCATCGACGTGGGGTGAAAGCTCCCGTCGGAACCGGCGCGGAGAATGAATTTCACGAAGGTCTCTGGTAACATGATTACCTCTATCATCGATTATGGCAGGATTAATGATGTCATAATCACGAAGGGTCTTTAGAAAAGCCGCTGTGGAGAAAAATAAGATGAAGAAAACTGTGACGTGATGACGTCATCGCAGGAAGTTAACAAGTATCAAAATGGTGACAAACTAAAGATGAAACGTATGGAACGTTAAAGAAAGATGCACTGTTGAAAGAACTAATACAGGAAAGTTGTTTGGACAGGTACATTTCTAGTAAGCCTGAAGATGTACTTAACCTGCTATCGTGTATTTCGCTAGCGTTAAATTTGAAATCGCCCCCCCCCCCTCCTCCAAAGGGTAGAAAAGTGTTAACTTTAATTTTTCCTTTCAAAAATTCATCAATATATCTTTTAAATTTGCAGAATTACAGGGTAATGACAATCAGTGGCGTCGCCGGGGAGGGGGGAGGCAAGGGCAGATGTTCTCAAAAGTCCAAAAGTTGGCTAAGCCCCCGTGTGCCCCAGTAAGATTTCGGGTAGCTTGTAAATACGATATCTCAAGACAGCAATGATGGATAATTCTCAAACTTAGTATGTAGACTTATCATGTTGAGAGAAAGATCTCTATTGGTTTTGGTTGAGGTAGAAGATTATGTAAGGTCACAGAGGTCAAAAACCGAAAACTTAATCCTTGTAAGTTGTAAAGACGATATCTCAAAGTAGGAATCACAGACCTGCCTACTTTTCATACTTGGCACGTGGTTGCGTTATAGTCAGAATTGGAGCCTATTTTTGGTAGAGGTCAAAGGTTATCTGAGGTCACCGGAGGTGAAAATGCGAAAACCTTGAAAGTTGCTTGTAAAAATGATATCTCGATACAGGAATGAAGAACAATTTTCATACACGGTATACAAATGTATCATATTTAGAGAGGGGGTCCTCTCCTTTTTGGTGGACGTCAGAGGTCGATCGTTTGAGGTCACCACATGTCAAAAATCGGAAACCTTGTAAACAAAATATTTCAGGGCATCGATGATGGATATTCTTCATACTTGATATGCATATTTGGCATATTAGGAAGCCTATGGGTTATGGCGGAGGTCAAAGGTCATCTGTAGTCACCAGCGGAGGAACTGGGAAAACTTCGTAAACTGAATAGACAGTGGGCTGTACCTCCAACTGTGTCTATTCGTGATTACTGAAATATAGAGGTCTGAATTTTTGTATCATTCCAAAGATAATATTGTAGAGCACAACATATGTCTTTTCACAAGTAACCAAGGAGGTATCAAGGAGGTATCGAGGAGGTATTGAGGAGGTATTGAGGAGGTATCAAGGAGGTATCGAGGAGGTATCAAGGAGGTATCAAGGCTTGAAGACCGCTGAGAGCCACAGTCAAGATGGCCGAGGGCGATAAGTTTCGACCAGTGTTTACTAAAGAGGTTCGAGTACAGATATACGCTATCGTAATCAATCTGCATACTGTACTCCTAGAAACGTTATTTTCCACAGTCTGCGGACACTGGAATTGGGCAGGGGTCAACGGAGGTACAATGTGTCCCACCACATAACTCAAAAACTGTGCTGAGCAATGGACGGGAGTAAAAATATCTCGTGAGTGGATACTGGGAATTCAGCAACACCAATTTTACCCCTTTTTCCTTTCATCTAGCACGATTTTTGAAGTTATGTACAGATATGCACAAAGCCTTCAGTTTAAGTCTTCCATGAGTCGTGACGGTGGTTGAGAACATTATGAATACGACTGCACTGCTAATTCTTACACAACACTGCTTGTCCCTACACAGCACTGCTAATCCTTGCACACCACTGCTAACCTTACACAACACTGCTACTCCTCATACAGTACTGTTAATCCTTACACAGCACCGCTTCTAAGTACTAGGCTTACAAAGTACTACTTATGACCTTACACAACACTGCTGAATCCTTTCACAGCAGTGCTAATCCTTACACAGCACTGATAATCCTTACACGACACTGCTAATCCTAACACAGCAGTGCTATACCTTACACAGCACTGCTAATCCTTACACAGCAGTGCTATACCTTACACAGCACTGATAATCCTTACACAACATTGCAAGGAAAACAAAATAATATTTGCAGTTTTAATGCGCCAATATCTAGGCAATTTTAATCAAAGGCGCAGCACAATATTACCCCTGTTCAACGATAAATCGTCACGAAGACAATCCTTCCAGTGCGGCAACAGCTCTATCAGAGTGCCCGATGTCAATTTACCTCACAGGTACCCATTTAATTAACCCCTGGGTAAAGAGAGGCAATTGAGATAAAGTATCTTGCCCAAGGACACAACGTAATGACCCAGACGGGAGTCGAACCCGCAATCGTTAGATCACAAATCCAACACCTTAACCACGCTCACACAAAACTTATAATCCTTACACACCACTGCTGCTTCTTACACAGCGCTGCTAATCCTTACCCAACAGGCTGCTGAAGTATTAATTACACGGCACTGCTAATCCTTACACAGCACTGTGAACCTTAATAACCGTTTCAATGTATAAAAGTAAAACAATGCATCAGGCCGAGGTATATTTCAGCTGGAATGGAAAATACAGTCCTCCAATTTGAATAAGTGTACCCCGTCGTCCTAATTTAGGAATAGCTTCTATCAATCATGTGACAATATTTTTTACTAATCTGTTAAATTCATGCAGAGTTACTCCTTGGTTTTCCTTCAGTATTCAAGATTTTATACAAAAACATAATGAAAGATACTTGAGAACGAATTGAGAGGAGATCTGTAAGATTTTAGCAGACTTTTGAAAATTAACTTAGGGGGACTGCTCCCCCCCCCCCCCTTAAGGTACCCGAGTTCAGGATTCAGACGGATGTCACATCCGCGGACAAATAGTTTTACAATTCTATTTTCCTAGTTCTAAAGTCTAACGACGCCTATAGAAGTTTATAAAGTTTATAATGAGGCAACTCTTTAGACTTTTATAAGAGCTCATTGGACATGACACCATGCGAAAGCACGTGGTAAAAAGATATGAAATACATAAATTTTGCAATGCTAATTATTCTTTCAACAAGTTTAAGCTTCCATGTTATTTATTAACTTTTGAAGACAGACACACGTCGTATGAAAACAAAATATATCCATACCTTGTTTTTGTGACGCGGAATTTCCCCAGGCTTCATTCAAAGCGTTTGCAGACACACTCGTCATTACAAAGATGATCCCAAACATACCTTGCAGATCCATTTCTTACAATTAGCAATATCCAAACAAGTAAAGTAAAAGTTTGATTGAAAGAACTTTGTTGGTTGCAGTTAAGCTTCGTTATAGGTTTACCCTTTTTCCTCTTTGGCGAAAAGTTTATGTCCAAGCGTTCTTCTCGAACAGATTTCAAACTTTGTGTTAAAAGAGAGTGAATGACTACTTTTTATAAACCCAAGGGAACTAACCAACGTCCAGTGTCAGTCACAGTGTGTTTGATCCATCCAGTAATAAGCAATACAATTGGTTGATGATAAAGGCGTTGATACATTGATTGCTCTCCATTGGTCTTGAGGTGTCAATGCATATTCAGCAGTTAATGCCGGGCGAATGGATATGACAAATGTTTTGATTCGCAAGAGTTCAGTCAACAGTAGAAAATATAGTGTAAGTGGTAAGCCTTTCACTTTAAGGGTACTTCTTGTTATTGATTACGAAATCTGCTCCATTCCCATTTTTGGGTGAAACTTTCGTGGGATCGCAAAAGGGTTACAGTTTAAAAAGTTAGCTCTGTGACAGATTGTTCGACACTTACACAAAAAGAAATTATGTGCAGTTTTTATTTTTTGACCAACGCAAGTAATGCTCCTGTTTATAAAAACTACTCTCTTAATGTAAAAGAGTGAAATTCACTCTTCGACGATTGCCTACAGTGACCACTCTTTTTTCGAGTGGAAATCGACTGAAATTCCACTCTGCCCGGAGTGGTAGTTAACTCTAAAGGAGTGAAAATGCCACTCGATGGAGAGTGGGATTCCACTCGAAACAGAGAGTGGTCACTGTAGTCAATCTTTTTGGTAGATTTTCACTCTTTTACATTTAGAGAGTACGTATTAAACATACACAGTAATTAGAATCATATATAAAGAATTAAACTTTTCCATTAAAGAGTACGTGTTTCCAGTCCCCGACTTAACCCCATATTGACAGCTCTCCGTCCCTGGTTAAGTCAAAGCCACTCTGCCTCTTATAACTAGACAATGACCTTGTCCGTAATAGGCCTTCAGTAAGTAACCTGGTTATTTTCGATTTGCTTAGGGCCATACCATAATTAACATAAGACAAGAAATTACTACTATCAAATAACCCAAAGGAGTTTAAGTTTTTATGGTCATGTACGTAAGCACTAAACAATTTTGACAAGACCAGAACGCTTCAGTGACATTGTGACTGAAAGGAAGATGAGCTTCTGACTGTTCACGAGCTTAGTTTCAATAGGCTGTCAATTTGACCCAGCGGGGCTACGAACTCTAAACTATCAAAAGAGATTCACCAACTGTGATAGACTACCGAAGAATTCAGCAAAGTCACTTGAAGCTGGTGTCATTAGGTACACCGAGGAGATGACGAAGTTCTTTCAACTATTATCTAACGCATCTGGTATGCTACAGCCCCGTGATGCGACAAGCACAGAGAGCTGCCATGCAGGTGGGTCCTTGATCTATCGCGTATGTATTGCAATATTCGATAATCATCGTTTTAAAATTGAAATGGTCTAAATCGATATAAAGGGTTCAACATTCTTCTACTTTTCACTCTCCATATTAAAACACATTTTCGTAACAAAAGGGCAAAAAATAATCAACTGTAGTCAGTCACTTTCACAGTAACATTGGCTATGTATATTACGTCATCATGTGTAGAGATTTTCATGTCATGTGACCTAAAGAGAGTCAATGGTACGGAAATCTTTGAGTGCAACGGGAAACTACTCCGTCAAACTATGAAGCAATGTCAGGTACAAAACAAATTTAAAAGTTAGTGATAAATCTTTGTCAAGAGGTGATCATCTTAAGTATAAATCACAACCGCATCTTTCTTCGGTTTATGTTACGTAGGACGAGGGGTAATATTTTCATCAAATATAAGTTAACATCAGGATGTTTTTGCTGAAACGTGATCGTTTCTGTAGCGTGGGAATGTTTGACAATACATTAAATGATCAGACTTTATTTTCATTTTCTTCAATGACAATTAGGTTTCTGAAATATTTAAGACCAAACGTCACTGAACGAATTCTTGGCAAGATTAAAATCATAAGAAAATAGACTTGTGCTGTCACACTGCCCTCTGAGCGGAAGTAAATTGGGACAAACAGAAAAACACAAATATTATACCAGAAAAGTAAATAATGATATCGATACCAGGAAAGTGCAGCAAAAAGTCTGACAAAACGAAATCGTACTCAGATGTTTCTAGCAAGAGTAAAGGGAGAGAAAAACTTGGCAATATCTACTTATTTACCAAGAGGGCAACTAGAAAGACAGGGTTATCAGTGAAGTAAACAAGCCGCCATCCTTGGGAGATAGTATTGAAACTTAGAGCCTCTTACTTGCTTAAGTGTTTCCGGTTACACATAATTTATTCAGTGAGATTTCGATTTTTTTCATGGTTTTTCGCCATAGTGGTTTCACATTTTTTTCAAACGCTGGAAATTATTTTGATGACAGAATCTTGATCTGGCAAAGAGGAAGTGCTTCTTCCTACTATTGACCTATAAAATGACTGTAAGGGTCATCGATTTTTTACCATTTCCATAAGACTGAAAACACACTCTTTCTTTAAATCCCTCCCACCCTGATATTGCTTTGAAAATGTGAAAATCATGCTTTTCATCAGGAAACAAGTATTATGTTTGTCGTTTATCACATTTTGAAAAGAAAAAATAGCAAAATCATGAAAAATGAATTATCTCTTTGGAATTATCCATTTTAGTGCTCTTTTTCAATTATAATAAATATGGTTGGTCCTTCAACAGCCTGTCACTCTCCTGCTGCAAACACGTTTCCACACCCCAGTACATCAAGGGCCCGGTGGGGTGGTATCACTAAACAGTGCAGTGGTTACTGATACTATGTTCCAGATGGAAACATGAAGGTGACATTCGAGGATTTCGTCCGGACTGGAGGAACCAACTGTCTAGAACGAACCATAAAATCACTTAATTCGGTAAGGCGGGCGGATTCCCGAATTCTACTTCTGAATTCTACCTCTCAGTAGCAAATTATCGGCGGGGAAAAGTACCGTCACCCATAATACCACGTGACATTCCTTTGTGTTTATCCATTGAGTTTTAATGAAGCTGTCAGAAATAATAGAGCAAAAGGAGTTAGTACATTTCATATGAAAATTCAGCAATTAATTATAGTCTTTATTAATGTTACAGTTACTGTCCTTTTGAGCTACATTATTTATATTTTAGAGACGACGTTCTGTCAGGGGTTTCTCCCCTCCCATTCAGAGTCATCATTTTCAAGAGCATAAAACTATACTTTCTTTCGGCATCCTCCCACTCCCTTTCAGAGCCTTTGAATAAAATGAGAGTGATCATTTCTGCACAAAATTGTTCGCATTATATTAACTGATTAATGGAAGGGTGTATAATTTAAAGGAAAAACTCGCCATTACGACACGAAATTTATTATACTTTTAAAACAGTGATTCAAAGGTAGAATATAGAATGATAGACAATTGATAATAAGATGCCTGAAATACTTTTTTCAAGAAATACTTCTCACAAGAAGAGATCCACTGCTTTGTAGTCCTGCGTTAATTACTCTTTCACACAAACTTTGACTTTTCAAATACTGCAAGATTTATAATTTGTGAAATGTAATATTTTGTTTTAGGCCTATTTGGGGGAGGGGGCGTTATTGCCAGAGTTTTTTTGGTTATACCGTATGGTTTAATAAGGATAAAGTTCTTTTCTGTCTGTATCATGTTGATGCAATTTAAGCACGATTTTTCCATTTGATACCATTTTGTTTTAAATTTTACAATTAAACAAACTTGGAAGTAGGCAGATATGTTTGACGTATACAATGGGAAATCTTTCAAGGTTTCAACTTTCTTGCAACGTAGATGTAAAGTGTTTTGGGAATCGCAGAATTACAGTAACTGAAAGTACATACTTATCATCTCCGTAAAATGACTATAATCTTTCTCAAAACGTTGCTTTGGTCACTCGTATCAATAACCAGTAGCTTCAGAGGAAACTGGATGTACCTCACAAAAAACGTGTCACTTCCTCTTTGTGTGGAATAAATTTTGCTGACCGCCAATCTCGAAGAACCTGTTCACTTAGTCAGGGTAACCCTGCCGTCGAGGGTATACTTTATTTGGTCTGTTCAGACCAAATAAAGCATACCCTCGCGGCAGGGTTACCCTGACTACTGTTCACTTGCAGACAGAAGCGTTTACTAAGTTGAATGTTTTTCAGAATGAGTCTGCAAATTGATGGTCTCCCATTTCTACCTGTATATGGTTGGGAAGATTATTTGGTTGGTTCTGAGACCTTTCAAGAAAATCGTGAAGTAACAAAATATTATGTGGAAATTTCATCAAGGGAAATTTATTACTAGGTAACATACTAGTTAACACCATAAAATGAATCTTGGAAAGATGTGCCGCATAATTTCTTTTTATTTGCCCTGACCTTCACAGTGGGTTGCGCCGTACATGCCAAAGTACTCTATGAGATTGCCAGATTAGATGGTTGCGAGCCTCTGCATGGTCTAGAACAGGGAGTTACTCCTCTGGTGGCAACTGTCTGCTCCACGGAAGACAAGTATAGTTTTCATATATTCCATTTCAAAAATGGGAGTTCCTGCAGTCAGCAGACGGACAATGACCTTAAAATTAAGCACTTCACAATCCGACAAGGAGTTGATGCAAGCTAGCTTCTCCCAGTTCTCCTTTCTCCTGCGCGCGGCTGCCTCCTCTCACAGTATCTATAAAGGAAATAACAAACCCAAGTTTCACGTGTAAAGAGTCTGCCATGCAAGCCATGTAGGTTAATAACCCAGGAATATGACGCTAAGTGCGACGAAGCTTGAAACCATTGTTTAATCTGTAGATAACTCTTTCTCGATTATCTTTACGTTCCCAGAAAATATGCTTTGTGTTTCAATGGTGCAAACATGAACTGACACTCTCGTAATGATATCTGGAGCCGATAAAACTCAACTTTTATCAAATCTCAAACATTTTTCTCCCAATGTCAATCATGTTGAGCTATGGTGCTCTGCATCTAGGGTGACATTCAATGTGCTTTATTCAAGTCTTTGCCGAAAAATTTCGAAGATTTAACTGATTCATGAAAATCTGTATTTTTTAAATTTTTAAACCGAGCTAATTTGGTGACATAAGTGTCCACGAGGGGTTGAAAATAAAAAGGTTGTGGGTTCCTTTCAATAAAAAGTTGTTTTTAATGTTACTCATCACCATTTCACTAAATTTTAATTCCGTCCGGTCAAGCCATTGCAAGGGTAGGGACATGGCGTTAAAACCTTCCCGTGATAACTCCATGAAAGGGTCAAGTCAAGAAGTTCAGAAGTTTTATTCAACATCTTTTTATTTTACTCAACTATATGTTTTCTAGGAAAAGTGATGGGGTTGATAACTTTTTGAGGGTAGGCGACCCTGGCCCGTTGGCTACAGGCCTGAGTTACCATGATTGGCGGAACAGAGTTTGTCTAGGATTCTAAATTCTGAGTGGTTAGCCATCCGACTTGAAAATCCGACGTGAAAATGTTTCTTTTAAAGCCACAGCTTCCTTTACAATTTTTCCTCACCGAGCTTTGTAGAATAATTGCTTACCTGCCTTTAGCAATGGTGTTATTAATTTATAAGCCAGAGATATGCTATGAGGTATAACGAGGGCGTCATAACAAAGTAAATGCAAAGACGATTGCACAATAAGATATAGGAGTGTGTCTAGTGATTTATGCATAAGCTTTGTGAACGATGAGTTGTTTTCTAGTGACTGAGAAAACCAGTAAGGAATCCTTCCAACCACAGGAGATGGGAGATAAAAAAACGGCAATTCATCAGATAATCATATCTAAAAGCTGTCTTTTCTCGGAACGTGACTCAGATATTCATTTGTTTTGTTCACAAATATGATTTAGGGAGATGATTTTTCATGTCTGTAAACAGTTTAATCAGGATAACTATACGAGATGCCATCCAACTTATCTTAAACACTGAAGAACCTAACCTGCTGCTGAAAGAGACACGTCACACACATCAACACAAAATAGTAGGAAATTGGTAAGTTAGACGAAAGAAAGACCTCAATCAAATCTTTTTTCGAAAAATAAAACAAATTTACTGTGAAATGAGTGATTTCATCCTTAAAATAGCCCTTGTGTGGTTTTCATTTCACCACAGTAATGTTTACATATACTGTGAGGGATACTTGACTTAAAGTACCTAATGTCAAGATGGTCTGTCTACTAGTATTAATAGCCCTCATATAGGCTGGCCTATAACGCATTATGAAAGTATGTGCTCCTTTGAGAAAAAAAGAGCAACAGTGTGTTTAAAAGATTTAAAACCAAGAAAAATTATTCCCACAAATACTGCAGCAGGGAGCTGCTGTAATTCTTAGTTTCCGTTAAAAAAAACTTTAACTTGTGAAGACAAACTTCTATCAACTAAATTCTTATTTTCTTCACACCTACAAAGATAAAAATTACCACTTCCTTACTCCCCCCCCCCCCTCCTCCGAATAGAAATTTCGCTATGTCTTTCATCTGTGGTTCTTGAGAAGCGTGAAATTGCGTGTTTTTTAAATCTATTCAGTGTCGAGTGTAAGTTGTGGTTATGATGGGACTTGAGCAAGTTCAACTGATGATGGTAGGCAGAGGATAGACTCTTTACGTATGTTCTCGTTCGGGCAGTAAATGCCCTAGGTTCTCAATTAAGTGGCGGCCAGCAATGTGAACTAAAATGGCCCTGAAGATTGGACGAACCCATGCAAAATTTAGATACCCGGTAAGAAGGCAAAGCATTCAACTGAGTTCACCACACAATTAAAAACTCAAGTTAATGAGGCCCTCGACCTTAAAGGGAGAATCCAGTCACCCCAATAAAGAATTGTTTAGTAGACTATCCTATTTCCTGAATGACTCTTGAGAATCATGTGACAGTATTTTTCTCACTCAATTGTAAAATTTACAAGGAGCAACTGCTTGACGTACCTTGAATATGCAATATTTATGTTCTAAAATATCATGAAAAATACTTAAAAGCGAAATAAGAGGAAATTTGTGACATTTAGCTATTGTTTCAAAATAAGTTTGGGGTGACTGCTTCTGACCTTTAAACACTTGATTACCTGATGTATGTCCACGGTCAGTTGACTGTTTTTCGCCTGAAAGAGGGAAATCCGTGAACACAAGTGGTCCCAGGCTGTAAATCTGTTGGAAAATAAACATCGCGTATGAAGAGACAGATGAGTATTCAATATTGTCGACGTCACGTTCTACATCAACCAAAACAACCAATGAATCAGTCGATCATTTAATAATTTGTCAATTACTCGAAGGGGGCATTTCCGTTTACACTTGGGATAGAATTGACGGTAGTCTTGAAACGGCGATGAGTGGAGCACATCCGGTGTCTCAACTACAGAAATGAGAGTTTATCGACCAGTCGATCGAGTTTATGTACTAAAGTTTAAAAAAGTTAAAATTTTCAATTTTGATGGATTCAGAGGAATCCGGTGTGGATTTGAAAAGTTTTTTCCCCCCAAGTAAGTCCTCTTTAGCGTTGGAAATGGTCATGAATCCATCAAAATTATCAATTAAGACGCTGGCCAGAATCAGGCAATTGACTAAGTCAATTACCTACATTAATACAGTTAAAATTTTCGATGTCTGTTAAGGCGGAGACGCACACTAGACAAATCCAACCTTATTCAGTCGACTACTTGTGGGGGGGGGGGGGGGAATGTTGAGGGCATTTGTTGCCAGGGAGTCAGGTTGGCGTCGTGTCGCAAACATATTGTAGGTTACCCCAGGAAGTTGCCACTACGGTCAAGTTACAACCCCCTGAGTATCCACACCCCACTTCCACGTTTACTATACCCATACACTCCGCCGTACTGACTTTCTACAACCTTAAGTTGATTTAGCAAAGATTTCCCGTTGGCTGAACATAAGAATGTGACAGGAGTCGGGTCTCTGACAGAAGCATGATATTGCCATGAACGTAGTAGCGGACATTTTGTGCCAAAAAGTGGGGTGGGGTAGAAGGGCCCTTGAAGCAAAGTTCACTGTGTGAAAAGGTAAGTCAATGGAACCATCTGCAAAAAGTGTGGGGGGATCCTCCCCTACTGAACGGACTCTATACTGTAAATAATTACAAAGAGCAAAAAAGTTAATATTCCCCTAATGGTCACGCCGAAGACGGAATGCCGGATTAATTGTGATATGGTCGCGAACAATTACACCTTTGACTGGATTTAAGTGTGGTTATCCATAAAACGATTTTGGGTGAAACATACACAGCGCCTATACATACATGACTTAAACCAAGCTGCACCGACCTGACTGCTACCCCCTGATACTGGCCGGTGCGGTGTACATGCGTTTGCCTGTATAGTGCTTGAATGTTCAAAGGTAAACGGGAATGTAAACAAGTCCTTTAGGGAACATCCCAAGTCAAATCTCAAGTCTTTTAGGGCAAGTTCCAAGTTAGTTTTAAAGTTACTTTGAAGCTACGTTATAAGTTATCAAGTCACAGTGTTTGAATTTAGCAAAATGAAATGAATGTATGTAAAGCATGTGAGGGAAGAGAATGCCTGGGGAAGCTGGGATAAAATTATTATCTTGCAAACTGCTCGATTCAATGAAGAAAATAGAAAGACACGTAGTCTAAAACCATTCCACATAAAACAGGAAGGGGGGGGGGGGCAAGGGTCTAGAGAAAGTGGGAACGTGCTAAAGGTGAAAGCCTTACATAGACGCACAGTAGACATGCGTCTAAGGCAAGGGGCTGGGGTGTCGGGGCCTCAACTGGAACAGGCTAGAAAAATATACCCTTACATTGGACTTACTGGGTTCTAACGACCTTAAGACCATAATCGGGACAATGACATTTCAACAATTTCATCTGCATCCAATGCGAAACTAACGACTTAAAGAATAAGATGACTAAAGACATATCATGTTTTCCATGTCTTCCAAAAGTAGGGGACCAGGCCGAATGAGCTGTAATGTCCCCCTGTCTCCTTCGGGACAGAAATTTAGTGGAGAATGCCCCCTCGGACAACCTACACTGCAGGGTTAGGAGTAAAACAGTGACAAATGTCTGCACTGGTTTTAAGTCCGTGGGAGACATTTTTTACTAAATTCTGTCCGGGAAGACAGAGGGCACAATCTTCATATCTTTTACGCCGCCATGGTATGAATTGCAACCAGTGATCACTGTTATATAACAATTCAATTCAAGTCGATCTTAATTCCATTAATCAAACAGAAAGTATTGGGCCAGAAAGTATTTAGACAGTAGGTATCTCTTGAAGAACCAACCCCCCCCCCCCATTTTTCCTCAGTTTGGAACCTCTTAATTAAAACAGTACTAATAAACTGTCATGGACAAATGAAATTGGCTTCATCATGTAGAAGTACCGTTCTGAAATTACGTTGTTTTATTGTTTGTTTTCCAAAAATGTTTATACTGTAAGCGTGGGGGAGGGGAGGGGAAGTACAGATTCTTGGGTGACCCCAATGTATGAAAACGGAACCAAAATGAAGGCATCATCTACACTGATTCGATTCGTAGCCTTACATTGTTCCGTGCTGCAATTTTGCTGGTAAATTTTGGCAACGTCCCGTCTTAGTCCCTGAAGGAAAAGTCACAAATCAAGACCTTGTTTTTGCCAATCCTTGTATGGGTCTTTATAATAATGTGACTGCATCTTTGCTTCTTTTGTCTTAGATTCATGAAGAATAACTCCCTGCCTGACTTTTATTATAATATGCAATACCTACGTTTTGAAACATAATGAATGGTTCTTGTAAGGAAAATAAGATGATATCAGGGAGTTGTTATCCGGATAACAACTCCCTGATGATATTTTAAGATGTAGCAATAATGTTTTAATACTACCTTGGGAGACTGCGTATTTACTGGATACAATCAGGGATACCTGATACCTCCCTGATACAATTAATCCTATACCTTCCGTTAATAAGCTTGTAGACAATAGCTAGGGTACGACTGAGATTTTCAAGTGTTCACATTACTGACAACGTGCTCGAAGTTAAAATATTCAGAGCATGTTAAAGCAAATGGCCTTCAATAAATGGAAGTGTGACCCATGCATTCCTTGTATGTATGCTGCATTATTTTACAGGCTATCTAGCCTTTTAAGAGGGCTACATCAACGCAAGGAGGACACACTAGTATACATAGAATGTCAAATCGCATATTACAAACCATTTCCCCAAGGATGTCCCTTTCTTTTATAACAACTTCACTTGAAGTCGACACCTCTGTAAATATTCTGAGGTGTGCAGTGGACCCCACCCCTTCCCGTGACTCATTTATTCAAGTATGCAATGAGTTACCCTGGGAAGACGTACCCCTGGAATCAATTTCACAAGAGATGTTACATCGCCTTTATTGCATACCGGTAGTTCCCTCCAAAATTTGTTTCCATACCTTTTGCTCGAAAAGTTACGATCGTCCCACTATTTTACGACTGTTTGCCAACATGCCTTAGTACTTAGTGACCCACCGAGCTAATATTTGGAAACTGTTTACGGGGCAAATTTCAACATCAACCATTACTCCGTTATCACCCAGTCACCTTATCAGTTCATGTTCTGGAATATTCCTCTTACGATTAGATTTTTCAAACAAAATAAATAAAAAACGAGCATTTTGTTTGTTCCCTTCTCAAAACGAACAACAGGTTTAGCATAACAAGATGACTGATGTACGATTTGCTTAAAATATACTTGCTTAAAAAGAAAATAAACCTATTCATTGTTCTTTTACCCCAGATTAAAATGTTTATGATTTTTTGTTCATAAAGTATAAATCTTTAGGTACGATATGGAAAAATTTGAAATAGTTGAAGTTTTCTACCCTTCAACTCAGACATTTATGGACATTTAAACATCACCTGATAACCGTGACTAATTTTCGTGACGTTTCAAAAGGCAATAGGTGAGGTTTGTATATGAGAAAGGAAACGTAAGCCATAAGTTTTAAATGATATTAATGTGTTTACTTCAGTAATTTCTCTTAAGTATTCATTACTTTCACAGGCAGTTATTTCGTGGGACGAAAGATTTATTACGCATTACTTTTTATGTGTTGAAATTCAGTCATAAACATTGTTCCGTAATAAATTTATTGTTAAAGTTCGGGCCGCGAAAGTGGAACAATCATCATGACGAAATTTGTCTGTTTGTGTAACCACAAGTTGCAAACTTGCAACTATCATGCTCACTACCAAACACTGTGCGCACTTTCAACCACTATGCGCCTCTTTTTACCACCATGCCCACTTTCAAAGACATCACACACTTGTAAGCTCTGGAAACACTTTCAACACATATGTGGGTTTCAATCGATGTGCGCATGGGCAGCGATCTGTCTTTGAAGGGGGGAATATAGTCGGTGGCACTATCTAAGCGGGCACCATCAGTTGGCGCAAAGCGTACAAAGACAATGTTGGCCAAAAATACTCCCAAGATCGCAGGAATGGCCCTTCCCAGGCTCTGTAACTTGTTACTATGACAAGAGTCAAGAGTATTTCCTAAAAGAAGTTTTCTTAATAACTAACGTAACTTTTTTACATGATTTCCGAATCTGCCACGTTGATTTCATGGGGGAGGGGGATATAGTGTACAGTATTCCCCCATCCAATTCCATGGGGGATATATTCCCCATCCCCTACCCCCAGGATCGCCGCCCATGACTGTGCACATTATCAACCACATTTCTCTCTGGTTCGAAAGTTTCTAAGATATAGTTTACAGGGTGTAGTGTGCAGCTTACTCATCTGCAGGCAACAGTTTTCAGCTGTAGTGCCAATTGTTTGCCGTTACTATACTCACGGATGAAGTTAAGAGTGAAAAAGATCTCACAAAAATTTCCAGGGTACATGCAGTCAATCGGTCTTTTACCATTTTTCTTACCTTACTTGCTTTAGTAACTCACCTCAGTAGCACCTCATTTACTTCTGTTATTCAGTACTTCAAATATCTGTGAAATCAAAGTGATTATATTTATTACCCATCGTCCCCTTCACAAAGAACATATTTAATCCTACGATTACACAAAAACTTGCATACAACTGGAAATATCACATCTACCTGTTTTTATCAGCTCCACTATAATGCACCCAGAAAATAGACACGAAAGGTTGTTGGCTTTCATAAATTGCAATTATTGAAGCATATAAACTAATAAACTTTCTTGTGGTAAGTTTTGAAAGTTTGGTAATCTTGACTCTCAAGATATAAAAAACTGAAATTCTGTGGAAAGGTATAATAAATCCTTAAGCAGAATTTGAGTGAAGTAGTCTAGGAAAATACTTAAGAATTTTTTTGTACGATTTTTTTACGATTTGTTTCATTTTTCAAATGTTTGAACGTTGCGGTATATAGGCCCTATGTAGACGTAGATTAGTGGTATCACCTTAACAGTTTACTAATTAAGGTGCTGTAAACATGTCATTTGACAAGATCTTAGGAAATTTACAGTCAAATGTATATTATCAAAAGTAGGAGTAAAGAAAGAGATTTCGTTTGAAGTAAATTTTAGGTTCGTGCTAGATTTCACAGAGATTGTTGTATTTGATATTTTTATAAATTGAAACAGCTGCTTCATCAAGAGCATGTGATTACACAGAAGATATTTCACATAAATTGAAATCATAGAACTCACGTTGTCCCGGTGAGAATAATACTGACTTCTTATATTAATTTGGAAAAGTTGGTTGGAAAATGGTCTGGGTTGTCCACACAGAGGGGGTGACGCCAGGTGACCTGCAGGGGCCATGCCGAGAATGTTTGGCCCCCTTCGGGAAATTTTTCTAATTTTTTCGGGACTCCATGATCCTTAGTGGATATGATAAAGTATTTGATCCCAACGGCGATCAGTCCACCGATGGTTTAGGCTACCATTATTTACTCTCAAGGAGGCAAATTCTTCAACAGGAACCCAAAATTTGGGGATCTTCAAGCTATGTGTTTTACACAGCTCAATAATTCAACCTTCCCCCTACCCCATATCAAGTTAAACCTGTCCCTCCTCCTTATCAACTAATCTATATAGAATACATGCAATTTTCGTAAAGGTCGAGAAATTCATTTCTAATCCCACAGTTTCTTATGCCGGAAAGGTGAGTCTTCCAGACAGTGACCCTAGCCCTTCTAATAAGAATACGTTCATATGTGCAATCAACAAACTGGCTCGCTTCGAGCGCTACATGCTATTTATTCTACGAGTAAAATTATTCCAGCAAAATGCTTAAGCAGGAAGAAACTTGGTACATTATAAATATACACAAATACTGTAGGAGAGGTGCTGTAAAAAGGCCTTTTCAATCCCCTCCTCACCCCCACCTTTTATCATCCTTCCAGCAACCCTTGCCCTCGCCTGGGCTTTTGGTCATGACCTCCACGTGGGGAGCTTGAACCCCTCTCCAGACGAGAAAATCCTGGTGCCGCCCCTACTTTCGCAGAGGGCTCGATAACTGCTTTTCTTTCCCCATAAAATCGAAAAGCCTATAAATCAAATCGAAAAATGATGTGTAGGATAAAGTGTGTTTAGTGAAACCGATGAGAAAGGGTAAACTCATTCTCTTAAACTTTAAGAGTGAAAAGTCACTCTTTTAGAGTGAAATTAGGAACCAATCTAAATTTGGATTGAAAGATTTCAAGCCAAAAAGAATCATTCTCACTCTTTAATATTCAGTTTTAATTTTAGATCCGTCTCCAATTTTACTCTTTTGGATTTAGAGAGCACTATCGCAACAGATTCGTTCTTGGCAGAGGTGTTCATTTTTCGTGCTCTCTGTACTCCCTCTGTTAGTGTGTTCAGGGGTTCGGATACAACGTCCCCTCTCTTAATGGTTTCCGTGGTTCAAGCTACCAGGTGACTCCACAGTAAGGATCCATGGTTCGGGGTACCAGGATTCTACTGTTAGGATGTCCATGGGTCAAGCACTCGGGCTACCCGAGCTCCTCTATTTGTGTCAATCCATTGCTCGGACTACCACGTCTCCTCTGATCGAGAAAACTTGTTTTTATGTCACGTTTTATTACTTATACATCATAACAAAATAAATGTATCCTCCCCGAGGTGTTTACATAAATGGATACTTTATTTAGACTCTTAAAGCATATTTGAATTGCTCAGACTTTGGATTTTTGTCCTGCATGGCCTGCGACCTTTTATCACACGTCACTTTTCAAACCTGGATAACAACAAGGCTCATTAAAAGCTCTTTTCACATTCTCGAACAAGCTGAGATGGCTAGAGAGGTTTCAGAAAAACGAACAATTTAGTGGCTGATGCTTAGGCATGTTATCTATTGTACGAACTATAGCCGTTTAACAAAATGAATAAATTTCAACATTCTTTTAATCTCAACAGGGGAATTTAAAATGACAAAGAGACCATTTCTGGTTGATCCCTAAACAGCTCATTTTCCTGCAAATTCTCTCACAGATCTCAACCATAGTTTCAGCTCCCTGGAACATGTTACTGCCCCTCCAAAAATTAGCCTGTGTAACGACCTTCTAAGACTTCGCCACACGAGGACTGTCAAACCTAGCGATGGGCTATGCAAACCACTCCCTCCCTAGAGCCAATTCGCTGCCTTTGTGCTCACCTGTACCATTATCTAACTTCAACAGTGCGCCGTCCTCTCAAAGGTAATTCCTAGGCCATCTGACGGTGAAGCACCACCCACGGGTCCCCTACTGTATTTTGCCTGGATTTGTCCAATAAAATTGTTTACACAAAACTTCATATGTGCATACCATATTAATATTATATATTCTGTTCCTTAAACTGTTCGTAGTCTCCCAAGCAGGGAATCCGTAGGAAAAGTCAGAAATCATTATTGGGATGCATAACCAGACGTAAACTCGTCACCCAAATGACAGGTTAAGAGATAAATTTTCTATAATATTTATGGTGTTAGCTGGCTTAAGCCGTGATCTCTGTGTTTACTCGCGAAGTTTCGAGACTAACTATCAAAAAGCTGAGATACTTTTCAGGACATTCTCTTTACGGTGTAGAAGTTCATGAGGTGTTTCTTTACTTTTTGTGGACATCGAATCACGAAGTCACGAATCTTGTCAAATAATGCCCCCTTCAATTGCCAATACTTACATTCTTTTGCCCATAAAAGTCAAACTTTCTGTTTTCAGGGAAAGAGATGTACACTTATTGAACAATCGAAGATAACTGGATAAACTGGAGGGGATATTAATTTCGGTGAACTTGAATCAAGTTCATCTCATTTCACCTCAATTTAAATTTATGTTGAAATGTTGTGTCATTTAACTGCTATAACTTAAAGCCCGTCAGAATGGACACCCGGGAGAATAAGATTTATGTCACTTAGTAAAATTGAAGCAGGTAAACTGTGAAAGGCAATTAAAGAATAGCTATGTAAGACTGCTTTGTATCATGTTGAATAATGAAGCCACCACTTCCCCCCACCCCCCACTTTAGTTTAAAATCACAAAGTGTAGTGTTTGTTATTATCCCTTTGGTTGACTTTGAACTTTAAAGTTTTCATCAAACCGTCATTTAAGTACAGGTGAAACTATAAACACACTGAAACTAATAAAGATGTCGACTGCCGGATCCAAAACTCAGCCAAAAACTTCCACCTTATAACTTTGTTTTTATGTCGCAGTTTACACAGAACTGGAAGACACGAATGCGGTATCAAGTTCAGATTTTTCCGATCTATATACTTTCCAACAGAGCTCTAAATTAGACTGGGGAAGACTCTGCAAAGTCTACGTTTTACACTGAATCTTCCACTCCAGTTCCCCTGTGACAGAAAGACTGGCGGTTTGCTGTCCCAAAGTGAAACAGTTTCATCTTGGCACAGTACCTACCATGTTTAAGAATTAAATTGTGTTACTCGGACTTGTCTTGCAATGGAAGTACTACCTCAGAACTTCCATGCTTGGTTGCTACCTTCACCGTGACCCTCAAATCACTAGACTCGACTTTAGAGCTGATCTTAGCTTTACAGCATAATACACCATGCATGGTTGCATTCATATTTAACTGATGAACGAGAGTTATTTTGCCTTCCGAGGGTGGTTTAATGTAAGGAAAACGGGTAAAAAATGATTAGCAATCCTATTCCACACAGTGCGACACAATGCCTTTCAAACATGATCGAAATCATGTTGCAAGCTTGATAAAAGTTTTTGCTTCTACGAAAAAATGTCTTGGGCAGCACATGCGTATAATTAGCATGCATGTAATCACAATCATTGGGCTAGCATATGCATTAAGTTAGGTATGACGTAGGAGTGTAAAAATGAAAGTATCGTTACCAATCTTTTGTATCTTGAGGATGAAAATGAACACCTGTGTTCCTTGTAACAGGGGTGGGGGTAGAGCAGGTCCTATCGTTGAGCTCGCGGCAGTAATTACGCGGTCCTGCTCAAGGGCGTAGGAAGACGCGGCTAGGAGGAGGGGGCTGGGGGGCTAAAGTCCCCAGTCAAAAATATGGCTGGCAGAAGTATACTTCTGCCCCCTCAATTCAAGAACAATATACCCTTTCTTTATTCCCTCTGTAAAAATGTTCAAAATTTGTAGTAATTTCCCTTAAACTTTGCTCAAATATTGCACCAAATCGCATCTGAGGACCCCTTCCCCCAATATCAAAAAAAAAAAGAAAAAAAAAAAAGAAAAAATCGAAGGGGACACAAAAAAAAATTGAAGGGGACACCCCCTCCTTTTCGATCCCTCCTCCAGGACGGCGGTCCGAAATAAAGTTCAGCCCCCAGTCGAGAACAGCTTCTTACGCCTATGGTCCTGCTGCGGACATCACTGAATCGCTGAATCGTATCACTGGGTGTGGCGAGCCTGCAAACTGATGACGACTTCGATCTTTGACTTTTAAACTCGGGTCCGACATCAAATATGGGCAACTGGGAAGGCAAAGAACGAAGACCTGTGTCCTGTTCAGCTATGTTTTTCAAGAAAAGTGTTGGTCTAGACTGCAATCTTCGCGGGCTTTATACAGATTCTTTAAATGAACTGCTTGCAATTATCTGCTTGGAACATTTTTATTGGTCCATGTTATGTATAGTGGTATGATAAGTGGGTTACAGTGGGTTCTCAGCCCCAGTCGAAACCTTGTCTTTGAGTATGTATTTAGTTTTATATGATGTCCTAAATACAACGACTGCAACAGTAACAGAGCCACTTTCTATGTCTTTATAATAAAACAAAAATAACGAATTCTTGTAATGTTAGGCCGTTGATACTATCCACAATTCAACCTTTTTGTAGAAATGCTTGATCTATGATACACATAAAATCTAAGAACTCAAAGGAGCCAACGCACTTTATTGGATGATAATTATTCGACCCCCTTGAGTTAAAGGTCACAGTTTAAGGATTGACAGAATCGTATCAATTTTTCGCATTTCATTTTCGACGTAGAATGTTTGTCACTATATGAACTTCTATTTTGTCGAATAGCTTCTTATTTACTTCCATGCTGTCAGCAAGTATTATATTGTTGTGTGCTAACCCAGGGGATTATATTATGTTTGGAATATCAGATAACCTTAGCTTTGACTTCTCATTGTCATATTGTAGAATTGAAAAAAGGTACAAAACATATTGCGAAAGCCTACGATAGGTCTACTGTGCGTGGAATCGCTTTATCACCATGCTAAGCAGAGAGTGTGGTTAAAACAGTTTAGATCGCTTTATATACATTTTAAATTGCCAACTTAGACATATGGATTCCCTTCAATATTCCAGGATAAAAAGTCAGACTAGGGGGTTAGAGGATGAATGATTATGTATAATTTTATCTTTCTATAGCCGTCTTGTTTTTTTTTTATAAAAAAAACCTATTAAATTAACCGCACTCGAGGAAAGATCCGGGTTCGTTTTCACACACGTTGAAACATTAACTTTAACACAGAAGTTTAAGCCTACCAAAAAAAAAAAAAGGTGCGCGGCGGAAGACATAAATTTTGCTCTGTAAAACTACATCTCTGCACTTAAATCGACACTCTCCCACTGAGGGGTGTGTAGCCCTAGAAAGACTATCGAAGAACATCTAGTTTGAGCCAGTAACCAATTAAGGCACCTTGAAGTCTAAATTTGTAACAAGAATTATAAGTTAAAAAAGGTGAAAATGTAACTCACTGCTGTCTTCCTCCTATTGCCACAATTACTTTTGAGCTGAGGTATATAAAAAGTTGAATCTTATTTACTGAATTTAAAATAGTAAATTGTTAAATTACTTTACCTTCCAGAATACCGTTTTCTTGTTTTTCTTTGCTTTCCTATAGGGCCACTACACCGTGATCCAATATGAGCCATGTCTTTTTGCTAAAAGGGTGAATAAACTAAATAAATACACGTTATTTTGACAAAAGACCAAGCTAGGTAAGGGTCGTTTTCCAATCTCATATCAGTGGCTATTAACTTTGTTACTTTGCCCAGAATTGATTTGTATCATAGAATGACATCACAAATTATTAAGCCAATCGATTATTTCAAAATAATTAAGTTAAACATTTCATATCTTGGCAATTGAATACACCCGCGGATGGAGGATTTTTGTAGCAGGGCGTGGTACAAATTTTTATAAGCCCCGAGTGTATAGCAGCTCAGAGCTAGGTCAAATAATGACCCAAGTATATTTTAATAACCTACATTAAGGTCTCTTATCTCGGTTGACTATTCCAGGGAGATGATATTACCTCCCCACCTGATTAATCTAGACTTTGTTCAGGTGAAGTTTTTGGCCTGGCCTTTCGTGACAAATAAAATCGAATTTTGTGGGAAACCGCCAACGTAAACTCAAGCCGCCGCATCTCATGCAATGTTTACTCAACATGACAGTTGCATAATGTTTTTTAAATTACGGCAATAAAAAATGATTCGATTAGAGGCAAGTGGCAGTCTCTTAGTCTGGATTCTGTTTTGGCAGCCTCTGCTACCGACTTGAATCACTCTATATGGATTTCGTTATATGGTACAGATCTAATCATTTATCACTTCATAAACATAGCGGGGACCCCTCTGCAAAGACGCTCTTGACCCGTGCAGTCGACGTTCCGAGAATTATTCGTTAAATCTTGTGTTGTTGATGGACAAATTTCGATCACTCGGCTATAAAAGATACTTACGAGCATATGATAACTTAGTGTCAGTCAATGGCCTTATATGGTTACCTTACACCTCTCCGTATTTATACCATATAGCCTATTGGTTGAATACAATAAAAAATAGACAGACCGGATAATGTTGATGTAGGTTTACGTCGATATCGAACAGAAAAATATTGCAACGCTCAGTGACAATAAATCTTGCATGCAGAACTGAATATAATGATATTCTGTTGAGATGACGCCAGGTGGGGATCAGGGGGCCAGCTGCCGGTCCGTGGGCGAAAGTTTCCCCCACTCCTTCCCAGAAATTTTCCAAAGTTGCCGGGTAGCCTTCCAAGGTATAGACCCTTTTCCAAATAAAAATTACAAAGGATTGTGGGATAGAGTTTGTTATGCGTCGTTTTTGTCAGTGGCATATTACTGTGGCGAAAAACGACGCACACAAAAACACTATCCCACAATTCTTTGTAATTGCTATTTGGAAAAGGGTCTATGGCTAAGTATGTAATCCCCATCGGTCGTGCAGTTTCCTTGTTGTTGATCTCAAGGAGGGCAGATGCTTCGATAAAACACCTTCAGGTTACTTTGTGAAATACCCAAACTTTTTCCAATTATATATATATATATATATATATATATATATATATATATATATATATATATATATATATATATATATATATATATATATTGCTTCGCTGTCCTTCTGGTAACCAGTCGCTGTTGTCGGGGCTTTGATCTGCCGCCCTTCCCCCATCGGGGAGCTTCAAGTCCCGTAGGGCAAATCCCGGCGTCACCATAGATTTTAACTTCAACTACACACTGACGAGGTATTCAGTTCGTAATTATTCATAACTTTCAATAACATTTCATGGTACCATAGATTCCATCGTTTAGTTTGTCTACACTGAAGAACGAAGACACTCAAATGCCAGCTAGTCTTGCTCAATGTTAAAATCAGTGACTTCAAAATGGTTCGTTTTCTATTATTTCTGATTGACAAGGAAAACACCTCAAGAAAAATAAATTCGTCTTCCCTCGTCTGAAAAATCCACACCTGAACACGTTTAACAACAAATGAGATAAAAATGTCTGGTAAATCTTCTTCAGTTCAGCCCTATCCGTTTATTGTTGATCACCTAGAGTTCGAGTGGATACATAATTCGTCTTGAATGATGACGAAGTAGGTAGATCACCCATCTAGACGCCTACGCCATCAAACGCATTTGTCGCTAAGTTTCACATATAACGAATTACAAACCTCCCTGAATCAAGGAAGATTCGACGAAAGTATCTGTAATGATTTAACACCAGCGTTTCTCAACAGGTGGAATGCGGTCCACTGATGGGCAGTGGAGCGCCGTCTGGTGGGCCGTGAAGTCGGCCGGAAAAAATAAAAAAAAGGATACGTTTACTCTTTATTTTTTTCTATCTTAATTTTTTAAAATGGTCTATATTATCCCATAAAGTTATAATTTTAGTACTATGGTAAGTGCTGAAACTTGTCTCGTATTGTTAAGTACAGCGCTCCCAGGATTAAGTTGTAAGTAAAAGAGGAACTTCCTTTAAAGGTTGTCCTCGGGTAGTTCCAACAATCAAAAGTGAGCCTCGAGTAACAAAAGGTTCTAACTGCCTTAACTTACCAAACTTTGCCGCTGAATGCCGTGAACTGTGGTGATATATTTTTACATCTATGTCTGTCAGTCCGGGAGATTCTCCCATTTGGGGGAAAACCAAAATTCCCCCGAACGGGGGAAAACTTATGTAATACCTTGTACAGGCTTGCCAGCCTAACAAAAATAAGGGTAAGCAAGAATAAAAACCACTAAAAACTCAAAAACAGCGTGGTGAACCACCAATTAGGACGTGGCTTTTCTGTAGCTATGACAATAAACCCTCCGAATATACATTTAATTCCATAACAATAGACAGACAATTTTTGCAAGGGGGTTCCATACCCGATTAGCCACTGACAATGTGCACAAAGAACACGTGGGATTGTGGGTAAATAGACATGACCAAGCTTTCTCCCGATCAGGAGAAAAGTAGATTCTCCTGAATGGAGGAATCTCCCGAACTGTCTGTATAGGTGGGGAATCTCAGTGGCGGGTCCAGAAATTCGTGACCATTGATCTGTGTCCTGGAGGTGGCTGTAAGGAGAGGGGCTGTTCACTTCCCCTTTGAAAACTTCGATCAATTATGGGCGCATAGATGTAATCTGGTTCTACACGGTAGTTTACACCAAAACGTATCAAAAATGTGTCGTTTTAGGCCCCGACATAGTACTATAGACACGGGACAATTAAAAGAAAAAAATAAATGATTGTAGAGGAAATTTCTTTTGTATTGTATACAAATGAAAAAATTTGGCAAGCTGACTAGTTACCCTAGTCACCCACTCCCTGTGTTCCGGCCCTGAATCTACTATCCTCATGAGAAGATGGTCGGTAACGATCCAGTGAATGTGTTATCATTCAGTGAGAGTGTATTCAATAAAGGGGAAATCTTAGGAAATCGCCAATTACGTTGAGGGAATATATACACAACCATCTGTTTTGATACACTCATGGTGACCCATCATGGTGCTCTAGGTATCATTACTACCATCATGATAAATCTTTCATCGAGCCTTTAGTTATGCGAACACGTCAGTGAGTTTTTAAAGAGTATTCCCCTTCCCATAAAATTTTCCGGGGTTATTCCTTCAAAGGCAACCCTTGCAGGCTTCAACAAAAATACGTACAATTAGCTCCTGGAGGAGTTCATTCTGGTCTCATTTGTTTAAAAGGTAGGACCTTCGTTGCCTTGGTGACACCCCCTCCCCCGGCAATATTCAACCCTTCTCTGAAGAGACTTACTTGGTCGGAGTTGGACTTGAAAGAGCACTGCACAGAAGAAAGTACAGATGTAAGGTATATCACTGTGTATCACTGGGAGGTGTGGATACGTTGTGGCTTAACGGTTTTGCAGGCTAGACTTTTTCTGGGTATCTGCCCAGAGTGTAGATTAGCTTCCCCGTACCACGTTATTTAGCCTAAAATGGATTTAATACACGGACTTAAAACAGAGTATCTTGTCCTTATTTGAGAATTAGGCTATTTTTGTAAAACATCAACAGAACTAAATATAGTATTGTCCATGCAGCGCATAGACACCTAGGGAGGGCTTGTATTCATTCCAAGGAATACAACAAGGATATCCACATTTAATGTAGCTGACCAGTGTTTCATGATGTCCCGTGGAGTTGTTATATATGTGGATTTGGCCTTACACTTGGTCGATAATTTGTTTGCATGTCTATGAATCGGAACTGCGAAAGGAATCACAATGACCTCTGAACTATTATACGATATTTTAATAAATACCCCGTATGCATGCTATAAGCACTGCATGATATAGCTTACTATTTGGATAGTAATTAGTGTGGATGGGTGCTGTAAAGTCTTATGTGTCACACTTACCCATACGACTTCTATGCTAGTTAATTGTATTATAACTTGGTGCCACGACATCAACGACCGACCACTGATGTCTGCAAGTCTCCAGGCTGCAATTGCGCAGGCCCAGGAAGAAAGATGCCCGACAGCTTTTTGCTGTCGCTTTATTTCCAACTTGGAAAAAGGAAACTTTAAACTTGTTCGATGCACTTTCTGGGTTGTATATATTATTAAACACAGCGTTGCCACGACATTAACGGCCACTGATGTTCGCAGATCTCCAGGCTGCAAGTGCTCACGCCTAGGAAAAAAGAAGCCTGTCAGCTTATTGTTGTCGCTGTATTCTCAGTTTAAAGGTCAAAAGCAGTCGCCCCAAACTTATTTTGAAACAACAGCTAAATGTCGCAAATTTCTTGTTATGTCTCTTGCAAGTATCTTTCATAATATTTTAGGTCATAAATCTTGCATACTGTCACATGATTCTCAAGAGCCATTCAGGAAATAGGATGGTCTTCTATGCAATTCTTTATTGGGGTGACTGCATTCTCCCTTTAAAATAGTATAAAACTTGTGCAAGGCAACTTTCTGGGCAGAGAGACATTGAGTCTAGCTTGACACTAAATCAAAGAAATGCAAGGATGGTTATACTTGTGATGAAACGACGTAAGAATTAAATACGTTGGCGATGAGATAAAACCTTTCACTATAGTATACCAGTGTGTGATATGTAGGTCTCCTGTAGGGTTGTACCGATATTGCAAGTAGTCGACATTCTTACCGAGACAAGATATTTCGATCCTTTATATCGGCCGATACCGATCCGCCGGATCGGTATCCCGGTACCGATATCTGCTATATAGGCATTGTGCATACTAGCCATAGGCCACCGAGCACCACAACTTAGCGTTGTTTCGTTTTGATGAGATAAAATATTGGAACTTGTATTCAAAAATACTCAAGTAATGTACAATTTTCATGACGTATAGGACGATAAACATCAGCTTGGTAATATCGGCATTTAGGGTAAGTTTTAAGTTTTACTTACCTATACCGATACAGGACGAAAATAGGAATAGGCCTATCGCCCGATAACGATGTTAAATGGCGGTAATCGGCCCAACATTAGACTCCCGACATTTGTTACCGGGACAACTTTCTGGACGATTCCCGCACATAATTCCAACACGGACAATTATTACCTTGACAGCCTGGAAAATTTCAAATTTTCAGGTGGGGGAACTCTCCGGGACAAGTGTCATAGTTTTTATTGCCCAAAGGGAAGACTTCCAGGGAGCAGTTGTCGGGGGAGATGTTCAAAGGAGTATACGGTCACGTATTTTTAACACTCTTTGTACATGAACGCGAAAAGAAACGACCATACGAAGCTATGGAAATGTCGCTCAGCCTTGCACACTGCAGTCGACTTTTTCACAACTCAGCCACATTCTAGCCATATATATATATATATATATATATATATATATATATATATATATATATATATATATATATATATATATATATATATATATATATATATATATAATATATATATATATATATACGGTAGTGTAGATGTGACGTTGCGACTTCTAAAAATAGAAACTGAAGAATGGTGGGAAGCGGACACAGTCGCATAATTTTTAAACCTGTGAAGTATGCGTCTAACATTGGCAACCTTTGCCTTAGTAAGAAAGACGATACCACCAAATGATGAAAAACTGAGGTCCGAGCTGGGTTTGAACCAACGTCTTTCTTACTACACACATTGTATCGCATCTAACGTGAGCGTAATCAAGCTGTTTCAACTTGTTTATCGCGTCGTGTTGCATCGCATTGCATCGAGTTTTGTGTGAAAGGGCCTTACAGGTCATATGCGCCCTTCCCCCCCCCCCCCTCAACTTTTAGTGGTGAATTTAGTCGTGTTATGAGAACTCACTGAAGTCCGTGTTTATAAAGCAGTAGGCTTATCAGAAGAGAACTTTTAACGTTCTGTGGACATATCACTTAAAGTTCAAACAAACAAAAGAGACACTAAAAAGTAATGTTTTGTTTCATCGGACAGGTTTATTGAGCCGACCGTTCTTCTGTCATGAGAGAAATTTTCGTCGATTTGTCAGTAAAAGAAGATACGCAGATACTAAACATGTACACATACGTGAGGTAGCTAAGTGTAACAATCTCGTATGCTTATATTTATTTTTCTTCGGTAAGCACTTTACACCAAGAAGGAAAATAATGAAAAACTTTTGTGGTTTTATAGGGTTCATTGAAAAGATGAGTGGGACATTTGAGGGTGACTGATAAGGCTGGGTAACATTTATGCGATGTCGGAGAATTTGAAGTAAACCAATCGTTCGTCATGATAACTTTCTCAATAATGAAAGGAATAGGTCAAAAATGTAGGCTGTTCTGAGAAATGTCATAAGCTACTTACATCACCGTCTAACAAAAATCAAAAGCCAGGCTATTCTGGACTATACGTATGCGTATACGTAATAAAATTAGACGTTTATTTATACATTTGTCCGTGTTTGTGTGGTTGTCATGTATCTTTCAAAAAACACTCTTTGTGATCAAGTGACCGCTAAGCAAGGTCTCATACTTACCAATAGATTACTTCCTTTGACCAAAGAGGGGAGTCAAAGATGAGCTGTAGTCACAGAATGATTAACGGTACCATGTTTCAGGCGGATTTGCCAAATACAAGACGCACGATTATCTGCACGGGGAAGGGGTGCTCAGTCTGGCTACTGGGGATTTCATACATCTCACGATTTCTTGCGTAACTTGATGGGAACTCCGAACTCGCTTGCTTGCTAATGTGTAAGCTACCTTGAACAATTTCAGATAGTTAGAGGGTGGAGCGCAAAAATGACACACAAGTGTCCCCTCTGCACTCTAAAAACATCTAGTCAATTGGGGGCACGAACCGGAATCTTGTCAAATATTAGACAAGATTTGTTTCAAAATTGACTAAAAATGGTTCAAAAATGAAACTATTCGTTTCATTTATGAACCGAATCTAGTCAAAGATTTGACAAGATTCCGGTTCGTTCCCCTATTGATTAGATTCTATTCAAGTTTTCGAGTGTGCGAACAGTAAGTAGGTAAGTGCCCCAATATCGGATCTAAAATATTTCCCCTTATGAAAAGTTACCCTCCAAAGTTGTGTCTCATCCCCACTTTCAGAAACTTCCTTATCTCCACAAATCTCACCTTTCCAACAGAACCCACTACCTTCATTCCTCATTTCCATCTAGAAATTATAGAGATTCCACTATTTCAGATAGTTACCCTTTTTCCGAAAAGATGATCTCACTTTAATAATAATACATCAACTTGGAGCGGAGAAAGTCTATTTTCTCGATACCTGATGTCATTCATGGTATATCTGTAGAAATGGTTTAAATTCTTTGTTTCTTTTCAGAAGAAAGATCCATACGAGGATACTTAGGTTTTACTCAAACACTAAGGTCCCACAAGTTTATCAATTAAGTGCAGTACCTCCCCTTGTTACCGTGCCCACGCAATCATAAATCACTCCAGACGGTTATCGGTATGCAGCATCGATCGCTATCATGATAACGACTTCGTCTCAAAAATCCCACATCATGCCGAAACTGCGGTTGAAGACACCATTTTCGTAATCAAACTTTTTCATTGACCGCTTTCTAGTTGTACTCTCTAAAAATGTCCTAGTCAAATTTGATTAGAATTCTAATCAATGGGGGCACGAACCGGATTCTTGTCAAATCTTTGACTAGATTCGGCTCATAAATGAAACGAATAGTTTCATTTTTGAACCATTTCTAGTCAATTTTGAAACAAATCTTGTCAAATATTTGACAAGATTCCGGTTCGTGCCCCAATTGACTAGATGTTTTTTAGAGTGTAGGTTTAGGGCTTAAGCATTAAGGCAGAAATGTCACCAACCGGGACCCCGCTTTATGTAGTTTACTCCCCCCCCCCCATTTCTGCTTTCCCCGCTTGTTCCTCTCACACTTTGAAATTCTGGCGGCGCCATTGCAATGAGGTTTCGAGTGACTACGATAAGAAAATTGAAATTCTCAAACCCATTCTTTAGGCAGATACTTTCAATCGAATATCAGATTTGAAGGACTCAAATCATATGTCCCATACTTCTGACTGTATCTGAGTCGCCTCTGATAATCTCATCCTGCCCTCTCTCTATTTGCCGAAACAATTAAAATCGATAAAAACTGGGGACAATTTAAAGCATTGAGCCAAAATGGGGCTATCATGGCCCCTATTCCACACCCACCTCCGCACCTCCGCCCCCGTTTCCTCTTCGACTTCTGATACGGATCTGGATTCAAATTACAGCACTGAAATGTGATGCTATTAGTCTTTTCACTAATGCTTTAGGATACTACGATTAGTATTGGGATATTTTGCATGATCTAATACCATTGCTCATGGTAACATTTACAATACAATAATACTTTGTACACTGCAGGTTCAAAGAACTCGTGGAAGTGAATTTGGGTGTTACGGAACTTATGGATAAATGGTTACGATTAGGGTAACGTCCCCCGGAAGGCATATACATGGTTGTGACACGATGGTACACGTCGCAACTTTACAGAAGCCGGGCAACTTTACAATGAATATAATCCATACTCCCTAGTATAACCTATAAAATAGTTATGCTAAGGTTTTTGGGTATATTCGATATCTGAGATCCTTAAGTATAGGCCAATTTTAAATAAGACGAATCGTCATCTTTCTCCCGTCCTTTTGGTCAAGACATTAATAAATTTTACCCGTACTTCTTTCACGTACTGGTAGGTGAGGGCGCTTGTCAACTAATTGTATAAGCCTGAGTATCCCGTTCCGAGACATAACCCTGAAGAATGGATAGAGAGCGCATTCACTGTGATCACAATTAACGTTGCACTGTTTTAACTAGTAATAGCGTCTTCAACAAAACTTCTTCCCCGATGAATCTTCAGCAGAAGAGCACTGGGTAGCCTACTTGTCTCCCCTCCCCTTGCAGTATGCCCTCCTAAACATTACAGAAGCACAGATAGCACATTGTAACGAATATGAAAAAAGAAGTCGTGATGACACGGTTTTGACATGCAGTTCAGTGGCTAAGTGTTTTTAAATCTGATGCAGAGTGGTGAGTATAAAAAATTTTCATTTGTCCAAGCTTATTTCAAAATTTCAGTTAAATCTTTCAAATTCTTTGATTTCCTCCGACTGCGAGAACCTCTGTTGGTGCTTTATACAATCAGGCACGTTGCAACGAGGGGGAGGGGGCTGGCCCCCAGATGTTTGCCAGGCCAAAATTGAACGTGTCCTGATAAAATGTGTAAGAATTAAGGACGACGATCGATGCCGTGACCCCCCCCCCCCCTCCCATTTGATACATAGGCCCCTAAAAAATTTCATCCTAGCTACGCCCCTGTATACCGTCAATTCACATTATATCAAAAACAAACAAGTGGGTCACGAATGTTCTGCTTAACAAGTTCATGTACTATCAAGTTTCTTCGGGGAGGGTGAGGGATAAAGGAATTCCTAACTCTTTAATTAATGGAACATGTTTCATTAAATCAACTTGGATGACATTTTCCTAGCAATGATTTTGAAAGCTACAATTCCTAAACCAGATGAGGGAACGGTATGTCCCAAAATATCATCTAATTAATTCAATTTTCGCAGTTCTCACATTTTATCTGCTTAATTGCGGATGCATTTTTGCATATTAAACTTACTCGTATCTGTATGACACATGCAACTGAACAAGAGCTGTTTAACTCCGCAGATTTATGTAAAGATTAAAACCCCCTTCATCCTTAATAAAAGATCTATTAATTGGATATCATTATTTAAGTATCTTAAGTTTTCTCAAGACAACCCTCTACCAAAATTTGACCATTTCTAAAACAAATCACAAGCTGCAACCCTTGGCAACCCAACAAAAACTAAGTTGTTATTTACCTACCACCTAAATGATGCTCAAAATGGAAACCTTGGGAAAAGAAACCTTATCACAGGATGACAAGGGATGACACACAGATACACAGAATATAAAATGAAAGTCAAATGAATTTGTCCCTCTTGAAACGATCACTCAGGGTGAGGTTTTTTTGTCGTTTGGATGAGGTATATGGTAGGGTTCCTTGACCGGTATTACTCCACAATCGATGACGCGAACTATCTTGGATGGGAAACCAAAATCATCTGTATCGACTTCTGCGATCTGGTCTACAACGTCCTGTGAAAATATTAAATATATTAAAAGGATTGTAAAAGGTATATTTTAGACTCATTGTTTCTAATAGCTGCATTTTCAGATGTAAAACCTGAGTAAGCATTGCATGTGTGTTTGCGGGAAAATTACAAAGATGTAATGGTATGTATAGTGTACGGTGGGACATGATGATTTTTTTTCTTTTGTGATAGATGAGGTCTAAACACCCGTATGAGGTAGGCTCATCCGAGGCAGGGGCAACGAAATAATTACAGGAAGTTCGTCGGACTAGTTTACCTCAACCAAGGACCTTAAATCAGTGGTCCAAAGAGCTTCTACCCAGAAGTGATGGATAATTAAAGGGGAATTTTCATCATCCCAGACAGTTCCAATTCTCCCAACTATGCAACTTCTAGTTCCTCCCATAACTGTATGAAGCTCTTCCTTGTACAGGAATAAACCTGTTTTATTGCTTAAGGCCATGTCCTGGTGAGCATACAAGGCTAAAAAATGTAATAAAAGCACTCTCTCTGCCTTGTGTGGAATGTGAGCTACTCTATGCATCTTTCAAATTTTCAAACTTTGATGTCAATCAAAGAGCAGTCACCAACTGAGAATATTGATACTTCTAAACTAAAAATATACTTTGGGGTGATGACTGTCTGTCTTTAACAAACTAATTCACCACCTTTTCATATCCTGATACTCCTTTCTACATCAGATCTGCCATGCATTGCTTAAATTTGGAAAGAACCAAGCAAATCTTAGCCAACATTATTAAAACATAGAGAAAAGTTGCAAATCTCACTGCAGGAGGAAATTTCCGTCTCGGTTACTAGGCCAGATGAATGAAATGACAAGATAGGTAAAAGGAAAGTTTTCTCAGTGATATATCGTAAATTACGATTCAATACAGGAAAGGGATTTACGCGATGTCGTATTTGAATAACCAACAAAATTCTTTTCCAAACTATTCCAAAAGTCATTTAACTCATGATTGTTAGTATATAATGGTAGGTCGCGACAAATTTTTCTTGAGGGATTGTTCAAGGTATTTTCGAGGACAAACTTTAGAGGGCGCAGTACGCATTTATCTAAGGACCATTTGAAGGAGGCTGAGTGGGTACCATTCCTCACGGTGTTGTGATGAGCTGTGGGAGCAGAAAAACAGCATACTAGTGTGTTTGACACTATATATAACGATTCATGCGTTCACATTGGATAACGAGCGCCTCCTCTTAATAACAGATGTCACAGTGGTTTTCGTTATCAAGATCACAGTTGCATTCACATAAAGCGGCAAGTGGTGAAGATAACGAGCGCATCAAATAACTACCAGCGATTTCCGTTGCCATCGTTGGCAAAGTAAGCCATATTAGGAATTGTAAATGTTTCCTAATCTATAGGCAACATTCAGAAATGTCCAAGTTATCAAGATCGCGTGACCATTCACATGCAAATTTAAGGGTGATCTAAGAACGAGCTCGTGTTCTTTATCAAAAGCACGTACCTATCTCCCTGCCAACATGTCAACGCTGGACCCATATGAGAAAATAGCTGGGTGCGCCATGATGCCCTTGTGGGCCCACATGGGGGAGAACTTGCCTTTGTGGGCCCATGAAAATTTGGCCACGGTGCCCTTGTAGGTCCCACCTAGGAGCCTCTGTCCATAGAAAATGCACCATAAGCCCACATGGCCCCTCAATGCTCAGAACATGACCATGGAAAGCCCATAATACCCACAAATAGCCCATGTGGGCCCCATATAAACAATTGGTGCCGAGTGCGTTCACATGGAGAATTTGATCATTACGAGCCCGTTATATGATGACGCGGAAGTTTCCCCATATGAACGCAATATTAAATGCTAGCCTACATAAATAGGCTAATGGCAAAAAAGTTGTAATATTGTTTCTCAGTAGTGAAAATTATGGGAAAGACAGTGGCAAAGCACACGATTTGGTCACCGCTTAAGTCACACCGAGCGCAAGATATTCAATACAGGTTTCTCTCTGACGTCATCTCAACACGCGCCCTTTTATTCTGCCACCTGAAAGTTGTCACTACGTTCTACCCACGTGCTATTACATGGTTTGTCATTATGAAACGTCACCAGCCAATGTGTAATTTTTGCCATGATACGTGTATGATGCGGAGGTCTAGGGCGGTAGCCACCGAGCAAAAGAAAAAAATAAACGTTTATTTTAGGGCAAAAGGAATTCGTTTTCGGAGCTAAAATGTTTGTCAATTATACATAGTCAAAATGTCAGAGTAAAACACCTTCCGCCCCCGTGAAATGTCTTCTCATACGTTTAGGTGTGTCACCATTGGGAGGTGTCATAGGAGTAAGTAGCCTCAGTCGTCGGAGACTTCGGTCAGTTTCATACATGATGATAAAAAGTGGAAGTTGATCTTCAACAAATTTCTTGGATTATAACTTTTACATCGCGTGGTATTGCTTGGACAAACATAGCATCAGGTGATCCCTGGACCATCTTAACCTCAAAATAGATTCAAGCCATCTGTAGAATCCAGAACAGGCCGTGGTGGCCATGCACGACAGACCTATGATGTAAGGGTCTGACCGCTGGGAGAGAGGTCACGTTAAGTCATAGTGTCCCATCCGTAGGCCTAGCTCCATAGGAGGACAGAACCCCTTTAGGGGTAACATTTGGTTTTCGCCCTCTAACTAATATCCAGCCGGCCGAAGGGACTTTATAAGACTGTGAGACAAAGGATAAAAGATTTAGGCCATCTGTAGAATAATAAAAGGTGCCATGTATACATGAACACAAAAAGGCTACATTGAACGAGTAGCACGACAAGTGTCAGTTCCTAGCGAGGAGGATTTAAGTTGCGCAGCACCTCCGATCAACTGCATGCGGCTTTTTCAGTCGAAAGCACTTGCCCACGAGTATGATAAAGGAACTGGTCATATGGACAGCCAAATAACAATGCTAAGTTACAGTCTAAGTGCATGATACTAATTTTTCTGAATGTGCAAGTGTTGACTGATGTTAGTAACGACATTTGTTTGATCTCGATATGCTCCAAAAATTGCCCCCTTTTCTCCATATACAAAGTTTACAATGTTTATCCCACTTAGATCTCAACCGGAAAATCATCACTGCTGTTTGAACTTTGACCTTCACGTCACTGAAATATCAACAATCTCTTATTTCTTTTCGTGTTTTCAAACAAACTTTTGCTCATTATCACTTTCTTATCACCATATACGTGCTTCTGGTTCAAAAAACATGTAAACACATAACACACACACATTTGACTGCCGGAGTCAGTCGTCAATCACACATGCATGGGCGGAAGTTAGTTTGTGCTGTGCGCAAAGTCACATTTTATAAACAGTGACACGTGATGTAGGTTGTAAGGGCGCATCTCTAACAAATGATCGTCCTTGTGTTTTATCTTTATTAAGAATGAAACTAACGATCTTTATCTTTCTAAACCTCGAAAATGAACATTACCTGTTGAGAAAATCGCCATCAACAGCCAAGAAGGGGGTAATTATTTTAATGAATGATATCTAGCAATGAATTATGACTTCCTTAAAACTGCTTATAATATAAACGTCTCCATGTGTGTCGTGAAATACGTATGTTTGCAACCTATAACATAACGAGATCAGATACTAACAATAAATTGGCGGAACAAATAATTAAAATTGAATCGCCGCAGTAGCTCATACATTTCAAACAAAGAGATAACACCATCTTGATATAATTTATCAAAGGTCACGTGGTTCATTTCTATTGTTTCATTCAGTTTCATTAACTTATTTCCGCGAAAACATAGCAGGCCTTTTCCTGCCTCAGTAGGGGAATATTCTGAGATACTGCTTGACGGCTGTAAAAATCAGCTCACTGTTTTTAATGAGGACATGTAAAAAATCTATAATTAAGTACTGCCACCTATTATATATAAATAAAGTTGTGGTAAAAATGACATTTTAATGTTGTCAATAAAAGTTGTCAATAAAATGATTATCTGCAAACAAGTTGTGAAAATATCCTGCTGCAACATTAACTCTTTACATACTAAATAAATGTTATCAAATATTGGCTCACCGGTGTTAAATTCAAATTCATGTCAACTCTTTTCTATAATATGGTTTAAAGGTGATAATAGACTATAGATCTGGAGAACAACACGAGAAACTCGCCTTCAAAACCGGCACAGCAAATTATAGTTTTATATCAATCTACAGGGAGCTTGCATACGACGTAGCAGGTCGTATGGTCTACGACTCCGCTCCTCAGGAAGCATAGAGCCAGTAGAGATTCCAGCTTCTTGATTTCATGTACTCTAGTCATGATGTGATATTGCCCATTCTCCTTTCTTGTATTATAAGGCTTGATAGGAATACAGCGAATCTTTACCGTCCACATTCGAAGGCTATAGGCCTATTTACTATATAGCTTTCACTACCTGTTGACATATGTAAATTTTTAATGCAAAAAGCTGAGTTATACGCTATTACAAATGCCCATAGGCCTAATGAAGGACAATAAGGAGGCTGCTTAACCATGATTTAGTAGATCGTACATGTTAAGCTCATCTTTGAGATAGATTTCAATTTCGCATGGAACGAATGTAACAATTATTGACAAACCTTCCTGTCACCTTAGGAAAATTTCACAAGGGGTGGAACGTGTTTGCACTAAAATCTTCCCTTATTGACAAACTATCGTGACATGGATTTTGCCTTGAAATACCCATTTTTGCCCTGAAATCGACCGTTAGTTGTACTCAAGGGGTTGCCTCCCACAGACCAGGCCCTTTGCCCAAGGAGGGCTAGGAGGGCGACGTCTCTAGAAAAATTGCCACCTCCTAGAATTGGTTCAATACCTTTTAGAATATCTCGCACATAAAAGTATTTCGAGCCCCCTTCAGTACCTTGTCTGGCTACCGGTCTGCCACAGATCCCGCTTCAAACGCCGACCTGTCACCCTTGGTCCTTGCACATGCATCTCTTTGAATTTCCGACTATCTTCCCCATTTCCTCTTCTCTTCACCCCTCCGTTCTTTCTCTGCGTTAAGCATCTTAAAAAAGAAGTAATTTAACACGAAACAAAACTTACCATTCCTTCGATGACTTTTCCAAACACCACGTGCTTGCCGTCCAACCATCTAGCCCTTGTTAGTAAGATATAAAACTGTGAATTGTTGGTGTCTGGTCCTGAGTTTGCCATGGCAACCCATCCACGCCCCCAATGACGTAGGTAAAAGTTTTCATCAGCGAAGTGCTTGCCATAAATACTTCTTCCTGCAAAGTGTGGAAAAAGCACAGGGTCACGTCAATGAATATGTATGTTCCTACGAAAACCTACATTGACTTCATGTTTAAGAAGTGACCAAAAGTTTGGAACTGTTAAATTACAAAGGTTGGGAATTGTCACTGTGACTCATTGGTCTTTCTTCATCATAACTCATTCCATTGCTAGTATTGAAAATACTGAAATGATTTGTTGTTGTTGTTGTTGTGTTTTATTTTTTGTTTGTTTGTTTTTTGCCACATTTAATTGTGCAATAATGTGTGATATTTCTCTAGTAGTATAATTACCTGCATTGGTTTTCCAAAATTAAAAAGCGTAAATAAGCTTGGAAAATAAAAACACGTCTCTCAAAGCATTTTTTGATAAGTAGACCGAAATATTGATTTATTATAATAGTAGCAGCTACATAGAGGAACAAGATAAATCAAACACAGGAAAACAGATACGTAGCCTAGTTAATAATTTTAATATAATTGCTTCTTTATTTCATCATATATATGAACCATGAAACGACAGATGGAAAGATGAGTTTTACATAAACCTTTGCAGGGATTTTTTCTCTGTTTGTTTGAGTTGAGGGTCTCCTTCAATCTTTCTTTAAATGTCTACGTTGAAAATCCACATAGCCGACTACACGGTCCTCCCTCAACCATTGCGATCTCTGGAAAGAGTAAGCAAATCGATCTCTCCCTGCCAGTTCGCAGGCAACCCTTCTAACAGCTAGCGTTCTTGCTAAACATTTTGTCCCACCGAAAGAAGGAACCCTGACATTCCATGTGGGTATGGGCAAAACAAAATCATCCTCGTGTTTTTTTTTAAGTGCTAGACTTTGTCGCGATTGTAAAACTTTTGCTCATTTTTCTTAGCCGTGTTACTTGGTTACTGCACCACATTTAAAATCAAATGACATCATCGCCACTGCTTATCGAGTATCTTAATTTTATTCGCAAAGTATAGTAACAAATAATCGTGCAGGAGAGTCATACACCTTTAGAACCACTTCAATTGGAAGTGGCTTCTAATCATTTGTCCGTAACTCTCATGTAAAAATGACACACGTTTGCTAGAAAAACAGCAATATTTTGCAGGAATGCAGGAGGGAGCCCACTCCAGTTCCTAGCCGTTTGTAGGCCTGTGAGGTGGATGGGAGAAAGACCAGGTCATTCCGTGGTGCCTGTTCATTTGACAAAAAGTAAGAAAGTTTTATTTACTGGCAAAAAGATGCCTGTACAACTTAATTTATCACCAACGTCTCTAAGAACTCAATATGATTTGCATGTTATTGTTATAATCGATGTAAGTGTAAAGAATAGCCTAAATTTAAATTTCATGGTTAGTAACTACTGACTGGCTTGTCGTTAGGACAGTCCTTCAATGTGTGACACAGAGATAATAATATTTTATGTTATGAACCCAGTATTTTTTTTTATTAAAGGCCAGAGGCCTGTCTGATTTATTCCACAAACTGGTTATTTTCCAATTTTGCTCTTTTCCTTTGTTTCATCATCTTCGTGAAAATCTAATAAATAAATTCAATACCCCTACCTGTTTTTCTCCATCATAAACAGACAAATGTACAGCTTTGTAAGCTTATTCTTCGGCTGAATCAAAGGTGGTATCAGAAACTACGTTTATCGAAGAACAGATCGGAGAGCAAACTTTTGAAGGAGGTTATCAGTGGAATAAACCTACATGCTATGCAACAGTGCATCATTAGTTATCAAAGTGATGATTTTATGTGAGTAATTTACCTGCCTCTGTTCTCATTGTTTACTGTTATCTACTCGAACTTATCACCCTAGAAACTAAAACAGAGACAATACTCTCAAGTTACATTTCTCAACAGGTGTCGGAAGTGTCATGGTCCCGTCATGGCTGAGTACCAACTCTACTGTCTGGAAACATTATCAAAAGTTTAAGCGACCATGCTTAATTTGCATGAATCAAATTGTTTGTCAGTGACAGCTTGACTTGTTTTCTTTGATTGCTTTCTCAGCTGACTCCCGTGTTTCTTTGATATATGTTAATGGCGTGGTGAGACGTCAGTAACGAACAAATAACGCCTTCAAGCAGGTATTTCGCAGGGCTGTATCATTCGAGTCCTGACTAGGAATCGATTCCAGACTCGAGTCCGTTTTTCGCCGGAATCGGAATTGGCCCAGAATGGGCTCAGCTGGATTCGATCGGACTCGGAGCCGATTCCAGTCGAGTCCACAAAAATGAAAGTTTCATTAATTTTACCTTGGCAACATTACTATTGGTGCACAATTTAACTAGCAAGTGGTCACATAGGCCTACAGTCAACTAAACTACAGGGTCAGCCAAAGTATAAAATTGACTCCTGAAAAGTGCCCGTTTTCATCACAAGTGTAATTGTAAGTATAGCCCAAAAAAGCATTTGTATGAGGCGCGTACCTTGTCAAATGGCCGGACTGGGAATTGGAAAACCTGGAATCGGAATTGGCTCGGAATCGGGGGTTACTGGGATCGGAATTGGCCCGGATCTGGATTAGGTGGACTCGGTTACAGCCCTTGTATGTCATGCCGTTTGGGTTCAAACTGTACGAACCTATAAACAAATAAGGATTTTACGTTCACATTACAGCCTGTGACTCGCAGCTGAGCATTTAAGACTACTTTTGCCTTCATTTTAATTGAGAAAGTCAACTCAAGTGGGATACAATCTTTATTTCTTTTGAAAGTAAACTCTACCTTACTTTTAACTTTGACTCAGCCAGGTCAGTTGAACCCTGGCCTCTCCACAACTTAGTTTTGTCATTCAGGTGCTATTGCTGTTTTGCACTCGGTATTGAATTAAAAACAGAGTGACTCGTCAAACTTGGAAGAATGGTACAAGAGAATTATTCAAGTCTTTAAACTGCATCCTTCTACTTTTTGTAAAGTACGCAGTGTAGCTGAATGCAAATTAATTAAAGGATAAGCAGGCATGTAGGAGCATGATGATAGGACAGTAATGGCATTTCCCCAAAGCTTTTTTGAAATGACTTTTATAATCCCCGCATCCTTAGAGTCTCCTACCAGGGTGGCGTTATCTAATAACACCTCCCTGCTCCTACGATGTTAAAACCAAATTGAGGCGATCCTCAGGAACCTTTCTCCTGAGTACTCCTATGGTTGTGGTATACGCACTGATTGTAAGTATAAGGCGTGATATTTTTGTTCAAACGTGGGATAGAAGCAGACAGAACGTCATCACCAACCTCTTTCTGTCAGTTTAAGAGTCGCTGTCCAAAATACGTGACACATAGTATGTGGCATCCCGTTTACGAAAAGACAAATCCGCTAACGGTCACACCCTAGGGGAGGGTCTGACAGGAACCGGTCCACTCGGAAAGGGTCGAACAGGAACCATTTTCAGTTGACAATATTAACAAAGTCAAGGGCATGGGGTTCATTTTTCCGAAATGTGTCTTTAATCATGTCCTGTTATTTTAGGGTTATATGATAACAAAACAAGCCTAGTCTTACAGCTTTCTGATATTTGGTTCCATATGCTTAATGCACTCGAAATTAGTTCATTGTCCTGGATATAAACAAAAACTGTGAAAAGAGTCCAGCAGATATTTAGCAAGCCTCGCAAGATTGCAAGTACGCATGTGTAAAATAAATAGCTTTCGATTCACAAGTTTTACAGAAGATAACAAGCTAAATATATGTCAGGCCTACATCGGGTGGGCAGATATCATTTCCTTGAAGTACACGTTTGACATCAGTGTGGCTGTTCATTGTTAAGAAACCAATGTGACTGCAGAAGAATCTTCAGAAGGTGAAAACCTTTCACAGAATGTCGGAAAACCAAAGAGCACAACTCATGTACGATATCCTTATTCATAAACAGCTCGTTTAAGTCATGTATAACCTTTACAATATTTAACTGTCGAATGCCCACATAATAATCCCTAGACTTATCTCGAGTATGCTCTATATATATATATATATATATATATATATATATATATATATATATATATATATATATATATATATATATATATATATATATATATATATATATATATATATATATATACATATATATATAACGCTAATTCCCACCTTAAGGGGAAATTGTTATATCTGCTTGTACATAGGGCGAAAAAATGATAATAAAATACATAAGAAATAAATTCGCCCTAACGTCTAAAAATATAATTAACGTTATTTCAATGGCCAGCCATCCGTTCGTGTTAACAGCTAGGTGTCCGTAAATTTGACAACTTTGAAGTAATGGCATCTAGTTTGTAAATCTATGAGGGCGCCCTTGTAAGTTTACGTATTCCTATAGAAAAAGTGTGTGGAAACGTTAAGGCGAAACTTATACTTCACCCGAAAATTTTTTTCCCCTTAAGGTCGACTTTTCAACAACAACTTTCCCCCTAAGTGCCGAATTATATATATATATATATATATATATATATATATATATATATATATATATATATATATATATATATATATATATATATGTATAGAAACTGAAGAATGAAGGGAAGCGGACACAGTCGCATAATTTTTAAACCTGTGGAATATGCGTCTAACATTGGCAGCCTTTGCCTTAGTAAGAAAGACGATACCACCAAATGATGAAAAACTGAGGTCCGAGCTGGGTTTGAACCAACGACCTACTGCTCAACGTGCAGTACGCTCTACCAACTGAGCTATCGGAACTCTACACTTCCGTGTATATATATATATATATATATATATATATATATATATATATATATATATATATATATGTGTGTGTGTGTGTGTGGGTGTGTGTGTGTGTGTGTGTTCTGGATCCTAACAAAAGGCATTTACAGGAAATAGTGGAGAAATGTACTGTTTGCTAATTAATTTGTCAAAATAAGTTTGGGGTGACTGCCAGTGTTGTAAAGAGTCGCGACTCGAGTCACTTCTTCTCAAGATGATAGTGACTCGAGAGAATTCAGGAGTAATTTCCCCATTGAAATAGTACAGTGACTCGAGTCAATGACTCGACTCGAGTCACTTAAAAGTTTGACAATTGGTGACTCGAGTCACGAATCTAGTGACTCGATTACAACTCTGGTGACTGCTTTTTCCCTTTAAACAATTAGCATTGTCACATAATTCTCCCTTCAAACCAAAGTCAAAAGGCACCACGAAAAGATACATGTACTTAATAAGTTTATATGTAACCACATATACTATGCGGATAATACTTCCATGATGAAACCGTGTCGATCATTAGCACCCTAACGTCGTTTCTAAATGTACATGGTGAATTTCAGGAAAACTGCAAAATATATGGTCATGTGATCTTACCTCCGGTACCGTCACCGTCTGTGACGTCTCCCATTTGTATCACGAAATCGGGAACAATCCGGTGGACAATTGTATCGTTGTAGGTGAGTGATGTCTACAGACAAAATATATATTACTTGAATGTGGCTGATATCAGTACAATCTTATTGAAATGTTACAATACGATTAGCCTACAACTTTACCTCATAAGGCGTAACCCCCACCCTCATCACTGATTCGCTGTTAATCTTTGCTTTTTATAATAAGTTTTTTTAAGAATTTTCTTTTTTGGGTTGAGAGCAATGAATAATATTTTACCCCAATTACTTTATGCCAACCTTGACGAATAAATGACAGTAATTTCGTACCTTACATTGTATTAAACGCAGAAATCCATCCTTTGAAATTTCTTCATTATTTTTTATTTTTTCCGCCAAAATAGATGAAGCGAAAAATGAGAAATAAAGTATAAAATAGTTTAAGCTTAATGTATATAGTACCTGGTTAGGGGTCTTACTTCTCCCTTCTTAATATTTTTCTTCTTGTCTAATTTTTTACATTTCTTTTGAATTCCTCAATGAGCTGTGGCATCAACAATAACATGTATTCAGTTGTCGCCATGGGACAGGACATATCCCCCCAATATTTGAGAAATCGCCGATTGACTTTGATTTTTTTACTCAGTAAATTATTTGAAAATGCTGTCATCCCCCCCTCCCAGTATTGAGAACAAATCGCCGCTCTTGGTTGCCACCTTTATAACATTCATCTTCACTAACTACCAGTCAATCATGCTAATGTTTAGATGTCAAGGTACATCCAGTACAAAAGTTACAGAATATTCCCTCGTATTCCCTCATTACAAAGTTATTGAGGTTGTTAGCCGATTACGTGAGAGAGGGGGCAAGGTGTCAATAGTCCAGTCACCACCATTGGGCAATGGACCATTTGTTTTCATTTTTATGGTACGCTCATTTTTCCTACAGAAATATGCATATAAGAGTTGGCCTCAGTTTCCCTTTTAACGCCATGGGATTTTTCTCTTCAAAAACCTTGCTGTACGACTTCAAATCTTTTGGGGTCTTGAGTGGTATTTTAAGCAATTTTGAAGCTTTGAAATGCACGCCATTTCAAGGCATTGGAGTACCTACGTATGCCACAGAATTTGATATTTTATACATTTTGACTTCTAAACCAGACTATGCTGGGGCTGGAGCTAGGAGTGAGGTCCTGCCCCCTTCTTCATGTAGTGTCGCACTTACCATAGAACATATTAAAAGATGTTTACCATTTTTAAATAGGTTAGAAGTCGTAGCCAGATAGTTACAAGCCAGTGCACTGGATTAGAGGAACACATATGGGATCTCCATTGTCAGTTTTATCTATAATTTATAGTTGGTAGACGGTTTACCAACAAACTTCTGTAAAATATTGAACGTTGTACACCAAAGATTTAATGTATCAACTTGATGCCACTGTCGTATTTATGAGAAGTCTATATGAATCATTTTTAATATTGTTTAAATACGAAGCAAGGTGGATCAGACCAACGTCGTTGAAGCACTAGGGCTCTCAGGTGATTTACAGATGATGAAAACCACCTTATCGTGGTTATATCAGAATGAAATAACGCTTGTGAGAGTAATGGCAATAACTGAGATTTGGAAGACAAAAACTGAAAAATTCCTTCCCTTCAGCTGATTTTATTTAACATTTTCGTCGATAACTTTTTACAGATTTGGTGTGGGTATTTAAAATGGGATACTATACTCAGTAGATTAGGACAGTTTATAATTCACTGATGCCATGTACTTCATTTTACGTGGCATTTAGACATGGTTTGGCCAGTTGGCAGTTTGACAAGGAAAGGCGGTTTTGGCGTAGGGTCCAAAGGGTCTTCAAAGACCTCGTAAATTCCAGCGCAAAGCCCTGGCAAGGGGTTAGGATGAAGTCTCACGGGAAGCGAGCAGTTTATGTATTTTGATCTTTTAAATAAATCTACTTGAGATCTGGTTTTGAAGTGGAGAAAATGTCAAATTCAGTACTTTATAACGTAATTGCCAGTTCATGTAAGAGGCTACAAGGAGTAGGGGGGGGGGGGCAAAGCCTAAACCACTTCAGACGTACTTCAGTGATGGGCTTAATTTTATTAACTTGATAAGAATTAACATGCAACTTTGCGTTTGTTTTCAGGGGCGGATCTAGGATTTTTCGTTGGGGGGGGGGGGGGCGCGCTGATGGTCGATCATCTGCCCGAACGAATATCTAAGCGGAGCGCCACCAGCAGTTGGCGCGGAGCGTACAGAAAATTTTGAAAAATCGCGACCCCTCAGATAGCCGGAAATGGCATTTCCCAGGCTTGTAAGTAGAACCTAACCCTTACAAAAATTTCATATGTGAATTGCTTATGTGGGAAATTGACGTGGGATTTTGGGCGCTTCATATATGGAAATATTACAGGCAAGGGGGAATTTTCACATATGGAACATTTCACACGTGGGATTATTTACACATATGAATCACTTCACACATGGGATTACTTTCACATATGAAAGTTCCCAGGTGTGAATTTTACCACGTATGAAAAGATATGCATATGTGATTTATTCCACCTGTGAAGTACTTTTCATATGTAGGATAAATCCCACCTGTGAAATGTTTTACCTATAATTTTTTTCACATGCTGTATTTATTCCACCTATGATTACCATGTGTGATTCATCTGATCTATGAAAAGCTTTATTCCTATAGGTTTATATTGCCTGGTTGCCTAGATGGAAAAACAAGCTGGAAACTTGGGATGCTTCTTCCTGGGAAATTTTGATCACTGGAGGGAAATATTTATACCTTTTAACTAGGTGAAAGAATGATTTGTCCCATAGGTTATAAGACCGCTTGATTAATCGCGTGAAAATGGACTTTTCCTACTGATGACTACCTATCTTAACTGATTACTATAATAATCTAATTCTTACTTTATGCTACTACCAACACCTAATTGATTCATTGGTGAAAAAGATACAAGGAACAATAATATTATTCTGGACACTGATTTATTGAACATCAAAAGAAATTACAGGCATAAAATTACAGACATTAACAATGCATTTGTGGTTGCACAGGATAAAAGATTGCTTGATTCGTCGACTGAAAATGGACTTTTCCTATTGATGAATACTTATTTTGATAACAAAAATAATCTACTTCTTACTTCCTAGCGACACCTTGATTCATCTGTGAAAAAGATTCAAGGAACAATAATATTATTCTGGAAACTGATTTAAGCAGTCGTTACTTTGAGCTTTTGTTTGCCAAAAAATGTTCCCTTCAATTGAAAGTGAGAAAAGCAAAAACTTGCTTCATGAACTAAACCAAAATTTACTTGATCTTGATTTAAGCTAAGATCACTCTTTAAACACTTTTGATGAAATATCTTTCCAAAAATATGTCGTAATGTTGTAGGTCCGGAAAAAGTGGTCTAAAGATAAGGGGGATCCTCACACAAGGTACAGAGAGGAGAATCTTTCCTTTTTAATTTTGAATAAAAATTCGTTACAACCTATAATTCTATGAACGTAAAAAAACTGAAAGAATTGAATTTTGGGGTCTCCAAAAGCTTCAAAGACGATGGTGAAAATATCTGACCAAGAATACGATGCACTGCTGTAACATGGGCGGATCCAGGATTTCTGAAAAGGGGGGGGGCGAAGTTGTTCGACCTGTGATTGACGGCACTATGACTATACCATCTAAGCGGAGCGCCACCATCAGTTGGCGCGGAGCGTACAAGAAAATTTTTGACAAACAAGACCTCCCAGATCGCCGGAAATAGTACTTCCCATGCCTTACTTTTGCATTTTCTGCTTCATATAATTTCATGTCTCAACTCTCAAAACATTAATTTTTCCACAAGTTATTAACAGAAGAAAGTTATCATAGGCACAGTGCCTTACTACAATGCATCCTGTTCAAAGGGTCTAGTCAGATCTTTAGTAGTCATGTTCTAACTTGGTGAATATTGAGGGACTTTCTTGGGAAATTTGTGACGCATATCTTAGTTCGACTTGATGCCAGGACCCAGGTACCTTGCATTGACATGTGGGCGTAAATGTACGTTATATCACGTGCATGTTCCCCTCTGCCTAATTTCTTGTTTGCGTGGACCCAAAATGAACGAGACCTGGCAGCCCTGTCATCGTTTTGGGGGTACGTCCAGGCAGTGTAATCATGGTATTATTGTAGGCCTTAATAGTATCAAAACTGAATGACCGAATTGTAATGATTCCAACCACTATATTTCTAAATAAAATTTTGTTGGTGACGTGCACTGTAGGCCAATCTTAATGTCTTTCAGAGAAAAATCAAGGGATTAACTAACTGACAGAGCAGAATTTGGACATTTAGTTCAGCATTTGGCCATAGTCATTGATTATGGTTATACTTGTTGATTGCTGATTTTTACTCAAATTATAATTCCTAATTTTTCTCCTTAGGAATTTATTTATGAAAGGACGTCCCCCTCACTGAAAATTTTAGGGAGGGACGTGCCTTCCCCTCCCGTTCCCCCGCTTCCGCCGCCTATGCGTAGCATGCCAGAAAATTTTTGTAAAAGCACATCCCAGATAGCCGGAAAAGACACTTTTAAGGCCTTGAAATTTGCATGATTTTCCATTTTAATTCTCTTTGCAGTGGCGTAGCTAGGATTTTTTGTTTGGGTGGGGGGGGGGGGCTCCCATTTACTATCTAAGCGGAGCGCCACCATGAGTTGGCGCGGAGCGTACCAAGAAAATTTGAGGTTTTAATAGATCCCAGATCGCCGGAAATGGCACTTGCCAGGCTTCATAGCAGCCATCAAGAAGTGCAATTTTTGTGAACAAAATGTAAAGTTTGATTTTATTTTATTACTACATTTCTGTGAGGACGGATTAGCTCAGCTAGCGGGGACTTTTTTTTGTCCAAGGTTTGCAAGTTTGAATCCAGTTTTACTCAGTGGCGTACCAGGATTTCTCTCCCGGGAGGCATACAGTATATTGTGTGATCGCCGGCCTGGGGGAGGGGTCTAAGGGGTAGGGGTGTCCCCCTCCCCTTTGAAAATTTTTGAAAAATTAGGTGTCCTTACATGCAGTCTGGTGGCACATATGCTACCTTTTGAAGTAAAATTTGTGTTAAAAAAAATTTACGTATTTTTAGGAACTACACAAAAATCGGCATCAGTGAAGGGGGGGGGGGCATGGCCCAATGGCCTCCCCCAGTGTACGCCACTGCGTTTACTATCTAAGAGGAGCGCCACCATAGGTTGGCGCGGAGCGTTCCAAGAAAATTTGAGGTTTTAATAATACCCAGATGGCCGGAAATGGCACTTGCCAGGCTTGATAGCAGCCCATCCCAACTGATGCGCACTGTCTCGTAAGGTATTTTTCGATTGGCTGATGGTATTGTATCGGTATTGTATCGTATTGGTTCTGTCCAATCATGTGCAGTAAGATAGCATGCGTGTGAACGTCCCAGTCGACGTTCAAACTGATCTGCTGTGCGCTATGACTCCCATGCTTCGAGGTTGCTAATTGCAGCTTCATTCTCTATCACTCCACTCTCTCTGTCTCTTCTCCTTACCGTTTTTTTTTCTCTTTTTTCCCTTTCATTTTTTTTTTTTTTGGCATTTTCAAAAAGGGGGGCGGGGCCGGGTCGGCCCCCCTAGATCCGCCCCTGTGTAAGATTCATATTTGAGATAGCAGTAGCTTTTAAAGTCTTTTGCTTGATGAAATATACCACTTTATCGTCCTGTGCATGAGAGATAAACATTGTTAAACGCTTTGCGTTATCATTGATTTCATTAGTGGCATGTAGATTCAGTCTCCACTCCCTCGGGATAGCAGAATTTTTCCATAATACAATGTAAAAGGAAAAATACTAGTAAAATTACGTTTATGGCAGAAATTATTCTTATTAAGCACTCAGTCGACTCTTTCATTAAAAAAATTACTTTGTAAGTTTTAGTGACCATGAGAGCTCTGGCATAGATAAGTTTATTGTCAATTTTAATAAGAATTATTCAAAATATATTGATTAGCATACACATCCGGAGGGCGTAAAATAAGATCAAGTGGCGGCGTGCAACAGACATCATAAATACTTGTTTTCAATGATAACATATTCATTGGAAAGGTTAAATTAAACACATATATTCCGCCATTTTTCTTGAGCTTACTGTCACACAAAACTTTCCAAAAAGCAAAGCCGTCCTGAAAATAATTTTTCCCTCACTTACACTTTAAGCTATAGGCATAATTCGACCATTTCCTTCACATTTTGCACATATTAGAACAGAACGTTTCCCCTAATTGTCTGGTTTGTGTGACCAAATAAATTTATATAAAATACTCTCTAGTTCATGAAAAACTCCACATCTGATGAACCCAAATAGCAGATGGATTGTAAGAAAAAATTTAGTGTTCTACATAAAGCGTGGTCCGAAATAGGGTTGAGACCTTCGATATCACTCTATTGACATTTTATCGGAAAACTTGAAACTGTGTGCTCTAAATTGCTTATTAGTTTGTAACAATTATAATTACATAGTTTGAAAATTATAAGATAATACAACATTATGTAGAAACAAGTAGGCTAAATGATCTATTTAGTGAAAGTAAAAAATAAGCTTTGGAAAATTTTAGGGGGGCGCGCGCCGGGTGCGCCCCCACCTAAATCCGCCACTGGCTTTAACCTTGATTTGAATACAGAATACAGAATGGTAGGCAATTGATAATAGGATACCTGAGTTACTTTTCTTTTCAAAAATAATGGTCTCACAGAAAGAAAATCACTCATGCTTTATTACTCGTCAATGATTTGCTCACCAAGACTAAGTTCACATTTTTTAATGATGCAACATTAAAAACTTTTACGTTATACTGCGTAGCCTATACCATTTTAGGAGGAAAAGATATTGAAACTATTAATTGGTGATACTAAAAGGCTGAGTAATGGCAGGAAATATAGGTCATGTGCGTATGTCTATGTTGACGTGAAATAAATAAAATGCGGTACTTCGCTCTGAGAAAAGGTTAGAGTTGCCAAAGCAGAAGCAGGGAAGGAAAGTTTTAGCTCTCCGTGTCAAAATATAACGCGGTATGTAGTAGGTTATTATCATAAGCCCGACGATTTTTACACATTTTTAATGAGGCTTCTACTACCCACATCATTAAATGAATTATTTCTTTTTACGTGTGCAGGAAGCCTTAATCATATGTCACTACATTTAACAGCGATATTACTAAAGATCAAATTACGGAAACATTTAAGTGCCACTCAGTTTTCAGGAAAAGTAAAAGAGCTTTGTTTCTATTATGTGGTTTATTACTATGTTCATAGGATGTCTCTTGACGGTGGTGTAAGTGACTGGAAATGACGTACCTAAACACACTCTAGCGATCCTAGTAAAGGAAAAATGTGATTCAAGGAAACGAGGAGGTCGTAGGTGGAAGCACTTAGTCTCGCCCGGCTTTTTTCAGAGTTGTCACGGCTACGGGCGTCGATTTGTTTGGTGTCGTAAGGAGTACCATCTCAAGTCGATGACCTCCCATTCACACATTCAATATTAAAGAAAAAGCAGGACATATAGTTGCGTTCACAAAGTCGTTTAGTTAACTCCTCTTAGTACTCTGTCCTTAAAAACACGCGAAATCTTTATCATTTATCGGCACCAGACTATAGGCAATCTGTAGGCTAAAGCGGGGGGAGGGAGGGGCAATTGAGGGGTTGGGAGTTTTTGTGCATGTAAAATTAGTTACACGCATGGTCCTAAAATTTCAGAATGTTCCAATTGTCAAACCTTCAAATACAGAATGTAACTTCCGTAGTTCCGTCTAGTGGCTTAGCCAGAATTTCTTTGTTGGGGGGGGAGACTTTTCTCAAGGGATGTAACCAAAATAAGCTTTTTATGCACTTACTGCACTGAAGCTTTGTGCAGCCTGCGTGCGGCAGCATGTACAATATACATGACTTTGGAACTGTATATGTTAATACTGCATACATGCGGTTAACCTATGCTTTGACAAATTAGACCAAGGAGCCATCTTTTCTTGTTAATGTTTTCAGTTAAGATCGTACCTACGAACTGGCCAAATTGATAATTGCCAAGGTGGTCATATTTATCAAAGTTAATATATATAATGTAAATGTCGTATTTTCGTTTGTCAAAGAAAACTCTCACCGTTTTTTTCTTTTAAACACATCGCTTGAAATTATTTGAGGGGAGGCTAAAATGTGTTACAAAATAATTTTTGGCAGAAGGGGGTGCCCCCTGCCCCCCCATGGCTACGCCACTGGTTCCGTCACCGACTCTGCCACGGTGGCACTGAATAGCTTCAAACAGGGTGTTGCCACTAGAACTCCCTGGTTCAAATAGAAGCCTTCCAAAAACAATTTCTTTGCTGGTAATTAAAGTGTACCTAAAGTCTAAATTTCAAAAATATATGTCACAAGGCTTGAAAAATGCAACCAAAAGGTCCAGCTCCCATCTTCACAGGACATACCTGAGCTGAGATATAAAATGGTGAAGCTTATTCAATCAATTTAAAATGGTGGATTGCTCAATAATTTGTGATGTCATTCTTGTATACTGCTCAAATTACAGTCTTTGTTGTTCTTTGTTTTTTCGAAAGCCACTGCACCTTGTGCCAAAATGTGGTCACTGTCTTACTGTTACAGGGTGACTTGGCTATATAAATCCCTCTATGTGGAACATACCATGCAAGGGAACTGTAATTGTTCCAAGGTCATTTAAACATCTTAATTTTAAAAGGAAACAAAAGCTGGTAATGTGAGTTGTACAAGAAGGACCTCACAAGTTATTGCGCAATCTACTATTTCAAATTAAGTGAATAAATTTCAACATTTTATATCTCAGCAACGGAGTACGCTATGAAAATGGGAGTTGGATGAATGAGATTCATTTTCCAATTTCTGAAATATATATTCTTGTAATTCTAGACTTTAGGTCCACTTTAAGTACTTTATGTCAAACAGTTAAAACATTAACTTACATCTCGTTTCCATCCTCCTCTAGCCAAGGCTGCAAAATTCTGGACCGTGACCGGACAGGTCTCACCAAACAGTGCAATAACAATCTTCCCGATTGGTTCATCATCAATTTCCATATCAAAGAACACTTTTTTTGTTACCAGAAGATCATCTGACGAATCGCGGTCCGGGTCTTCCCATGGCTTCGGTTTCTTCACACCGCGGTTACCGGAGGCACTTGAAAGCGTCGTGCCGATAAATATCGTACAAAGAAGTATGAAACAAATTGTTTGATGCATCTGAAGAAGACGAAGAATCGTAATTTGTTAAATACTTAAATGGTTCACGTGGATTTTGTTGATCAAAATTTTACCACTACTCTTAAGTCATGCACGAGGCTAGTGTTTCATACAGCCTAGTTTTGATTGATTAAATTACTCTAGGTGTCGAATTACTTTACCGTCAAAAACTCTCCGGAGAACTGTTTTCGCTAAGTTCAGCCTTAGTCGTTAGGTTTTTTAAAAGTAAATGAAGTAATAATTCATTGACTTAGTAAGCTTTCTTACAGTTATGTGAACATCAGTCGTGACATAAAACGGTAAAGGCCATAGTATTTTCTTCAGGGACAACTTGTATAGTCACGGCGCCAGCCTGAGGGACAGCCCCAATAGAAAATTTTGGAGAAAAGTTTTTGCCATACTTCATCTTATCATCTCGCCCCTCTGAAAAATTTTTCGTCCTTGGGAAGCTACATCTCCCCTTTAGTACCTTGTCTGGCTAAGGGTCTGGTTAGGACACGGTGAATATGGCGTTCATGTATTTAAGAGTCCTGGACTAGAAATTGTTTCTTGTTTTACAACTCGGGGATTGTCCTTTTTGTCCGGCACAGTTGAATGAAAGTGGGGAAGAGCAAAGGTTCCCCATATCCTTTAGTAAAAGGTCCGCCATACCCTTTAGTCTGGGAAAACTGGGTCCGGACTAGGTACACACTCTTGTCCATAATAATTAAATGACAGCCCCGGGCGCGTGGTGTAACTGGATCATAAGAGCCCACCTTGTTACTGTCTATAGATCCTAGTCAAAAGAAAAGCATACCTCAGTGATGCTAACCTACGATAACTCGGAAATAAACTGGACTTAACTATAACTAGCCTTTTGCCTGATTGGTATCCTATTTCACTAGTCTTTTTGGGATTATGATGGAATACGTTTGAGAAATGAAAATAACACTTACCGTGACAATTTCTTGAATTCTCTTGAAGGGATAAGCTACAAATGTTCATTCAACTAACAAAAGCCGACTAAAAAGCCAGTATTTATATACATTCTCTTTACGAACCATCTGTTGCGTACGGATGATTACGTCATGAAAGGATACAGCGGTGTCAAGCTGTTGCACTGTTTGCGTGATTATGCGCGGTCATATATAGTACAAATTTTACCATGTATATATACAATATAAAGTGGGGACAGATAAGGTTTACTGATAGTAAGTTGTCATTCAGATTTTCCCTGAATCATCGTTTCCATTCATAAGAACGCCAACGTAATCAGACGTATAGGCGTATGAGCAGTAGGGGTCGGGGAGGGAGGCCGCATATGAGGAGGCTGAATGAAATAAAAAGGAATATCGCTTTTCAGAACAAACTTAATGTAGTTTTAGGGCAAAACTCATGTTTGTTTGCCAATTAACAAGTATTGTAGGGAAAACATCTTCCGCCCTTGTAAAATGTCTTTCCATGTAACTGTGATCAGAAAACACATCACGGCAATGAGTTGGTGGCGACGTCGCACTAGCTATGAGTTACTGTCATAGATGAAGGTGTGTCTATCAATTTTCTTCCCCGTACTTTTACACGTTGATCACGTGGCCACTAGACCTACATTTACACCATGACACCTAGTCTTGCCAAATATTTACCAGAAAAGAAGAAGGACCTTCCCAAAAAAGGCTAAAGCAGTAACGTTCTTTATAAAGACAGTTTACAATACAATTTTGCTACATTTGTTTGTGGATTGGGCAAACACGGCTGCAAACTGGTTATAATTAATCTGGGACAATAGGGGGCTCTCTAACACCTCCATGTAGCGAGAGTGTAATATCTCTAGCAACCTTGCACGGCTTTGTGGGAAACGTATTGGCTAAAAATCACCACAATGTTTAGGCCTTGACGGGAAATATGTTACGAGTAATGGGCCACAATTTTTGGAGAAACCTAAAAGGATCTATAAATTACAATTTCACGTCGGGGATCTTCCCGCATGTCAACATTTCAAGCCAAGGGGGGGGGGGGGGGACAAGGTGGCGCCCCTGGAAAATAAAAAATACTATTGCTTTAATGATATATTAGTATATCTCTCCAATATATTTGGCCCCTGGCGGAAGGTATCTCGCCCCCTCAGTATCTTGTCTGGCTACAAGCCTGCAACATTTCAGCTCAAATTGAAATAAAGGGCAACAAGTCTCGCCCAAGAGAGTAAAAATTCTCCCTACTCGGTTAACCTCTAGCCCCTCCCCCTTCCAACTCAAAACTGTTCAAACAAAAACACCCTATCAAAGCTATAGTGGCCTGCACTGAGTAAAACTGTTCCCGACCATATCAACACAGTACTGTATGTAAGCTTAATTAGGAACATTGGTGACCGTACAAGTCATCACTGACCAACCAGAGTGAATTAAGCTATACTGTTTGAGTAAATGTCAAAGTGCAGTCACCACTTCTATTTAGAGATATGATCATATGTTTCTGGTGATGCAATTGCTCCTTTAAGGTCAGTTCAGGGTGCCCTGAATGAAACTAACCAACTGACAGGTTTCAACCAGCAGGGCAGTGGCGTAGCCGGGGGGGGGGGAGGGAGACAGAGGGGCAAGTTGGCCCCTCTGGAAAAATCTTGGGGGAAATGTTGAAAGTGAATATATGGTGAAATTTGCGTATGATCTGGTAAAATTTTTAATTTCTCAACAAACCAGTACACTTTATATGCCACAATGGCACAACCCGTCCTCATGAAGGTTTTCAGAGATGGAATGACGACACCATGCTTATAGTTGTACTAGTTATGTTTTACTATCTGTTTTATACAGCATGGGATCTCTGGACCTCTGACAAGGACTCAGTCCTTTACCGTATGCTTCCAATGTTTCTTGATAGCAGCAGCATTGTGGTACCGTATATGCAGTTTGTTAGAATCGGTCCGGCAGTGGTCAAGTGCTATACTCTGATACTATAGAAGGTCCTCGTAAAATTTGGACTGATTGTGGTGAACGTGGTGAACTGATTAAGGGAAAGGTGTACCAGGGTTCACTTGATTACTGTACTTCACCCATTGTGATTCTGAACTACCAGTAGGACTCAAAAAAAATTCACCAAGACAAGCAAGATAAAACAAAAGCTTCCTAAAAAATTGGAATCCTTGGTAATGTATTCAATTTACTTTTAGCACCAAACTGTGGCACCATTTTGCATCTAGCCCACCTTACATGAGCAAAAATTTTCCAAAGGGGAGGGGGACACCCCCTCCCTCCCTCAGAACGGCGATCAGTCACATCAGCCAGGTCAGAGGAAATCACCCGGACAAAATTTGGACCTGCAGAGAACACTGATTATTAGGAAGCAGATCACTAATTGGAGGAAATCTTGGTGCTCTTGCCCCCTGATAAAAAACCTGGCTACGCCACTGCAGCAGGGGGTGGGTGATCGAGTTTGTATTTGCCGATATCTACATTTTTCATGCTTCAAAATATCAGCGCAATTTATCTCTCATGTCAGCTGGTAAAAGCTTTGTATCAGTACTTAGCACGTGTACGTATAATCATGTCTGTACTTTCTTGGAAGTATAATAAATCCACAGGAATAAAATCAACTTGTGTAAGAAATATGTCAATGCCGTTTCTACTCTACACACTGGGGGTAACTATTTGCGATGCTGTATCAGTTAAACCCTCTGCTTATACTGGCCTCTAGGCCCTACTATATTTTCCGTTTAGGAAATGGAACAATCATTGCAACTGGAGTAGGCTATCTACTTGAGGGGGGGGGGGGGGAAGAGAGAGAGATAGGCTCTTGTTTCTCATGATCTTTCTTTGTTGAAATAATGACCAATGCACTTGAACCTCATTAGTCTGAGGTCTGTAACAAGAGATGCCGGGCCGCGGCATCCCCCCCCCCCCCCGTGGGGGCTCAGGCAGTCTTGCAAATATATTTGCTTCACATTTGCCAAAAGCTACACCAGCCTCTCACCCACCCAGCTTACTTTTTATTCAGAAATTGTGAATATTAACCTTCCCCTGCACACCACCTACCCTCTGGACACCATTCATAGGCTATTCATGAAGTCATTTAATGTTACAAAGTCTCCCTCGCGTTCGAATTGAAAGCGCTCTCCGTAAGACAACATGGTTTACGGTCCTCCTCATTGCCATCTAGACTACACATGCATACACACACCTTTTCCAAATGGGAGATTATAAAGGATTATTGAAGAGAATTTTGGTATCAATCTCTTGTGTCAATGCCACTTTACAGTGACCACACACGGCGCATATCAAGTCTGTCCCATAATCCTTTGTAATTGCAAGTTGGTAAAATGTCCATGGAACTGACCAAACATGCAGGGTAGTGCCAGGACTTGCCCCACGAGTGGGCCAAGCTCCCCAATGGGGTCGAGCAACCCACAGCTTCAACAAAGGCAAAACGGCTGCCGGAAGCATGGCGAAAGCAAAATTTTTGAAGCCCTTTGCGTGCCGAAAATTTTGGGGTTTTCATTGAAGAAAATTTAAAAATTTTGGTCACTGTTGAAGACAATTTGAAAATTTGGGAGTTTTTATCTAGGGAAATGTAAAAATTTTGCGTTTCAGATGAAGAATTTGCCTTCTTTGAGAGCCAACTCAAGTGAACAGTTGGGGCAACATGTCCCCGTCTGGGATTAAATACTTTATCACACCCATTGAGGCATCCCAACCAAATTGCAAAATTTCAAATTTCCCCGACCGTGTTGGGGGGCATTCGCCCAGGAGGGTGTGGTCCCTGTCCAATTCTGCGGAGAATGTCATCACAATAATAAAAAAGATGTGTAAATTAAAACATTTGACGAAGACGCAAAGACGAATGCTGACAAACAGATCATAATTTTTACAGTTTTCTTTTGGACGCACGATACAAAAGAGATGCGGCGATGCAATCAATTCAACACTGTGTTCTACGCATGCGTCTTCTCCATTGGTGCGAAGATGCAAGTATTAGATCATTTACAGTACATATTGTATTTAATTAGCAGACGTGCATCTGTTACGATGCCCTAAACGTAAACAATGGTACACGTTACAGATAGAAGTTTGAACAAAAATGATAAATCTCATGACTTTAGGACATGAAAGCGTGGGATTGCGTGATATTGCACGAGGTTATACGTACTACAAAGGAAAATAAACATTGATGTTGAAAGGGGCGACAGATTGCTGAAAGAGCAGATATTGATCTGTGTACAAAACAGACGATCAGGAGGACATCATATAACTGGACCAGGCGATGAGCAACAGTGACACGTCTCTTAATACCATACGAAAAGACATTTAATGAAAGTCTCCCGAGGCATGACACCAATTTGCTGGTACAGGGACCGACTTTGGGGTTGGCAGGCTTAGAAGATTGCTCCCCCCCCCCACTGGAATTCACGGGGGATGCCAATATTCTCTGAAATAGCTCTAAAGTGCCCTATTTCTGAATCCGACCCTAACACAGTGGGAAGATAAATTTGTTGAACAGCATAAGCATACAAGGCAGGGGGGGGGGGGCATATGTCTCCTTATCCGGGCAAAAAATGGGTACATTCCAAATGAGACAGCCAAGAAAATAAATTACGCCCTATTGCAACCGACACAGCGGTATCAAAATTCATGCAACTTGGTCCAAAAGTCTTAATTCGGGCAAAAATTATCCCTGGCCCCCCAGAAATGTTGACCCCATATGCCTAAGTTGAACAGAATGGTTCTGAACACTGTAAGGTTCTTGATGTCCTCTATTTGAGCCAACACAGCCGCAACTTTCTTAATCTAATCCAGGAAATAAAAAAAAAAGAAAATCTTTTGTGATAAAATTTGTATTATGAGGGTTACGTTTCCACAAATAAGGGAAATGTAGACATGACTGTACACACGATTATACCATATATAGTCAAGCTACCATAACATATTCAGTACAGTGAGGTAGACACTGACCATAAAACAAATCTTAGAAACATTTTAGTGTTGATCATTTTTGACAGGCTCCTTGATGAGATTTAAAGCTGAGATTTCCCCATGATGTGGACTTCCCAAATATGACTGAAAAAGGAATTTGCCACACAGACAAAATATTGTCATGTATAGGCAAGGCTGAGATGGGCTTTCTGACCAAGAGTTAAAGGGAAAATGCAGTCACCCCAATCAGAGTTAGTACGTCCCATCACTCTAGTTCATGAATGGCCTATTTTCATCATGTGACAATATTTTTGTTCGTGAATTGTGAAATTCAAGGAGAATTTCTCCTTGCCTTACCTATTGTTTGTAATACTTATGTTCAAAACATCTTTCAGAGGTGCTTGTAATGCAATAAGAGTAGATTTGCAAGAGTTTGCTGATTTTTCAGAGCAAATTTTGGGGCGACTGCCTATTGCCTTTAAGCTAGTTACACAAAGAAGTGGATCATGACACCTGTTTGTGAACAGATTAATCCATGTACTCACACTGTCAATACTTCATACAGTGTGTGTTTCCCTTCACAAAAGAACCTGTCTTATGGATGGTAAATTCATGACAATGAACTAAATATTTGATTGAATTATTTCTATATATCAAGAAAATGAAAAGGACTTTTATTTCAGTAAATTTATTCTTAAAATTGTACATCTTCCCATCAAATCTGTATATGTAACTCGATTAAAACCTTTCTCTTCTCATCACAAATGATATATCGATATTTCAAATGAAACCAGTGTTACAAAGAAGACCAAGCAGAGCTAAAATCAAGAGGAGGGAGAGGCAGAATGGGATTTATGGAAGGGCTTTAGACCTCCCTGAATGGGTGTGTAGTATGTCCACATGGTACCAAAACATGTCTACACAATTTCCCTCCCTGAAATGATTCTTACTCCTTGCCTTGAGGGAGGTCTACAGGGAGGCAGACCACCTGGGAGGGACAGTTATCTGATCTTACACAAGTACTTGATTACCAAACTGTTAACATAAATATTGTTGCCATTCCTTGCCATATTCTCTATACATATATATGTAGCTCCTTACCCCCTGCCCCCCGCCCCCCCCCCCTCACAGCAGCACTTGCTAAAAAGGTGACTGTTATAAAGTATGTTTAGATTATTTGTATCAACACCACTGTGCTGGAACACAGCCTAACCAATGTATTCGTAACAACACCCTTAATGAAATTTGTCCACAGTTGGTACTGCACACAGATTGTTCCACATATTGCTTAATGCAGTCTTTGTCAGTATGTCTCTCCACTTAATAAAAACAAAACAGTCCTACCATCCACTTTTGAAAAATTTCATGTCTGATTTCATGACTGACTAAAATTTAATTATTTTACAACAGTTTGGAGTAACTATGCTTGTCAACTCTTTTGCATCATCAAACAAGACACCTTTCATAATACCTCTTGATAAACATAGTGTGACAACTTTTGGTCAGGAGTTTGCTTGCTTTTGGTCACAACGACAATTTGAGCTCACAATTTTTATTTTTCATTTCAAATATTTAGAGCTTCTTTTGACTGAAATTTCATGCTAGCGTGACCAAACTAACAACTCCACAGATCATTCATTACAACTTTAAACATGTACAATCTAGACCAAGGTTGGTTGACCTAGTCATGGTGTGGTCTACATATAAATTCTGCAAGGCCCCACCTTATTTATTTTCAAATAATTTGCTCTTCAGAAACAAAGGTTTACAGGTAGCCCAATATACAATAGGGGGAATTTTTAACATAATGGTTAATCTACCCAATGTGAAAATGAAGTAAAACAAAATGTCCCAAAAAATGTTATTTTTTGGCCCTCTTCACACACACCCAACATACATAATCCTCTCATTATTACTAATACTGTAAGACATCTTGAGTGGAACTATTCTTCCAAAGCCCCATGCCATCCCTCCCGTCATCTATCCTTCCCACTAACAAGCACCTTGCATCATCAAACAATAGGCCATTATCTCCAAGATATGCTATTTTTTTTTTAAAAAAAAAAATGTATCATTGAATAGCAATTTTTGCAGCTGTTCAATGCATATCCAATGCCATTTGAAGATAGTTAAATGCTTTATTCTGATGCCAAAAATGTTGTAAATACAAACAAGGTTCCGGCCAGCATATATCTCACACTTTCACAACTTTTCAATTTATATCAAATGCAATGATTTCATGTCCAAAAATGTACAATCAAATAAGGCTAAATCCATTTCCATCAGGTCAAATTTCACTTGCTACTTTTAAATAATATTTAGAGGTATGGAATTTTGTTTCAACTAAAAGTGCTTCCTGTGCCTGCACATGCAATGAAATTCTCGTGAGTTTTCCGCATTTTCCAAAATACTTTGAAAATTCCAAGACTGAAATTTGCATTTTCAAATTTTTGGATAGCTCCATATTTTCTAGCCCTGAGGAACATTAATCTTATACGTCCCCTGATTTTACCATGAGTTCACATGTGATAACCAGGACCTCATTTTGATAATGTGAAGCACATCCTTCTGACTGAGCAAAGATGGATTAACTTTAAGCAGCAAATAAGTGACCAAGACCACAGGTGTGTTATCCAGTAGTCCAAACACTTCCACTGGTATTGTTTACAGAAGTAATACAAGCCATATAAAGAACTGTATGTGTTTTTGGCTAAGCAAAGTTTAGTGGAACTTTTGAAAGTAAACATACTGTCAAGATGATGTGATCATTCACATGCAACATTTAGGATGATCTAATAAGGAGCTTAAGGTGCTTGATGATTAGCCGCCTCATGATCTTGAACCAGGGAGAGCATTCACATGGGAAATTTGATTACAATCTGATTACGAACCTGGTGTCTGATGACACCCACCTGTTCCCATGTGAATGAATTTTCAAAGTGATACAGCTGATGTAATAATGTGTTAGTAAGCTAAAAAGTTAATACATAATGGCTAAGTACATTATAATGACAATAACAAGTTGCATTGCAGATAAATCTTATGCAACATGCTGAACAACTGACAATAACAAAGCCAATGATCCAATTTGAATAAACCACAAAACCACTCAAAGAAATATGTTGGATTGTTGAATACACAAAAGCATTGGCAACCATATAAAGATCACGGCTGGCAACATAAACTTGGTCTCTTTTCATTTTTCAAATTTCATCTCTATACAACGAGGAGATTGACTCTGACCAGCAGCAGTATTTTTCCTCAAAACGAAAAAATAAAGAATATAAATAATCAATCACTGAGAAAAAATGCAGCTAATAAACAAATTGTTATTTATCAGGTTACAAAGCAATAAATTGTCAATAGATTTGTCATCAGGAAATGATATGAAAAAGAAACCAAAAACAGTTTCACTTTGATCATGCACAGATTAACTATTGGACCAAAATTCATTATAAGTGTCAAAAAATTGTACTTTTTAACAGTTGCTCTGACCGCACTTATCCTACATGACCAACTTCATTCACTAGGCTACAGAAGAATGAATGACAACTAGAAAAGCTGTAACAAGCTATAATCATTAATGGTATATACAATAACAGTTGATGCTAACACAACACAGAAAAACAATTTAACCCCGGACAATAGAATTCCACAGGTATGACGAACACATTTGAAAATTTTCCTCTTTGTGTTAAGGGTAGTGGGAGATAACTGAAAATGTCACTGACTGCTCCCATAAATTGACTCCTGAATGTGTAACATAAAATGTTTGTCTTGGTTAGTGACGTCAAAGTGGATGCATTCCGTATGTCTCACTTTCCTCAACAAACACACATACTTTTTAGAGCTGTATGGGGCTACAAGTACAAATTCTCTCACATAATGTTTATGCCCCCTTGAAGAGAGAACTTGACCCCATGGGTCAAAACCCTCGGGGAGGGGGCATAGCAATGAATATATCCCCCACACTGTGAAAAGGGGGGATAACCTACACAACTATCACCATCCCTTCACCCAAGATTTTCAAACATATTACAGACCAGTATGCTCGGTATTTTTACTTTTGGTTATCAAATTGATAGCTTTCAAACAGAGTAAAACAAGGTAACTTAACTTTAATGACTTCCAAAATGCCTTGCACACACTTATAGTGCACTTCTGTCTTATTATTACATGTTAGCTTAAGCAAGATTGTGTCCCAAAGCCATGCAGCTCCTACCACTACGAACCACAAGTTGCAGCATATCTGCCAGGGAAGGATCATGACTGTTTTACTGGGAAGGATAGCTCAAATTTCTGACTGCTGAAAGGGCAAAGTGAATGAAAGAAGAAATGGGAAGAAGGAAGGGCATTTAAATGTAATGGATAGCTTTTGTATGGCAAGAAAAAGCAACACATTCTGAATGGCCTTTAAACAGCTACTTTTAGGCACACTATGCACACATCCATAGACCCTTTTCCAAATAGCAACTACAAAGGATTGTGGGATAGTGTTTTGGTCTGCATCATTCCTGTCCACTGTAAAATGCCACTGACAAAAATAATGCACACAAAAACTCTACCCCACACTCCTCTGTAACTGCTATTCGGAAAAAGGTCTATTGTAGATAGTAAGCCATTGCCAATTCCTCTTAGACAGCTTGATTAGTATTATTGTTTCATAATGCCCCCCTACACCAGCATCCTCCTTCCCTACCCACAATATCCTTTGCACCATTAAATCCACCGGCCTTTGGTACAAATGTGACTATGAAAATAATACTCTAGTTCTGATTTTGAGGTCTGTTTAGTATGCATTCAATGCCATTTTCAAGTAGTAAAAATGTTTCAAGCCCCAGAGTTCACTGTGCTCTCACGTCGCCTTCAGCACCACTGGGCCATACCTACTTGAACCTTGCCTATGATAAAATTCTATAGCCACAGGCCTTACAGAGTAGGCGTCACAAATTCGAACATGGTCAGTATAGTGTTTACAGAAAACAAAAACCGTTTGCCCCTGGCAAGTAACCTAGTATACACAACTGCCCAAAAGCCCCATGAATCATCAAACTGACTGGCTTGTACATACCACTTAGGCCAAAAAGAGGTATGGTAAAATTATCATTTTTGTGGTCTTTTTAGTGGGCATTTAATATCTGTTGGAAATAGTTAAATTTTCCTTCCAATGCTGAGAATTTTGTAAACATCCCTGGGAATTCCTGGGGGTTCAACCCCTATGCCTCTTGCTAGGGAGTAGCCCCTCTACATCACTTATATAAGAAAATGTTTGAATTATCAATCTTGTGTTCTTTTAAGTGAGAATCCAAGTCGTTTAGAAACATTTTAATGCTTCATCCTAATGCTCACAATGTTGTAAGTACCCCAGCGCTTTACCCCTGGAACCCCACCATGGCGCTGTCCTGAACCCACCAGGGGCCCTTTAGCCACTCCGTCCGGGTAACACTGCCCTCCCTTGGCCCCAAAAGGCTCCATTGGCTTGTCCCAACCCCCATGGTTTCAGAAAAAATCTCCAATGCTTGACCCTTTCCCTTCCTTTTGATACACCTTGTTCCATTACCCACCCCACATGCTAGTTTTTGACATACTGCAACTGCACATGACCCTTTCTTCCCCTCCCCCACCAACCCCCTTTACAATCTTGACATACTCCTACTGCACATGACCCTCTAGACTTGTGTTTCCACTATATTTATTGCACTTACATTTCTCTTTCACAAATCAAAGATGCATAATTTCTGGGGCATATTGCACCCTCTATCAACATTTGACATAGCTTACTACAAGGTTAAGATTACAGAGGTGAGGCCATCATTTGTACAGACTAGTGTTACTGCCATGTAACACATACACCATACACTTACAGAAATACTGTGTAACAAGTATACATTAATGTTACACTGACATAATTCACCGATGGTCTAAGTTTTGAAGTTTGCTAAACCACTTGCATTGTCATGCACTAAAAATACATAGTGATGCAATATATGCATTCCCTTTGCAGAAGCACTACACAAAGGTCATTCACAAATGGCTGATGTCAATTAGCTGTGCTAGCTGTGCACATGTTACGTGGCTTGGAGACATGACCCATGAAACGTGCAGCAAATAAGACACAAACAGACAACTGAAGTACAGTACAGACATTACAGTATTTACAGCAAACGCCCTGGAATCCAAGTGTGACAGATACTTGACAAGGTTTAAAGGTTCGCTAGCAATGACTTGATTAATTCTTCGTAGCTCCATGGTTCATCCAACAGTGATATGACAAAGTATGAAACCATCCCTTGACAGGTTTACAATAAAACACCCCATTTAGGAAATTCAACAGCATTAAACCCATCATTTACATGGCAATGCATCCACCAATGGCAAACAGCTGACATCACCATAGCAACATCACACTTATAGTAGCCCTCTAGCCATCTGGCTTTTCGGTCCACTTCAGAATCCAATCATCATTTTTTAAGAGGAACAAATTCCCTGTCTTGAAATCTTAAATGTGACATCAAGCCATAAAAGATGAACACATTTCACAGAGGCCATCAGGCCCCCTCTACCTAACTGATTTATTTCCTTGTTGGGGTACTGCCATTAAAGTCAATCTAGACTAACAAAGATGAACCACACTTCATGATGGGCATGTGATGCCCATCATGAATCCTGGTTTGATCGCTGACCAGTTTATTATGCTGTCAACATAAGATGGACAACTGCTGCTGTCTATCCAGGTGATAAATGGGGACCTATGTGGTAACTTTTCTTTGGGAGAAATACAGCTTCAGTGATGCTCAAGGGACCATCTCTTGGAGAGCATATTGTTGACCCGGAGTATTTTAAGCTATGCCTGTAATAATAATTGCCTAAATATTGCTGTCTTATACACAGAAATACTACTTCTGTCATGATAGGGCTCTCATGCCATCTAGATAATCAAAAAGTTACCTTTTCCGGCACTTTTTAAGATAACCCTACCACAAAATTTGCAATGGTATGCCAAAATATGATCAAAAAATATTCAGGTATTTACTTTTGTGTTTTAGTAATCACATCCTGTTGAAGTAGTAAACATTTCCTTGTAACACTAAAAAAAGACATTTATTTTCATATTTTTTGTTAAACTGCTTCAGCAAGCCTGCCCAGAATACGAGACTTGATGTCTCCCAGATGGCATCTGGTACTGTAGCTAATATCTGATAGCAAAGGATACCTTCTACCATTCCTGTTTATCAGACAACACACAAAAATATTTCATTCATTCTGACTTGGCTAATGAATGGATTACATACATTTGAAATACAGTTATACGTTTGAAAAAGAAAGAAACTGTCTTACATTCTAAACTGGAACAAGGAAGTTATCTGTACAAAATAAAAGACTTGAGATGGAGGACAAAGATGGTACAGAAAGTTAATCTTGCGTCCCATCAGACTATTAGAGTCTTTATCTGTATCACGCCTGTCAAATGCAACTTGACCATTTTGGTGATAAATAATGATATCTTCATATTTTTTAGAACATTTTAAGACTGATATTTGCAAAATGGATATTTTTTCAAGCACCAAATTGAAATGTATCTGAGGTTAAGAGCTGGTTACTAGGACATGCAGTCTTTTCTGAAAATGCAAAACTGAGTGTAAATAAAAGTGTAAGACACTTTTAAACCACTGTGAAGTTATTCCATATTCACAATGCCAACTCATTGATCGTCAAATATTATACATGCAAATTAATGACCTTAAATGGTTTAAGGATCCCTGCAGAAACCCTAGAGCAGTGGTTCTTTTTCATCCCATTCCCCCCTTTCCAATCAGCCACCCCATGTATCCCCCTCCTAAAATATATCAAAAGTGGTTTTCTCCATAGTTCACATTCACAGCAAAGAGAATGTCTGTGGACAAGGACAATGACCTTTAGGACCGCTTTATGGTCATAACCTGGTAATAACTTGATGACACTGAAAGAACATGCCCAATATCCCTGGAAAACAGACCATTACCTGTTTTCCTAAAGTACCCTAACTTTAATTTGGAGAAAATTTCCCAGTGTATAATCCTTTACTTTTCCATGAAGCGGTCCTAAATGGGTTCTAGTTAATCACCTCCCAAATATGTGAGTACACTAAAATGGGTCTAAAACCGTAATCATACTATGGTTCAGTACTTACATTCACCACAGGGAACTCAGGAGTAATCTTACAGAAGTGGAATAATTAAAAAAAGATACTGGACAGGATCGGCAATCAATAATTACCCACCTGAGATACCAAAATTACCCCCAGGGTGTTGATACCCCCCCGGTTAAGAACCACTGCCCTAGAGAATAAAATATGAAAGCTTTTGTTGAAGTGACCTGACATGCCTACCCTCTTGCAAGGAAAATATAAACTATGTTATGTACAAAGATAAAGATATACAAACATTTGAACAGATATTGCACCACCCTCCCAACGTAGTATTTATGCTGGTGACAATTTGAACATAATTTGGATTTTTAAGTTTATTACACTTTTCCTTCTTTGTGCTACTAATGAAAGCAGTGATGGCTCAAGCCAACAAATTAACCTTAATATGTGGAGAACATTGATTCTTTGCAAAATGTACCCAGAATTCTATAGGCTGATTTACTATAATGTTTTTTTTTTTCTAGTAGAAAAAAAACTACTTCGTGCCTCTTAAAATACCTTTCCTTCTGACAACAAGACCAACTGTACTCTTCACAAATTTCAATATTTGTAAAGGGATTTTTTAGTCAGAAAGAAACATTGAGGCAGAATAGCACCAGATACCTCCTGTGGAGTTTCCCTTCTTACGTGCTTTCCTCTTTCAATTTTATTATCAGTAAGCATACCAACCTCATCTGCTAAAGCTGGACTTGCAGTTTAAAACTTCCCACTGCTATACTTATCTGCCTCTGTCTAAATATACGAGCATTCAGTCATATTACTAAACTTGGTGACTGATTTAGTATTTGCTGACTATTAAGTCCACAGATAATTTAACATCACCTTAGCGGTTCAGGGATGAAATACTGATGGCCCAAAGTGATATTTACTTTTGCTGTCCTCTCCAGGTAGCTACTAAACTCACAAATACAGCAACGCTGTTCCAAACTCTCCACTAACCGTCAAATTCATTAAAAACCAATACCAAATTGAATATTCCTTACTTAACTCAGGGAAAAGTCTGGAAAAGACTGTTACCAACTCATTTCCAGGCATGTGAATGAAAGAAAACAATAGAAGCATATCAATTTAAGTTATTCTTGGCAACACTCAAATTTCTTTGTCCCGGCAAGATTTGTGGAAAATTTGGCCGCCAAAATGTTTGGTCGACAACCCTGGTAAGGTTCCTTACGTCCTGCTTCTTATGGATCTAGTACAAAATGTTTGCATCTCGCAACATTAAAGCATTTTGATAACTTACACCACTACAATATACAAAAGCACTTTTCCACACTTCCTGGGAATAGCTCAAACCTACATATGCATAAACTTTCTATCCTACCACAGAGATATATATTCTACACAGTGTACGGTACATGCTCTACCAGCAGTGATCATAGTACTTAGTCAATTACAAATGCACATTGAAATAAAAAAAATAGAGAAACTCTTTTCATAACATTTGTGACAATGTACAGTGCCAAAGTGACTGAAATATCATTTGTTTTGCAAAAAGAGAAAGGCTGCATCATCCTAACATTTGCTACACATCCCTTAAGCCTTTCTCATATCACATTACCTCCCCCCCCCCTCCATATTCCCCTTGTCACTCTCATAATATTTGACTTACAGTATCTTAATCTACTTTGGCAAGTACAGAAGCATTTACAAACATTTAATACAAACATTTACTGCATCATTTCTAGGAGGCAATATTCTTAGACAAAATATGAACTATAAAAAAACTTCCTCAAGTAGATGATAAAAACATTCTTTTCCCTTCTGTATGCATGTATAAAAAAGTGTCAATGCAACTATCCTCACTGGATCCCTGCCTCTAACTTATTCAGATAGAGGGTACTGACCCATCTCATGGTAATACACATACATTGCACAGCAGGTCGGGATCAAGCAGATTGCAATTGGTCACACTTCCCCTTGGTGAAAGACCGCCATTCTGTTTCTAAGAAGGAAACCCAAAGAATCAAGGCAAAGGCCCTTCATAAAATTGCAGATGATAATCTTGATGAAGATGGTCCTGGTCTGTAGGTTTGGGGATCCAGCTTAAAAAGAAAGACCGAAGGAAAGAACTTAAAACAGATCTATCGTGACTAGCATTATTACAGATCTGGTGACTGGTAAATGGCGTAACTGGTAATACTTGATGTAAAAAGCATAAAACCGAGAAAAAAGCCACGATTCCCATCAAAATCCATCAAATATCGACCATTTTACACTGAAATTTCTACTTTTACACTTAAATCATGAATAAAAATAACCTATGCAAATTTGTCACATGGAAAGAGGGGATTAATCAAATATTGACTTATGTTTTTCTTTTTCAACCTTCATTTCTAAGAACAGTTGGAACATTGATATATATCAAGGGATTTATTTAGTCAGTTAAAGTTTTCTACTTGAAAAGTACCAGTATCACACATTTAAATAACATAAACAAAAGGAGAGCAATCTGTACTGCAAATCTGTATATGTTGTTTGCTCCTAGAAGTGTCACCATTCTAACCTTTGTTCAAGGAAGCTGCTATTTTCCAAACTGACTGACATGTAGCAAGTCTGTTATGACTTTTCAGGCTAACATTGTTTATGATCTCTTTGTTTTTCTTATAATTTGCTTAACTTTCTCCTCCTACACAAATGTAGGTGTTTGTTGGTATCAGATAACAAAACTGAAGTAATAATATATGTGCAATGCTGATGCAGTCTTTTGAATTTCTGAATGGTTGTTTGACCTCCAAAAATGACTAAAATACAGAAATTACTGGAATAAATTTTAAAGCAAAAACATAGCATCTGGTATAAGAAAGTGAGTCTTTGAGATCTTAATACATTTACCATATGCAGGGAAACAGAACTATTCTTGCGAATAATGACAATCATGGCTGTCAACATAAACATAAAAAACAAACATAAAAATTGTGAAAACATCAATTTTCATTCACATAAATCTGAAACTGAAGGCAGTTGAACTGAATAAGTGCCTACTAGGTAGGGCAGTGGGAAATTATGTCAGATCCAGGCCACAAAGCATATAGGATCCAAACCCCCCCCCCCATACCATAAAGTCTTTGTGTTCCCACTAGTTCTGCTGAAAATTACGTCTCACCACCCACTCCACCCCCCTCACCCACTTTCAAGAAGTAGTTGATGCAAATCACATGATAATGTAGTTCTTGCATGAGGTTTAAAATTTTTCTGTTTTCTTTATTGGTACTGAAATCTTCAACTGAGACCTGCCTATTTTATTCACCTTTAAAGGGAAATAATGCATTTGCAGTACAGAAAATCTTTGTTTCTTCAAACCATGAGTTATAAACAAAGACTGAAAGGACTTTTCAAAATAAGATTGTTGGGTATAACATTTACTTTCAAGAATTCAGTTTACAACAGAAAGAAATTCACTGCTTCATAGCTCATGAATAATTTGTTCACCAAAACTTTAAAACTTTCAAATGATGCAGCGTGAATGTTTTTTTAGAAGAAAAGCTATTCCCAGAGTTTATTGGTGAGATCTAATAATTCAAAAATAAAAACAATCATGTCTGTGCCATGTTGATGTAAGCACAGTATTTCCCCTTAATTTACTGGACTCCAGTCAAAATTTTACATTGTGAAGTCACTTGTTCTAATCTAGCAAACATTACACCTGCAGCATTAAATTTATAAATTCAGAATTTTCCCAACAATGACGAATAAATAACTTTTATATTAAATATTGTAGACAATGAACCTTTTTTTTTCATTTTCCTCCCATCAAAACTTAAATACCTTACGAGGCCTGAAATCTATCAAAACAGCCAGCAATACTACTTCTAACTTGTAATGTGCATTAACTAATCAGCCATGTACTACTGCAAGGTAGAATACTGTACATTAACTGATGTTAAGAATCACTTTACAATTAGCATTCATCAAAATGAAAGGGTCTGTTGTTGTTTTCATTTGGAGAACACCTTCAATGCTACAATTTCACACAAAATGCTTACAAATGTTAACATGTTTTAAACTGTAACCTAACCTGTTAAGTTTCCCTCAATCTACAAATATACTATAAGCCAAGGACAAAAATAACGTACGGTACCCTTGATAATTTATTATTAAAGTATGGGTTGCGAGACAGATCTGGTTAACCTGGAAATATTTTGGGTTGCCCGAGTTTTGAGAAATAAAAACTTGAAATTTCTGTTCTTTACAAGTACTTTTCTTGGTATATGTGTTCTGCTAAGTATGGGTTGGCCTGCTAAAATTGGATCATCTTGAAAAGCGTGAGAGCCATTGTCCTGGTCAAAAGTATAATTATACAGAACCAACCTCTACTATACTAAACATGATTCACAGGTAGCGGGTAATGATGCTGTCAAAAGATTGAAATTGAATGTATGACCCACATTTTCATTTTGTTAAAGATGCTGGTCCCCTCTTCAAAAACATACAAAAAAAAAAAAAATACATAATACATAAAAGGTGATAGCAATTAGTCGTGCTAGTTCCATGGCAACTGCCAAATATATACAACGATGTTAAGATTCAAGGGTACAGAAGGCTACATTTATATGAATGCACTGGTTGTGTCTTCAATAGCTTCTATGTGTTCAGAATACCCTTCAATGTCAACTTCAGGCAACATCCACACACTGTAATAAACTACTAATCTGTACAAGTAAATTGCACAGAATTCAAGTGTTTCCAATATTTTCTTTGTGAAAGGACGTTGCCATGGGCAGAAGCAATCTGGGATCGTCGAAGCTCCTTGCCAAGAACTGTTGACATTTGGAGGCAAATTCTGGCAATAGTAGGAGCATTTAGCTGATGACTTGACAAAAGTTGTGCGAAATTTGAATTGCTTTCTGGAAAATAAGCATTCTTTCCAACCCTGGAGATTGTCAGCAATTTAGTTGGGGTGAGCAGTTGTTCACAGTGTGGTGGGGTTGGAAAAAACAAATTTTTTTACATAAATTAATTTCCTGTAAGTAATGTAAGTTTAAAGGAAGATACTGCACTTGTGGAACAGAAAATTTTCATGCCTCTAAAGCCATGATCTATGGATACAGAAAGACACAAAATTCCAGAAAAGGTTGCTGAGTAACTTTACTTTCTAGAAAAGAGAGGGTTCCGGACTATTGGTTAAGGTGTAAGACTAGCGATCCAAGGATTACTGGTTAGGTTCCAGTCTCACTCTGGTTCATAACTTTGTGTCCTTAGGCAAGATACTTTATCTCAATTGCCTCTCTCCACCCAGGCTGGTTAAACGGGTACCTGTGAGGGAACTTGTCCATGAGCACAGTATGTGACTGCTGCTGCCCAGAGGAATTGCTTCTAGGAGAAGTTTCAAAGGATGCACATCTCGGCTCTGAAGAGTGATTGTTGACGGAAGGAAATATTTGTGCCAGCCCTTTGTGTCTTTAGTGATAAAGCCTACATAAAAAATATATAATTGTTATTATTGCTGTAATTGTTGTGATTATTGTGGTTGTGATGATCGAGGAAGTAGTGGTGATGGTGATGGTGACGCGATCTGACCCAAAGTGGAGACTGCCATCAGGTTTGGAGTGGCAGAATTTAAGTGAGGGAAGAGGGCACTTGCATGGAACAAATAATAGTTTCTGACACTGAAATCACAGCTGAAAAAAAAGTTGGGGGATTCCCCCATAATTCCAGATCTGACCTGAGTGTATAGCTAGTCAGATAAGCAAGCTTAATTTGTCCACCCTCACTTATGTATTTTTCATTTATCAAAACACAATGCAGCCTTTGTGACATTATGATAGTAACCTCAAACCAAATATGCAATGAGAACCTTATGAACCCTTTCACATTGAGACTTTAACTATCTTATACTTACAGGTGAATATGGAGGTGGAGGCTGTCTGAATTCATAATTGTTGACATAAGTGTACATCGGAGTAAACATCATGTCTCCAGTCGTCTCTGGATCGTCTTCATCATCCCTGATGTCCACTCCTCCAAACACACACTCTGCATAGCTAGGTGGTGCTACAAAAACAGACAATGGTTGCCATGGTATTATCTCTTGACTATATGTACATTGTAAACTAGGAAATGTTTTTATTAGGTTAAATATGTTTCACTCAGCCAAACATTTCCAGGAAATGAGTTTCCTTTTGTTTACAATACATGAAAATCTCATAAAAATGAGAGAAATTAGACTTAGAGGCATATCCTGGTAAAATGCAACAGTTACATTTAATGCAGGTACAAACACACTGTTGTGAGCGAAGCAAACTAAGTCTAAATAGTATGGTGTATTTAGAAGGTAAGTTTTCACAGAAATATTTTCTCAAGTATACAGTGCATGATGGGTAATCTGCCATGTCAAATGAACAGACTGATGAGACAAAACAATTTTTTCTTTCAACACTGACACCTGTACATGGCAATATAATAAACATTTGTGGTGCACCAATTTCATAAAATACTGACATTTTCAATAGCCCATGTTTCAGTTCTCCATATCCTTCAATACCCATTCAATATCAATATTTCAGAAAAAAAAATGAACTGTTTGCAAAGATATAAGCTACTGAGTACTAAATAAAAGTGGTTTTTGTCTCAATGTTTTCCATTTACATGCAAAATATGAAAGTATGCATGCTTCATATCTTGAGATTAGAGTTGGAGTTGTCAGAGTTTGTCTTCTAGTGACTTCCGATGACCTCTGATCTCTGCCAAAAACAAAATGGTGTTTCTCCTCAACACAATACATCTATATGCAAAATATGAAAAGTATCCATCCTCCCTATCTTGAGATATCCAGCGTACAAACTTTTCATAGTTTCACCAACAGCAACCTCAGATGACCTTCGACCCCCACCAGAATTGATAAGGTTCTTTAAATCCACTATAATGCGTCTACATGCTAACAAAGTATGGAAAGTATTCATGCCTCCAACCTTGAGATACTGAATTAACAAAATGTTCAGCTTGACCTCCAGTGATCTCAGGTGACCTCTGATCTCCACCAAATAGGTTTCTTCCTCTCATACAAGACATGTGCATACAAAATATGAAATGGATACTTGCTTCCAATCTTGAGATCTAGAGATAACAAGGTTTTCAAAATGTGACCTCTGGTGACCTTACATGATCTCTGAACTCCACCAAAGGCAATACGGCTCTTTGAATTGATATAGGCCATCTACATGCTAAGTATGAAAGTATCCCTGCACTATATCTTGAGATATCATGTTAACAAGGTTTCCAGGATTTCACCTCTTGTAACCTCAGATGATCTTTGACCCCAAAACAATAGGGCACTTCCTCTCAATATGGCAAACCAATTATAGGTCCAACATTAACATATATGGAACTCTTCTATGTAACCTTCAGTCGTTCTTCTCAAAAAGCATCTCACTTTCATTTTGGTCACAGTAAATTTCAAGGCAAAACATGAAAGTCAATTTAAATATGTACATCTATGAACATCTCCATATGTAAACCTTGTCTTTTACTCTCTCTTAGGTTTTGATTTGCTTCCACTTTCACTGTGTAATGTTTCCTGCTTCATTTATTTCTGACCACAACTTCTCATCTTTAATCTATTTTGAGAACCCAAACTTGACTGCATAAAACAGTGTATGGAAATGTGACTCCATTCTTGTCTCACTCGATGTTTCACAAAGAACTGAAATTTCAAATTGGAAATGACTTTTCCACAAAGCCTCCAAGACAAGGGTAACAGCTGGAGGTCACATAGCTATCATACCATCTCATGGACAAGCAGTAATATATCTGGTCCACTAAGCAAATTGTTTAATTTCCTTAAGTTCACATAAGCATTTCTTATCTAGCATGTACAGTATGTGTATAGGTGGAGGAAATATTCAATACTTTCCCAAGTTGTTTTTGTTGTTATTTTACGGATCTGTAGATTACCTTCTAAGACTGGTGGAGGTTGGTACATTGCTGGGAATTCCATGTTCACAGACAAAGGATCAAATGGTGAATATGGTGGTGCTCTCAGAGGTACAGTTCCTACTACTACAGGAAGGGGAAGGTATAAGTTCATAGCTCCAGTGATATCTAAGCATATCTGGGGAAATATAAAAAAAAAATTAACAGAGTGAAATACAAAAATTTATGAAGGCATCCTGTCCTTTTCTCTGGCATTATCACCCCAACACAGACCTTTTTCTGCCATGTTACAGCAGCAGAGTGACAACAACTAATCTCAAGCGCCTTGCAGATCAAAGTAAAAACATCCAATTCCATCCTCCTCATGTAATGCAGGATGAATAGAAGAACTTAATTCCTTGTTTGTGGGTTAATTAAAAGAAACTGTGACCTTTGTTTTCAAAGGCACAAAGAAACTCTGATAAGATATAAGTTTACCTTTAGGCAGGGACAAGTACTTCTGTCCACTTCTACCACTTAACAACGACACACTTGAGAGAAAAATAGGTAATGAATTAATTTCATGATGGACACTTGGCAAAACAAAAGAATATTCCAGTGCATCTCAATTCTAAGACATATATCATCATCAACCATATACATGAATCCTGTTTGCACCATGGAGCAAACAACTCTGTAATAATGCCAGGTGTGTCAACGATAAATACACTTAAACCAGCGTTCACTGTGACTAATAAGTTCACATGACCCATAAGTATGTTTCCTATGACTTTTCAATCAGATTTTTATGGTCAACGTCACACCTACTGGGGTTGCTTCAAGTTCATTTGATCTGCATTTATCTATGAATAAATTTCACTTATGTGACCATCCATTTTGTTTGTTTTAGCTTCAGTTTCACATGAGAGCAAAAACCCCTCATTAGGGGAGGGGGTCCACCAGCCAGATACGCATTTTCAAAATATGCTTAATGCAAAGTTTTGTCAAAAATCATTGTTCACATTTTTTCGAAGTACACTTTGGGAGGTGGGATGGAAGAAAGCTCAGAAAATTGTGCAGGTTTTGTATAATGAAAATGCAAAGTAAATTCTCTGAAGTACATACATACATGTACCTGTTTAATGAAAACCAGCAGATGGGGCCATGTAAGACTTGTAAACAGAGACCAAACTGTTCTTGTACGACTCAGATGGGTTTCTTATTATTGGTAATGGTAAGTATATCACATATTACACATATGTAATACAATTGAAAAGTTTCCATTTGCACAACATATGCTGCTATGCTAAGACTTCACCATGTCAAAGGTTAACTGCACTTCTTTCACTGAATATTTGAATGATATATTTTCAGAAATATGTTGTAAAATCCACTCTACAACTATACTCACTGCCAGGTTAATTTTGTATTAGTGTATATAGTGACAAAACTTGAGATGCAAGGTAATGCAAGGCACCTCAGTGTTTAACATTTCAAGATGTTTTTGTGAATTTGTTTTTACACAATGAAGCATTTCATGGATTTCAAGGTCTGCACAGTGTACTGTCAAGGTTTCATAAATGTTTAGAAAAATTTCTGAAATAGGAACGGAAAGGAAAGTTAAAAAGATTACACCTAATTCTACTTTTTATCCCAGAATTTGTAATATGTACAATTGTCTGAAGTATGCCATGACTTTTCCATGAAGTTTGGAAAAAAAGTCAGGGCTTTTTCAAGTCTGCAAACTTTAATTTAAAAATTTTATGAATTTTCAAGACTTTCATGACACGATGTTACTAACAGACAGACCATTTTATACATATATTTCTTTTTCATGTCGGTCATAACTAACCGTCAGAAAGTACTCAAGGCGTATGATCCCACAATTTGAGAGTGTTGGAGTGATCGGAGGTATTTTTAGAAGCTTGTTGTTCCATGGTTCCGTTCTCCTCCCTCGTATCGTGCTACCCTGCAGACTCGCTACCGCATTTCTAACTGATCGTGATTTTCCATCAGCGTAAAAAGTTGTGTGTTGATATAAAGTTGCTCGTGGCTTGAGTCTCCTGCTGGAACCATTCTGGAATTCGGCTGAGATGGCAATGGATTCACCTGCAGCACAAAGGCAGAAAAAAAACAAAGGTTTCAAATTGGAAGTCACTCCTTCTAGGTCTATTACGTGACAGAGAAAGGTTACATTTTCATTTTCTTCCCTTTCGTAAACATCAACATGAATGATTATTAGTGATTGATACCTGTGCTAATCGTACTATAAGCAAGTATTCCAAAAACTATGCATGGCAACCCGAAAATGGGTCCCCAAAATTCAGTATTGAAACATGGACTGTATCAAAGAAAGAAAACAAAACAAATATGACGCAAACTATATTTCAGCTATCATCACGCCCATCAGAAGAAGAAATGCAATACAGAAATGGCAACATTCTTAGGTGTGGGTTCCATTCCCCTAACAGGGCTCAAAAGACAGAGGTCCCTAAGGAAGTTTAAGACAGAGCCAGTTGTGGAAGTTTTGAGGGGGTGAAACCCTTTTTAGCTGTTGTACCTGTCAGGGACATTACAAATTTGGTGTAGTACTGTACCTATGTCATCCATACTTTGTCTGGCAACCTCCTTAGAACTTGTAAAACATTAACCTTATCTACTGTAAACAGTATGCAAAGAAGAGACTACATTAGCTCTTCGGAGAGACTTCCTCGTTTGCTTATCATATCTCATCACTGCAGGATTTCCCAAAAATCCAGCCCTTATTTTTGCTTGACATGTGCAGAGAAAGGCTGTGTGAAGATAAAATGGTGGATATTCTTGGTAACAACAGTGCAGTCTCCTTAGCTGATAAGAACAGTTATATAAAATGTGGAAACCACAAGCACAAATACCAGTCAGGAAACTTTCACAACACCAGTATTAAGGTTCACACCCTCCTTGAGGCCAGCATATTCTACAGGCACTCCAGCCTTCCTACCACTTATTATGGGCCTATAATTAAACATCAGTTGTCCAGCCTTTGAAAATGGTTGCTTGTCAGATGGACTACTGTAAATGGACTACTGTAAATGGACTACTGTAAATGGACTACTGTAAATGGTGTTGTTTTGCTTCTACAGTACATCATCTTGATCCCCAATGCCCTACCAGGGAACAAGGTCTAATGGCAGACTCATGGCATTGCCCCAAAGTGCACATAATAGTCCACCTAATTCCAGAAATAGAATGGCATGAACCTAAAGGTACAATTTTTTTTCCTTTTTTTGCATAGCATGACAAAACATTTTGAGGTCAAAAGTTGGGTGATTGTCCAATTCCTTTACAAAATTGAAATGTCTCTGCTTGTAAAATTCCCTGAACTTTCCAGGACATTCTGATTCTTGTACAATTTCTTGATGATATTTTCATCACCAGGCAATTGCATTTTCTAGCTGCTATGTCCAGACCTGCCAACCTATGGGATTCAAAAATTTTGAGGTCAAAAGCTGGGATGAAGTGTTCTATTCCTTTACAAATTGAAATATCGCAGCTTGTAAAATTCCCTGAACTTTCCACGACATTCTCATTTTTGTAAATATTTTATATTTTCATCACCTAGAAATCCCACTTTCTAACTGCTATGTCCTGACCTGCAAACCTCTGCGATTGCAGTTTGATTGCTTCTAAAATCCTGAGGTCCCAAAATTCCAGCAGGTACTGTACAATTGCTTTCAATCATTCCCAAATTCAGTTCCTGTGTAGTGCACAATCATTCAAATAAAGGCTATAGCCTTACCATATCAAGATCATTCACAAAATTGTTTACCATGGCCTAGTTAGCATACATCTCATAAAACAGCTGTAAGACTTGTAAAATATGTTACCTAAGTCCTCAAAATATTTTGGAAAGCTTACTTCAGTAATTTAGCTGTATGATACTTCTTCCCAGTAACTTTGCATTGGCTCTTACACTATCCTAACAATATTTATATGGAGACATAACAGGCCTAGCCTATAGTCTCATTTTTCTGTAAAAGCAGTCCACTGATTACAGAGAGTCCATAGGTATATAACACATGGTACCAAACTTTCAATGCACAACTACACTACAACAGAACTGCATTATCTGCAATGGACCCAAATTAACACACACAACACAGATATTAAACAGAGACTTACATTGCACATAGCTACAATCATCAACAAAAGTACATGGGACAAACCCCACTCCCCAGATTAATGTTGAAGTCTCAGAATGCACTGGGCTGTTCAAACACTGAAGAGAGGAATGGGGGTGCATACAGGGGATGGTGATCTCACAGCTGTTGTTTAGCTTGTTTTGCCCCACCATTTTTGTCAGGATTGTAGGTCAATGCATTACTGCACTAACTAAGGGTGTGAAGTTCATGTGATGGAATCATTCTGCACAAGACGGTAGAAAGTACAAAAAATTTCACAGAACAGATCCACTCAGCAATCTTTGTGGGAATTTTCCCTAAAATACATTATTTTATAGTGAACCCTATAAATTATATTTCTGGGGAATTTTTTGTTTTCAACATTTTACCCTACGAAATACGACAAAATCATTCTAGTTAGCAGGTCGGCATGTCTCTTCCAGGTTTTCTATAACCACAGAAATCCTGCCAAGATGCTTTTAAACTGGATTAAAATGACCTCATGCTAAAAGTCAGACCCTGATGTAGAGATCATAGGTGTAGTGAAAATGCTGATTAAATATGGATTTGATCCTACCGTTTCCATCTTGGTATGCAGTAGACCTTATGCATATGATGTCACAGAGCAGAAAGTGCTCCCTCGTTTGGAGAAAAAGCCCATATCATTGCAAGTTACACCAACAAATGCACACAGCTGATTTGCCAACCAATTGTATACACACATAAGTCTACTATACGCACATGTGAAATCTACGCCGTTCCTGCACGTGTGTTTCATTGCTTTCCTCCAAAATGACGTCGCGTGATGTCAATGCATAAGGTCTATAAGGACGAAAGGATCTGATCCACTAGGGATCGGATGAACTGTGTAGTACACTATGCTCCAGGTTCAATGGTTGTATGTCCTGTACTGCCACCTTTGGTATTGTCCTAAGCATCCAGCTATTTCAAAGACTTCCCTTACAACAGAATGGGTAATCACCTCCTAGGATGCAGAGTACACAACAAGTGTAATGCACTGATATCAACTCATGTTATGATTTGCTGGTCATGTGATCTCCAAAAAAGATCAGGTGATTATGACCTGGTCTGGTATCACTTGAATGTTACACTGCCCTACAGTACAACCTTGAGGAGACATTTTTACCAAGATGGCACACAAACCTGGACAATATCCTTTCCGATCTGTTCGTATTGACATGCTGATATTCCCAGCCACACAGAGTCCACAGCAGACTGTCTTCTCCTGGTACCCTGTCTGTGGAGTCTGAAAATAAAATTAGGAGGAAATGTTTATCACGAACCAACCAGGAAACAAATGCCAATGGCATAATTTGCATAGTCCAGATACATTAATGTGGCATTTTCACGATATCAAACAAGTATTGAACACAACATCTGAAAAATTCATATCAAGTATACTACACAGTACACACATAAAAACACTTTCTTCCAGTACAAAAAAAAAAAAAAAAAATAGTCTACCTGCAAGAAGTATCCAGACACCTGTCTTAACTTAATTCCCAAACCATAGTGTACACTATCCATAACAGCATAACCCAGTGAATATCAACATCAAAAGTATTTGCTCAGACAAAACTGAAAAAAAGATCATCCACCTACTAAACATTTAATGCAAACTTCAGACTTCTTGCCATATTTTTAAGGAAATTTTGCTACACAAAACACCTTCATTTCCAAAATTTAATGCTAAAACATGAATACAGATACCGTACTGTCATGACAGAGCTCATTACAGACAGTACTGTATTTCTGATGGAGTACACAAGGGTCTCAAAAGCTACTGTAGCTGTCCTGTTACTTGAAATGGCTTGGTGGGACTCAAAGCTGGCATTGGACCAATTATCGGTACTTGGTACATTAGAAACAGTATTTTTGATGGAGTACACAAGGGTCTTAAAAACTACTGTTGCTGTCCTAGTACTTGAAATGGCTGTTTGGGACTCAAAGCTAGGGTTGGACCAATTATCAGTACTTGGTACATTAGAAACAGTATTTTTGATGGAGTACACAAGGGTCTTAAAAACTACTGTTGCTGTCCTATTACTTGAAATGGCTGTTTGGGACTCAAAGCTGGCGTTGGACCAATTATCAGTACTTGGTACATTAGAAACAGTATTTTTGATGGAGTACACAAGGGTCTTAAAAACTACTGTTGCTGTCCTAGTACTTGAAATGGCTGTTTGGGACTCAAAGCTGGTGTTAGACCGATTATCAGTACTCAGTATAGCTATGGGTTGATATTTCCCGTTTTCAACCTCTATCAGTATTGATAAAATTTCTTTCAAATGCTGATACTGCAGTACCTTCACCAGTACTTTCCTCCTAAACTTTACTCATATGTTACTTTACTTAAGTATTGTATTTATGACTGTAATTCCCAATATTTTACCTCATGAAAATGACATAACACTTTCAGTAGTACAGTAATACTGCCTGATAAGTTATGGTTTAGTCTATAGTACTGTACACTTATTCCTCAAATATCAGTATGGTATCATTTTCTTCTGATCTACTGAGAACTGAAATATCCATAAATCAGTAATGTTGTCTACTTGTAACATCAACACTACTAAAAGCAACATTACACAAGCTACGTAGCACAGAAATGAAGAATATTTTATGGACATGATGGCACTCTCATTGTATAACTGTAATTTGGCTTTTTCCTGGCAATGAAGCAAGCCACGACAGACATGGAGCAAGCATTCTGTACAATGAGGTAATAAGTGTGGCACTGGCCAGCTAGTTAGGATCCTAAACGATGTGAAATGATATTCTGCTGTAGATGGGGCTGTTCAACTATTGTAATAGGTAAAGTATCAAGTACAGTAGGGGGCACAATAAGTGAATTTATCGATTCATACTGACATCTCTGAACTTTCTATAAATAAATGTTCACTCTAAACATAAGAACTACAGTATAGGATGCTTACCAAATTACAAAACAAATCTTACAGAACATCTGAAATGAAGCAGGCACATTTTTAAATTAGCTTCAATACAATACTGTTATACACTGATAGCTCTACTGTATGCCCATTAATCATACACACACTATGTGGCTGTTGCTGTACATGGAAGCAATGAACTTCTATTCATACCACGGTCATTTGAAAGCTGACAAATAGCTTGGTGTGCACAAAAATAAGCAAGTACAGTCTTAATTATTCAAGCAAAAATTTTCCATTACTTGAATATAAAACCTGTGAAAAGCAGTATTAGTACATCTACAAAGATACACTTTACTGCATAGAGCTCTTCACTTTAGTTAAATTCTCCCTTCTTCTCCCCATTTGCCATTATTACTGCTTTGTGCTTGACCACTGATACATGTCAATAATAAAAACCCCATCCAGTCTTGAGATGGACAAACTATCAAGTTTCATCTGATGATGGCATTTAAGGCATAACAGTATTTTTCCACCTTGTAGGTATTTCTTTTAAGGCAAACCACTCAAGTGTTTTTAGAGTGACTATTAATAGTCTTATACTAGGAGTAGTATTGCTTCAAGTTGAATTGTTTCATTTCATTTGACTTCTTTTAACATTATTTATGGAAGGATGGACAAAGGCAACTGTTTTATTCAAAGACTGCTTTATTTCAGAAGATGGTCACAATATGAAATAAGAAACAGATATTTAACAGGCATTAGTTCATTACCTGCTGTGTAAAATGCACATTATCAAATGGTTCTAAATATCTTCCAGACATCTCTCTCATGCAGACACACAAAACATTTAAGTAGCCCAGTGTACAGTAGGACCAGCAGTAGGGATTAACAGCACAGCAAATTTTAATGCCAAACCAATGGCATCTACAAAGAGAGCTTTCACTTTTCAGACAAGACTGATGCCCTTTTAAAAAATTCAAAACTCATCAATTAAACATTTTCTTGTCCTTTTAAAAGTTCAAACCTTATAAATTAAACATTTTCTAATGAGATTTGACACCCACATACAGTATAACCAATTTGAATTCGCATCCATATGACTCCCACAGCGCACACTTTTGCACTATTCATAGTGTCATAGAACTAAAAGATTTCAGTCTTCAGAAGACAACAGCAGGAAACATGAGAAAATTTTGATAATGATCCTCAAAAAAAAAAAAAAATGAATAAATAAATAAATAAAAAAAAAAAAACACCACCTGACAGATAGATTTCTAGCTACTAAAATCCATCACAACATATCCAATTATGGAGACAGATGTGGTGAGCATTGCAGGTCACATTACAGTTTACAAGAATTTTATACAATATATCCAGAAATGCATTGCACTACTTTAGTCCTATAGACAATATGCACTGACATCACGTGACGTAATTTTGGGGGAAAGGTAATGTGAAACACACTGCACACATGATGTAGACTTAAAATGTGCAGAGTTGACTTATGCACGTACCCCATTTGGTACACAATTTTAGCTTTCTGCATTTGTTGGTGCATGTTGCAATGATACACGTTTGCCTCCATTAGAGGGCTCACTTTCTGTTCTGTGATATCATATGCATAAAGTCTATATGGCTCTTTTACCACTGGTACTGCTGTTTGTTGATTTTGTGATTTACAAATTGAATTTCTTCCACTCAGAGAGCAATTTCTATAGTATTTCATCTCACTGTGCTACACACAACCTGGGTCAAATTGCTATGCAAATGGAAACATACTACTGTAGTACATTCATATAACATAACCTAAGGACTTTTGCTACATTCGTCATTCAGAAATCAAGAAACCTGAAAACTGACGATGCAAAATTTGAATAATGAATTTCTCTAGTATACTACCTTAACACAAAGTCTTTGCTATGTAATCAATTCCACTGAAACACCAGTTCACAATTCTCTTATTAAAAGGGAAAACACAGCCAACCTGAATTAGTACATAAAATGATATTCCTATGTAATTAATGACTCTTTTTATTATGTACATTTTTGTTAATAAATTCTTACTGTAAATTCATGCAGAGTAACTTCTTGCTTAATAGTGCCCTTAATATTCCATACCTATGTTTGGAAATATCCTGAAAGTTACTTGAAAGAGAAATATGAAGAGATAATGTAAGATTTGGCTTATGTACTCTATTGCACAGTATCCTCTTTATTTGGACATCAAATGCAGCTAAGACTGTTCTTTCTGTTACTGTGAGATTCACTGAACTTCAAAATGCTTTTCCTGTACTGGGGGCAGATTCACTATGACAAGTTCAGGTACGAAACCTTACGATTTTATGGACAGTTTGCTTTCTTGCCATGCTTTATCTTGAAAAAAAAAGTAATTTGTGTACCCTGCAAAAGCAAATATCATGGAGACATGTTTAATAAAAACCCTAGAGGGATGTTTGAAATGAAATGTCCTACTGCATACTGTATCTGAGGTCTTAAAATATTTTGTGAGCATGGCTTGAACTACTGTACTGAATTACCTTGTCAAGATTGCTGCAATTTTATTGAAAAGCAGAGTTCTCCTGAAAATTGCCTGGCAAATGTCCAATATTCTATGAGAAATGTTCACATTTTAAAGACATATCCTCATCATCCCAGACAGTTCCAATTCTCCCAACTAGGTTACTTCTAGCCCCGCCCACAACTGTCTTTAGCTTCTACTTATTATGACAACACAAACCTAGTTTATTGCATTTAGGAGTATCTTGATGAGCATACAAGGCCCTAGCGTGTAATCAGAACACTCTGTGCATGCTATGTAATATGAGCTACTGTACTATGCATCTTTTGACTTTTGTATTAAACTCTAATGTCAATCAAACAGCAGTCACCAACTGAGAGTTTTCCTTTCCCCCAAGTAAAACTCATACTTGTGGTGATGAGTATCTGTCTTTCAGTACAGGTACAGTACTGTAGTAAAAATCAACCACAGCTGGTCCATCAAAGGAGGTAACTAGCTTGTGGCAATGACACAGAATGTAAGTACAGTATGCCAAACAAGTATGTCGTGTCGGTCCCTGGGCACACAACGAAGAACACACAACTCAATAGATAACATAAGAAAAGAACATATTGACAGGCCTGCGTCTGAATGTATTGTGCGTCTCTTCTTAGAGCGCTCAAAGCCACGTAACACAACTTACACAAATAACACCTGTAGTCAAAATACTATTCAAATTAATATGCAAATGAGATGTTCGCTTAAAGTAATACACTACAAAGTAGATCCAAATCCCCCTTTCTGGGACTTTGGATCCTCGGCTATTTTTTAATTATCAGCTTCCCTAGTTTTCCCTAGAAAACTGAATTCAGTTTTCCATTTGTCTTGGAATCCTGAATGCATGCCGTACATAGGTTCAGATTGTTCTTTGAATTAATGATGCAAATTAAAGGAAAATTTTTAATAACTGCATTCGACTGTTTGAACCTACTGTGGATATAGTCCCTAGTGTGTAACTAAAACACTGACTTGAAATCTCTGACATGCTGAAGCAACTCTGTTTTCAGTAAATGTAAAAAATACATGAGCCATTGCTTTTATTAAGTCTGTACATGAATGGATACCCATATACTGTACTGTACGTTCACTTTTATGTCACTGTTAAATGCTATAAGCAGTATTTAACTTTTATTTCTCATATTTTTGAATTTTGTTATTCCATAAAACTTAATGTATAGTACAGCACATGCAGGTACAAATGTACAGCCATATGGTCATGGCACACTGTGAGTTCACAGATACAGCACATTCTGAATGCTTTAACACATGTCCCAAACAATTCAAATGACCAGTACAATACATTTTAAACCAAGGACTGTATACAGGTGACTGGTGAGTTGGTGTTTGAAAATGAAATCCACACCTTACATTTAATGAAGTTGTATTGAAAAAGACCTAGAGTACAAATACAAGGGAACCTACACCAGAAATAAAGGTACAAACTATCACCTGCATCCAGACTTACTGTATTGTACATGGACAATGACGCAGTATTGACACTAGGTCTCAGAATTTAAGGGGGAGGGGAAGAGGGAATCCCCTCCCCATAATATGTTGGGTTGGATTTTTGTAAAAAAGGGGGAGATATAAGTTGCACCATAAAAATTCAACTTTTTTTAACAGGTTTTCTCAACAGGTGTGGGATATTCCTGGACGTGATTTTCAAACTTGCAATATTGTTGAGGAAAGTGTGGAAACTGTGCCATATGGCTACCAAATGCGAACACTACAATGGCGGATGGTCACATTGTTGATGTGTAAGATAATGACCACAGTAAACAGTACACTATCATTCTTTGCACCAATCAAACCTTTGAAATATTTGATAGTAGGCAAATACGACAGAGCTTCATCTGTAGAATTAGCACTAATTTGAGACAAACACACAGTCTAACCTTGTGTATATGTGTAAAATGAGGCTTGTAATGATAATCAAAACAAAGGGTGTAGAAATTAGTTGCACCATTCTCACAATAAAGATACTATACTGTATATAATGGATACTGTGAGGTTTAATATTTTGCAAAGAGTATATGTGCATACTTCTTATTTGTCTGTTTTATTATGTTAAGTAAGTTAACTCCTGTATTGCTATGTTAAAGGGGTACTACAAACTTCTATGACTTGTTGAACCCACCACACACTGCATGACTGCAGAGCACATTCCTACTAAACTGCGTACCATGACCTACAAGTAGTATTGAATCCTTGCCATGATTTAAAGTTGTGCAACACACCCTCTCATACTGTACAACTGACCGCAGCAGACTATACGACTGATCAGCCCACGTTGACAAGGTTGCACTATGGTACATGAAAACCCTCTTACTACTTCATGAACTATCCCTGATAGTTGTTTGGTCAACCTGCTTAAGACCACATGACTCCAGTCAGGAAAGCTGAACATGTTCGCTTCTGACTCTGGCCGATGTCACTTTAAAGTGGCCTACAAACTAGGGTAGTTGTTATATCATGCACACTACCTGCAAGCTGAGAACATAACGTTGTTTGAGTGACCAATTGAGTTACACAGTAGCTTTCAAATCTGTAATTATTTTTTGATACACTGCAATAAACTGCTTCCAATTTATTCAAACCAAATCAATTCTTTGACAATTTACGGCAAGTTTAATCTGGACATAACATCAACTGTTTATATACCCAAACTTACATTTTGAAAGGGGGCTTCTTGCAGTGAATAAAATTTATTCCTTGTAAACAAATCTTGAGGGACAAAGTCCTAGTGTGTGGTGTGTTTTGTTTTCCAAAATTAAAATGCTTACACTAACGAGATATGACAGCATTTGACAATGTCATGGTGTGCTCCGAGTACATCAAGGGAATGACTAAAGCAATTCATACTGACAGTTAACATAGCTGGCATTCCAAAAATCCAGTTCTGTTTAAGATCACAAAAGAGCTGACAAACCTAAAACAGTAATAGTACAGTAGACTGGTACTCTATGTATGTACTGGAATCAGGCAATGAAAAAAATGTAAAATAAAATACATACAGACAATTTACCATCATATCTTTGTACTGTTTGAGATATTTTCAGAGGTGCTCAACTTCTGATATTTTGATACCATCAAATCTCATATGTACTGTAGATCAATAAAATGAACTAGGCAACTGGAAATATCATATTCCCAACATACTGGTTCTATGAAATGACTGACTTCAAAACTGGGAATGATCCCATCCAAATTGTGGATGTTGTTAAAACTTTGCTTCATGATGGGATAGCCTTATCAATATGACCAGCCCTGGACAATTTGTCAATTGCCTTCACACCCTGCAGTAGTTCCTGCAGTGATTACATATATCTGGCATGCAATAAACTTGTTCTGCAAGTCTGCATTTTGGTTGGTAGTCATCAATTGTTTCAGTGACTGTTCAGACTGTTGGTGGATTTTTTGCACTTTCTTTTAGTACTGTACTAAGTCTAGAAACCTAGTTGCCAAAATATGATTGGCCTAAAGTAGGCTTGGGCCATGAGTGACTAAAATGTAAGGAATAGCATTTCTTAGCCACCAAACAAAATCTATAGGCCACCATTGCCACCTTGGTGACTGATATTGCCCAGAATTGGTCATGTTCCCCTACTATGTCCCACCTCATGCCCATGTCACAGTCTAGCTGTGTTTTCAAAAAGAGTTTCACCATACAACAAAACAAGTGGACAAGTGTGTGAAAACTGAAAACCCATTACTTCTGTCTTCTGCCAACTTGCCGACAAAGGAGAAATCAGCATTTGGCACTTATAGAAAACTATCCTCATTACCCATCCATTCTTACTTTTGGGTAAGTAACAACAATCCTTGAAATTATTCTTCATAATTCTTGGGTTGTACCCTTCTTTAACCTACTCAGATAAAGTTTTTACACACTTCCAGTTTATAATATGTCTAAGATTTTACCTGCCTTCAGTGAATGCAAGTACAAGTGTGTGCAGTGTTGATCAGAATTGTGATGATGAGTTTTAAGCCACTGTCCAACTGTTGTATGAATTTCAGGGTGATTTGTGGACTGTAGCTTATGAATTTTTTCCTCTGTTGCTGGAAGAAATTGTTTTTTTTTTCTTTTCCTTGTTCAAAGTTTGAGGTATGAGCCACAACTTGCCCATTTGGGCAATATGGAATAAGAGATACCTTAGCTTGCCCTGTAAAATTTTTACTTGCCACATGCAATCCCGCAAGTATTAATGTCCAGTAATGAGTCATGGATTCCAAGGACAGTGGAGTGGCTACTCAACTCCCGGCCATGAATCGCAAGTCGGGAACCCGTGCAAGCCTACACTCAAGTATTTCAAAACGTGCGTTGAGAAACAACTACAGAAATAGCAGGTGTGTTAATTCAAACAGATGTTTCCATACAGTAAACCATTTGAGATCAAGACAAGGCAGCATTTAAACAGTGCAGTTCAGTGCACTTTTATTTCCTCTCATCCATCACAGCTGTTGTAACCACAAGAAGTGAACTTAATGAACTTACCTTCAAACTATTTGCAGCTTTGACTATACAGGATTCTCCCTCTGTCCCCTTACATGAATAAAACCTACCCTTTTCATGTCTGGTGACTTACAGCATCTTAGTACCTTATCTCCCATATGTCATTACTGTTAATGTTCAACTTATTCATATTCTATCCCACTGTCCCATGCTACAATATCCCCAGTTCCTTCGTTCCCCTAACTGATGCTGTTTTCCCACTATTTTGATACATGGAAAACATGCCCATATGTCAACATTATCAATAACCATAGAATCCTCTTTTATCTTACTCTTGAAACCTCTTCTCCATTTAGCCTCCACCAGTCCCTCTCACTGGTTTCATTCTTCTAAATAGATTTAACAGCAGGAACAGTATTAAAGTGTACCTAAAGTCTGAAAATTCAAAAATATATATTACAGAGCATGAGAACTGAATTCCAATGGTCCAATTCCCATCTTCACAGGACTTTCTTAAGCTGAGATATAAAATGTTGAAGTTTATTCACTCGATTTAAAAAGGTAGATTGCGCAATAATTTGTGATGTCATTGTTGTACTACTCAAATTACAATCTTTGTATTTCTTTGTTTTTCTGAAAGCCACCGCACCTTGTGCCAAAATGTGATCGCATTCTTACTGCTTTGGGGTGACTTGACTATATAAGCCCTCTCTGTACAGCATGTCATGCAAGAAAACAGGAAGCGGTCAAGGTCATATAAACATTTTTAATTTTAAAAGAAAACAAAGCATTTAATGTGAGTTGTACAACAAGAATGTCAAAAACTATTGTGCAATGAACTGTTTGGATTTAAGTGAATAAATTTTAACATTTAATATCTCAGCAATGGAATTAAGCTATGACAATGGGAGTTGGACCAATAAGATTAATTTTGTAACCTCTAAAATATATATTTTTGAATTTTTAGACTTTAGGTCCACTTTAATACCAATGGAATCAATGACAGTAAAAAGCCTGTTTCTTCTTACTGTGGAATCTGTGGAACATCCCCCTTCCCCTCCCACTTCCCTTCCCCCTTCCCTCTGCCCCCTTCCCCTCTCCCCACTGAACATCTGGACTCACCAGCAGAGATTGAGTGTTGATGTCAATGTGATCAATGACAGTGAAAGCCCGTTTTGTCTTACTGTTGAAGCCCCAAGGTTTGTCTATCTCTGCTTTCAGCCAGTAGCGTATCCGTCCGTACTTGCCCTCAAATGATGTTGCCACTCGCCTGTTGAGAAAAGTGGAGACACACTGTACACCATTTCTTGATGAACCAAATGAATCTCTTTCATCCAGTGTTTTTGTTAATACGTGGGCAACAAACCTGGTTATTTATCAATCTACAGTATACATGTAATATACTGTTAGGGGATACTGCAGTACTATTAGTTTTTTGCCAGATGGTTATTGCAGGCAATAATGGTACATACGTAAATAGGAGGTAAAGAGGAGGGAAATAGACACCATAAATTTCTAAAAGGTTCCACAAAGTGCAGTTAAGTGCTGTACAAAGATTACTGTAATTACATTTGCTTTTCTTTTTATCTTTCTTCTTTTTCCTTTTCAGAGGATCTTTCTATGGGCAAAACCTCCAATCCATGTGGTACTGGCCATATGCTTCTGAAGTGAATGTCAATTATTTGCTTCTAGTTGTATAGTACATGTGTGGAATAATAAAACAGTCATAAAAACCCCCACCTCTCTTCAGAAGTACTGCAATCTTTCATAACAGTTCAAATTGTACCAAAAATCGTAATTCCTTAAAATAGAAACTAAGATAAAGACTAGAGAGTTGCTACTGTTTAAAGACACTTCCTGCTAAATTTAAATTTCCTTATACCGTACACTAAGTCAAATATGCAACATTACTGGCTACACAGTAATATTTTATCCTTTCAAGCAATTGAAATTCCTCCCATCAAACATATAGATATGGGCTGGGTAAAAATAGGGTAGCACCGAACAAGCTCATGAAAACAAGCACTACACATATACACAGCAACGTAATCTGGCCAGGTCTGTTTTTATTGGCTACTTGGCCATTGACCCTAATTGCCCATATGACTTTTTCCAACATTTTATCGCAGAAATGACTAAAAATCAAACTGAATTTTCAGGCTATTGGACCTTTTTTCTCTCTAACCTACAGTATGATCTCATCAACCAAACACACACTGATAGGACTCATAGTTTAGGAGTTGTTTGCAACAAACGTTTTCGCTCTCACAAATACCAAACCCACATACAGTACTGATTTTACATAATGTACAATATGAATATATTGTCCCCCTATATGCAGTACCTGAAGAGATAAAAGATAAAAAACATATAAAACACAAACTGACACTTGGAAAATGGTGCCCACGTTATAATGGGTATTTAATACCAGCAAAGCTTCAAGCATCACAGCTGCATTATATATTTTTATACACAGTACCCTCAAAACCTACAGTATAGCAAAAAATCTTCCTTTTTATTAAAACATAAATGCATTGCCAAGACGAGTCAAATATTAAATTTCTCATCAGCTGAGCAGTCAGTCACTTGCCTGTGAACAGATTCTCAACTTGTGAAGTAAGGTTAGTTAAAGTCACTGCAGCACATGTACATGACTGGTACTGCAAGGGCCAGTAACCCTGCGCATCCATTCCGGGTATCTAATTCTCAGTTGTCATGTAAAATTACAATCAACCTGATATTCTGTGTGTATACTGATACCCAAATAATTTGCCATGGTCCACATACTGTATAAATTTCAATTCTCATGATAACTGAAAGTACCACAACCCTTTTTGAGTTAATTGTAAAATGTGCTACAACCCAATTTTAAATATGTGTCAAGCCCTATCTTCTTGAATTCAAGTTTGATATTGATGCCTACATGCAGTCCCTTTGTGGCATTTCTTTTGTTGGTAGTTAATGTACATAAAACGAACCCAAGCACAGCAGGCCAGTTTCATATCATTCTTTTACAGTGTACCTTTAGCATATGACTTTGACAGGACTATGACATGATAAATGAAATTTTAAAATCTGACAGACCACAAGGTGTTATGAAACAGGGACCAGGTAAAACTTGGAAATTGTGTTAGTTCTTAAATATTGTACCTTTGCTGTCAAAAGTATCAGAACAAGCATTCAAATTAAATATTAAATACAGTACATGTATGTCAATGTACTGTATAATATACAGTACTGTACTGTACATGCAGGTTTGCCACTTCCTGCCCCAGAATGACTGGTATGTTGTGGAATTTGGGCAAAGCCAGAATCTTTTGTCCTGGACTTTGATCCATGAAGGAACGTATTTTGCATTTTAGCCTTGCTATAAATATACTGTAAAAAGAATCTTAAATTTTTTTGTACTGTATCCTGTACGAAATAGAAATGTTCATTTTCTTCCTTGAAATCAAACTTTGCCATGTACTGAAAGTTTCTCTATAAATAGTGAAAACTGTCATTTTATTTCACTGGAAAGTTAAAGAAATACAATCTTTTGTTTGTGTTAACCCTCCAAATTAAAAGAATGTAAAATTGCAATTTTAAGTATCATTTTCTAACCATGTATTGGAAATTTTTAGATATCTGTGCAGCTTTGCCCCATTATGTAGACAGGAGGAAAGATGGTGGAGGTCAGTGTTTAGAACGAAAATGACTTGGCCAGCCTACTGTACATACAGTGTACATATTTACAAAATGTTATATTTACAGTGCATACAGTTAGTGAACCCAGGTTGAACTTACCCACATGGAATCTGAAAAGTGAATCTGAGTTCATGATGACCTGTGCGCAGAATTGGATTGCTGCCACCTTCATGTTCATCTACAAGTGTAAGAAAAGCAAGAATTTTTTTTTCATAAACTTTTGTACTTTGATCTCCCATAACAGATGCATTACTAAAGGAATACAGTAATGCATGTGTGTTACAGTACTTACTGTATGCAACTGAGTTGAGACAGTAGGCAGGACTGAGAGCATTTAACTTTCATACAAAGGAGTATGGTATCTACTGAACAGGTTTTACAATACAGTTCAGTATACTGTGCACTATTTAGATGAAATTTAGCTTTCGTTTTATACCTTGAAAGCATTAACTGAATAATCCATACCTCCATCATTCTCACAAGAGTTCATTCTTTCTACAGAAGATCAGTCAAGCATACTATAGTACGTTGTACTCTAGCTCCCTTAGCTCAGTGTTGGTACAGTATTTGAATATGCAATTTTAAGTATACACTTTTAGTATGTACCACTTATGTACTTCAATGATACTGTACACCTAGCTGGAAACCTCCCTAATTACACATGTAGGGACAATCCCCTTGCCACATGTATCCCTCCCACAGCTAGCAGGCCTGCCCTCCCACCCCAGCTTCCTAAGCCAATCCCCAATCAGAACTTGAATATACAATCTAATTGGTATACATGTTTTTGTAGCAAGGAAACGTTCTCTATTGCCCGATCCAACAGACTGTTCAACATATATTGAAATTACTGTACATATTGAGTGCATGACTATACTGTACTGCAGGGTACAATTGTTTAATCTGTACTTTACAGTAAGAACATAATAAATCATATGCAAGTACTATACTGTACACAGTGCACTTGTAGTATATACTGTACATAGTATAAGCTCAGCACTTCAAATTTTCGGTACCCTCATCATTTGACAAATTTCTTTACATTAATTTAAACACTAGTTTACAGCATATGATCTACTGAACGATAAAGGTTCCTTAACTAATGCTGTGATGTCAGTACAAATATTGCTATGCCAGCCTGCATTAAAATTATCTCTGTGGGAATGGTGCATAAACGGCACACTGGTACAATTGAATCAGGTTTCAACATGATCTCTTACAATTTTGACATTGGTGACAACTATTGTTTGCATGGGTAACCCGTATACCTAGGTACCCACCCGGTGGTTCTGTTACCCGGTTCCAAATTTACTACCTGGTTCTGAAAAAGAGTGTTGCATGCAAAAAAATCATCCTGTACTTTTCATTTTCCCAAAAGACTGAACCATTTATTTACTTTTTTGTTGAAAATAAGCTCCATGAAAAGAGATTTAAATCACAGCTATAAACTATTTAAGAGTTTTTCTAAAGAGTCTTTGTCATAAAGCGGAATTATTCTCCCCACGTCGTTTTAATTGCTATCCCAGTCCGTGATTTCTACAAAACTGATCTAGGTTCTAAAGAGTCCAAATTCACGGTTGCTTGTGCTGCCTACATACGTAATGAATAATGCTCGTTATATAAACTGAGCTTATATAGGGCCCATTCCCCAAACATGCAAAACGTATGTCGATGTATGTGAAAAGCATCACAAGGTCATCATTAATACGTAGTAGCTTGTTCATACAGTAAGATTCTGATCGGCCATTGGCCCGTGAAAAATGAAATAGGCTAGAGTAGACCCTCACATGATACAAAAACCGGAATAGCAACTTCCTGAAATTTTGAATCAGTTAATTTAGCGTACAAAACTTTTGTTTAAAAGTCTGAATTTTTCATTAAGCCCCACCCCCACCCATCCCCGAAAATATGTGCTCAAATTAATCATATATCCTCTCCCGTCCTTGCAAGTGTGTCACATTAATTACAGTTACCTCGGGATATAGATAGGGCTACATTGTTCAAAAAAGGTTGACAGCCTAACAAGAGTCACAAAAGCCTAAGTAGGCCTAGGCTATACCTCACACTTCGTTATTACCTCGAGTATACTAAAAAGAATAAAACATATCTCTATGTATGGTTAAAAGTGCCACAAAATCCAAATCAACCCTTCACCATGTATGAAGAACTAAGGTAAGACTATTGACACTGTAAATATTCATGAAAAGTTGCGGACCAAACCATGCTATTACATTTAGTGGGCACCAAAATGGCACTCGCGGGAAGCAAGTTTCTGACAGATTGAAGGGTGCCCGGATGTCGGTTATCTAGCTAGCTACATATACCGTACGTATGGGTGAGCATGCCGCATTCTCGCTGTCAACATGTGCAGTGCAAGCACGTACAATGTACAAAGCATGTCAGTGAAAGTTGCATGACGTGGCACACGAGGACACGCGAACATCGTTTGTTTACATCATAACGTCATTTGTTTACATGATATACGGACGTGAAAGAGAATAACCAAGCTGCGTCGAGGCCTCTGATTGGTTAAAATTTTCATGTCCTAAATGTCTGAACAGCTTTGAGTTTAGCTTGCTATCAGCATCAGAAAATGTCTCAAAATACAATTTGAGAACTTTTGGGACGATGTAAAGTACTCATTCTTCTTTACTGGTTATTTTTTATATGGTTTCTTTTATTGTTAATTTTCAATTTGAAACGAAATGGCACAATTTTGTTGTGACAATTTTAGTCTCCCTTAAATGGTTGCTACCTCTTCGATTACAGGGGTGCATTTCAGGCATGTGTTATGAAAATCTATGCCTATCATAATTAGCTGCTATTTTAAGTCACTCTATTTTCTGGGTACCCGGGTACCTGACGGGCACGGCGATTAGGTACCTGGTTCCTGTTTTTTGTACCCGTGCAAATGGAGTATATTAAAGGTAAACAGCTAATAGACTGGACACTGAGTCAACTAATTGGGCAAATGCATTCTACTGCACTTGCAATAGAAAGTATGAACAGTCGTTTTTTATTTCTCACCTAGAAAAATATCCAAACTTGCATGAATAAATGCTGAAACTGAGTTGTCAATAAAACTGCAGTTGTGGATCAATGAATGACAGTGGTGACGGAACCGAGGGGTGGGGGGGACTCAGCTCCCAATGAAAAAAGTGAGGGGGCTAAAGGTCTGTTCAGCCGCTGTTCAGCACCCCCCCCCCCCCCCCCCCCCCCCCCCCCCCCCCCCGGTATTTGCCAAGTTGAACTGGGTACATGCAGCTTAGAACACTCAGGAAGTGCTGTTTCCGGCCATCTGGAGGGTTTGTAAACTAAAAATTTTCTCGTCCGTTCCGCTTAGATAGTCTTGCTGGCACTCAGCTCCCTCCCAATCTTTTTTCCATTCCACCGGGCCTGATTAATGAGGTACAGTATATACTCTAGAACACTCAATTATATGCCTGTTAATGAATGACATCATATCTTAAAGGTCTTATAAAAGTCTTATACAACTCTTAGGGATCTTGAGTATCACTTGTCTCCAAATATTACTAGAATAAGTTAGGAAAATAAATATTTTCAATAATCCAAAACAATAATTTTAATTTATACTAAAACACACTACATGTGCTAGCTTTATAGTCTGCACATGTACTGTTCATGCATGCTCACTAACCACAGTACAATGCTTCTACTGCTACAGTATTCAAGTACAGTATATTGTGGTATGTCTATGGTAAATACCATATTGCAGATTGAGTGGAAGATTTCACTTCCCATGCATGCGCATTTTAATAACCACAGTACTCGTACTAGAGCTGGAAGTGTATCCAAGCAGTGATATTGTTATTGTTGTGTGTCTGTGCAATTTGATTGACTTACCTGCTAAACGGAATTCTACAGAGTGACAGCCACAGTCTGTGGGGCACATGTCACACACTGTGGCAAGACTGATATGCACTTATAACCATCTCACATTCCAGGCAAAAAATAGAACTACAGTAATAAATGATGGTTTACAATTGTGATCATTTCAACCCTTGGGAAAAATTTCAAGTATTTGATATGTTTCTCAGGTACTCTACAATGCAGGCAATAGTGATGGTACTGTAGATGCCATTAACCACAAGCAATATTCATCCTGTGATCATAACCCCTAGTAACCCCCCTCCCCCAACTGAAAAATAAAAGAGGGAAGGGAATATCTGCAACTACTGGCACCAGAATACTGAGATCTAAGAATAACCAATGCAAGTACTGTAGGAAAAGTTGTAGCACTCAACACAGGTCTACTATCCATGTAATCCTACGTAACTCTATACTGAAACTATACAGTTGTGAAGGAAGAATGAGTTGCAAGTGTGACACCATAATGGATCCAGACAGTATTTACAGGAAATTTAGTTACTGTATTACAATAATGTCAATGGGTCAAAGCAGTTCAGAATATACTGTACAGTATGCTGCATTGCAGACGAACATGTGGATATTGTATATATGGCATACAGTATCTTAAACAACCAAGACAAATTCTACATCGTGTATCCAGGGAATAAGTGTCATTTGAGATGAATGACCATACATGTAGAAGGCAAAACTCCTAAAACCAAATTAAATTAATTAATAAACTAGTTGTATGTGTTTTTTATTAGAATAATACACAAATTTCAAGCATACTTTCATTTGGTCTTAACTTTTGTTCATCATTTCCACATGAGCTGGGAAGTTAACAATATAAAATTATAAAAACAGTGCTGTGAAAACTAACCCTGCAGGCAACAAACGTTGCAACTTTTGATTAAATCCATAGACCAGTGAGGGTAGCCAATGCCCTTCCCATCACACAAGATAAATTTCTACCAGCTGAAATAATTCCCAAAACAATAGAGCTTGGGATTGTTTCATAATGAATTTTTTCAGAGTTCAAAACTGTGCCAAAGTTATATAACAGCATCTTGGAGATCTATTTAAGTGATCTCAATACAAACAAGTAACAGGGCTAATATTTAGCCAAATCTCAGTCATGTACGGTACAGATACCTTCAATACCTGCACATACAGAATGTTTGAATGCAAGACAACAGCAGATAGCACGTTTGTTGGCTAGAAGGCAAATTCGGGCAAAAGCTATTCGACAGGTTGCAATTTCCAATTTAGAAGATAACCATGTCAACTTTTCCATGACGTGTTTCAGGCCATTCAACTACAGTACAGTACCACTAGGATTAATGACTGTACTTTGACCTCCAATACCCAGTAAACAATATACTGTACGAGTCTTTTTTAACATTTCAGCACTACAGTATAATAAATCACACTTACAGTGCTAAAAAAACCCGTCGCTAATCTACTGTACAGTGATTTTACACTTGTAAACTATGCAACGTTTGCGTAAAATTGATATCATCTGGCATTATCACAAACTTGTCTTGGTTTGCACTCTTGAATCCAAAAACCAGATACAATTTTGCCTTCTACACAAAGTTACAGGTAGCTTTGGATGAGAGCAAGGTTAATTCATTAACGGTACTTAACATTTTGTTCACAGTTGTTTCATCCAATGAAAAATAAAATCAGCATAGATTTAGAGTAAGTATACAAAGCAACTGAGATGAATTAATTTTTCACATTTTGTTTACATTATTGATAAAGAGGAATTGGTTTTAACCTGTAATGATCAATTTAAGATGGAAAAGTGCTCTCCAAATACATAATTTTACACAACATTGATAAATCCAGAACAAGTTTTGAGCATGATCAACTTATAATAGGGATGACTTTGCAAAGTTTCAATCACAAATACCAAATTTCTAGGAGCTAAAGATGGGTTTAAATTCTGGCTCCCTGTAAGAAGTGGAAATCTTGAACTTCACCCTCCAGAGACAATTTCCCAGATGCAGGTTTTGTGAAAGTACAGGTAGAGGTGTTTAACCCTCTCAACTAAAAAAGCAGGCTCCAAGAACACACACATGTATAGAGAATGAAAAATAACCCCAAATGTCAGTTTTTACCTTAAAGTACATGTTCCATTTAACTGTGTTGCATTCAATCAGGCAATGAAGCAGGAATAAAAAGTGGAAATTGACAGTATTTAAAGGTTCTAATTATCTAATCAAAGTCTGGATAAACACCTAGGAATGGAAAGGAAGGAGTTTTTGGCTTTAAAGCATGACCTACAGAGTACCTCAGGGTGTAGGTCATGTACCATGCAAATAATTCAAGCTTGGTTCAAAGGGTTCAGGGATGGTACAGTACACACAGTAGTTGACAGTGGAAAACTATTTGTGTTAATAGGACAGTTTTCCTGTGGATTTCCTATGGAAATAGATGTGGAAGACAGTTTTCTTTTGAATAATCTAAGCAAACCAGAGTGTGAAAAAGCCTGTTTTTCTTGTAATTTTCTTTCAGCTGCATGTCACCATACACTGAAGGTAAAGCAAGGATCTACCTGGTATCAATGTACAGTATCAATGCAATAGTAAATTTTTGTAAGATGATTTACAAAGAATTGATTACAACTTAATTAGGAGTGGGGGGGGGGGACAGGTATGCTAATAAAAATTGGGGTATACAATGTGCTGTGCCTTTTAATACCTGCCACTTCTGGAACCCAAAATATAATCACAATGGACAGCATTACTTGTTACCAATCAGTCTCTGTAGTTTACTAGCTGTTTTCAGCTCCAATTTCCTTTTGAATACTTTTCTCACTGCCACCATTAATGTACCTACTGTACTCCCTCTAATCTCAGCAAGGCTTCATTGCAGTCACCTGTAATCTGCTCAAGGTTGCCATAAAACATATGACAAACAGTGTAGTAACCTAGATCCTACATGTTGATGTTACCAAATTAATCATAATTAGATTACTGGCGGCTGACTCCTCCAGACTCTTTACAAAGCGCCAGGATTCTGCTTTGTCATACACTTCCAGACACGTATTAAGCAGGTTGTAACACTGCATTGAGTGCAGACGCCACTGAATCAAATTTAACAGTACTTAATCACATACTGAACAATTTTCCTACTTCAGTGTAAGCCATACAACTTCAAAGACTTGTAAAGGCAACTTTACTTGGAGACCTTTACTTGGAACCGTGCCACAAAAATATCTATTATTTGTAATTCATAAGTTATAACCTACGGTATCTGAAAAAACACATCAACCTTTAAAAATGTGCTTCTCTCATTAAAAAGCACTTTTTATAGTGAGTAATTTGAAGCAGGGTTTCCAAAAATGCTGAGTGGATGCTGTACAAATAGGCAATGAAAGTTTCAGAATCTCCACCGTACTGTATGTTGCATACTGTAGGCTGCATATAAGGAAATTAATTCACTTTCGCAAGAAATTTTCTTCTCTTAGAAAGCAGTGCATGATAGGAAATCTGTTCATACAGTACCGTCTACAAATTGATTAAAGTATAAATGCATGGTTCTTGCATGTATATTCTTCTTACAAATGTTCTTTCATATTGAGTGTTTGTATCGAATACTTTTTGGCATGTAGGCCTACAGCAGGCCTATGTCATTGTCAATGTTACAGTTCAGGTACAGTAGATATTCCATGGAGGCTGCAGTACTCTGTGAATTCCCACACGATCAACAGCCAATTTTTCAGAATACTGTACTCAGGGTTTCTGTCAAAGGGGGGGGGGGAGGATTTGTCCCCCCTTCCTGAAGAAAGTGGGTAAAATCCCCCCCCCTTTCATTTCCATAAAAATTTAAAAAATTGTCCATATCTTGGTTTTTTACTTAAGAAGAGGACACCTTTGCAGCAATGTTTGGACTTTCATTTATAAGTAAATGGCCTTTAAAACCCTTCAAAATGCACCTTATAGGGGTCTTGAAGCAAGCTTTTGTCCCCCTGAACCCACTTGTAACTTTAGCCAGGGACAGCATCAATTTGGACTAGGGGTTTAGGAACAATTAATCCCCCCCCCCCTTTTTTTGCATTTCTGGTGGAATCCCTGGTACTGTAACAAATGCTTTCTGCCAACAACACAACACATTTTACAACCTTCAAAGACACGTACAGGTATAGTATTCTGTGAAAGGAAGTCCACAATATGGAAAAGTTTTGTAAATATCTTTCAAGTCTGATAAACCTACCCTATACACCAAGTTTAAACTTGATCAGACCAGCTGTTTAGGAGGAGTTCGCAATACGCTGTTTTGCTCACACACTCAGACACAGCTTCACATTTCTGATGTTAGGTGAAGTACAATACAGTGTCTCATCTCCCTATATATGTATAAAGTACTGTCTACATAGTACAAACTTGTACAGTACTGTACCATGTGTACATTACTTGGAGGGAGATGTGATAAATATAGATACAAATCTCCAAGAATACTCTCAGTCTCACACTCTTATGCTTCATTGTGGTACATGTACTGTAGATAGCAATATATTTTCTGTTTGGAGCAACTATGGTAAAATTCAGTCTGGTGACTGTAGGTTTGATTACTGTCAAAGCAAGGGATGAAACAGTGTGACAGAACTGACTAGCAATAATTGCTATTATCAACGTTTTGGACTGATCAGATATTACTCCGTCTTCATTATTAACTAAATAAACAGTTAAAACATACACATGTACAGTAGAGCCTGAGAAATTTTGGTTCACATCAAGTGCGAATAAAAATTGATTTGCAACTGACAGTTTGGGGAAGGGGCTGCATGTAAACTTTGTTGGGAAAACTGTAACTGTCTGGGATGAGGAAAGTGTTCTGTTCACAACAGAATAGACTTTTAACTGCATTAAAAGAACTATTCATTTATTTCACTACTCAACAGAGAATGCTCAGAGGAGGTGATCTCACTCTGTTTAAAATGCATATTTCACAGTCTCATTGTTTGCTACAATTCCAGAATACCTGCATAAGATCCTTTTTCTCTAAAGCCTGATTTCACTTTCTGGATACATTAGAATCACACAAATGTGTACCCATCACATATTATAAATTTCGGTGACACAATTTTCAGCAAATTTTCATTTGAAATTTATATCAGTGCCACGTACAATGGCACATTTGAAGTCAACCAGGCAGAAAAAAATTGGGGAAGAAAGAAAACTGAAAACATGTATTTTACATTAAGTTACATTTTGTCAATCAATTCCTGTGGTACTGTAATTGACATAGAGTACATACCTGTATTGTACAATACAGTACATAATGTAATAGATAAAATGACATCAAAAGGAACATACTGTACATGTTGAAAAATATAGTGAGTAATAAACCAAAATGCCACACACAAAGTAGGTACTGTAAATCAATAAATGGGTTGGACAGGTGGGAGGGTCATAGAGCCTTCTCCAAATGGGCTTGTCTACAATAAAGGGGTATAAAAGTGTTACAAAGGTGGTGAAATTTGAAGTCCTCTAAGAATAAATTTTTGTTGTGTTATTTTGTTTGATTGGCAGTCTCAATTTTGTCCTGAGAGCAGGAAGATAGTTCTTTTCACCTATCACCACTTTTTAAGTGGTAAGTGTTACTGGTTACGTATGTAACGGGGACAGACATGGAAACTCTTTGCTCCAGAAATCTTTAAGGAGGACAATATGTATAAATAAACCCTGTAATTAATAGAATGATAAAGAACAAACACTTTTTCACTGAAATTGCATTACCATTAGTTAAACATGGACTAGTATGGAGATCAATGGTTAGGATGGTAACAAGGACGGACATGTCCATCCTCGTTACCAACGTAACCAAACTATGTTCGAGAAAATTAAGCACTTTAAACACTCGAATGCATTGTGACACAAGTTTTGCTCTTTCCTGAAGTGTAAACTGATGACATGTGAAACATTCATCAAAAACCAATGTCCCCATGTGCCTACGTTATACTACCGACAAGGACATGGTTACGTTGGTAACATCTGGACGGACATCGCCTTGAAGGCTCTCATACCCTTGTTGTAGGCAAAAAGATGGAGGAAAGCACACAAACCAGTGACAAATATGGCCATCTGCAAACAGATGCAGTTTTATCAAATTCTCTGGTAATTTGTGTCCTACAGGCCTGTTAATATGATAGTTACCAACGTAACCATTAGGGGACAGACATGTTACCAACGTAACCATCATGTGCTCGGCAATTGACTATGATGCATTTACTGCTGGATTATTTTATTTGTGGTACTGCACATGATCATGGTTAAGTGTTACATCATAACCTTAGCTCTGGAAATCTTTTCTTTCAGTTAAAATATCAACTATTAAGATTTAATATCCAGATGGACGGACAAATCTCAAAATTTTACTCCAAATTGCTGGTAAAATTTTGCGGTGTTTGTGCACCTAAAAATATTCGTTTATCATTTACCATTTATTTTGTACATTATATTTATGAATGGAGACAAAGAACCTGCATCAGTCACATCTGCAAAGGTCCCACTCACATCATAAATTTATTCCACATCCTATGTAACACTTATAGGTGGTAAAAAGGGCCAAAATAGCCCATAATTCTGCCCAAAACACCCTTTATATAAGTTGGACATTGATAAAATTGTCTTTATTATCTCTCTATAGTCCTCCAAGTATGGTGAACTGTAAAATCACCAAACCATTGTGACATCTTTCAAAATATCATCAAAGCAAAAAACACACACTGAATATTTTCCTTTACTGTAGACAAGCCCAAATAGCAATTACACAGGATTGTGGGATAGAGTTTGGTATGCGTCGTTTTTCGCCACAGTAATATGCCACTGACGACGCATACCAAACTCTATCCCACAATCCTTTGTAATTGTTATTTGGAAAAGGGTCTATTGTCCAAAATCCTGCCACTACTTTCACAAGAAATCCACAGTGTCATTTTTCAATAATTTAAACTGCAGTAATGCAGACATATATTTGAATAGCACTGAAAAGTGGTTCATTTTGAAAGTAGCAATGGATAAATCAATAGTAACATGTGTGAGAATTTGCACAGTACTACTGTACAGTGATTTTAACACTATTAGTAAATCTTATAAATTTTTAAAAAATGTACCATATGAACAGAAGTAATTTATAACATACAGTAGTACTGGAATATATGGCATTAATCATAAATAAAGTGGGAATTAAACACCTGGATCCAGATCAAAGTAAATAGCAGAGGGGCTATATATGCTTTTTAACATTCAAATATTCTGTATGGCAGGGGCAGTAGTAGCTGTATACTCCAAAAGTATTCCAAACAATAGTGACTGTACTCAAGCCTTCAGCCTGAGGGCAGCCCTGGAATTATTTGGACTCTGTGGAACTCTACCTACTGCAGTGTCTAATGTTTAGTCAATTTTGATGCAAGTTTATCACCAATATCACAAATTATCCCCCAGTTCAACATCCTGGCTAAGTACCTGCTAGTAATTGCAGAATAGGTACAAAATCTTGGCTTGGACAGTAAATTACTAATACTAAATAATTTTCTAACGCATTTTCTGAAAAAAGGTACCCCCCCCCCCCACCAAAAAAATAATTGCAAAGGAATTTTCTATTTTTTCAGCCACCCATTATGTAAAGCCATTTTCTAGCTTTCACAAAAAGAGAGTGCTTCACATACAGTATTATCAGGGTTGTAGCTTTGCCGGATGGTGATGGACTGCCCCAGCCGTCACTTAAGCTTTCCGTCTGGCACCCAAAGCAACTTTAAGCCTTCTTGTCTGGCTTGAAAATTATACGAAAATGTATTTATGCATTAAAATGGTGTAAAAATTATGATAAACTGAACAGTGAAAGTAAAAATCATAAAAATATCTTCATAGTTTTGTGCAAAATTCTCTTAAATCACTTCTCTGATGTTCACAGATTCTCAACCTATTCTTCCCATGTTCTCAGATAGGCTTTTGATTTGCACATTTGTTTCATTACAATAGAGCGCATACATGTTCACGGCCGTATGTTGATATCGGACATGACTGTATGATAACTGTGTGCACTTGAGCAGCATGGCTTGCTGAAGAGTTCCACAGTAATAGCCTAGCAGTGGTCTGTTGGTGAGTTAGTCCAAAACCAGCTTGAAAGCTGGTGGGCCAGTATAACTGGACGCATCAACAATTCTGGATGGCTTTAAAAAAGCAATTTGCACATCGTAACGGCTGCTGGAATGAAACAACATTTAGAGCATTTTCTACTTTCAAATTACCAAAATTATGGAGTTAAGTAGTCCAGCCACCCCAATCTTTACTAAATCCTACTGCACTAATTATTCTGTAGGAATCATGTTTAAATAGTAACTACTGTAGTACGAGTACAGACAACCCTTGGTACAACAGGGCTCGAATATACTCTGGCACTCTGGTGCAAAAGTGCCAGAGACCGCCACGACTGCTCCAGAAAAACAAAAAAGTGGATGTTTGTCTGGAACTAAAAATAGTGCCAGGTGCGTGAGGCAAACAATCTCAAAATCACAGAAAAATTCCCTGCAGATAAGTGTCTAATTTATACCACAGAACTGACCCAAAATAATGCAATATGTACCATGAAAACCTAAAGTTTGTGTTCATGGCCGTACCGTCTGTCCATGCAATGTTATACAATACGGCAGCATATTGCACTAGCTACTGCATATAGTTGAGTTATGACATCGACCAGCTTGTAAGTCCTAAGCCGGAGAGTATGCATGATGTCATGGTACTGGGCATTGCATTTAGCACACTACAGTCAGTCACTACATAATCTTGATCAAAATTTTCCCCGTAACAATTTAAAATGGATGAAAAAATTACAACAAACCAATGATATTATACAGTGATATAGTTTTTGGCAAGGGCAACGACAAATACAAAGTTTTAGTCTCCCCAATGAAAGAAATTTCAGCCTGAAATGCATGGTTTGCTCAAACAAGTGGGCTACTGCTCTCTACATACACTTTTATACTACTAATACTATCTTATTTAAACAAAGCAGGATTGATATTTGAAAAGCATCGACAATACTCCAAGTAGTCAAGAATGCCATGGATAACATTTACATGGCACACCAATCTGTGATACATTTGGAAGCTTTAGGTGGAAAGTCCTTCTCTACAATGTAATTTTCTTCAGCATGCATGTCTTGGCCTGTTTGCTGTTGCCTAACGTATAGCACATATGTACAATGAGAACCTAACCACGTACCTGCAATAACTTCCTTACTTGAAGAGCTGTTCAGACATTAATGTTTTTCTATGTAATTATTTTTGTTGTTGAGTGCCTACCAAAGTTATGTTCATTCTGTAACTTGCTCTTAAACATGCAGGGTCTTATTTTATCAACAGGGTGACATCTTTGCATGTCAAAACTTGAAGAAGTACAGTATTCACAGATTTCCCCTATATACGAGAAGCTACTACAGTACAACCTCAGGTCATTAGTCTCCAAGTTAAGTTGATCCAAATCCAATAGAGTTGGAGCCTTGCACCATCTCAACCAAAGCTGAGTTCATAGCCATAGGGCAGGGGATAGAATTTATGAACCCCTGCCCCTCCTCCACATTCAAGGTGCCAATTAGGGCAATCCATAGCTGCCGTATGAGTGCACCCAGCCATTCCCTTCCAAGTTTTTCAGAGATAGAATGACCACATCATGCTTAATACTGCATTGTGTTATGCCAAATAAATGTTCTTTGTCTTATTTCCAGTCTTTGTATTTTGAATTCCTTTTACTAAATGCACATTTAACATTAGGAGATTATTAGAGGATGCTACTGTACATGCAGGGATACAACATAGTTTCTTTGAAAAATTGAAAACAGCTCCAGACAATAAAGGAGCTCTGGGAAAGCTTCAAAAGGAAGGTTGTCAGAAGCTGTATTTAGCTCCTGAGAGGAAAAGCTTATTTTCAAGACCTGTACAATATATGAAAACTGTGAGCTCTTGCAATTGTACAAATAATCAAAGGTGCACACAGTATTTCCCCTGGTTATCAAGCCTTTGGCATCAGTCCAGCCAATAAAAGCTATATCTTAGTTCGGTGAAGATGTCAGCTAGACAATTTACCTGCACCTACAGGTACTGTACATGACAAGAATATTATGTTTGTAACAATTTGTCATTTAACTCCTTGATAGTGGGAGGCAATTACAGTATTTGAGATGAAGCACATCTTGGATGCTACAATATGTTTCTGCAAAGTCTGGAATTGATCCAGAATTTCTTATCCCTCAGTCATATCCCAATCTTTCTTGTACAAATTTATACTTTACCTATTATACTTGTCACTTCGCCACATGTCTAATGCTTTGAAGCCAAATTATTTTTCTTCATATATGTAGCTAGAACATTTGCCAATTTCACATAATTTCTAAACAGAGGAAGCACTATACTGCAGTACTGCACACCACTTTCTGACACACAGAAACACAGTATTCTGTTCTGTATCTGATGTTGATAGCAATTACAGTGAATTGGAGCTAATCAATGCAAGTAGCCTGCTATACATGTACAGTATGCATCCCTCCCTAAAATGTCAACCATGCTAAATTCACCTTCCTATGGGATTTATCTGATGTCGAACATTTTTCAGTCGAGTAACACCTGACATTTCATGCTTCTTTCTCTCCATCCACACAATAGAAAATAGAAGAACACATTCCAACTTTACCTACGTCGGGCAAGATATATCGAGATGCCACATACGGCAGGTAAAATGTATGTCAGTATCTGGTTATTAGATAGAAATTGAAAGAGCCAGCATATTATGGATGGTTTCATTTTAATAACATCTGCACTATAGCTGCTGCAAAATGGAGATCTCATGGTGACAGGTTCAGTCCACGGGTCTGTAGCATACGTGTATCTCGCAGCTCTTCAAAGATGTAATGAAACATCAAATTTTCTTCCGGTAAAGTTGTTGATTCACATCAGGTCCACTTAACTTTCAAAGCATTAAAATAGGCTTTGACACTTAAAGTTTAAGTAGTTGTCAAGTCATAAAAGCCATCCAGGGTATAAGCTTTCTTCATCTGTTTTTTCTTTTCTTTGTTACAGTTTCCCTCACTGATTTAAGTTGTCGCGTACGTTTAGATCTGGGCAACCCTTATCAGGTTTCATTTGTGCCATCACAAAAAATACCGAGAGGTTTACACTGAGCAGTCAGAAACACTTGATACTGTAGCACATAATAATATGAAGAACTGGCCCCCAGAAAAGAAAGAAAGCAAAACAAAAATGTTCTTAGAAAGACAAAATCCTACAGATCAAAACTGGGCAGCCATGGTATAAATACAAGGCAATCTACAAAGTTGCAACTGCCATCTCACTCACCTTCTCTTTGTGAGGTTTTAGTGAAATTTTATGAAATTCTCCAACATACTAATGAGCAGGTAGGCCTAATGGCTATACGTCAATTTTTCTTTGACTAAGGTTTTAGAAGTGCTGCAAAATTAAGGCCAACTTGACCTATGACCTGTATCTGTCCTTTGATCTCAACCCTTCTCAGCCATTTACTGTAGCACTATTTTCTTAAAAAATTTGTCTTTCTCTAAACTCTAAGTGGTTTACAGTACCGTTTCTCACACTCTGACAAGCACACAATGGCTAAAATCCAAGGTTTATGTTTTTTTCATTTGACCTTAAAACTACTGTATGATCATCAATAAGCCCTGCACAAGATTCTGAAATTAGGTATGTGGACATGAAACCAAACCATTTGGAAATACTAAACAATGTTACAGTAGATTATGATCCCTTTTATATGAAAAATCCATTGCAATTAGAATATCTTTTATTGCTCTTAAGATTTACCTCTTCAAAGTTTGATCATTTCTGAGATTGCTCATTACATACAGTATGCAAAAACTATGATGTGGCATGTTCAACAGTGTCTGTATTTCTTTTGTTGATCCTTTGTAAATTATCCGTTAAAAGTAGGTAGTTTCTAGTTTGGAAGCTACTTCCAAAGTAACCCTTCTGGGCATGCCAAGTTGCCAACATTATAACTGTTCTTGGAGAGAAGGTTAAACAAAGGATAACATAACACCTCTAGGCTATCTCATGAGTTAACAAAATGTTAACAAAACAGTAATTGTCTTGTAAAATGGTCAAAATTTGATGGATTTTGATGGGAGTTTTAATGCTTTTTACATGAAGCAGGCAGGTATCACATTTACATACCCATAGACTTTTAATGGTAAGGTACCTAGGATATAACCACATGACACACACACATATATGCACACTCCATGCCTTACGGGGTACTGGCAAAGGACCCCGTAGGGAATGCAAGGAAATTTCCCAGCAGCGAAGGAGCTCGCGAAGGAGCTGAGAAGACGGATTTGCTTGAGGGTGGGCTGTGCTCCAAGGCAGACACGTGCAGCCGCGCATGACTTCTCTTCGCAGTGACCAAATTTTCGGGCAGCTATGCCAGTTTCGAAGCCACACATGAGCAAGGAAAGACGTGCCAGAGCGGAGCTCCCGCCATCTGCCCTGGTACCCACTTCAGAATTGCGATTCCTGCCCGGGAATGGAGTATAAACAACTCCACTTTCCCTGGAATTACATCTCGTGAAAAATTTTCTATACTGCTAAAAATATCGACAAAAATCATAGCTTGGAATTTGCATACTGTATGTTGTTTTGCATGTTTGCATGAAGTATTGTATCAAAACTGGCTGGTTTCATTTTTTTCTGTTTGCAACTTTGCAAATTGCATGATTCCTCTTCAGTTGGCCACTTTGACTCTCCTTCATTGGCAGTTGAGCTCACCTCATCCATTGAGAAGCCTATACTACAGGTATACAACAAGTGGTTTATATTATAAACACTCACAGACTCCCTTTTCAAATGGCAATCAATACAAAGGATTATGGGATAGTTTTGGTACACATCATTTCTGGCCACAGTAAAATGCAACTGAAAGAATGATGAATACTGTACAAAGTCTTTCCCACAATCCTATTTTACTATTTGGAAAAGGGTCTACCGTATAACAGTAGTAGGCTACAGTAGTAATCAATAATAAAAAGCTACCGACATACATACACCAGTTATGACGTCATCTTACGAATTGCGACTCCATTCAGAGTCGCAGGTACACGTAAAAGGGCCACAGGTACTCAGACTCCAAAACTATTGGAGTCACTCGAACCTGCAGTAGTTTTTAAATTAATGTCAAACCAGTATATACAATTCATGTTGGAAGATTATACTGTAATTATCAGAGGAAGTATAGAAGGGGAAAATACACATTAATTTACAGTAATTATTCCATACAGTACTTCTGTTGAATAAAGATAGTTCATTGGGCTACTTGCCTTAAATAACACATTACATGCCTATATTTAATGCGAAGTAGTGGTACGGTACTGTACTAATACAGCAGTAACAGTACCACAGAGACTTAGGCCACCCGAAACAGGGACCAAATGGAGAGTAACCAAAACCAAAGTCAGTTTGGGTAGTCTCAGTGATCTTGGACCAATGGTTGGGTGGTCATGAGATCAACAACATTTTAGATTCAGGTGGTCTGTCTGTTTCACACACATCAAAAATAACAAAAACTAAAACCGACCATTTAATTGGTGTTAACTTTATGCAAGGTACCACAGTGCCGTAGATTACTTCATTACTTCTCTGTGTACATTTAGCACTGTATTGGCACTGAAGAAGGTCCACATGAATCCTTCAATTATTTTTCCAAAACAATTTGCATCTCATGCAGAAAATCACATCAACTAGATGCCATATACCAGAGGTTCTCAAGTGTTCCAGCCATTAGCCGCCTTCCCCCAATTTCATGCTATATCACTGTTGTACAGTAGTAGCCAGTGGGGCGAATCCAGGGTTAAGAGAAAAGGCTCCATTGGTAAGGGTGAAATACATAAGAGCTCCAAAAAATGCCTGCACAGCAGGTGCTGGTGATTCTAGGGATTCTCAGTTTGGGTGGTGGTTTCTCAATGGGGCTTCTGTATGGCAAATTTTGACCTTAAACATGCGCAAGACAGCAGGAAAAAGCACTCTACAACAAATTTCTCACCGTAGTTCCTCTTTTTTTGTTTGTGTCACCAGTATGGTGAGAAAATTTGGCATCCCAAGTGTCCCATATTGTGGGAAACTGCACTCTTAATTTGCAGGTTAGTCATTAGAACAATACATTTACCATGCATGGGTCACCATGTACGAAAAAAATTGGCATCCCAAACAAACTAGATTCGAGGAAATACCACTTTAACTTTAAAAGCATAATCTTGTAACTAGACTTCTGCATCCACCATATGTGAATCACCAGTTGTCCTGTGGGAGAAAACGTGGCATCCGAATGCTCCAGATTGCCCTCAGAAAATTACATGTAAAAAAATATTTTGGCTTCCCAAATCTTCCATCTGCTGCAAATGGATGCCACTTGAGGCCTGCGGGCCGCTACTGTACTTGAGAACCTACTGTAAACCCTACTCTTTTTCCATGAGATCTTGTTTTGCTTATTGGGGTTAGTCTCAGGTGCACAAAGTGCTTTACCACTTTGGCTGACTTCTCTTACCCTCAAAGTCAAAACAATGCCTATTTAGTCTCTGTCCATCTGAGTACTTAGAACTCTTTTTTTCATTGCTTCTGCTTGGTCTCAGTTACTTATAGCTCCAGACCAAAGACTGCATGGTCAGAACATTCCAAACCCAACCAACAAACACCAATAATGAGATGAACAATACTTCAATGAAAAATTTGTAAGGTTGCCCAAATTTAAAAATGTGGAAATTTTACAATACTGGAAAGAAGTTCCTGAGCGTACAATGTACAGGATGTATGCTTTCAACAAAGCCATTCAACACCCCAAAACAGGAAAACAAATTCATTCAGCTCAGGATTTACTGCACTGCATTGTTGTTTGGCTATTGAATACTCTAGTTCCTAATGAAAAGTTGCATGACCCACTGTACAGTAACATGTGCAGTATCCTTGGCTGGATGCTATATCCAGATAAATGCAGTTCACTAGTACTATACCTCGTGAATACACAGTGTACCATACTATACAGGAGAACAACAAGTTTCGTGGGATTCAGAAAAACAGAAAATAACAACAGAAATGAGAAAGAGTACAGAAAACAAGGAAGTCGGAGAAAATGATATTTTCACAAAATAACAGAAATAAACCTAGAAAAATCAATTACAAAACACAAACACACACTGTAAAGATACTGCACTGAGTCAGAACTACTGTGCAATGCAGGAGAAAGACACAGTACTGTATTTTATGCCCAAATACAAATACTTTGTTTTGGTCTGACCAATGTTCAAGGTTCAAATAGAATTTGAAAGTAAAATCTGATGCAAAAATGGCACTTGACCTTTTTAGACCATGGAGAACATGCAATAAGGAAACATTTCATTTGACTTTAGGGAATTTTCAGTACCTGGTACTCTGCTGTATTATACTGTACAGCAAGTTTGTTTTAATCACTTATAATGACAGTTTTATACAGAGTTGTTGGAATTTAACTTTTACTGCTTCGGGACATACCTCTTCAAAGTTTGACCACTTCTGAAATAATTCATCACCTTGGTAAAAATGATGTGGAGAGTAGCACAAGGTAACTATTTTTGTACAGTAACCAACCACGGATCCAGCTATTTCAAAAAGGGGGTGGGAGCTGAAAGTGCCCTTGAATATTCTCCTAGATTAACATTACGCTAATTTTTGCGTATTTGTTATCAAGGCTTAAGCCAGAGAGCAGTCCAGGACGGAGTAATTTGGACTCCCAAAATTTTGGATTGCCCCATATACATTTTAACACACAAACTTCACTAGAATTTACTGTTTGGACTCCCTGATCTCACCATGCTGGCTAAAGCCCTGTTTGTTATTGTTGATGTGGCAAAAAGGGGGGGGGGGCTGAGGCCTGGAAAGCCCCCCTTGGATCCGTGCCTGGTAACCTTACTCTAGCTTTATCTTTTTAATCTTGCAGGCTGTCTGCAATTTGGTGTGTAATGTTTAAAGCTGACAGTTATAATGTTTTAACTAAACCTAATCAGGGCATATATTAGTGTTTGCACCTGGTACCTGACTGACGATGTCAAGACCCGGTTCTGAAGCTGCTACCCGGATCCAAAGTTTCACTAACATAGATTGCGCATGTGACAGAACACCTAACTTGTTCCTTTTTCCTGGCCAAATTTATCATGCACACGCCTAAGAACACTTGTCATGTCCATATATGTAAGATACATTGGTGTTATATTATATCAATGTGCAAAGCAAAATATCTTATGACTTTACAACAAACTTGTAGCCGAACAGAAGTTATATTTTCGGGTACCCAACCGACCATTGACTTCGGGTACCCGGTTCCGAATTTTGGACCCGGTGCAAACAACCATCCTTAAAATGAACAGAAAAGTGGGAACAATAAAGAAATGTCTCACAATTCCCTCCATCTACAATATTAGGGCAAAAGTTCAGTACTTTTTATTAATTTGGGCCAGCCAGTTGGGTGTACAATGAAATGGACAATTTTTGTTGGGTTCTCATACCCATAAATGTTCAATGCTTTCCACATAAAAATGGGTACTGTAGGATTGACATTTTCATACTGCAACAGAGTTAATAACAAATTAATCAAAAGTACTGTACTGTAACCAATGCCCTTCTTATCACTCTCACAAAATACTGTAATGCAGTATACTAAAGCTGTACTGTAAGCCAAAAATACAAAAACGTGTCATGTACAGTATCGTACACTGTACCAGTACAATAGGTACATTAATTTGTAAAGCATGTATTTTTACTGAGCATGCAGTGTTTCCACTATTAAGCCATAACAATACAGTTTCAACACACATTTGTAATGTCAAATTACAGTATTTGTTTTAATAAAGGTTAAGATGATTTCCTTTGCTACGTAAGTACTGCAAATAACACCCCTTTGAACAATACAAAACATACTGTGCCATACCCACATGTAAATGATTATAAGCAAGACTTTGCCACTGCCAAAAACTGTACATGTCACATATTCGCTTCAAACCAACTTCAAACACCCCCACTAAATGTCGCACTCCTCAAACTGACCGTTGTACTGTAAGTTACAGACCTGTGCTACTCTTTGGAGAGCTACTGTGCAGTACCCTGTACATACTCCTGACAGACAGTTTACCGGTGCTATTTTGCTAACAAGAAAAATATCTCAAACAGTGCGACTGCCATTGAGGCAGAGGACGGGCATGGGGAAATTTCCCCCAGTCAATGCCTAAGTTGCACTCTCACTTGCCCCACCCCAGTCCACTCTTGTACAAAGGTGCACAATTAACAGAAGCAATGTGCACTTTCAACATTTTGCCCCCTCCCTACATTCCTACCTGCCCATACCCTCTGCTCCCCTGTTCAAACCCTGTCCTTTGAAATGCTGGCAGGCTAATGACCGCAAAAACACCTTTTGCAGATTAAAACTCTTGAGAAATTTTGTTTTGGAACCTTAAGGAAAAAAGGGTACAGTATTACAGTACTGTAGTCTACAGGAGGTGATGGTTTGCAATGATGACCCAATAATTTACCTTTGCCAAAGAGAACCTGTCGCATATAGAAGTATTCTTCTTCTGCATCATAGTACTTGGTGTAAGAGCCAGTCTGATGACCTCCGCCTCTTGATTCGCTCCAGTGAACCTGGTAAAAAGCAAAATAAATTGAATAATCAAGTTCAATTCACTAAATTCTACAATGTACGTATCAGGCTTCGCTACACTTTTTCTTTACTTGTCCATCAGGCTAGCTGTTCTACTGCACTTGCTCCCATGAATATCTACGGTACTGTACTTGTCAGCTTTGAACTGTTTTGTCAAGAAGACTTCCCTGGGTGACTTGCCTGGTAGGCTGTAATACTGAGCAGTGAACTTGTCTGAAAGATTTTTTTTTTTTTTTTGCATGTCCCAGACTGTCAGGCAGGGGATTTGTTAGGGACTGAGTGTACTAAAGTTCATGCATTAGTTAAGTTCTAAAGACACACTTGAAAGTTAAAGTAACTGTGAAATCAAATTTGACTTAAAATGTTTTGTGTACATGTACAGAATCTAGGCATATTTTGCCATGTCTCTCCATGATTGAAGGCATACATGTATGTACTGTCTGTGCAGTCACCCGAATGTTATGTTATGACATCAGCTTTTCTAAAACTACAGTATACTGCACTCTTGCTGCCAAGTTAAACAATCTGATTTTTGCCATATAACATATTTTGTCGCCCAGTAAATTTTGGTTCAGTGCCAGTAAATTTAACATACTTCACTTTCAAAATATTTATCAAAATGCATTTGTTCGTCTTATTTCCTGGTATCCTACTCTATAGAGACTGTACAGTACTAGTAGACCTACTGTACATGTCCACAGACTGTATTAGTCTACACCTGACAATGTGACATGCTAGTACTGTAAATTCCACACCAGAGCTACCATGTTGAGCAGAGTTTGTTTGCACAGCCACCTCTTAAAGACAGACAGTCATCACCCAAAAGTACATTTTTGGTGTTGGGGTATCAAAATTCTCATTTGCTGACTGCTCTTTGATTGACATCAAAGTTTGAAAATTCAAATGACGCAGAGTAACTCACATTCCACACAATGTAGAGAGTGTTTGGATTACACATTATATCCTTGTACTGTTTGCTTACCAGGACATGGCCTGAAGCAATAAAATACATGCATGTAAGTTTGTGTCAATGTGTCTGCACAAGGAGGAGCATTATACAGAAAATAGTCTATGGAAGGAGCTACAATTTGCTAAGCCGGGAAAATTAGAATTGTTGGGATGATGAAACTGCCCTTTACATGCTTCTCTTCTTTCCTGGTATCCTATAGAGATTGTACAGTACTTTATGATGAGAATTGCCCTTTAAATGCTTCTCAAACACTGTCTGCCCAAGTGATAAGGACTGCATATGGTTTGGATGCAAGCTTCATTACCACGACTTATTCATGTACTCTCTCATTTTTGCTTTAGAGTGAGTGTGTGTACTCCAGTAGTCATAAAAGTGAAAGCCTAAGAATGACACCTGAGAAGTCTGATCATTACTGTGTTGCATATTAACCACCTGTGCAGTGGGTACTTCAAGGGAGTGGATATTACAATGACACACTGTGCCAACTCAGTGTGGGTGGCATTGGCTACTGTATGATTTACATCGGACCAAATGTTGCATTCTTTGGAATATTCACTATCAATCAACCAGTCTTGGGGCCACATATCCAATAAGAATTTGTTCAGTGTTCTTTCTAGTACCATGAAGCCAGACTGTGCTTGAAATGACAAATGTTCCAATTATGACATCAAAAGTTGGACATACTGTAGTGTACAGCATAATCGCTGTGGGCCGATGTGTGAACAGGGGACAGCAAAAAGTTGCATAGATGTACAGGCCCTTGGGGAATTTACCAAACAAAATAAAGGCAAAAAACAGGAGAATCCAGCACAGCACTAAAAAGAATTAAAACTCCTCTTGGACTGGTAGGGATAGAGTTTAAAACCCAGGGTGCAATCCATGCACTCCGATCAGAAAATCTTCGGCGTGGAGTTGGCATTTTCCTTATGTTTTCTATTGTCTTTCTTGGTGTAACTTCGGCGTGGGCCTGACATGGAATGCACTGTGTTTTTAAAAACAATTTTAGTGCATCATCTGGCTGATGAAGAGAGCAGACATAGCTCTTGAAATGTCTCAAGTAAACTTGTGTTTTTCAACTATTGGACTTGATCTTAAGAAAAGTTTTGCCAGCTTTAAGGCAGGTGGCAGTATTATGATCATTATTAGTAATGGACTACATAATAGACTACAGTATTTTGTCAACTACTGTATGTTGTTAAATAATTTTATCCCCTTTGCTGAATCCGCATTATTTTTAGGCATTGTAACTGATTGCTGCATCACCCCAAGTATGCCTTTAACTTGGTGGTAAGCCCTGCCCATAATTGTCTTTACTGCTTCTCCTTGTGCAGACACAAACATATTTCACTGCTCAAGGCCACATCCTGGTGAGCATAAAAGACCCCATGTGTAATCACAACATTCTCTGTGCATGCTGTGTAATATCAGCTGCTCTGCATCTTTTGAATTTTGTAACTCTAAAGTCAATCAATCAAAGAGTAGTCACCAACTAAGACTTTTGCTTACCCATATGTAAAAGTCATACTTGGGGTGATGCAATTTATCCGTCTTTAAAGTTCTCAAAGATGGTCACACCACATTGATTCAGCATGCAGGAAGCTTGCCAGAGGCACTAGAATAATTCTGTCCTTTCCTTACTGTTCAATTGTATGGGGTAAAGCTTCTGCAGTCCACATTAACAAAATTTTTGTCATCCAAAAACAAATTTTTCATGCTATTGATCACAAATCAAAACTGGACCACTCTAGACCGCTATTTTCCACGTATAACTCCCTGACAATATTACAAAGCTTCAAATTTCAGTAATTATGTATCAGTCCTCCAAGAATTTACTCCCTTACTCGAAGTTACTCTTTTGTTAATTACTCCTCTGCTTACAGCCACAGTTACAGACCATACACAACTCAAATAATGCACTGCCTCTTTATACTGTTAGCTCTCTCTTAGTCAATGAAATATGGTTCTTAGGGCCTGTTACTTGGAATGGCATCCCAATCCATATTAAAAATTCCACCTGTTTCTTCTTTCAAGCATCACTTTAAAACCTACCTGTTATCTGCATATGAATAGTCTTTTGTTTTCTCGCTGTCTCTATTGATTTACGTACATCCCTATTCATTTTGGTAATTTAAGTTGGTGACGATGGTCATGTTTTCTTTTCTGTCATTGTTAAGTTGTATGTACATGTATACTGTATGTGTGCTTTCATTCCAGGGGAATCACTACCACAAGCTTTCAGTAGCTTACTTGTGCTTCCCCTCAACCAATGCTCTAATTTTTTTTTTTTTTTCTTTTTCTGTCATGTTGAGACTGCTTATTGCTGCTGTTTTCATATTCACTATAAAAAAATTGTTCTTTTGGTAAAATATCAAAAAGATCTGTATATGTTGTTACGTATGATATAAGATGGTTGAAATAAATGTTGAGAAATTGAAAAAAATTGAAAAAAGTATTGAACTGAATTGAAAGTAGGCCTAGGCCTAGCTGGATCTCTGTGCCAATCACAAAGCATTGTTACATAATATTAACTAAATGACAGAAATCAGGCCATATCCAGGGGGTTCAGGGGGTTCGTCCACACCCCCAAGCACAACTTGGAGTTCGCCCCAGACATGAGTTCCGCCCCAAGGCCCGAAAAAAGGTCCTCACTTCGTCGGGGACACAAAACAGGTCTCTAAAAGGGTCAAAAGCAAAAGAAAAAAAAAAGGTCTTCAGTTTTGGACATGTACCAAATACCACATGAGAAGGGCAATATAACGCGCCAGCGAGCGGAAAATTTTTTGTTCCACTTAGTGTAAAATCGAACCTCCAGGCTTCAACAAATCCCCCGCCCAACAGTCCGGGACAAGTACAGTAAAATCTTACTCGGGCAAGTGCATTCTTCAGTATCATACCGTAGCCCGCCAGGCAAGTACTCTTGGAAGTCTCCACAAAGGAGTTCAAAGGCACATTAAAAGTGGACAAGTAGATACTCGTGTGGCCAAGTAGACTAAGAGAACAGCTTGCCCGATGGACAAGTACTGAAAAAAGAATTTGTCGAAGCCTGGAACCTCCCCATAGACCCTTTTCCAAATAGCAATTACACAGGATTGCAGGCCAGAATTTTGGTGTGTGCCGTTTTGGGCCACAATAAAATGCCATTGACAAAAACTACACACACCAAAACTCTGTCCCACAATCCTTTGTGATTGTTATTTGGAAAAGGGTCTATTGAAAAAGCTGCATACAGGCCTATAAATTTGTAATCATATTCATTTGCAGAGCGAACCTTGACCTTGCGCTGCATGTTTTCAGGTGAGAGATGGCAAAGGCTGGGCCTAGATAGCTGCATGCACAGGCTATTTTCAAGTAACCTGCCATTGGGAATCAGATGGGATACCAATTACTCACCAACTGAGCATTTTTTTTTAGGAATCTGGAAGTGATTCTAGAGATGTGTCCAAAGAGGTGTTTGATGTTCTGCTTCCACAAAAGATATGATTTAAAGGTTTCAATGAGGTTTGCAGTCAGCATAAAAGTGTATGCAAATAGGCCTAGGCCTAGGTCTTGGCCGCGTTTTGTGTTTCATCCTGAGAAGTGTCCTACCTTGTTAGTAAATTGTTTAACTGTGTATCTACAGTATTATATAAGGTGGGGCCTATTCATACGAAAATTTTTGTGTGAATAAAGGGCATTGGAAGCACTATTCATACGAAAATTTTTTTAGAGGGCACTGGAAGCACTATTCATATGAAAATTTTCGTGCAAAAGCTTAAAATTCCACTCTTTTTACAGGAATATGAGTCGATGATCTTAGATTGACATTTGGGTGGTTTTTTGAAAACGTACATGTATAACAGTTACACAGACTGTACATCCCCCAGGGCCATTTATATGGCTTTGTATATAGTGACATGACCTAATAAGGCCACTTTCGAATGTCGTGCATCGATACAGTCAACAAAGAGCGTCAAAACTGCTGTCACAATCAGTGCGTCAATTTTTGATGCAGCACGCGCATAGCAAACTCCCTTGCTAACGTGCGTGAACCTGTTTTTCAAGCACTTGCACGCTAAGATATGCAGCTCAAATTGAACGCACAAATTGCCTACACTGAACCTGTACATACAGCTCTGTACAAAAATTGTAAACAGCGCCCGCTGGCCTTATTTAGTTACTTCTGATTTTAGGCTTGAGCTGGAAACGCTGAACTTGTCGTAATGGTATCTCTTGACAGGAAAAATCTGTGGTAAAGATTTATAGCTCTCAAATAAGGTCAAGTCCGCCAAAACTTTTTCAGGTACAAACAGATTCACATTCTTTTGTCTTGTTTTTTAAAAACGAAAACTTTCTTAGAGTGGCCTTGTTAGGTTGTGCGGATCATGGACACTATCCGTCCGGTAGACTTGTACAGTCCGGTATTAGGATATTGCAGTATTCATACTTTTTGCTAAAAAAAATAAGAGATATTAAGAGAGTCGTTCTTAAAATGTTTTTGGTTGTATATTATCCACCTTTATTTTTTTTGTCTGAGAAGAATTATTTTGAGAACGACTCATCATTTACCATAAAAATGTGAAAGTAAACATTGCAACCCCCTATTTTTCAATGGAATGAACAACCGGACGGATAGTGGCCATGATCGTTACATATACGCCAGTCGGCTCAAGTTTTCTTCGTATAAATTGTGACTACAGATACGCTTATTCATACGAAAATTTTCGTGTGAATAGTCACAACGATTATATAATGCTGGGAACGCCTGTGGCCGGTACATAGCCTACTGAGTAGGCACTGTGGATATTAACATTTGGATTAATTTGTAGTGGACCGGCAGATGATCAAAACTTCCCAGTTGCCTACTGTATAAACGCTAACGATTGGCTCAACAAGAATAACAGATGTTATGATACTTTGAAAAATACACCTTCAATCATTGTTTACTCAAAATAATAGGTATAGTAAGTAATCATGAGTCAATCAGTATCATGAGTCGATCACTGCATTCTAAATGCCAGTACAGCGTGCAGGCGTGATGTGATTGCAATGTATGGATGACCTGCAATGCATTTTCTCCAAACAGTATCAAAAAGAATGATTTGCCTTATTATTTTTGATGTTTAAAGCAGAAATGTTTCTCTTGGCCAAATTTTCAAGTTTCGGCACAAGTATGAAATAGAAATTTGCAAAAATTACCAAAAATGGTGACCAAAGTGCCTTTGATGAAGCTCTGATTAAAAATTTTGATAGAAAAGACATTTTTCTCTAAGATTATTTACATAACTGTTCTTGAATGTGGTAATTTACAGGATTTTATTTGCTTGTTTTTTGTAGCGATTGACTCAAGATTCCTTCATAAGCATTGTTACATGTACTCCCACCTACATTTCAAAATTCATTTGCTACGGATTACGCGATCCGAACAACACCAAAATATAGCACAATGAGGAAGACATATAACAAAATATTACTGCAAAGTTTTATTGATTTTTGTAAATGTTTTAATATTTTTATGGTCACAATGTTGGTTAGGTGATCGACTCATGATACGCCCAGTATACAACTTGCCAAGTTATAAATATATATTACCCGCCTACCTTCGCTAACCCCCTCATGTAAATACGAATACCTCGTATTTTCATGTCTCCTCGCAAGTCCACAGCGACATGGCCAGAGACCGTCTCTCCAGCCGAGTAAACATTCTTGTTGTAGTCGAGAACAATGTGGAAGTCTTTAAGTTTGACCATGGTTTTGACAAAAAATCCCATCAACTGAAGAAATATTCATAATCACCAGCCAGCATGATTGTCCCTTTGTATTCTCTTTGACTGAAAAGCAGAAATTTGTGACCAGGTAACTCCAGTCGTCAAATACCGGTCGCTACGGCAAGTCTTCTGATGATATGCCTAACGTTAACGTTAAAATGTACCCGTACCTAAGCCTAGGACGTATAGCCTTCCTACTGCATGACATCCAATGATGTGCATCTGTTTGTCGCGATATCATGAGCATGTTACACCCGACCCGATATTATTGCATCTCGTTGGATAATGAAAGCGTAGAAATGATCAAATAAGTATAGCGCCATCTGTCGATAGCTTGTCGTTTGTTGATACTCTGCAGAGCAAAGTCTGGAATGCCGTTTTACAACAAGACCAACAGATTACAATGAATGAGGAAATTACAGTGCTCGCTGGCTAAGCAGGTCATTTCATGCATCTCGGTCTACATGCAATGGTGATCATGTATGTTGTTTGTGGCCTCAACTTGGGACATGCTAAAACGAATGCCAACGAATGCCTATATGCTATCCATAGAAATAAAAGTACCATAGAAATAAAAGTATCATAGAAAAATGCGAATGCCAGTTGACTTTGTGTTGCGCACAGTTATATACGGAAGGTTAGAAAAGACATCGCGGTGATCATGGCATAGAGATATTATTTTTAGGCCGACGCTCAGACGCTCACTGCCTCTTGCCGTATCTGACTTCTGATACGTTAGCAAAAATATTATGACGCGCTATTTAGGTGCGTTCCTTTCGTCGACATTCGAATATAGATATAGGCTACATAAATTATTTCAGCAGAAAACAGCTGAAAAATGCAACTTTCTTCAGAATTATAGCTCCATTGTATGTCTTGAATGGAATTAATTCAACAAACAAATGTAAACTTGCGAACTTCAAAACAGCATTCGCAGGATGGAAACCGCGAGTATGATATTTGACATTCTGCGACTGGGCATTCGAGCATTTACACAGCAGAGCAGATCAACACCAAGAAAGCAAACATATCAGGTTTCTGAATATGATGCATTACCTCAATGTAAGGTCAAACTGACGTTCGACTGTGGGACTTGAGTAATGATGGCATTCAAGATCGGACATAGAGCAGGCATACTCAGCATTAACATGTACTGGTATTCGTTGGCACTCGTGTATATTGGCATTCCTAACATTGGCATTCTCTCATTGCATTGAACATGATCGCATCGGCAATGGCATTCGGGTATACACCATTTAATTGTCAATGAGCTTTGAGATTTGCTCATTGGCATTCGTATATAATAGCATTTGCTAATTGGCATTCGCTTATTTGCGATGTGCGCCCTCGGTATACTGGAAGGTGGTAGACATAATGTCTTTCGCCAATGGGCCTTCACATTCGCTCATTGGCATTCGCATACTACTGACATTCTTTAAATTGGCATTCGCTTATCGTTATTGTGAACACAGTATGATCCAGATCGGGCAGTTAGAACAGGTAGCTGAACAGCTCCCTGGTTAGAAGGTAATGACACTCACGTATACAATGTCACCTGTCAATGCTAGTGTAAGCAGTAAAAGTTGTTCTTCTTAGTCTAGTTTGTAATTCTCTGTGTTTCTCGTTCTAGATATGTATTCTCTGTTAGTCACCTGTAGAGTTAGCCAGCTTTGCACATACTGTAGTTATGTCTTTAGTTGTGACCTTGGGTTAGTTTGATATAATTTGCATAAGAAATAATTTAGGTGTGTCGTGTATGTATATGTTAATTTGAGGAATGAGTTAGGAAGAGAAGAAAGAAAGGAAAGGAAGGAAGATCAGTTAAGTTTGAGATTGAGTAGGGAGAAGGAGAAGGAGGGTTAAGACAGAGATAGAAGGGTGCAATAAAATGGATTGAATGTCGAGTCCTTGTTTTTGTACATCTTTGAACCCGCATCGTTTTTCCCACGTTACATTTTGGTGGCAGCGGATTTTGTACACCTTTTCTTCGGACAATTTTCGACAAACCCTCTAATGTATTTTGGAAAACGCCCAAGAGAGATTTTGTTCTGGACTTTTACGGTAACTTTTAGCTTTGATTTTCTTTTATCTCTCGCAGTAATATTTCTAAAAATGGAAGAAAGTAAATTTGAATTGCCTTATGGTATTAAACTACCAGAGATATTTTATGGAAGCCCGCGAAAGGAGTTATTTTCCCAATGGTTTCGCCGTTTAGAAGTCACTTTAGAAACCATCCCAGAGAGAATTAGGCCCGACATAACCTTGGTGTTGCCATCCAGACTCGGAGGACCAGCTTTTAACGTATGGGACGAATTGCCAGACTCCTCCAAAAAGACGTTAAAAAAGTTAAAGAGGCCTTGAATAAAGTTTTTGGACTATCCAAATGGAATGCAGACGTCGATGTAAATATCAGAAAGAGGAAACCAGGTGAACCGCTAGAAGTGTATGCAGCTGCATGAGGTATCACAAATAGTAAACCTATCTTTTCCAGATTACGGGGCCAATGCCAAAAAGGGTGAAAAATTTAGAAGGTTTCTTACAGGACTTTCACCATATTTACAATTAAGGATAAGAGAAATTGGTGCAGAAAGCATGGAAGACGCCCTCAAAGTAGCGCTTCAAGTCGAACGGGCGCAGGAAATAAGTAAATTAAATCAACCCCATCTCTTTGGTCAGTCAATATCCATACCATCTATTCTTCCTGGAAACAATGACGACACCACGTCTCTCACACCTACGAGTACACCTCTCCAAGTCGCTTCAATTGATACCTTACACAGTAATCTGACACGGATTGAAAAAAGCATTGAGAAGTTAGGTGATAAATTTACAGCTCTAAATGTGGACGTCCAAAACTATGCAAGCAAGATTGAGGGGAACGAGGCGAGAATCTCAAAAATTGAACGCATGCTTGAGCGTCAGGAATATTCCAGACGGAAGCCCCGCAGCCCATCACCAAGTCCGGCAAGAGGCTTCTCGGAGAAAAGATATCCGGAATGGAGTGAGTATGAACATTTTTATCGCCCCAGTAGATCACCCCTCCGTTATAATGGAAGATACCCATATGCAAACCCCTCACCAAATTATCGGGATAGACATTCACCCCATTACCGAGACAGAAATCAGTCACCAAGTTATCGGGATAGGTCAGGATACTACGACAGAAACAAGCATTCTCCCATACGTAAGCAGAGTAGTAATTCAGTACGATTTCAACTACCGAACGAAGAACCCAACAACTATAATAAAATCAACCAGGGAAACTAGACGAAGTTGGCGACGAGGGCCGACCGCCAACTGTTAATGTTCAGGCCCCATCCGAGAATGTTGATGCAGTTTCGGAAAAAAAATCACAGGAAAATCCAAGTGATTTAAGGGGTGATACCGTAGAGAACAGCGATTTACCTTCAGCATATGTGAATATAGTACTCGAAGGAACTGAAGTTAAGGCATTAATAGACACTGGTTCTGTTATAAGTTTCATTAGTGAAGAGATGAAAGCAAAAATTCCAGAACTCAATAGGAAACCAATTGACAAATTATTTCAACCTGCAAAGTCCTTTACAGGGGACACTATAGAATGCTTAGGTAAATTAAAGGCGAATGTGAGAATTAATAGAGTCAATGTTAGGCATGATTTTCAAGTCTCAAGAAACACCATAAAAGGAGTATTACTGGGATGGGATTTCCTGCTACGAAATGCTGCAAATATTAACATAGCCGAAGGGAAGTTAACTCTGTGGGGTGAAGACATACCCTTACTCAAAGATAAAGCACACGCCCCTCTTTGTTGTAAGGCTATTTCATGCTGTAGTTCAACAGTTCTGGCAAAATCAGAGGTTAACATTGATGTGCAACTCTGTCCGCCCACCATCGGTGAGACTCCCCACAATTGTGTTGGCTTGCTGGAGCCTGACTTTACGAATGAGACAGAATTTAGTATTGCATTTACTTTGTCAAAAGCTGAAAAAGGTATGGCTACTGTTATGGTGATGAATCCGAATTCTTACGATGTAATGATACCAAGGGGCACTAGAATTGGAGAATTTTTCTCGATTTGCGGTAGACCTGAGGAAGAGTATTCCATCCAAAATGACGGTAACACAGCCACATTCTGTAATCATGTTACAACCCCTGCTAACTATGAACATTTATTATCACTAGTAGATATAGAAGGTGCAGACCTGACGGAAGAGGAATGGGCGCAGGTGAATAAATTCTTACAGAAACACCAGGCAGTCTTCAGCAGCAATGATAGAGACATCGGGAGAACTCGCCTCATTCAGCATAGGATAAGAACAGAAAACCACTCACCAATTCGTCAGAGGGAGTATCGAACTTCGCCGACAATGAAACAAGAAATCCAAAAACAGGTAGACAAGTTGCTACATGATGATCTGATCTCCGAATCATGCAGCCCATGGTCCTCCCCCATCGTGATGGTAAAGAAAAAAGATGGTAAATATAGATTTTGTGTTGATTACCGAAAGCTCAATTCGCTCACAATCCGGGATGCCCACCCACTACCCCGAACCGATGATACACTAGATGCATTAGAAGGATCAATCTATTTCAGTACAATTGACCTAATATGTGGTTACTGGCAAACTGAGGTTGCCCCGGAAGACCGTGAAAAGACTGCCTTTAATACGGGTACTGGGCTCTATGAGTTCAATGTCCTACCTATGGGGCTTGTTAATTCACCGCCTACCTTTCAAAGATTGATGGAACTCGTTTTACATGGTATTCACTGGTCAAAATGTCTGGTTTATCTAGATGACATAATTATTATGGGAAGGAACTTTGATGATCATTTGCGTAACTTGGGAGAAGTTTTCACCCGTCTTGTAGATGCGGGTCTAAAACTCAAACCAGAAAAGTGTCACTTATTCAAGAAAAAAAGTTGAATTTCTAGGTCACATTGTTTCTAAAGACGGCATTTCACCAGATTTGAAGAAGATTGAAAAAGTTAAGAAGTGGCCTAGACCAAGGAATGTAACAGAAGTGAGAGCATTTTTAGGATTATGCTCGTATTACAGACGGTTTGTACACAAATATGCATTCAACGCCGCCCCTCTTCAACGACTGACACAAAAAGATGTTCCATTCGTCTGGGATGATCAGGTAGAAAAATCATTTGAATTTCTAAAAACTGCTCTAACATCTCCTCCTATACTTGCATTCCCAGATTTCAGCAAGCATTTCACACTATCTACAGATGCATCGAATGCAGCTATTGGGGCAGTTTTATCCCAGGTGAAGGACAGTGAAGAGAGAGTCGTCGCCTACGCCAGCCACACACTCACAAAGACCGAAAAAAGGTGGTCAACCTTTGACAGGGAGATGTTTGCTGTGGTATGGGCGGTAAAGTATTTCCGACACTATCTCAAAGGTACGTCTTTTACAATTATTACTGACCATAAACCCTTATTAGGCCTTAGAAGATTGTCGCTGGAGGATGATGTCACCGGACGCCGGACGAGATGGGCCTTAGAGTTAGAGCCATTTAACTTTGATATAGTGTACAGAAAGGGAAACAAACATGGAAATGCGGATGCTCTTTCAAGAAGACCAACGAATGAAAATCAGATAGAGGTAGAAAAAGATAATGGTGTCCACAATTCTAGAATTTCAAAACAAGAAATGGAATTTGGTACATGCGAAAAAGATTCCCAGACAGTTGATGAAATGTCAAACGGTAACCATTTGGAGAAAAGGCATACAAACGAAACTTTACAAGTTGAGAACCAATGTCTCCAAGTATCATCTAATAGTGGGGAAAACGAAAAACATGATACAGGTCAACCCACTGATACAGTAGATTCTGGAGTAATGCATAAGCAAAGTAACCTGAAAGATTGTGGAACAGGGGGTGATGTAAATCCGCCCAAGGGAAAACGAGAATTTGCCCAGTTTGATTTACAGCGTGAACAAGAGAGGGATCCAGTACTACATGAAGTTAGATTATGGGTTGAGAATAACAGTAAACCAAGCAACAGAGAAATGAGGGGAAAAACGAAAACCCTGAGAAAGTTATGGAATCAATTTCCTAAATTAGAGATAAGAGATGGTATTCTCTACAGGAAATTTAAAAATAAACCCGGAAAACCAATTACTTACCAGGTCATTATACCGAAGGACCTCATTCCACAAGTGCTTAATTACCTGCACGGGAATCCCCTGTCTGGGCACTTTGGTGCGGAAAGGACTCTCAAGAGGGCTCTCGAACTTTGCTACTGGCCTTTTATGATGAAAGACATTGAAACCTTTTGTAATCAATGTTACCCATGCGAGACTAGAAGGAATCCTACCCCACACTTTAGAGCTCCTTTACAAAGCATTGATTCTTTTATCCTTTCCAGAAAGTTTTCGTGGACATTGCAGAGTTGCCTGTCACCAGCCAAGGAAACAGATACATCCTGGTTGCTATAGATCACTTTACAAAGTATGTTAACATATATCCCATGATGGACCAGAAAGCCTCAACAGTGGCAAAATTCTTGTTCTATGACTATGTGAGAGAACATGGGGTACCGGAAGTGTTCCACACAGACCAAGGTAGGCAATTTGAGTCTGATATTGTGAAAGCCGCCTGTAATCAGCTGGGAATTGTAAAGAGCCGAACAACACCCTATCACCCTGAAGGGAACGGGTTAGTCGAAAGGTTCAACAGAACTTTAAAAGATCAACTCGCTAAATTCTTGGTCCAAAACGGGGGTGAATGGGACTGGTATCTATCTCATATAGAACTCGCTTATAATTCCAGTGTGCACAGTAGCACAGGTTACAGTCCTTATTTCTTGACACATGGTAGGGAACCTAGATTACCGCTGGCAATTATGCTTGGGGCTAGTCAGCAGGGACAAGAAAGTAATAGAAATTTCAGTCAGTTCAGTGAGGAGCTGAAACAAAGATTGGCAACCGCAAAGGAGTTTGCTTCATTGCTCCAAGACGTAGCCAAAAACCAACAAAAGGAAGTGTACGATAGGAGAAATAGAACAGTAGCATTTAAACCAGGGGACTACGTCATGATTAACGACCCTGTGAACAGTAGAAGGAAATTAGAACCTAACTGGAAGGGTCCTTTTCTGGTACTACAGGATGACGGCAGCCAATTTCCGATAACATACCTTGTAGATGATGTGAACAGAACTTCATCGCCAAAAGCAGTGCATGTAAACATACTTAAACCATATCGAAGTAATATATCTGCACAACCACATTCTAGAGCGGGACGCCAGTACAGACCACCCCAGCATCTACAGAACTATATTTTATACTAAAATCTTCACATTTAAGGAAATGTTCATTTTTGTGTAATATTCATGGAATTTTCTATCGGTGCAATATTTTGCAATAAAAGAAAATTAACAAAATAATTCCTGGAAAACTATTTTCATAGTAACAAAAAGAGCAATATATCGGGCTTAGACTTGTACAAATAATCTCAGTAAATTTATTTTTTTTTCAAAAGAAATTACAATGATATATGAATTTTTCAATTGTAAAAGAAAAAAAAAACGATAAAGAGAGAAATTTACTGTCTTATATCATACTGCTATTTTTGTATAATTATAACTATTAGTTAGAACGTTTAGCTTTCAGTAAAATATGTATCATTTAAATGTTTTGTTGACAAGTGAGCAAAGTTTAAATGTTTATTTTTTGTGGTTATTCGTTTGTTGACTTATTCACGTATAGCTATGTCAGGGATAGCTGGAAATAGACGTGTAGTTTTCCTCTTTAATAGTAAGAAATGAGGACATTTCTTTTCAAAGAGGGGGAGTAGTGTAAGCAGTAAAAGTTGTTCTTCTTAGTCTAGTTTGTAATTCTCTGTGTTTCTCGTTCTAGATATGTATTCTCTGTTAGTCACCTGTAGAGTTAGCCAGCTTTGCACATAGTTATGTCTTTAGTTGTGACCTTGGGTTAGTTTGATATAATTTGCATAAGAAATAATTTAGGTGTGTCGTGTATGTATATGTTAATTTGAGGAATGAGTTAGTTAGGAAGAGAAGAAAGAAAGGAAAGGAAGGAAGATCAGTTAAGTTTGAGATTGAGTAGGGAGAAGGAGGGTTAAGACAGAGATAGAAGGGTGCAATAAAATGGATTGAATGTCGAGTCCTTGTTTTTGTACATCTTTGAACCCGCATCGTTTTTCCCACGTTACACTAGGTTTTGACATTGGTAGGCCTATTCGTGTATACTGACATTCCCTTATTGACATTCGTGTAGCATTCGTTATTTTTATTGGTTTTTTATTAGAGGTAGAAAACATCGGAGTTAGAAGGTATCAATGGCCTTCGGCGTGGACATGATGTAGGCAAATTTTCAAGTGCTAGATTGATATTTGCGTATTGGTATCGTGTATACTATTGGCAATTCGCTTATTCCCTTGACTCAAAATCCTATATATGGCCTCAGATATGGGATTTCATATCGTGGCCGCATATCTGGGCCAGAATATGGAATTCATATCTGGCTTGTACAAGGAATTGGGCAAGATATAACTTGATATAATATTAAAGGCCATAAATGGCCATATATGGCCACACGGTAAAGTTTCACTTTTATATGGCCCAGATATAGCCCGCCATATAATGGCTACTCCATTTCTGGCCCATATATGGAAAATATCCATATATGGCCACATATAAAGAGATTTATTATCTGGCCCATATCTGGGCCAGATATGGAATTCCATATCTGGCTTGTACAAGAATTGGGCAGATGATAACTTGAATATAATATAAAGGCCATAAATGGCCATAATATAGGCCCAGGCTTAATAGTTTCAACTTTTATATGGCCCAGATATTGCCCCATATATGGCTACTCCATTTTCTGGCCGCATATATGGAAAATCCATATATGCCACATATAACAGAGATTATATCTGGCCCATATCTGGGGCCAGATAGTGGAATTCAGATCTGGCTTGTACAAGAATTGGGCAGATATAAACTTGATATAATATAAAAGGCCATAAAAGCCAATATCCTGGCCCAGGGTAAAGTTTCCACTTTATATGGCCCAGATATGCCCACCATATATGGCTACTTACTCCATTTCTGGCCCCATATATGGAAAATCCATATATGCCACATATAAAGAGGATTTATATTCTGGCCCATATCTGTGCCATTTAATGACCCATATAAAACATTATGGCTCACTCTTTATATGGCCCATATCTGGCCCATATAATGGAAATTTATATCTGGCCATATCTTGCACCAGATAGGGAATTTATACCCGATCGGTGATAAAAAGTTAGGCGAGATATATACAACAGATCTCAAACCAGAACTCGATCTAAACCATATATGGCCTAGATAAAGTTCTATCTGGATCAAGCCTTTATATGGCACAGATCTGCTCTACGTTATTGAATCATAGTTTTAGGACTTATAGTCCACACTCCTCATGGAGGACTTTTGAAACACACCAGAAAAAACAATGTTTAAGTGCTCCATAGTAATTAGAATTTTAATTTTCGTAAAGTATTAAGGTTGAATTTGACTTAAGTACATAAATAGATCCAACTATATTTTTCATAACATGTGAACAGAAAAATTCCTTTGACATTTTTCTATTTTTATGTAATCACAGTGATGATGGTCTTCTTATTTTTAAACTTAATTACGTATTTGACTCTAGAAAAATTTTTGTTTTACTGGCGTGGTTGCATATTTTACTTTCAGTTTTTTTCAACTTCAAATCATGAAAAATGTAGGTTTTAGATACCAGCTTCCGCCCAAATATGCCGAATTATTTCCTTAAGTTCACTTAGTACAACAGCTGCGGTATTTAACACAAAGTGTAGCACTAAATTAACTGCAAATGTCTGGGGAAGTGGATGCTGTATCCAAAACATGTCCTTAGTTTGTAACAAGCATAATCCAAGAATCAAATCAAATAACTAATAAAACAAACTAACAACATGCTCATTTGCATATCTAGCATAGCAGTTATATCTGGCTTGATATGGCCATATAAAACTTTATTTGCATTATCTGGAATTGCATTGTATCAAGTGTAAATATCTGGCTTGATATGGCCAGAGCAAACTTTACATAAATATCTGGATCACGATTAGATCAAGTTTATATCTGGCTTTTATATGAACCATAGTTCAAACTTTATATACATAACTCTGGATTGGGTGGGGGGGGGGGGGGGTGGGGGGGGGGGGGGGTGGGGGGGGGGGGGGGTGGGGGGGGGGGGGGGTGGGGGGGGGGGGGGGTGGGGGGGGGGGGGGGTGGGGGGGGGGGGGGGTGGGGGGGGGGGCTGTATTTCAACTCATTGGCCCTATAGGCCCATATGAAACATTGATCATATTTTATAAGTGACACACGTCAGAAACAACCTCCCATAAAATTTTCTAGGGGACTTCATTTGTACATGGAACATTTATAAGCTCAAGACAACATTTATACAAATTATCGGTCCGCTACGTGCAGCAGATTCCCAAAAAAGATGGCGCTTCGCTCAGAAAACCTTATAGCGAACCCTAGATATACACCATGACTTACTTGTGGACTAGCACTGAACTGGCTGTACAGCCATCTTGTAATTTTTGGGTAATTAAAACGCACAATAACCAGTAAATGTGAACTTGGAAAATGTTAATAACTACCTACTTCTGTACTAGTTGAGGCCAGTTTTGTACAAACCGGCAAAAAAAGAAAAGGCGTACGAGCATGTTAAGCAAGACTTTTCTAAAAAGGCTTTATGCTCTTTATAGGCTTACCGTTAGTTGCTTTTTTTTCCACTACGTCTATTGGCATTCGCCACTTTAGTGCAAATGAATTGGCATTCGCTGGCATTCGTCGTAATTTAACGGTGTAGTACGGGCATTCGCTGGCATTCGTTTTAGTATGTCCCCTTAACTTGGTGTAGCCCAAAACAGCATTTTCGACAACTTGCGAGTGTCCACAGCTAGCCTAGCCCATTAGCTTTTGGGAATTTATGGTCAACCGTTGAGTATTGGTAGGCTTTGGATAAGTGCATTCCATAGTAGTTTTATAAGAAATAGCGCGGGAGCCAGAACTTCATGGACTTCTGTGTAGACTTCTAGGCCAAGGATAATGTAACCTGTTTGCAGTGTTTTAGACTTGCCATTGACTTGGACCTAACAACAGAGTTAACGTTAGGCCTAAAGTAAAGGTCCTACCTCTTACCCAAGCCTGCTACAGGAAGACTAGGCCTAATAAGATTGTTGTAGCCTATTTGCTAATAGGCTAGGCGTAACTCAACGGTTACTTCATACTTGTTAGGGTATACAAACGTTACTGGTAATAATTCTAACCAGGCACCGTTAACTTTTGCCCCCCCCGTAGCCTACTTTGCGCCCCAAAAATTACTGGGCATACTTGTCCAAAATTCCAGTCTCCCAGTGCCGCATTTTCGCGCCTAGGCCTAGGCTATCTTACTTTGGTGCCGACCAAGAAAATGAATTCTAGATACTGTAGGAGTATTTGATGAAGTCACATGTGCACTTCTGCAGGCCGTTTTTGTGTTAAAACAGGCCATTTGTTGAGTACCGTATGCTACAACCGCAAACGAAAATTGCTCAAACATGTAATTATAATTAGGCCTAGCCTAATCTCCATTGATCTAAAATAAGAACCAAGAAGGATATAAATGAAACTATAATACTTTATTTTACGGAAACTCACAAGACATGGAAGGAGAATAGGGAAATACAATACACAGCTTGTTTAGGGCCCTACAGCCAGTATGGAAAGTATGGCAATTGCACACCCCAGATTTTTTTCTAGATCTTTATTGCACACCTGATTTTTTAAGTCGAGAGCGATTGCCTCATATAACCGTAGGTAGACCTAACTTATATTGACTTGGCCTATTGGCAGCTTACGTACTATGACTTGAGACAGTGACCATTAACTTTCAATTTTCAGTTTATTGTGACAGGCACGTGTGGTATATTAAGGAGGCCTTCAAGGGTTTTGTTTAAATTTCTCCCAAGTATTTACAGTATTTCACTCTTGACTTTTCATGTGCACACTTGAAGTGTGCATTTGACACCTTGTTGCACACTGCACACTTCAATTTTTTTCGTGCACACCCGAGATCTTCTTCTTTCGGATCACGGTGACACATCCAAAGGACATTACTACACCGCACATGCGTCAGGGGTGCCCTAATTTGCCCTAATAAAATTGGTAATATATTGAACAGGATCTCTATGACTATCTAAACCATCAATCAAAGCAGCAGGAAGGTTATTCCAATCTTTCAGAGTACTAGGAAGAAAACTAAATTTATAACAATTAGACCGAGAGTAGAGTTGACAAAAATGGAGGTTGTGCATCCCACGAGTTTTCCGAGTTGGATGACTGAGTTTGTCCATGGGAATATTAGCCTTACCAAAAAAACCTTTCGAGAAGAGAATAAGTCTGTTTTTGCTTGCGACGATCAGCTAGCGTGGGGAGATCAAGGTCCTTCAAAATAGATGTCATCGACCCTGGCTCGCGAGAAAATTCGGAGCTTACAAAACGAGCCGATCTCCTCTGGATGCTCTCTAGCTTATCTTGTAAATAAGACTGATGTGGGTCCCATACGCAACAAGCATACTCCAAAACAGGCCGAAGGAGACCCTTGTAGGCAGCTAACTTCACATCGCGAGAGCAAAATGATAAACCATAATTACTCTGTTATTGGAATCACCGAGACTTGGTTTAGTGGAGACGATATGCCATCTGGTTTGTATGAAATTCCTGGATACTCTGCTGAAAAAGCTTCAAGACGTGGTCGTGGTGGTGGAGTAGCCCTTTATGTAAATTCCTCTCTTAAGTATAAACCTCGTCCTGATCTTAATACTTTTATTGAAGGTATTCTCGAATCACTCTTTGTCGAAATTATTTCCTCTAATGTACATATGTTAATAGGAGTCGTTTACTGCCCTAAAGGTGTTAATGAGTATCATACATTTGATTTATTGTCTTCAGTATTCTCTTCTTTGAGTAGACAGAATTTAGACTGCTTTGTAATGGGTGATTTCAATTGTAATCTGCTAAGTCATTCTGATCAAACCTGTAAAGATTTTATAAATTTGGTTCAGTCTCATGCCTTCATTCCCCTTCATACTATACCCACCAGGGTGACATCTACCTCAGCTACTCTTCTTGACGTCATTTTTACAAATACTTTAAACAAACGCATGTTGTCAGGTGTAATTCCGGATGATATTTCCGATCATTTTCCAATTTTTGCTATTTGTGATTTAAATTTGACCAAATGATACTTCTAAGACAAAACTTATTCAAAGAAGAAAGGTTACTCCTGAAACTTTGAATCTTCTTCAAAGTGCTCTTGAATGTGAGACTTGGGAGGATGTCTACAATTGTGATAACGCTGATACTGCATTCAATAAATTTAACGAGATGTTTCTTCGTCACTATCATAAATGTTTGCCTCTTCTTCCACACAAGTTAAGTTCAAAAATTAACGGTAGGGAGTGGATGTCATCGGGTATTCTAGTTTCATGTAAAACAAAACACCGATTGTATAAGAAGTGTCTACGAAAACGCACTATTCAAAACTTCAATGATTACAAACGTTTTCGCAACCGCCTCAACTCTGTTATCCGCTGTGCCAAAAGTACTTTTTATAACGGACTGTTTAGGAATTGTGGTAATGATATTAAAACTACCTGGCTCGCTATTATTGGCCTTCTCCACGGTCATTGTAAGAACAATTCTATTGATGAAATCACTCACCTTGGTGATATTGGTTCGGGTCCTAAAGAAGTTAGCAACGTACTCAACGATTATATCATAAGTGTTGGCCCAGTTAAGCAACAAAATATACTTACTGTCCCCTCTTTTACTTATGACTCTTATCTTGATAATTGTTTCCGACTCAATCTCGACTCAATCTTCATTACCCCTGCAACCACTGACGAAGTTCTTGATCTGATTCTGTCCTTTAGAAATTCTGCAGCAGGGTCGGATGGCGTTTTACCAATGGTGGTTAAACGTGTTGCTTTGTATCTTTGTAATCCCCTCACGTATGTGTTTAATCTTTCTATTAAGCAAGGCATTGTTCCAGAGTCTCTCAAATCTGCCCGTGTTGTTCCTATTTTTAAAAGTGGTAATAATAAAGATGCTAGTAATTATAGACCAATTTCTGTTTACCTTGCTTTTCCAAGATACTAGAAAAACTTATGTTCACTAGACTTTATAAGTTTATGATAAGCAATAATTCTATCTATGACTTTCAATTCGGTTTTCTTCCTGGGCGCTCGACTTCCCATGCCCTTATTCATTTTACTGATGTTGTCACTAAGGCCTTTGAGAAAAAACACTATGTTTCTGGTACTTTCCTTGATCTGTCAAAAGCATTTGACACTCTGGATCATAAAATTCTTCTGGGGAAACTAAAGCACTATGGGATTAGGGGTATAGCACTCAACTGGTTTACAAGCTATCTTTCAAATAGAATGCAGTCTGTTTCAATTAATAATGTAAATTCAGATCTTAAACCTATTACCTGCGGTGTTCCACAAGGATCTATCCTAGGTCCACTTCTCTTTATTATTTATGTTAATGATCTGTCTAAAGCTAGTAACAAGTTTCACATTATTTCATATGCAGATGACACGAATCTTTTTTTCTCTAGTCCTAACCTAACCACACTATTGTCTACTGTTCAGGATGAATTTGTTAGAGTACGGAATTGGTTTTGTGTAAATAAGTTATCACTCAATGTCAAAAAAACTTCCACTGTCATATTCAGATCACCGAACAAGCCTGTAAATGATAATATACACTATATTGAACTCTGTGGTCTAAAGATTAGGATTTCGAACTCCTGCAAGTTCTTAGGAGTATTTATAGACCAGCATCTTACCTGGTATGATCACATTGATTATGTCGGTAATAAAGTTTCTAAGGGCGTTGGTATTTTGACCCGTCTACGTCATCTTCTGCCTAAACATGTTCTTCTTACTTTATATAATACACTTATTCTCCCTTACCTATCGTACTGTAATGTTGTTTGGGGCAGCACCTTCCCGACTAGAATACAGCCACTCTTTGTCCTTCAAAAGAGATGTATGCGTTTGATCACTAATAAACATCGTCTCTATCATTCCAACCCTTTGTTTGTAAAGTTACGAACTCTTTCTATTTATAATCTCAACCGATACTACACGAATATCTTTATGTATAATTGGCTTCACGACAATTGCCTTTGATTTTTAAAGACTACTTTCATTTCCGTGCTGATTATCACTCCCACGATACGCGCTACTCGCGTGATCTCTCCACCCCACTATGTAGACTCCATTCTTCCCATTGTAATGTTCGATATCTTGGTGTCAAGCTTTGGAACTCACTCCCCGAAGATGTAAAAGATAGTAGATCCATTTATACTTTTAAACGTAAGCTTAAAGAGTATTTTATTCATCTGCAGTAATGTCACATACCTATAGTATTTGCCTTTTCTCCTTTAGTTCTTTTTGATTTTCTTGTGTTCTTGTGTTTTTTCCAGTGTTGTGTTCTTTATGTGGTCTACATGTAGTCTTACTTTGTGTTCTCTCGGGGTGTTTACCTTTACAAGCTTTCGCAAGCTTTCTGTAATCACCCCACAGTCTCTTTCTTTTTTATTATGATTGTATGTACGTATATTATATGAATCTCGTCATCAGGTGAAAGAGCCTGAAATAAAGTTTATGAAACTAAACTGAAACTAAAACTAAATTTCTATAAAGTATGCCCAAAATCTTATTACCCTTATTGCAGATAGATTGAATGTGCTTATCCCAGTTTAAGTCGTTAGAAATCGTGACACCTACTGTACGTACTTTATCGAGTCAACCTTAACTAACTTCACATCGTTCAAGACATAATCGAAGTTGACCGGATTTGTTTTTCTAGCGAAAGTACTGATGTTGCACTTAGAGGGCTGGAATCTCATGCCCCAAGTCTTGGCCCAAAGGCCTAGATTATGTATGTCTTTCTGGAGCAAACAACAATCATTAACATTCTCTATGACCCGATAACAGACACAGTCATCAGCAAAAAGTCTAATATTAGAGGAGGCAGCATTTACAATGTCATTGATATGAACAAGGAAAAGAATGGGTCCTAGGACAGATCCTTGAGGAACACCAGAGACAACATCATCAAAAGGGGACCGAGTACCATTTACTACTACAGCTTGCTTACGATCAGAGAGAAAGTCGTCGACCCACCGAAGAACCTGTTTGGAAACACCAAGGCTAAACAGTTTGGTTTTTAGCAGTTCATGAGGCACGGTGTCAAACGCCTTTTCAAAGTCCAAGATGAAGACATCAACCTGCTTTTGTGAATCCAGGGCCGAAGCCCAGTCTTCGACGACTGATACTAGTTGGGTATCACAACTATGCGACTTTCTAAAAGCATGCTGCTTTGTTGAAAGTGTATTGTTTGCCTCAAAGAAGTCCATCAAGTTGGAACTTATAATATGCTCTAACAATTTACAGCAAATACAAGTGAGCGAAACAGGCCGGTAATTACTAGGGAGAGAACTGTCATTTTTTTTGTAAACAGGGCAGACGTTTGCCATCTTCCAATCAGCCGGTATCCTACCGCTTGTAAGGGATTGCTGATACAAGCGACTTAACATAGGAGCAAAGTCAGAGGCAATTTCACTAAGGACCCAAGGATGAATGTTATCAGGTCCAACGGCTTTGTTTTTATTCAAGCCCTTTAACAGTTTTTCAACTCCATGAGTAGATATGGTAATATCAGCCATTCTGCTACAAGCTGGTCTGCAGAAAGGGATAACACTAAACAAAGTCTTGGTAAATACACTTGTGAACTGAGCATTGAAAGCACAGGCCTTATCCAGATCAGTAATAGCTAATTTGCTCTTCGTCTTGAGAGGGGGGATGCCATGTTTATCCTTTTTTTGGCCATTTATGTACCTCCAGAAAGGTTTAGTGTCATGTTTTATATCACCAATCATACCATTAACATAATTTGTATGGGAGATATGGACCTCCCTTTTGATTCTAGACCGCAATTCAGCCCATTTGTCATGCATCTTGGTATTGTTAGTTTTTTTGAAGATAGCATGCAGCCTGTCCCTTCTTCTAATCAACTTACGAATGCTATCGGTAACCCACGGGAGAGATGTTTTAGCTCCAGTTCTTTTGGTGGGAACATTCTTCTTAACAGTGCTTTCGAGAAAGGACTTAATCAGCTGCCAGTTTTCGTCCACAGTACGGTTATTTTGCCCCCCATTGAAGTACCCCAATGTGAAACTCCGGGTATCGTTTCTCATAGCACCATAGTCACCCTTTGAGAATTGCCAGATAAGCCTACGAGGTTTCCTTTTGATCGGAAAGAGACACCTCAGTCTACAGAATAAAGCCACATGATCACTAAACTGATCTAAGGGGGAAATTTCAGTGAACTGATTTGGCGAGTTTGATATAACTAAGTCAAGGGTATTTGTGCCTCTGGTAGGGAAACTTACAAGTTGCTCAGCTGCAAAGTCATTTAAGATATCCAGGAGCAACTTTCCAGAACTATTACTAAGACACACTCCATTATCTTTATGAAGCCTAGTGGTCCAATCAATTTTACCGAAGTTAAAGTCCCCTAAGACATGAAACCGTGGCTGCTTACTAGTTCTGTGATTGGCCATGATTTTACTTAATTGCTCCCTGAACAAAAGGATATGTTCAGAAGGAGCATCAGGGTCCCTGTACCATGAGGCAACATAATGTGTAGTACCATTGACAGAAAACTTAGCCCAAATTGACTCCGATCCGTTTGTGAGGATACTAACGTTCGTGGGGGATAGGTTGTTTTTCACCAGCAACATAGTGCCTCCACCCCCAAGAGTACGGTTGTTTCTGAAAATGGTATAATCCAGACTGGAAGGAACCAGTTCACTTGAAGTAATGGAGTCATCGACTTTAGTCTCCTGGAGATCTCGGCGAAAAGTAGTTTTCCAATCTAGCCCAACAGGTCAATGTTTAATTTGGGTTTCAAGATAGTTAATCGTCAATTTTCTGTCACAGAACGAATAGTGGCACGAATGGGAAACATGTTCTAATCACGTTTATCTGTGTTCAGTATCATCAACGCAATTAAGTATTCCTCAGTGAGCCTGTCCTAGGGGTGAAATACTCAGTACCAACCTACAGCTCTCAATTGCTGTAAAGTTGATCATTAAAATAAGCTAGATCAAATGTTGCTAATGTGATGTCCATCCACTTTAAGTGTTACATTAGCAGCAATTAATGTTATCCATTATTCTCCAGATATACTAATTCATTTGAATATCTTTATACAGTACCATTGCACATCTTACCTGCAGTTTAGTGACTTGGCAGAGATTAAACAGCTTCACTCTGTAACTTGGCTGTAAAATTGAACTTTCCGTTCCCTACTAGTTATGTTAGCAAAAAGTTACATTAGCAACAAACAGTTTTGCAGTAGTTGCACATGAAATACTTTAGACCTTTTTTAGCTCACACATGTACTGTGTACATGTGTAAGGTTATAAAATGGGGCTGATGGCATCATCTTTTCAACAAAAAGTCTTCTTCTTTTTGATGTGAGGAGATTTGGGGCTGAAATTTTGGGATATGATTGTTTGTTTATTAACACCTACCTATTTGCATTCCATTATAGGAAAGTTAAGTTGGGTTTTAAAGCTGTTTTTGTAGAGCTGAGCTCACTGTGCCTGCGGAACTTTTAGCTGTTTATCCATTGTACTGATAGCAGTGTGCTTGGTTTTGTATTCAGTTGTTATCTTGCAAATGGATATGCAGGCTGTTTGAAATTCAATCCATCAACACACATGTGTTTGTTCATCAAGTGGCCTCTACAGTCTGAAGCAACTCTGTGGTCAGTGTGGCTTAACACATGAAAGGAAACAGGCTTACAGTAACTTATTAATTGCGGGGATATCTCCCATTCTGTTCTGTTCAATTGAGTTGGTCAAGTCAAGTAATTGCAATTTAACTGTTTTGAGTTCAACTGCAGTAGGGGCTTTTTGAGAGTCTGTTTTATTTTGATCAGTGCAAACCCATGCAGTGTTTACTTGTGGAATTAAAGGTGCAATTAAATGTACTTTGCAATACTTGAACATTTTATAAGTACATCATACAAACTTTTTTTCAGTCTTGCCGCTTATAAAAGAGTATACAGCCTTTGCAGGCTTGCTTGATTTGAGGAAATATGCAGTGATATTTGTAGCTATCTGTCATAAAACTATGTCAGTTGCAGGTTTACATTCCTTAACACATTTGTGATTTTACAGATGTGTTTTGATTTCTATTAATTATTACACTCCTCTCTTCCCTCCCATTTGCCTTTGTAAGGTAAGGAGGTTTTTTGGAAGCAGATGAATAGATGATAAAATTTGGTTTTGTGAGTTTCTATTTTTAGCAGACAAGAGAAATTGTGTGAGCTACACAACACCATTGCTGTTGTAGTTAATGTTTTGGGAATAATGTTTAGGCCATATATGTACATTGCCAAATCAACAAAAACTAGTTGCCATTCTTGTCCAAACATTTTGTACAAGACTATCAATTGTGGACAGACAAGTTACATTAGCAACAACAGTGCTGTATTGCCCTTCCACGTTGAATTATCATCAGTATTGAGGCATACATCATATATTTTTATCATTTGTATCATGCTATTATGTTTTACCAATGACACTAATCTGACATAGGAATGAAAGTCTGGAAATATTTTTCCTTTAAGTGAATAGAGTAATAAAGGTGGACATAATGTTGCTAATGTAACTCTACATTATATCACTGCAACAACGCAAGTAGCAATATTTTGGTACTTTGGTATATAAGTAAAACCAGCGACAGGGAAAATGAAGGTAAAGTACTGTACAGTATGAGTGTAGTTCTGCTGATGATATGCCTTTTCAAACTTGTATTAGTGCATGCAACAGCAAGATAACATTCATCCAAATCTATATTCCTGATTTTTTGTCCGTCCAAGCAGTTACTGTACATTAGCAACACCTGTAAGTTTCACATTATACAGTACTAATCTGAAAATGGGTTGCTTTTTATTTTCACTTTTTTTATGTACATACTCCCTTTGCAAAGTGTGAATGGATTACTGTAAATTTAGGAACTGTCATGAAAAATAATTTGGAAATTTCAAACATTCATGGGATGATAAGTTTAAATTTTGTCCGTCCACAAGTTACATTAGCAACACCTTGTTTGTCCAAAAGTTACAATAGAAACATTGTGCCTGAAAAAATAACATAAGTCAAAGTTATCTTGACAGATGTAGATTTTTGTACTGGACACATTAAAGATTTTCACCAGCAAAAAATTTCTGACAAAGCACACTTCTAAATTTTGGTGCCTTGTGGGAGTAAATGGACCCCATTACTGTGAAACATGCCAAAACCTGTGTTGGAACATACTGTACTGTACGTAGAGACATCAGAACGTGTAACTGTTGTATTGCACTGGGATACTGGCTATCAAACAAGTGCACAACTAAATTACATCTCTTAACAAAGGCAGCACTATACCCCTTTAATAAGTCTGTGCTTAGTATGTGCTTTGTGAATGGGATTACTGTATCTGTCACAAATGTACATTAGGAGCTAACCAGAGAATAAGGCTTTTCCTTGGGTAAGTTTGGCTTGCCTGTTGGTCTCTGTATGTTAGTTAGTTAGATGAGGTTTAACGGCCCAGTTTCCAACCAATTGGTTCAAGTCGAGCCGGCCACAGCCTTTTTTCCAGTTGTGGGCACTGGCTTGTTTTCCCTTACTCCATTGCTTGTGCGGAGCATCACGCACAATGGCAGTAGGTTCCATTTTTGAAGTCTTTGGTATGACTCGACCTGGGAATCGAACCCGGGCCTCCTGCGCGAGAGGCAGATGCTCTCTGTTGGTCTCTGTATGAACTGTTGTGGCTTTGTCACTGCACAGTGTTACTGGACAACTTGCTTTCCCCAGACAATATTCCTCCAAGACCAGGGGTTCTAAGGTGTTGCTGGCAGAGGGCCAGTTTTACCAGAAATTTATGTTACAATTATTGTAGTCCAGTAGTGAGAACAGAATTATGAAATAATTTTCTTTTGTGAAATTCAGATTCGTCAGACTCACCTCGGGCCATTTCAATGCATTTTGTGGGCTGTAAATGGCTTGCTTACAGCTACTTGAGAACAAAGGTCCTAGACAATTTCCACCCCAACAATTCCCAACCAGTATTGTTACCCTCCCAACAACTTCTTCCACTAGAAAATTTGGAATCACGTAAGGTGGAATTTATCCATGGGAAATTGATTTTGCCAGAGGGAATTGAATCAATTGTATTGAGGTAACATGTACAATAGGAAATTGTGGGGTGGGAGTTTTACAGGCCTGTCCAGGAACCATTCACAGGAATTTTCACATTCTGTCATATATTATGATTGTATGCAGTTTATCATAATGTTTATAGGAGTGTCAGTTACTTATTGTATGTTCATTACGACGTTTCATTTTCATTTTTGTAGGTTCCCAAAATGAGCTTCCTACTCCGTCGAGCATGCCATACTTTCAAACCTTGGGTCTGCTCAAAGGGATTGCACACATCATGTCCTGCACTGAGCAACCTTCTCATTGATAGTGGAAGGTACCCTTTTCTTCATGAGTTGGGCCTTACTTCAGACAACGATGGGGTTAACGGGTCCTTCACAGGTGGCTCTGGTGAGGCAAGTATACAGATACAGCATACAGATATGGTACTGTCAGATAAAGGCCTTGTAACATACTTCTATAGTCACCAAGCAGAAAATTTAGAAGGTAGTATTGAAGTAAAACTGTCAAATTAATAGGATAACATGGGAGTGTTTCATTAAGAAAATCTTTTTTGACCTGTTTAAACTTTACCAAAAGGGGGTGAAACCATCTTCTATGTGAAGAATTTGTGTGGAGAATTGTCAAGACCCCCTGCAAGTATTACAAACTTCTGCAGCTGTATCAGTCTCAGTGAAAAAATAATGCTGCACTTTTAATATGACTATCAGTATGAATTAAAAATGAATATTACTATGTGACCTGGATATTTGAAGCTGCTGTTGGCTAAAGGTTGGTGATGGGCTCATGTTAGGTCACAGATCCATGACACTAAACTGGCCAAAAGTTGCCCTGCCCAGTCTGCCAAGGCGACAGTACCCACATCGCCATATCAGCCAGTCTGCCTTTATACAGTAGGTGACTCTCATCAGTACCCCATTTAACTTAAAAATAAACTCAGAAGTTATGTTTGTGTATTTTGGTGGTGATGTCTTTACTTTGATAAAAATCTTTGTATATTGTAATGGTTCTTCTCTCTTACTGTATCGTAGGTTATTGAATCCATTTGTCCAGCAAATGGGCAGCCCATTGCAAGGGTCCGTCAGGTGTGTACATTTTCATTCCTACCAGAAATACTGTTGTAAGAAAGACATTAAGTGGTACTGTACATATAGATAATGAATATTTTCATTTAGCACATAAAACATTTTGTTTCATTTTTTTTTGCCCTCTGCATTTAGTAACAAGCAAAAGAAAATGCCCTAATTACTGTATTTTGGTGAAGTGGTATCAAGAGGGTGATTATTGGATAGGATTGCTAGCTTCTGTTAACAGACTGCACACTTTGTAGGCTAGTATTCTAGCAACAGAAGACCATTCTGGTAGCCACTGATAATCAAATAAATATTCCCAAAGTTAAGAAAAATACCTTGTGTGATGTATGGTACTTCTGTGCATTCCTTTTCAAACCTTTTACAACTAACCACTCAGGAAGGAAAGAATGTGTAATAAAACAGTCCAGCATTGTGTTCATCTTCTTGTGAGAGAAAAATCTTTGTAAAAAGCACTTACCATATTATTTTGTATTTTACTTTGGTTAGGGATCATTAGCTGATTATGAAAAAATCATCCAATCAACCAAGGAAGCGTGGCATGTCTGGTCAGATGTAAGTCTATTCAATTATTAGTGAAGTTCAAAATTATGTATAGATTACTGAGGTCGGTAATTGAATCCTATTGGTCCATCTTCCATCTTCGTAGTTTATTCAGCTACTAAGATATAAAATTGTGACATTTATTCACGTAATTTAAAGTAGTGCATAGACCCTTTTCCAAATAGCAATTACAAAGGATTGTGGGATAGAATTTTTGTACACACCCTTTTTGGCCACAGTAAAATGCCATTAACATTAACAACGCATACCAAAAACTCTATCCCACAATCCTTTGCAATTGCTATTTGGAAAAAGGTCTATTGTGCAAGAATTTGTGTTGTCCTTCTTGTACATGAAGTCACATCAGAATGTTTTGCTTCCTTTTGAAATTAGAATGTTTATATGGCCTAGAAAAAGCATGTGCTTTCTTGCAGGGAGTTGGGGGCTTGGTAGTAAATACCGTTGTATAGGAATAAGACAGTGGTACATTTTGGCACAAGGTGCAGTGGGTTTAAAAACAAACAAAGAAACAAAACTGGTAAATTTGAGTAGTACAAGAAGTCACATCCCAAATTATTGTGCAATCTGATTGAGTGAATAAACTAATATTTCATGTCACTGTGCACAAATGCATCGCTAAACTGAAAAGTGGACTAATGGAATTAACATTTAAACCTTTGCGGCATACATATTTATAATTTTAGACTTAAGGTAAAGTAGAAATCAGATTTCCTTTGTTCAGTAATGCTTGACAATGATTTGAATGTTGAAATTGCATTTTTACAAGGAGTAAATAATTTTGAATTCATAGTAGCCTATAGTACAGTATATTTACTTACCATGGTTTTCCGTCATTGTGTTTTCCTTGGAAATTTTCTTTTCCTGTTGCTGTACTTCTTCACTGAAAGAAGGGGAAAAAAAACTAATGAGGAAAAGAAGTGTGATAGTAATAAGTAAAAGGTTTCAGCAACTTAGGTTACTATACAACATACAAGTTTGTAGTGTCATTTTATTGCCACTGTTTTGAAATATGTATTGTGTTTGAACATGGAATAACGTACTCATTCCTGAATCTATCCTAATATTTCTTGTGGATTTTTGTTATCCACTGGCCATCTCTTACACAGCATCCCAAAGGTACGTCATATTTTTTTTTTTCTTTGACACTTATAAAAATGACATACTTGAATTCATACTCAGGGTTTATTGAAAAGAAGTGTTGTATTGTACTGTTGCATGGGATTAGATTGGTATTAACTGTAATGATTGTAAGTATGTGACCCAAATATGATAGCCATTTATATTCTAACTGTAACTAACTCCTGTATAATATGCCTGGGTTAAACTTACTATAGGTGGTTGTCAGTGGTTATGAGTTGGTGAATGTTATACTAATTATCATCAGTTAAAATTCACAAGAAAACACCTCTGAGATTCCCTGTTTCTTCCTAGAAGTTTATAAAGTGATTTAACAAAGTGGAGATCCTTTTTTATGGTGATTTTAACTTGTAGATACCTGCTCCCCAGAGAGGTGAGATTGTCAGACTAGTAGGCCATGCACTGAGGGACAAGAAACATCAGCTTGGATCACTCGTGAGTCGATCTAATATATTGTCTGTATGGACCTTATGCATTGACGTCACAAGACGTCATGTTGGAGGTAAAACAATTAAGCACACTGCACGCACAACATAGACTTGGCATGTACATGTAGAAGACTTGCGCATGTATCCGATGTAGCTGGCTGCAGTAATTGGTGTAACTTGCAATGATAAATGCTTGCCTCCAAACAAAGGAGCAACTTTCCTCTCTGTAACATGAAATGTAACCCTGAATAACAACCTATTTGCCTCCTTGTGAGTGTGACATAATAGAAAGAGTCAAGAGTAGATTGTTATATATTGTATCATTTGTGGTTAAATTTAAAATGGAGAAGTTGTTTGTAAATAATCTTTGCAAAAAAAATGGTAGCTTTGTTACAGTATTGTATGTGCCATCATAGACTTTCTGTTCTGCATAAACATTGGCAAAATACATGAAACCAAGGTCACTTTCCCTTCAGGAGGTCACTCATCTCAAGTTTTGTTGTTTTGGCTTTTGGTGTTCTTTTTCATTTAGGGAAGCCTCTATAAAGGGTAAATAGGTCTATCATTGCCACTAAGTTGAATACATTTCTGTTTTTAGACATATGGAATGAGGTGGGTGCTTGTATTACAATAAAAAGTATGTGCAAAGTATTATGAATACTCATTGTAGTGAGAGATGCTAGTCAAGGTATTCTATGAAAGTCCTTTGTAAATTACAACTGTTTGAAGATTTTGAAAGCTAATGTATTCTGAAAACTAATCATATCTGATGCTGAACTCTAATCTTTTCTGTATGTATCCTGTCTATAGTATATGTAAAAAAAAATAATTTTTAAAACAAATACCATGTCCGTTTCTCATCTAGGTTTCCTTGGAAGTTGGTAAGATTATCACAGAGGGTGATGGGGAAGTGCAGGAGTTCATTGATATTTGTGATTATTCTGTGGGATTGTCAAGGATGCTTGGAGGACAAGTATTTCCCTCTGAACGTAAGTTTTCATTGAGGAAATTCTTGAAATTGTTTTAGCACATACTAAATTTTTTCAGCTACAACTCTTTTGACTTGTTCTGGCTGAGAATACCTTCTAGTTGTGTGTGTGCATCCTCAGTTCTTGTGCACTATATGAGCACAGGCAGGAATAATTATTGCTTTGTGAAAGTTGCTTGCTGTACGGGGCGAACACTCATGACAGCTCAAGTACAGCTTAGATTTGGGGTATGGGTCTGCAATACACAGGTGGTGATTACTCTTTGACTGATATTTGAAGTGAGCAAATTCAAATAATGCCCTCAGAAGTGAACCACTCTGATCAATGGCTTGTTAAAGTCAGTGAATTGTGCTATCAGGGTCCACCTCAGGGTGTTTTGCATAGCAAAACTGCTATGCATGTTTTATTTTGTATAGCAATTTACATATTGTGTATAGCAGTTTTGTTGTTGACAAAAACAGTTAATCCATGTCAGTTTAAAAAAAAAATATTGATTTCAGTAAATATATTTTTGTATTGATGCAACTTATTTTGAACATTTAATGGGTTAAATGAACAAGAATGGGCCATTTAAACAGCTCCAACTTCAAGTAAACATTTAAATGGATTACCTTAAGAAATATAGCAGAAGTGTAGCATTTTGTCTATGCCGTGTTTTGCTTCGATATCTTTTCATTAAAACGATGCTTATTTGCCAATTAAACAACCAAATGAGGCTTTGCAAATAAACTGTCGTAAGTGGGTGACCCTTCATTCATAGCATATAACTCTGTGATTCTCACCTACTAATTCCCCTGTACAAAATGCAATGCCTTTATTTTCCCATTCGTAGCAGTTCCGAAATCTGCTTATTACTACACAAAAGGGCGTTACAAATTGAGTCACACTTTCTCAGTTTACTGTTTAGACCATAATCGTAGCCCAAGGCTTTTACAGAACAAGCAGTAACACAGAAATACTTAACTTGGCTATTTCACACCATGATACTGTGTATTACCGATATATAAGCAGAAGGTGTAGGCTCACACATTTGTTGTTAAGTGTTATAGTGTCATACAAGAGTACATAATACATGCATGCACTATATATTCCTGGTAAATATCTGTGCGCAAGTCAGTTTGAGGTACAATCAAATACAAAATCAAGTGTGTCAAACTTGCTTGCACAACCCATGGGGTCACATTTCAGCCATGAATCATAATTGCATAAATACAAGGCAGACTTTTATATCAAACAAGTTAACATGTGCTTTACACAAAAAGCACCCACCATTACTACTGCCAACTGTGAGGTAACAAGTGGAAATTTAGCAGTAAAAGCAGCCATCGAAAAAATACTGTACTCCCCATAGCACGCCCAGTGTTCTTGCAATGTTTGTCAACTTCTCAACAGAGCAGGTTCATAGCCTATTAACGTATGGGTGTTTGCCTACAAGTACGGACCTACACATGCGCTGATTTTACTACTGTGCTTTCATCGTGCCTTGCACTTGAACATTTGCACAGAACACAGATATGGCCAAAGGTATCAGTGTTTGCATACATTTCAGCCCCATACTAAACGTACTATTAATCAGAGTTGTTGAATCGAGTCGCTGACTTGGACTTGAGTCAGACTCCAGTCGCACTTTTTCTTGACTTGTGACTTGACTTGAAGATAAATGACATGCAGCTTGACTTGAAGACAAATGACTTTTGACTTGACTTGAACATATTGACTTGGCAACATTAAATGATAATGTTTAGTGTAGATGATTTCTTGACCACAAAATTAAGTAACAAGAGATTGCAAACTTTTTCTTAATGTATTCAAGATTGCATTGTGCCACGAGATAGATGGATTCTGAAAAGCCCCTCAGGGGTAAAAAAGTACATCTGTAATTTAGCAGTTTAATCAGTGTTTCCTCTAAGAAATTATCCATTGGGTCAATTTACCTAATATGAGAAAATTTGACTCACTAGAAATTTTAAAGCCATGGCTCAAACTTTAAGGAACAAATGAAACCCTATTTTTTTTACTTTTTGCCATGAACATCAGTGCGTCTTAGCAGAAACACTGAGTATAATAAAGTCAATCATTCAAACCCATGTGGTATACCTTACAAGGCTCACCCCTTATTACAAGCACATGTCACACTTACTGTATGTTAGTGTAAATCAGTACATTTCAATATTTTTTGGCTTATTGCCCTATGCACCACTTCTTGCACAGAATGAAATTGAGAAAACTCTCTACCCTCATGTCTGCAAATATAGATAAAAAATAAAAAAAAAACACCCTTTGTCTATAAAATATGAGTGGCAAGAAAATAAAACTACATGTTTGAAAATGAAGTGTATTAAATATGTTCTTTGTATGTGTGGATCAAGGGAACACAAATTGATGGGGGTTCACTATGTGATGACAAGGCTGAAACTTACAATCGTCGAAGAAGTGATGATCTAGTGGGGTGTAGCATCCTCCTTGAGAAAAAACAGCCCCAAGAAAATGCTGTAATATGCAACTCCTTGGCGTCTGACAATCAAGATTAGGTCACAAATGGCAAACATTCTTTTATGAAATTTAATATTATATAAGGCATTGAAACCTCTGCAGTTCTGGAATAGGGTAGCCAATAATGATTGTGCATGAGTCAAATGGTAAGGCAAGGGGTCAGTGATCCTTCCAAAAAACAAATTAACATGTACATTGTTCAATGCATTTTGCTGGCATCTGGCAATTGAAATAATTTATGAATATTTCAGTGCACCTTAAGGAGGGGTAATACTTGTGGACCTCATTTTATCTCCACTTAATTTTGTGAACACTTATTCTAGAGCATGGTGGTAAATGTTTAGCATCTTCTAAAGCTCCAGCCTACATATATAAAGAATATTAGTTTCCACAATCCCCCTGCTGCCCTTAGCATTTTCCACTTCCTCATGAATAGCAAAATTCCCCCTGCCCCATCATCGAAGAATGTCCATATTTTTGTGGGAATGTACAGTCCGTCATAATCATACACCCTTATGCCTTGCACAATGAGAAAGAATCATGGTATTCTCAAAGCTGCTTTTCAGAAATTTTCTGAAATCTTTTTTATAGTATAATTCAACAAAAACGTTTCGTGAATCTTTTAATAAAATAGCAGGCATATCAACTGTTTTTAATATTTTAAGTAATACATTCAGTTTAATGGGTGCCTTTACACAGATTCACAGAAAACCTATCACTACTGGAAAAAAAGTTTGACACATTATGCGGTTATCAGTGTTTTGCAGGGTACCTATATAACTTAAAAATATTGAGTTGGGGAATATCCATCTTACTTTTAAACCAATTCCATTTCTGTATTTATAAAGAACTTAGTTTGGAAATATTGTGTTTAAAATGCACCAATGGCATACAAAGGAAATACCTTCAATCATTGTTAAACTGTGTAGCAACTGTTACCTATAAACTCTAGTAATAGCTTTATCTCCTCAAAATGTTGCATCATTTGAATGTTTGAAAGTCTGGGTGAAAAAAATCATTTTTGTGCAATAAGTAAAACTGAATTTCTTTCTGTGCAAGCCTTATTTCTTCAAAAGAATGCTTCAGTACTGCCTTTTGAATTATCTATCATTCTGTATCTATAAATATTGGCTTAAAATGTGAAAATTATATGGAAAACAAATGCAATATTTCCCTTTCACATATTGTTCGCTACTAAAAGTGAGTGCTTAAAGTTTGTGTGATCCATTGATTGCTCTTGTTCTGAGAAGTTGTTGCTTGGATGTTTCTTAGTATGGACAGAGCATATTTTGTAAATCAAAAAAAAAAAAAAAAAATGCCAACCTGTAATTTCTGTGGATTAAAACTTTTCAAGATCTACCACCTGATCTCCATATAAAAGCTGTCTATGACTACAGTCTAGTTTATAGGCATACTAAATTTTTCATTTTGAAAGTTATGACTTGGGACTTGACTGGAGTAAAATTGACTTTTGACTTGAATGGACTTGGGTGAAAATGACTTGTGACTTGACTTGAGACTGACCTTGAAGGAAGATGACTTGGGACTTGACTTGAAAAAAAATGACTTGGCTACAAGTCTGCTATTTATGACTGTGAATTCAACATTCAGTTTTGTGTATGATAATTTTGGGTGTATCAAAAAAAAACGGTGAAATGATTGCAAGATATCAACGGACAGGTTTAAAGGCTTGTGCATATTGTGAACGTTGTTGTGCATGGTTAATAGAGCCAATAATGCATTACATGGTTGATACTGAATATGGACATCTTTTAAGTGGTAAGTGAACGTTTATTTGGGGCATTAAATGTTTAGGATATTGAAGGGAAATAGCCCTAGTAATTATTGCGTCATTAAAACGCATACAGGGAATTGATTGATTGGAATTGAAATGTAAAAATTAGGTGTGACTGAACAAAGTCAAGTCTAATCCTTGTGTGGATGCCAGAATGCCTGTAGAAATTACTTAAATCAATTTGCAGTTTTGTGTCTCACATCTGCAAGGCGTTAAAATTTTTGTACGTATCCGCTGCTGTGCTACTTATGTCTTACTCTAAGTGTCACATTCTAATCATTCTGCAATTTTCTAGAGAGTTTGATCCTTTCCATTTGGTATTATGAATACCTCAAGGAAATTCATTTCTCTAAGTATTAGACAAGTCTCAGTGGACTGTGAACCTCACAGGAAATGCTTTGAACCTGTGTTTGCATTAGGCAGTCGGAATGTATGATTCCCACACTTTTCTCAGCAATCCTGCAACTGTTAAAATCAATTTCCCGCACCTGTTGGGGGAAGGTTGACTTTTTATGTTGCAGTTTATTAAGATTAAGATTCATTAGCCTGAATATTTTTCATATAAAATCATGTTGCATTGTGGTTATATTTCTTCAGGTCCAGGGCACTCTTTGATTGAACAGTACAACCCTTTAGGTGCTATCGGTGTCATCACTGCCTTCAACTTTCCTGTAGCAGTGTTTGGTTGGAATGCTTCCATAGGTTTAGTCTGTGGTAATACTCTGGTGTGGTAAGTAAATATTACTGTATCAGTTTTGAAAGTCTAGGAGGTATTTGATAAATGAGAGCAATGTACAGTAAACTATGAACTCTTGAATACAAGAAAATGCATTTTCTTTGTCTGTATAAGTTGGGAGATTAAAATATCAGTCAGTTGTGGCATGATATAGTGTTGAGGAAGGATTTTAGATCCTTTACAGGGCATCACAGTCGGCCTGAATTATACCAGATTCCATGTCTACCCAAATCTCAATCTTTTTTCAACAATCGAGTGAATATTTAATGAGATGACTCGGTAAAATTCACAACAGTTTACTAAAATGGTTAAAAATTGTAACCTTCTACACAAAAGATTGAAATGACATAACTGGTTAAGCTGCTAGATGATATTGAGCAGTAAATCTTGTAAGACGGGAAGAGTACAGTATGGATTTTAGACAAGTGATGCTGAAGTTTACTCTTAAATCTGATAATTTGCATCACAGACCTGTATCTACCCTTCAATCTTTACATTTTGCTTACTGTTTATATGTAAGCAAAAGTGAACACTGGAGGGGCTTTGATAGTGTGCCCTGTATGAAAAGGTGACTTCTACCATATTGCTGGTTGGATGCTCCTAACTGAATGCCTGCCTAAGCATGAGTTAATGGTATTCATGTCCTGGCAAATTGTGGGAATATGGCTTGGTCTTAAAACAAGTGTGATGGTGACTTGATTTGGATTGAGAAATAGTGCAAATAAAATGTAGCAAGGAGAAAGTATAGTCACTTGTGAATACCCAAACCCATTAGTTTCTGAAGAAACAGAGCTTTTAGTGATATACTGTCTCTTATGAGAGTCATTCTTCTTTCGGGTTGACAGGCATAACATTTTTCAGGCTGACTAAAAAGAGTTGATAAATATCAGGTTATTATAATGGTTGCAGAATCTTTTGGGATGTCATGTGGTACATAGTGAGTTCAAGTCTCTCATAAATGTTGACTTCTTGTTTTAACAGGAAGGGTGCACCTTCAACACCTCTCACAACAGTTGCAGTTACGAGGTAAAGCCTTTCTTCTCTTCTTTTCATATTTGGTTTGATTTGCCTGTCATGTGTTAGTTATGTCTGTGCAGTTTGAATACTTAAATGAACTGTTTACCATTTAGACAGACTGAGTGGCATTTTGTAATAACACTTAAATGGTTTAGTTAAGTGAGAGAAGTGGAACCATCTAAACAGGGGAAAACCTATTCATAGAATGCAATAGAGGGCACTGTTTCAAGTCAATTACAAAGATATTACAAGCATAGATTCCAAACTTAAAATGGCGCGCTGACTCCCCGTGGAGGCCAATATATCGGGGCGGAAGTGCTGATCACTGTTCAGTCGTTTTGAAAACAAACAGGCAAATGAATGTCTTACAAAAGCATTAGTACTTGTTCTTTCGGAATGTTGTTGACTGAAGAAGTACTACGCCTCAATAAATTCCACTTAAACAAGAATAACTTATTTCTTCAACGCGGCATTCCACGTATTTACACTTGAAAATTAACACACAATGACTGGTTTTGCAAGTTTATGGACATTCATTGGTCAGTTTCTATGGTTTCTCCAAATGACGCACTTTTATATGCAGGTTCAATTACTTACGCGCTCACAACGGAAAAGCAACTAGCGCGTTTGTTTCCAGAGCACGCAGAACTGTGCGTCAAGTATTCCGGATAATACACAGAGAAATGTATTCTGCGCGTATAGAACGCGTTGTAACAGTGCACGCACGCTAACCTCTTTTAACAATGAAATTTTCTGTAACACGTTCTAATTTTTGTACGCAGATCGCGGAATAGAACGGCGCGCATGCCAAATTAACACTTCCGCCCTGATAAATACGTCTCCATGAGGAGTCAGTGAGCGAAACAGTGTAGGTTAAGGAGTTTGGAATCTATGCTTATAATATCTTTGGTCAATTATGTCATCTGCACAAAAGGCATTTAAAAGGGGAAATGGACATTTCAAAATTTCTAAGTAAATTTTCAGTCTTATACAGTCTTGTCAAGTCTAGTATTTATGTAATTCTAGAATTTTCCTGTGGTATGATGCTGCATTCAGTAGGTATTTTGAGCTTCTGCTGATCTGGCCTATTTTAAATGTTGTATGTTACATTAAGCATTAATCAAGTTCATGATATACAACTTGTTCAGAAGTTGCATCCACTTTTAATATTTGCTTTAATTTGTAACTTAGAAAATTTGTCAGGTGTTTAAACATGTTGAATTTAAGAAGATTTGCACTTCTCTATCTCTTTGAATAAAATTGTTCTATGTGTACGTGTTGATATATTTATTCTGTTTAAACTGTAGTGTTTGGAGGTCACTAAGTAAGTATTCTAAGGTGCTTAGTAATTTATTTCAGCCAGATTGTTTTGCCTAATCATTTGCCTTTGAAAATTTGCAGGATAATGCAAAAGGTTCTGGAGGAAAATAACTTACCTAAAGCAATATGTAGCTCTATCTGTGGAGGAGCAGAGATAGGGTGAGTTTTGAACTATTTGGATGAATTACCACATTTTTGTGAAGGGTTCAGGAGCATATGTGAAGTTCTGCCTTGCAAGATCAAGGGTTAGTAATTACATTGCAGCAGTACAAGATGGAATGTTCTGCAGTCCTTAAAAGAATGGATATTAAGTGCATGTGGATTTTATGTGTTGCTAGAGGAATCAGAGGCTTTCATTCCTTCAGCATCAGACATTAATAGGCTCACTCACATAGATATATACATGCAAATTGCCAGTGGGGATTTATTTTAGCAAGTTTCTGTTTTAGGTATAGGATGTTAGAGCAAGTGGCAAATCAGGGCAGCTGGGATGTTTGAGTTTTGTCTCAAACATGTTCAGTGGTATTCAAACCATTAATTGTAATTTACAATTAAGCAATGTAAAGATTTATTTCATTGATTAAAAGTGAGAAAATATCAGCGTGAAAAGGTTGTGCATGGCTACTGACATTATAATTGTGCTATATGCATATACTACAACATTTTTGGTGAAAGCATAATCTGGACTGACCTTCTGATCAGTATTGTATTACAACAGATGGTAGTGAGGTTTCAGTCATTGTAGCCATAAAAAAGTTGTGTCTACAGTTTACTGAAAGTTGTAAGTGGAGTATAGAACAGTTGCATCAGAAATGATAATTTTGAATATTCTTTTTCTTTTCCTTTGATAGGGAAGCTATGGCCAGTGATAAGCGGTTGCCTCTGGTATCTTTCACTGGAAGCACACCAGTAAGTTTATTCAATCCTTAAGTAAAAAACTTTAAATGAATATGCTTGCCATTGTTTATAGCAGGTATTACTCTAAATCACATTATACATAATGCCATTACCATCATTGTCAGCATATTTAAGTTAGTAACAGGGTTGCTTTCTAAATAAGACTAGGCAGGGTATGAATTTTACATACTTATCAAAAAATCTAGAGGAAAAGTTACATGGGAAATTTCATATCCCAGCCTTTAGACTTGTATTTGTATATTGTGGTAGTAAAGAAGACTCTTATTTCAATTGTTACACCTTCCAGTGGCCTTTTTACCTTGTACACTCATAAAAGCTTTTAAGAAATAAACATCACAAAGTTTTACCATATTCATACTGACTGAAATACTGGTTTCTAGTGCACCTGTTGATAAATTCATATGAAATTTTCTGTATCGTAATAATTTAGGTCGGCAATAAAGTTGGAACAATTGTACAGAAAAGATTTGGCAAGTCAATCCTGGAACTTGGTGGCAACAATGCTATCTTAGGTGAGAGTAAAATATTGAACAGTTCTGTATTTGAATAGACAAGCAGTCATAACCAGCGTAAATACAACAAAATGGCAACCTTTCTAAGAATGTCATTACACAACTTAAGGCTTCTCTTTGTTGACTTTCCTATGGAAACTTTTTTGTCAAAGAAAAATCACACACAAAAGGGAACAAATATCTTTGAAGAATTATGCACAGATAGAATTTAAAATGTGTCAAAAAAAAAAATTCCATTTTGTTTCATTTGACTTTTGGTTGACTATGTTGTCTTAAAGTCTAATGCTTTGTTTAAATCTCCTTTGAAATTTTTCTTTGTAGTGATGGATGACGCAGACCTTAATCTTGTTATTCCAGCCACTCTGTTTGCTAGTGTGGGTACAGCTGGGCAACGGTGCACAACAACAAGGAGGCTGGTAGGAAGGCATTGTTATTACTAATAGATGAGTTCCACCGTGATCATCTTTTATTGAATTTTTTTATTTAGTGATGTAACCAAGGTGATAGTAATGAATTTCTTGGTGAAAATATCCAGTTTATCCGAAATCGAGATCACGTATGGTAACAGTAAATATTTTGGGTCTCACTCATTCAAAATGGTTGCCAAAAATAAAATGACAGCTCAAATTATGAATATTTTCTTTTAAGTAAAAATGAAGATAATAATCTTTAAAAACATTTTTGGCACAATTACTGTTAATATTTGTTCATAGTTTATGATGAACATTCCAATGTTTTGATTGTTAATTATAACAGAATATGGACAGATTTTAGGTTTAGGTGTCAAAATTTTGGCTGCCATTTTGGTTTTGGCAGCCTTGTGCCCATGAAGTGTTCTGGCCCTTGACCTATTAACTTTGGCAATAGATGTAAGATGGAAACTTTCAAAAGTTCCTGAGGTCAAAGGTTATGTACAAAGATCTGTAGGCCTGTGCATTATATATTGAAAGTGTTTTTAGCACACCCTTTTGGAATACACCTTTTGCATCTTCCATATCTCTTTGGTCCAGTGACTTATTGCAACCAAATTTGAGTCATACATGCAACACTGCAGGGGCAGAAATAAGGGGGGGGGGCGATGGGTGATTCGCCCCTTACAGAAGAGCATGCGGGCGAAAATATCATGCTATTGTTTCCAAAATCGCCCCAAGTTTCGTGAGAATGAAGAAACACAATCAGGGAAGAAATAGGCGGGTATCACATCGCAAGTTCCTACCCAAGAAATCCCAGTTGCGAAGCAATTCCAGTTGAGCTTCGAAAATATTACCACCCAATATTTTTTAGGCTCTGCCTTAGTTGTATCTATTCTGATAAGGACAGCATGTAATAATTGCTGTATTGTTTAAAGCTGAAGCCATAAAATCATCCACCTCTGCCTGTCTTCTCAAAACGTGACTCAACTAACTGTGCTCGCTGTATACGTGTAAGCCATGTCCGTGTTCCGTACTTTTGTTCAAGTGAAAAGAGTGATGAAATCACCGTTAAGTCAGTGCCTGTGTAGGTCTGTAATTGTATGCAAACACTCATACATTAGGCTACGCACCTGCTCTGTAGCGCAGTTGCCGTACATCGCAAGAACATTGGGTATGGTACAGGGAAGTGCACACTTTTTTCAATTGCTGTGTTTACCGCTAATTTTCCTGTTGATACCTTATAGTTTGAAGTGGTAACAGTGGGTATTTTTATATACAACGTGCATGCACGTTATTTTTTCAAATAAAAGTGTGGGATGTACTTTTATATTTTACACAATATTGGATGTCTGAAAAGTAGCCCCCAATGAGCTGCGTGTACCACAGTTCCATTGATTTGCACAGCATGAATCGAACAAATTTACGTAGGGGTATGTAGTGTGTGCATGCAATACGTACTGCTGTATGAAACTAACAAAACAAACATGTATGAGCCTACTCTCTATTTATGTATAGATAATACATGGTAGGATTGTGTAAAATAGCCATGTGACTGCATTCAAATACTGCAGGCTTCTGAAGTATGTCTGTTTCATCCGTGCTAATTCTGTGAGAGACTCAGGCTACGTATGATAACGTCTGAACTGAGAAAGTAACAGTACAAACCAACTAAACTGCATTTTGTTTTGTGGAATTAATAGTACTGTGAGTAGGGGAGAACCAGTTCACAGTCACAAGAGACACCAACATTTTATTTTCGAAGCTGTACTTTGTCATTGAATTGGCTTATAGAGATCTTTTTTAATGAAAAGATATATCAAAGCAAAACATGGGGACAAAAATGCAAAACTTCCGAGGCAAATCTGTTTAAATGTTTGGTTTAATTGGGAGCTGTTTTAACGGCCGATCGTTCGTCGTTAACCATTTAAACGTGACATATTAAAACAAGCAAATAATACAGCTCATTTGAAGTACAAAAGTTGATTTTAATAGTTGCTAATCAAGATTGGGCAACTGCTAATCAGTTAAAACATTGACAAGCAATTACTGCAGACCAATTCTAGCTCACATATCGTAAATATTTTGTACAGTTTAAGTGTTGCAAAAACGACGAACCGTATTCATTGTCTCATACTTGGTTACTTCCTTTTACAGACATTAGAAAAAGAGCCCTCGTGAATGACAAAATAGCCCTGGTGAACACATTCACTAAGGCATTTCTTTACCCTTTCAGATGGAAAATATCCCTCGCAGGATATTTCTTAATTCATACCCTGCAACACTGCTACCTTCATGTGTTAATGGGGTCAAAGGTCACATGCATAGGTCACATGAGGCCAAATTGCAACAGCCTGGAAATCTAAACTTGGTCTTGGTTGAAAAGTTCAGCTGCAACCAAACTTGTATTGCAGATGCAGCATGATTAAGTGAGATTAAGTGTCCTTTCCTTTTGTCTCAGGAATGACAGTTTAACTCATCCATCTGAAATTCTTCCTGTTTTCCAGATCGTCCATGAAAGTCTCCATGATGCAGTTGTTGAAAGATTAAAGAAAGCTTACTCACAGCTAAGAATTGGTGATCCCCTTGATGGTAAGGCTTCAAAGAAAACATAAAATAGCTTCCCATATAATATATGAACTATCATAGTTGTGACATACCTGCCCTTGTGGACTGACACAAGTCACTTTAAGAGTAGTACACATGTACAACCTGGCTTAGCACTGGATGGTGATAGATAAATAAGTGAGAATTAAAGCCTAAACCTGCCATGTTTCAAGCTACTAACAAGTTACTTTACTTGCATTTCCACAGTTTTAAAAAAATTTATCTAGTTTTAATGGGGAAGAAGGTTATCTAAAGTTTATGTCCCATAAAATTGTCTGAGGATTCTGTCTTATATAGTAATTCACACCAGTCACAATTCTTAGAGTCTAACTCTGTATGTAACTGGTTGGGAGTGTTTTTGGTTTTTTGGTTTTGTTTGTTTGTTTGTTTTTTTTTTTTTTTGATTAGCTTCTTTGTCCACAAGATTATGTGTTTGAAATTTGTGTCCTTATAGTCACCAAGCAAATGCCTTGTAATGCTAACAATCAGTCTGATACCCATTGCTTTAAAGCTGACACCTTGTATGGACCAGTCCATTCTCCACAAGGGGTAGAGATCTTCCATAAAGCAGTTGAAAGTGCAAAGTCACAAGGTGGAACCATTGAGTATGGAGGGAAGGTCTGTTTAATAATTCTTTTATTAGATTTCAACAGTGTTGTTAATTAAGTAATTACATTGTGAAGGATCTCTTCATTATCTACTCAAAGATTAAAATTTTTTTCTTTATAGCTTTTTCATGATTTTTATTTTTACTTCTGAGGAAGTTTTTGCTGATTCAGGTGTTTACAATGTTTCCAAAGAAAGTTAACCCCTTTTTCAGTCAGAGCTAGTGGAGCAAAGGCTGCTTGTGTCAATTTCCATACTTCAATTTCTGTTGCAGTTTTGCAGTTATGAATTCTGATTTTCTTGTGAGTTTATTTCTCATGTTGTGAAGGCCTTTTCCATGATTTGTGGCTTGATACTGTTGTACATACAAATGTGTAATCTCAGACCAAACCTTACGGGTCTGCCTATAAAATTTGTTTTATTTTTGCAAGTGCATTCTGTACGGATGTTCTTTCAGTATTGTATTTAGTGTATTTTGTGATCGGTGAGGATGGTGATTAGAAGAAACAACTGTGCATCATTTCTCTAGGTTATCGACCGTCCAGGATTTTACGTGGAACCTACATTAATCACAGGTCTCTCTCATGATGCTAAGGTGGTGCAGACTGAGAGCTTCGTTCCAGTTCTTTACGTGCTTAAAGTTAAGGTATGTTTAATTTTTTTATCATTTGTTTTTTGTCATTTTGTTTTGATGCTATTGTCAGGTGTATTGTTCTTTCCAGTGCTCAAATTTATTCCTCTAGACAAGCAAGTGTAAAATCCAGCTTCTTCAATTCATGTATAGACAAATTTCTGTTGGTGGTGAAGGGAGGAGGGTGAGGCTTCGGAGAAGAAATGTGTTAAGAAAATCCCGATGGAACTTGTGTGACTTCCTTTTCAAGAGCCAGTTATTATTTGGACATTTAAATGACATCCGATTGTGTAAATGCAATGACCCCATTTTGTATTTGTGTTCTTTCCTGTGTTATGGTTTGTAACAATGTTTTCATCACTGAATTGATTATGCTGAATACCTCATGCTAACCTTAACTATGCAGTATTAATGTCCTGAAATATGAAAGATAAAAGGAAGCAATACATACATGTTGAAGATTTAGATGATGTTTCAACTGATTGAAACCCTTTAATGTTAGCTTTAGAATCTCTTTATGTCAATGTGATTTGATTTTAGTTTGTACCATTCTGCTTTTTCTTGCAGGATTTGGATGAAGCCATCTCCTGGAATAATGAAGTAGACCAAGGATTATCTAGCAGTCTCTTTACAAAGAATCCTGAAAATATCTTCAAGTGGATTGGGTGAGGGATATTTCTGTTAGATTTGTTTTGTCCCCTGGCTGAATGGTACAACCAGTGGCATATAAATTAATACATATAGTGTGTTGGTATTTGCAAAATTTCTACAGTTCTGTAAATATAATATTCTGAAATGGAAATTTACTGGACCTTTGTATCACCTAAAATCTGTCAATGCATAGCCAGAACAAACACCATCCCTCCAAAAAGATAATTTCCTAGCCCTTTCTCCCTCCAGAAAAGTAAAGTTAAAAAGTAAAGTTAAAAGTTTCAAACTCCTCTTACTTTGTTTCCTTATTTGAATACTGGTTAGACATAAGTTTCTGGTTGGGCAAAAGAAGATGACCATGTGTGTACTCTGTCATTCATAAATGTTGTTAGGTACAACCAGGAGTGTATGTATTTTGGTGGGTGAATTTGCTGTGAATTTTGAGCCTACTTAAGTAGGTTATAAAAACATCTTGGCCACAAAAATTGTAATTTCTTGGTCTCATGGAAAGTGATTTTCACACATTATTTTCACTATTTAGTAATGTGCTTATCTTCAAGGTTCTACAACCCTTTTAATCATGTGAAAATGGTAACAGTAAAATCTGTAGCCGATGTCCTTCTGCTGTCTTGTTATTGGTTTCGATGATAAGAGAAACCTATGCATTCATGATGGCGTGTGTGTGTATGTATGTGTGGGTGTACGTGTGTGTGTGTATGTGTGTGTGTATGCGTTTGTAAATGCCGTCAATCGGGGACGTTTTTATGAATACACACCTACCAATCGGGGACGCACATGAATTGGGGACGCGTCCTCGTTTGAAACAATGGTTTTAAATAGCCTCTTTGGTCAAAATGATGCAGCAATGCGGATATCTATTGAATTTAACGAAATATATTAACAGTCCCCAATGAGATAGTGTTGTGGTACGTCCTCGTTTGCAGGTAAGCGTGTGTATCATGTTATGTCCACGGTTACCTGTGGAAAATCACATACACACTTACAATTAGATAAGTATGCTTCGAATGGAAACATTTTGAGCGCCCTCATTTTTTGCTGTTGCAAAGGACATCTTTTTCTTGCAGTATGCATGCTATGAGCTTTATTTAAGGACGTCCACGGTGGAATGGTAAAATACAGGCGTCCCCGTTTGGCAGCATTTACAGGTAGGGGTGTGTGTGTGTGTGTATGTGTGTGTGTTTGTGACACTTTGCTCGTTAACACGATATCTCAAGAAGGGAAACTCTGACAGTTCTCAAACTTGGTACATAGATGCCCCATATTGAGAGGAAGAACCCTATTGTTTTTGGTGGGGGTCAAAGGTCACCGGGGGTCAAAATCTGAAAACCTTGTTAACACAATATCTTGAGGTAGGAAGCTTGGATGAATTTCATACTTTGTATGTAGATGCGTTATGGTATGAGGAAGAACCCTATCATTTTTGGTGGAGGTGAAAGGTCATCTGGGGTCACCGGGGGTCAAACCTTGAAAACTTCGTTAACACGATATCTCAAGAAGGGAAACTCTGACAGTTCTCAAACTTGGTACATAGATGCCCCATATTGAGAGGAAGAACCCTATTGTTTTTGGTGGGGGTCAAAGGTCACCTGGGGTCACCGGGGTCAAACTCTGAAAACCTTGTTAACACAATATCTTGAGGTAGGAAGCTTGGATGAATTTCATACTTTGTATGTAGATGCGTTATGGTATGAGGAAGAACCCTATCATTTTTGGTGGAGGTGAAAGGTCATCTGGGGTCACCGGGGGTCAAACCTTGAAAACTTCGTTAACACGATATCTCAAGAAGGGAAACTCTGACAGTTCTCAAACTTGGTACATAGATGCCCCATATTGAGAGGAAGAACCCTATTGTTTTTTGGTGGGGGTCAAAGGTCACCTGGGGTCACCGGGGTCAAACTCTGAAAACCTTGTTAACACAATATCTTGAGGTAGGAAGCTTGGATGAATTTCATACTTTGTATGTAGATGCGTTATGGTATGAGGAAGAACCCTATCATTTTTGGTGGAGGTGAAAGGTCATCTGGGGTCACCGGGGGTCAAACCTTGAAAACTTCGTTAACACGATATCTCAAGAAGGGAAACTCTGACAGTTCTCAAACTTGGTACATAGATGCCCCATATTGAGAGGAAGAACCCTATTGTTTTTTGGTGGGGGTCAAAGGTCACCTGGGGTCACCGGGGGTCAAACTCTGAAAACCTTGTTAACACAATATCTTGAGGTAGGAAGCTTGGATGAATTTCATACTTTGTATGTAGATGCGTTATGGTATGAGGAAGAACCCTATCATTTTTGGTGGAGGTGAAAGGTCATCTGGGGTCACCGGGGTCAAACCTTGAAAACTTCGTTAACACGATATCTCAAGAAGGGAAACTCTGACAGTTCTCAAACTTGGTACATAGATGCCCCATATTGAGAGGAAGAACCCTATTGTTTTTGGTGGGGGTCAAAGGTCACCTGGGGTCACCGGGGGTCAAACTCTGAAAACCTTGTTAACACAATATCTTGAGGTAGGAAGCTTGGATGAATTTCATACTTTGTATGTAGATGCGTTATGGTATGAGGAAGAACCCTATCATTTTTGGTGGAGGTGAAAGGTCATCTGGGGTCACCGGGGGTCAAACCTTGAAAACTTCGTTAACACGATATCTCAAGAAGGGAAACTCTGACAGTTCTCAAACTTGGTACATAGATGCCCCATATTGAGAGGAAGAACCCTATTGTTTTTTGGTGGGGGTCAAAGGTCACCTGGGGTCACCGGGGGTCAAACTCTGAAAACCTTGTTAACACAATATCTTGAGGTAGGAAGCTTGGATGAATTTCATACTTTGTATGTAGATGCGTTATGGTATGAGGAAGAACCCTATCATTTTTGGTGGAGGTGAAAGGTCATCTGGGGTCACCGGGGGTCATACCCTGAAAACTTTGTTAACACGATATCTCAAGAAGGGAAGCTCTGACAGTTCTCAAACTTGGTACATAGATGCCCCATATTGAGAGGAAGAACCCTATTTTGTTTTTGGTGGGGGTCAAAGGTCACCTGGGGTCACCGGGGGTCAAACTCTGAAAACCTTGTTAACACAATATCTTGAGGTAGGAAGCTTGGATGAATTTCATACTTTGTATGTAGATGCGTTATGGTATGAGGAAGAACCCTATCATTTTTGGTGTAGGTGAAAGGTCATCTGGGGTCACCTGTGGTCATACCCTGAAAACTTCGTTAACACGATATCTCAAGAAGGGAAGCTCTGACAGTACTCAAACTTGGTACATAGATGCCCCATATTGAGAGGAAGAACCCTATTGTTTTTTGGTGGGGGTCAAAGGTCACCTGGGGTCACTGGAGGTCAAACTCTGAAAAACTTGTTAACACAATATCTTGAGGTAGGAAGCTTGGATGAATTTCATACTTTGTATGTAGATGCGTTATGGTATGAGGAAGGACCCTATCATTTTTGGTGGAGGTGAAAGGTCATCTGGGGTCACCCGGGGTCATACCCTGAAAACTTTGTTAACACGATATCTCAAGAAGGGAAGCTCTGACAGTACTCAAACTTGGTACATAGATGCCCTATATTAAGAGGAAGAACCCTTTCGTTTTTGGCGGGGGTCAAAGGTCACCTGGGGTCACAGGGGGTCAAACTTTGAAAACCTTGTTAACACAATATCTCGAGGTAGGAAGCCTGGATGAATTTCATACTTTATATGTAGATGCGTTATGGTATGAGGAAGAACCCTATCATTTTTCGTGGAGGTGAAAGGTCATCTGGGGTCACCCGGGGTCATACCCTGAAAACTTTGTTAACACAATATCTCAAGAAGGGAAGCTCTGACAGTACTCAAACTTGGTACATAGATGCCCTATATTAAGAGGAAGAACCCTTTCGTTTTTGGTGGGGGTCAACGGTCACCTGGGGTCACAGGGGGTCAAACTTTGAAAACCTTGTTAACACAATATCTCGAGGTAGGAAGCCTGGATGAATTTCATACTTTGTATGTAGATGCATTATGGTATGAGGAAGAACCCTATCATTTTTGGTGGAGGTGAAAGGTCATCTGGGGTCACCGGGGGTCATACCCTGAAAACTTTGTTAACACGATATCTCAAGAAGGGAAGCTCTGACAGTACTCAAACTTGGTACATAGATGCCCTATATTAAGAGGAAGAACCCTTTCGTTTTTGGCGGGGGTCAACGGTCACCTGGGGTCACAGGGGGTCAAACTTTGAAAACCTTGTTAACACAATATCTCGAGGTAGGAAGCCTGGATGAATTTCATACTTTGTACGTAGATGCATTATGGTAAGAGGAAGAACCCTATTATTTTTGGTGGAGGTGAAAGGTCATCTGGGGTCACCGGGGATCAAACCCTGAAAATCTTGTTAACACAATATCTTGAGTTACAAAGCTTGGATGAATTTCATACTTTATATGTAAATGGGTTATGGTAAGAGGAAGAGCCCTATTTCTTTTGGTGGAGGTCAAAGGTCATTTGGGGTCACCAGGGGTCAGACCCTGAAAACCTTGTTAACCTGCTATCTCTAGGTAGGAAGCTTAGATAAATTTCATACTTTGTTTGTAGATGCCTTGTAGGTAGAGAAAGAACCCTATTATTTTTGGTGGGGTTCAAAGACCATCTGGGGTCACCGGGGGTGAAACCCTGAAAACCTGGTTAACACAATATCTCAAGGTAGGAAGCTTGAATAAGTTTCATACTTTGTATGTAGATGTGTTAAAGTAAGAGGAAGAATCCTATCATTTTTGGTGGAGGTCAAAGTTCATTTGGGGTCACCGGGGGTCATACCCTGAAAACTTTGTTAACACGATATCTCCAGGTAGGAAGCTTAGATAGATTTCATACGTAGTATGTAGATGCATTATAGTGAGAAGATGAATCCTATTGTTTTTAGTGGAGGTCAAAGGTCATCTGGGGTCACCAGAGGTCAATGTCTGAAAACCTTGTCAAGACGATATCTCCAGGTAGGAAGCTTGAATAGATTTCATACTTGGTAAATTGATGTGTTATAGTGAGAAGATGTACCCCATTGTTTTTGGTGGAGTTGAAAGGTCATCTAGGGTCACCAGGGGTCAAACACTGAAAACCTTGTTAACACAGTTTCTCAAGGGAGAAAGCTTGGATAGATTTTATACTTAGTATGTGGATGTGTTATGGTGAAAAGATGGACCCTATTGTTTTTGGTGGAGGTCAAAGGTCATCTAGGGTCACCAGAAGTAAAAAAAGCAAAATTTCCCAAGAATTCCCAAGACTAAATAGGAATACAAAACTGTATTTTTCCAACATGTTAAGATAGCATTTGACCATTGACTGAAAGATATGGGACATCATGGCTTTATATGGAATAGAACATATATCATCGAAACCTCAATGCATTTTTGCATTCTGGTTTTTGATAAACTGGCAATGCTTAAGGTGTAGACAACCGTTATGGAAGGGCATATGAAAAACTAAGATAGTGTATGCCTGTATGGGAACAGTTGTCTCTGTTGAATTTTTGGCAAAATTGTCTCATCCCCTTCATACCACAGAAAATAGATTTAAGTTCCATTATAGGTCCTGAAGGCTCAAGAAAATGATTCCTTCTCCCAAGGATAGCATCTGCTGTGAAAATTTTCTTTCGGATCTTGATCACTGTTGTGTCAGTAAATTAAGTGCTTTAATATTCAATGTGTAGAGGTGCCTAGTGCTAGCGCTTGTGACTCTTGGTGCAGAGGTGAGTTTGAGCCCTTCCTGGGTTAATGCAGTGTTTTGTAGAGTGAGACAATTCACTCCACCAGTTCCAGTCTACGCAGCTGAAGGTGTTTGCTACAGTAGCTGTGGCCATGGGGGGGGGGGGGTCGGTAACTCCACCTGTTCCACTCCACTCAGGTGAAAATGTGTACTACAGTAGGGGGTTGGTGTTCCAGCGATGGCTTACATCCCATCCTGGTGAGCAGCACACTGTCAAACTGGATTTGCACACAATGATATTAATATTTAGGGTATACCTTGATACTCCATGATATGAGAATCCATCTTAAATTGTCTTAGGATGTATAGGACACATCATAGAATTTTATTGTAAAGCTTTTGTCACTTTGAACAGGAAAATCTCATAATATTAGATGTCTCTTATTTAACTATTCCTGCATTCCAGAATGTATGGTATATTTCAAAACCAAAGGTGGAAAGTTCTTTCAATTTTCAAAATTTCATCAATACTGCAGGCATAAAGGATCTGACTGTGGCATTGTTAATGTTAACATACCAACCAATGGTGCAGAAATAGGAGGAGCATTTGGTGAGTATCTTTTATGTTTCTGTATTTTCTTGTTGTTATTAGGCAACCAAATACTTGCAATTGTCAGTACTACATCAGAATTGTAGGCTCAGTCACATAGTATTCTCTTGCAAATAGCAGTATAATGAAAGTACTTTATTAATAATGTACCCTCACCAGTGAAGAAACAGGTGAAACATCTTGTTTTGCATACTAAATGTTTTCATGTGTGTAGCTTCTAAACATCATAGCTACTGTAACAAATCATCTTCAATAGAATCAACCAACATTTACAAATGTGGTGGTACTATTGCTCATAACATGATATGGAGTGTTTATGAATGCTAGGTCAGAATGATACAGTGCACTCTAAGATTTTGTTCTAAGGGATTGAGCTTTGCTCTGGTTGAATGTAGCCCATGTCTCAACTTCATGTATGTTCCTAAAAACCAAACCCTTCTGAATCTAATCTGATGTGAGAAATTTGAATGTGATCCAGCAATGCGTACTGTACGAAATCATGCAAAATGGTGACATATTTTGATTTCTGTTTCATGACACATTTACTTGTGAAAAAAAGATAATATATAAAAATGTTTGCTGCAAAGTTAAAAAATATTCATTCTTATGTACACAACTCACATCTTTACTTGACATTCTCGTGCAGAGTTGTAAAAGAGGTCATTTTTTAACATGATTTAAAATGATGGCGAGTGCATGTATGATGTCACTTTTGTACTACTCAGACTATGGTCTTTGCGTTGGTCTTTCATAAAGCCATTGCGCCTCCTTCCAGAATGCGATGTCCTCTTATTTTAATGAAAAACATGTTCATACAAGCTTGGCCTCACCTAAAAAGATGTCTTTTAGAAAGGATTCTTCATAGTCCTGTAAACATTCATTTTTCAACAAGGAACTAAAGCAGGCAGTGTGATTTCAAGAATGACATGACAAATTATTACATATTTGACTATTTTAAATCAGAGTATTCAATATCAGCTTTTTATATCTCAACAATTGATTAGGCTTTGAAGATCAAATTAGACCAAAGAGTGTTTTTCAACTTCTTTAGTATTGTCTTGAAAAGTAATGCTTAAGGAATACTTTAACCACTCTTTGCTCTTAATAATTCCCAGATTTATGTCATTGTAATTGTTTTATTTGTTTCAAGGTGGTGAAAAAGCAACAGGAGGTGGAAGAGAGTCTGGTAGTGATGCCTGGAAGCAATATATGAGGAGGTCGACATGGTAAGGGTTGTTGTTGTATTTATGATCGATGGGATGGGTGTGAACTGATTTCTTGGCTTGTTGAAATTAACTTTGATACAAATTAGTTTCATCTGGTAAGTTACGACAGATAGCACTTTAATTGTAGTTAACTACATAGTGTAAGAGGTGTAAGTATTTTGCAAGAAATTTACTTTTATAATTATCAGTCTAGGGAAATTTTTTATCAGTCTAGGGAATTGCTGTTTAGCAGAATGAGCCATTTGTTGTATGGTATAGATAACAGCATGCCTAGGGCCTCATATCTCTCCCACCAACTACCCCACCACAACCACCCACCACCAACCACCCAACCACCACTCACCTACCACCCACCCGTGCTTATGATAAGCAGAATAGATTAAATTTTAGATTGTTGGCTAAACTGATTTTACAAGCAGCACCATGTTGGTATCTTTATATGAGACTGACAACCAGTTCGATTTTGATTTTGCTTTTTAGCCTGAAAGAAAACATATTTTGGGGTTTTCATTTTATTGTTGCCAGGTCTTTTGAAAGAAAATTTTCCTCTTCTTCATCCTTAGAGATGAAGAAGAGTTCAGATTTTGAAATTGGAGCTGTTCAAGCTGCATTGTTTGTAGGATTTATCATGCAGAACTTGATCAAGTGATTAAGTGGTCTGCAGAAGATTCGAGGACCCAAAATTTTAATAAGATGACAAGTGGTGGAATGAAGTCTTGACTACTGCAATAAATTTAAGGCAAAAACTGAAGTAAAAATGCCCCAACACTTGAAAACCCCTGTTCTAGGATGTCCGTGTACTCATCTTTTGTTTCTACTCTTTCCTCCAGTACTATCAACTACAGTTCAGAGTTACCTCTTGCACAGGGGGTGAAGTTTGAGTGAAGTTACAGACATGCTGCCCTCACTAAAATATGAGTCAGCTCGGACCTGAAAACGTCTCTTAAGTTGGTTGCAAATAAAAGTGCCTTCATATTATCTCAAAGCTTTGTAAATACTCAGTCAAGAAACTGCAGAGCTACAGAAAGCTGGGCTTTAATGTGTAACACTTCAACTAACTTTGTTATTTTATGATGCACAGCATTCTGACATTTTTGCTCTTTCTTTGCAAATCTTTTATGTGATTGGAACCTTTGGTTACATTCCATTAAACACTGAAAGAGTATGAGATTGATAAAAGCATTTGATGGATTGTTGTACCAAAAAGATAAAAGGAACAGGAGTATGTAAAGTGTCGAACATAGAGATGTGTGGTTGTGTAAATACACATGCCCTTTCAATATGACAATGCACAAATGATTTGTCAGCACAGTGTTGCATAGTTCTTTGTTATCAGGAGTAAGTTGATGCCCTTTTTATATGGTAATGCATGAATGACCTATGCTGATACAATGTTGTAGTTCTTATATATCAGCAGTAAGTTCCTACTCCGTATCATTTTCCCTGTGGTCATAAATTAATTTTTACATGCTGCAGATACAGTTCGTGATCTTACATGGCCTGTCATATAGTAGTGCAGGAAAGACCTAGCTTGGTACAATACTGTAGTTTTTGTGTTGTCATTCGTAAGTTGCTATTACATACCATCTATGGTCATATATTATTTCCATGCTGTGCAGATACAGTTGATACCCCTAGATGCCCTATAGTTCCCTGTCATATGATTTTCCTTCATGTGAAGTGGCTTCCAGTCCAAACTTTTCACTTAAGTTTTCAAATTTTGCAGCTACAGCAATTATGGATCTTTGCAGGGGGTTCACCGATACTAGAAAGAGACAAGGATTATTCTTTGTAGAATGAATCATTATTTTGGCAAATGATTTTTCAGTTGGGGGCCACCCCCTCTCAAGGTTGTACCTGGCTGCAACCCTCTGTGTTGTCAAATTAACTGTCAAACAGAAAGCTTTGTCTTCTTGTAGTTCATTTTGCTGTCATTACATGAAATCATTGTTAGTTTGCTTTGTATTTTAAGTTGTTGTTGTTTAACAAAATTCACTTATTTTATTGGTATATGGCATGGCGAGTAACTAGGGAAATAGTATACCTATCTTTTACGTGCTGTTGGTTAGGTTTTATTCATAGGTGCTAAAATTGTGTTTTGAAATATATCTCCTTCTGAAGGAGTTTCTTTTCTTCCAAAGAATATGTGTTGCCTTTTGTGATGTAAAATCACACCCTAACATTCCTTTAAGAAAACTTTGAAAGTTACTTATTTATTGCCCCAAATTAATTCCTTGGAATAGTTTGGTGATGTATCTTAAACAGGACTACAGTATTTCAAGTCATAACCGTCCTGATAACTTGGATGAAAATGTATGTCCACATGTAAATTATTGCTTATTTTGTGTAGTAAGTGTACTGTCTTATGCCCATATTGTGCAAAGCAAAACATAGCATGCAACATCACAAGATTGGTATAGACAGATTTTCATTATCATGAATAGGCATAGGAAGGGGTGGCTGGGGGGACTTTAGTGCCTCAGTCAAAAATGTGGTGGGGGGAATTATGCTTCCGCCCCTTCAATCCAAGGACGAAAATCCCTTATTTGGTTCCTGTGTAAAAATGTCAGAAATTTGCAGTAATTTTCCTTAAATATTGGCCAACATGTTGCACCAAATTGCATCTAAGGACCCCAAATATTCGAAAATTTCCCAAAGGGGAGGACATCCCCTCCCCTTGTACTCTTCCCCAGGATGACATCTGAAACAATGTTCATCCCCCCTCCTGTCTCAAACAGTTTCCTGCGCCTATGTTATCATGTGACATCTCAAGATGCTTAACTAAACAAACATTTCCTGTGATGTCACCAGGGGTAGAAGGGAGTTGCAGAGAAAGTATGAAGGTTATTTTGTTCTGAGAAGAGTACTAGAGTATCATTTGTGACAGTTGGTTTACATGCCATGCTACCACAGACAGTTCATTATCATAAGTGTACAAGACTTCCTTCATTTGGGGGAAAGATGGGGGCTGAACTATTTGCCAGAATTTCTATTGCATGTTTGCCTGAAATTAGCATTTCTTTTGCTTTAAAATAACAAATATTCTGCCCACTTGAATGCGGGGACAGGCTGCTGCACCTCCAACCCCCACCTTGTCCATTATATTCAAGTGACTCACAGATATTTTATATATCAATATACCGCTGTGGACAAATTGAAATTTTTCTTTGATATCTAAGCCTAGGTTATTGATTTTCCATGTATTGGACTTAAATTTTGTCAGTGTAGACTTACCTTTATGGAAACTGTCGTGATGGCAAGCTAGATTATAATATTGCTGAAATTATTCTAAATAAAGTGTGGATTAGGGTTGATGATGGAAATTAGACATAATCATGTTCATTAATGTTGCAATACAGAGGCTTGAGATATGCTACACTCATTGAACACTTTTGCAGTTTTTCCCCTCTCCCTTGTCCATTACAAATTTTGCAGTGTTTAGTAAAGCCTTCCATGAGTTGACATTGAGTCACTAATTCATATCTATGTATTTTATGTGTTTCTTGGTGTAAGTGGATCACGCTTAAACAAAGTATTCATATTATTGAGAGTCTGGAGACATAGTTGGTCATACTCTTATTGCATTGTAATCATGTATTACACACCTGCCTGCTGTCTCTCTATATACCTGCAATAAAATACACAGAAAGTGCTCAAAGGAGACTGGTCTTCAAAACTTTTTTCAGTCTGTTTATGTCATTCAGAACAAGGCTGTTGAGAAACCTAACATGAATTTAGTGACTGTGGGGATGGGAGAGTCAAGAGGGTTGTTGAACCACTGTTCTAACTCAGCACTCAGAATTTGGTGTGGTCATCAGCTAGAACTTGTACTTATTGCACATGATTACCACAGATTTCAGTATTGGGGTCATAATGCATTTCCCACCCCCCCCCCTGTGGTGGGGGAGGGTGGGAGTAGATCACATTTTATTCCTCCCAGAGACTCATTGCAAAAAGACATCCTGTCTTAGGCACAACTCGGGTCGATATGCTGCTGGGAAAAGTCTTTGAAGTCCCAGCACAAAATAGTGTAATATAAATTGAACTTTGTCAAATACATTTTTCACCTTTAGATAGTTTCGTTGTTACTTTGCATAAGGGCAGTACAAGATAATCGTTTGGTAAGGGAGCATGAACCCTTTGTACTCAAGATGCATGTAATACTGATAAGCTGTGTATACCCATTTCTGGCATTGCATGATAGCAAGCTCTGTTCCCAGGGCTCCCAGCATTCCTATATTCCTATATTTGGAAAATTGGAATATTTTTTCGTATAAAGTAGCAAATATTCCTATATTTTGCATTTCAAAAGTTTGTTTAGTAGTAGTTTTGAGATGGATAGTCAAGGAAATTGCAAAGAAATGGCATCCAAAGCAGACTTGTAGTGTGAGTACAATGTCATGAGTACGAGTACAAGGGCAGTGTCTGTGTTGTGAGTACGAGTACAAGTACGTGTCCTTTTTCATGAGTACGAGTACAAAATTTTGCATTAGCCCCTATGCAGAGCTTTCAAAATCTGTGAGTACGAGTACAAATTAATTCTCATGAGTACGAGTACAGGCAATTGTGCAAACCCATGAGTACAAGTACGTACTCACTACAAGTCCGATCGAAAGTAATGCGGTTCTTTGGTTTCATTTTTAGTGATACCTGTAGTTTATGAGAAGTAATGATGATTTTGTTGACATGCTATACCCAGGGGCGTAAATACGGGGTGTGGGGGTGTGACACCCCGTGAAAATCAAAAGTCGGGCTCTGAGCGCTAAAAGTCGGTCTCAAATCCTGTTAGTTAAAAAGTTAATTGATCTTTTACATGCCCCGATTTTCGTCTGTTCCTGTGGAAAAATAGGGAAAGTTGTAATTGGTCCCAAACGCCCAAAATGGTTCACACCCCCCCCCCCCTCGCGAATTCATGTACATACGCCCCTGACGATACCCTGTACATGTATCAACTGGTTAAGACATGTACAGGAGCCCAATATCGAATGTCTTTGTTGCAATTGTAGGTACTACAGAGCATGCTGTACCTCACTCATCAAGTATTATGCTACTTGTTACATTCACAAAGAATAAACTTCCCAAAAGAATACTTATCAGCCCTTTTCCCCTAATTTGGTTTAACTTCTACACTGTCACCCCTCACAAGCTGTTCAGTTGTGATTTTGTACAGTAGTTGGTGTGCACCTAGTGCCATTTGGAGGTAAGGTTAAAGCTGTTGCATGCTAATGTTGCCACTTTAAACAAGGAGTCTATTGCAACTCCCTGCTTTGAAACTGTTGCACAGCTAGGGCCTTGCCTTCTGTACCTCACCAGGGCATTGCTCAGGTTCCCACTGAGACATCAACATTTTGGACTGCCGAGTTATGAACAAACTTTGTGCACGTAGAGGTGGGAAGCTTGAGAGGTTGAAATGGTTGTCATGGGAATGATTGTGCACTTCTCATGCATCCTTGCTTTCAAATATGGCACTACTTCTCAAACTAGGGATTGTGATCCCTTTCAGTTGCAAAAATATTGCGGAGAGCAGTCATTCAGTATAGGAGAAAGACTATGATTTGGTGAAACTTTAAAGATGTCGTTTCTAGCCATGTGGGACCAGGGGCCCTAAGGATCGATGAGTGGAGGGGGGGGGGTTCTGGACATTTTCCCGACAAAACAGGGTTGCATGCCCGACAAAATGACAACATGCCTGTGTCAAGAAAGATTAACTCATTACCCTCGTTTAAAGGTAATCTTTGCAAAACAAAAGTACACAATGACAGTTTTAAGCATAACAGGTGGACAAGAGAAAGAAAAAAAAAACCTATCGGGGAAACGCAGTTTAATGTTTGGCAGTGCCAATTTTACCTCGGCGTACCCGTTTTCATTTGTGTGCTACAACAGTAGGGTCGACTTCGACATGAAAGTACTAGCTCCAAGTTAGTTCTATGTTAGGAGCATAAGATCCTCTTCAACGTGGGGCACAGTGCTCCTTAAGACCCATTTCAGTAATGTCCCTCTGTACGGGGACGAGGGGCGAAGCCCCGGAAGCTCTGGAACATTTACACAATTGTGCGCACCAGGATAAAGCATTAGCTGTCTCTAAATGACATTGAGTAAGAAGTAAATAGACCAGGTAATCTCATGCTGTCTATATCTTTTCAAAATAGCTTAATTCTGACTAACCGTCGGTCTAGTTCTTTAAGATGCAGCGGGATTGACGATCGGAGGATGGAGGGTGGAAGACTTTCTGTGGAGTGTTTCAGTAATTATACTTGGTTCGATGTAGTTATGAAAGGACAAGAGCAGAAGATGAATGCGCGCGAAGCGCTCCAAAGATGGCAAAGAATAACACTTTTACGGACATTTTGTTTGCCTTCATACATAGAAATTACCTATGTACGAATAGCACTGAATACGCCCTAAATAGACTTTTAAATCGAAGCTCGCCATTCGTTTCATAATAGCCAAAACTAGTGACCACTCGATTTCTTTATGGCGCAGCAAGTTGGAAAGTTGGGATCTAGGATCACAAAGGTTGCACGGGATTTCGCAATAATCCAAGGCACGCTCCGTCCAATTAATAATTGGACAACTATGTCACATGAAGGATGTGCGCGAAACGCGCCGAAAAATAGCATTTTAACGGCCATTGGTAACGTGTTTAGGCATTGCATCTACAGAAAGATTCGGAAGCGAACCTCTTAAGCCCTCATGGGGATACACAGCGTACGCACTTTCAAGCTTACAGCAAATGCGAACGTTCCTACTTCACGTTTTGAGTTAGAACACCAGTGCATACTGAACCGACCCAAGTGCTACGCGACAGTGAAAACCAGTCGCGTGGCAGACGGGTCTGTTACGTATATGCCAAATTTTGTTCCCTCCTCTTTGAAATTTTTTTGAAAAATTAGGTGTCCTTACATACAATCTGGTGCCACATATATGCTACCTTTGAAGTAAAGTTTGTGTTAAAAAATTTACGTATTTTAGGTAGAAAAATGATCAGCATCAGTGAGGGTGGGGCATGGCGATATGGCCCCTCAAATGCACCACTGATAATCATAATATGAGTTTAACCATTAAAAACACACTGATGAATTAATACGGACTATTTAGGTGCTGGTGCAATTCAAATCAGAACTTTATATTAATTACCAAGGAAGTTTTTTTAAATTATTAATACCCTTTAGCTACATCATTGCATTATTTTTCTTTCAGTAGGTGCCCGAAAAATTCTTAGCATTTTTCCCGAATTTTCACAAAAACTTTTGGTGGGGGGTTGCAGCCCCCAGCCCCCTCCGCCTCCTACGCCGATGTCCGGAAATAATAATTACTACCAGGGGCGGCGCCAGGGTATTTCGATAGGGAGGGCAAAGCGTGAGATGAGTGATCGCCGTCCTGGGGGAGGGGTCTAAGGGGAGGGGTGTCCCCCTCCCCATTGGGAAATTTTTTGTTAATTTAAGGTTGCTCAGATGCAAAATGATGATGTCTTTGGTACATATTTTGAACTGATCATATATGGCTGGAAAGTTTATAATTTAGTAATTTTAATTTTTGTTTTGGGAAAGATGCTTTTCTGGGGAAGGGTGTCCCCTCCCCTTTGAGAAATTTTTATCAATTTAAGATTGCTTAGATGCAAAATGGTGATGTCTTTGGTATTTTTTGAGCTATCATATATGGCTGAAAAGTGTTAATAATTTTATTGAATTTTAAGTTTTGGTTTAGTGAAAGAGGAGAGTAGCCTTTGTTGTCTAAGAGAAGGGTATGTAGTCAACAAACCTCCTGAAGCCTCCTGAAGCCCTTTTATGTATGGGTATGTTTTCACTCAAAATACGTGCGTTCAGTCGAGAGAAACAAGAACTATTACAAATACTTACGTTGCTTCATATATGCATTATACAAGGTATCTAAAGGCTGGCAGACACCGGAATAGGGCCTCCTGGAAGCTCTGGACTAATTATATGGATCAAATATATGCCTACCCCACCCTCCTCCTTTCTTCTTTCTCCTTCGCTTCCCCTTCTTCTCTTTCGTTTTCTCCTTTTCTTTTTTCCTGTTCTTTTCCTTCTCTCTTTCCCCTGTTCTTGCAAATGATAGGAGGCGGTTGCCCCCTGCCCCATGTGGCATCGCCCTGTTTTTCTTTGCTCTTTTTCTGATTGACTCAAGATTTCTTCATACAGTAAAGATTGTGTTGTGTACGGCCATGCACCTACTATTTAAAATTCGTTTTCTATGGATTACTCAGTCGAGACAACACCAGAATAAAGCACAATAAGGCATAGGCGTAGGTAACTTTTCGAGACTGGGGGCTGAACCTTGTTTCGGATCGCTGTCCTGGGGAGGGGTCTAAGGGGAGGGGTATTTGAGGGCCCTCAGATGCAATTTGGTGAAACATTTTGGGCAAATTTTAAGGAAAATTACTGCGATTTTTTTACAGTTTTTACTGAAGAGACAAATAAGGGGTTTTTGGATATTGGGGGCAGAAGTATGCTTCTTCCCCCAGATTTTTGACTGGGGCTTAAGCCCCCAGCCCCCCGCTTCCTACGCGTATGCAATAAGGGAGACATATATTACTTCAAAGTTTAATTCATTTTATTTAATGTTTTTTATATTTTTATTGTCAAAATGTTCGTTAAGTGATTGACTCATGATACCCCCAATATATATGTTCACGTTCTAAATTTTAAGTGGTCACATGCTGGGAATGGAGAGACAGTAAATGTTTGAGGTTGCCAAACATTACATAATCCGGACAGGGGGAAGACCCATAGACGAAAGGTTCACTTGGTCGAAGGTTCACTAAAGACCGAAGATTCCCCCGGACGAAAATATATTCCGAGTTACGGGTAGGGTTGGGGTTTTGGTTAGACAGAGATTCATGGATCAGGCGTATCCCCTGATGCACAAATTAGCTGTCTGTATTTTTTGGTGTAACTTGCAATGATACGCACCTTTTCTCCAAGAGAGGGAAAACTTTTTGCTCTGTTACACCATATGATATGTGTAAGGTCTCACAATTGGCTCTAGGGTATACTCACGGACTTCTTATATACATGGACAGAGCATAATGCACTAACGTCCTATGCGTAAATTGTCTCCACCGTACGTATAGGCTTACCAATATGGCTGCCTGCTATAGTCTTGTACGTGTGTAAAAGTTTAGACTTGCTCAAGTGGCTCAGTATCTACAAATTATGTGAGAAACTTGTAATATTTCCGAAAGAATGCAAGCTCAGGTCAAATTCAACAAATAGAATGGAGGACTGTGATATTGTTCTTCCATTCATACTGATTTTTTGTCTGAAATGTTGCAGATTCATCGTCAAATTGGGCAAATGGTAGTAGCCCGGCGGCCATCTTGGTTAGCCAAAATTTGTTCCAACGGTGGCGACCGTATTGATTGCGTAATCCTCTGTCCATGTATTGAAGTCCGTGGGTATACTACTGTATTGTTTTAGCTTTACTCTCGGTTCCTATGCCCTTTTTGTTTGCGCGTTATGTATAATGGCCTTAGTGTTTATGTAATACTTAACCTGCATTCACGTAAACAATGGAGAAAACAGAAAACGTTATCCGTGCGGGGATTGCAAGTTTCAGGTATTTTACAACGAACAATTTAACTAATAGGCTATTGTGATATATGGGTGACATACTGTAACACCTTACCCCACCCCTACAAAATTATGTGTCTTAAAACGTTTTTAGACGATTTTATTTTTTGGGTTGAAAAATCATAGGGGGGGCAAATGCCTGCCCTGCCCCCCCCCCTCGTGGCGCTGCGCCTGATTACTACACAATTTTTTTTCCCCGAAGATCTGTTAATGACTTGTTAATAATATTACATTTGAACATGAACATTTTAATGAGTCTAATGACTGCCAGTCCAATAACCTATAAACATGTCTCACGAAATTCCAGGGCAATCATTTTACCGCTGAGCGTACCTATCATTTCCATAGTGTACCGACACTAAACGAAGTATAGCAACATCGCAGCAACCTTAGTATAGCAGAATAGCAACAATCCAACAGGCAGCTTCGCAGGCTAGAATACCCTCGGAAGGCATTTCCGCAAGTCACGCTTTCTTGCACCCTAAATGTAAAAAAAAGTTGTTGACCTTTTTGTACCCGTTCACCCAATATTTATGCAGCTTTGTGTAATTTTGCGGGGACGCCATTTAATTATGTAGACGCAGTAAACCATTACATCGTGCAGGTACACCGTTACAAACTGAAATGTCTGTCTGCCACTGTTTTGTATGAAAACAACGTAAAGGCAAGGACTTGATGGTGTGTAGCTGAGTGAATACAAGGACTGATCAGCTGATAGCATATAGCAGCATACAAACGGTTTCAATTTATGCCACTTTGGACTTGTTAGCTGGAAACCGGTGCTTCCTTGTTCCTGTTCTTCAGTATACACAGTTCTGAGCCATTAGTGACCATGGCGGGCATCGATACCGACTGCATGACTCTGTCCAGATTTATGCTAGAGGAGCAGGGACGATGTGAGGGGGCTACGGGAGAAATGACCCAGCTGCTAAACGCCATCAGTACTGCGTGTAAGGGGATATCGTCGGCTGTACACCGCGCTGGTATAGCACAGTTGTAAGTATTCTTTTAATGCAAAGGATAGACGGGAGGGTACAGTAATATGTGCATGTGTACTTAGCGGGGAGCGAACACTGGGTCTGCCTGTATCATGGATCGAGGAGGCGTGTTGGGTAGGGTTCGGAACGAATCATTTTCTTTTCTTCCTCTTTTGGTTATTTTTCCCACGATTTTACAGTGATCACTTTTACAACGATGACTAGGCCTATTTATATATTCATCGATCATAAATTGTATAAAAGTTCAATTGAACCACCGATCGACATGAGTGTAACCGGGGAGGGGGTGCAAGGGAATCCCCCATCCGAGAGGCTCTGCCCAAGTTGTTGCACCCTCCATGTAAATGAAATGACAGGGTGAAGTGTTATTGTTCAGACTAACAATTCGCGCTATTTATCTTGTCCCTGCAAAATTATGACACTGACCCCTATCCCACCCACCCCACTTAGGCCTACATAAATGGCAACGCCAGGCTGCAAAACCAGAACCGAAATGACTGTGGGCAGCTGTGATTATTTGTATATTCGCCAGTACGTGCCGTAGACATAGGCGGGATAAAGGGGGTGCCCCCCCCCACTTTTTTCCAGAACTTAAAAATAATAAAAATGATATAAAAAAGGAGCGAAAGGAAGCGAGACCAAATAAACTATGAGAAAATTTTCAATATCCTTTTATGATTAAATATTGAAAAGTTAAATAAAGGAAAACATTAAAGAGGGATTTGCATCACCCCAAGTATGACTTTTACTTGGTGGTAAGCCCCGTCCATAATTGTCTTTACTGCTTCTCCTTGTGCACACACAAACAATTCACTGCTCAAGGCCACATCCTGGTGCATATCAGTGGCGTAGCTAGGTATTTTTCGTAGGGAGCAAAAGCAAAAAAGTTCTTGATATCCTGATCGTTGTACGAATCGAAATTCTGAGGACCTTTTTTTCTTCCTTTTTTTTTTTGCTTTCCGGGCAATTTTGAGACAGACTTTTGATTTTCACGTTGACATATCGATGTGTAATTCTGCTTAAAAACATAAGAAGTGTTGTAAGTGTTTCAAATGAATTGTTTTTATTTATTTCCGACAGAGACTAGAAATTTCCGACAGAGGCCTTCGGAGGCTTTGTGGGGGGGGGGCGACCGCCCCCTGCCCCCCTCTAGCTACGCCACTGGTGCATATGAGCTACTCTGCAGCTTTTGAATTTTGTAACTCTGATGTCAATCAAAGAGTAGTCACCAACTGAGACTTCTGCTAACCCCCAACTAAAAAGTCATACTTGGGGTGATGCAAATCTGTCTTTAATATCAAATACCATGAAATTGCTAGGAAGATTTTTCTCGGCGCTCTTCGCGCTCACCCTTAGAGAAAACTAAACCTAAAACAATTGAAAACTTTGTCTGGCACCGTAAACTTTTTTCAAAGCATAGGCGTCTCCTACGCGCCACACTGATTTGACGTGAAGCTCTGAAATAAGGTTCACTGATAGTACCAATGCGTCATTAAATGCACCATGGTCCTTGAAAACAAAATCCCAAACCTACCTATATAGGGAATCGCAATTCTCCATATTTTTTTTGGCGTGCTTCGCATGAGCCTATAGGCTCATGCGAAGCACGCCAAAAAACAGCAGTTCTAATGAGACATCAATTTATATTATAATATAAATTGATGTCTCATTAGAACTGCTGTGTGATTTTTTTGGTCTGCTCAGTGCCCACCTAATAGCCTATGTCATTCGAAGATGAAGCTCAAATGCATCATTTTAATGCCAACAATTTCGTAAATACCCCAGAGCCTCCGGGGGCTTCTCCCACTCCACCCCATGGGGCTATGCCCCTGGGCCCCACCAAGGACCATGAGGCAGGCCTCCGTACCCCTCGCCGTTAGGGGAAGCTCCCCCGCGGCTCCTCTGGTGCTGTTTGGCAGTCCACCCGGGATGTCCCCCACTTTCAGATATCAAATCCCGCCCCTGGCCGTAGACCTACATTACAGTGAAGTCCGAGTGAAAGTGGTCTCGAGTTCATTTCTCTTAAAGTTACTACAGATCCAGGGATATTAACTTTGAGTTAGAGTTAGATGAGGTTTTACGGCTGAGTCTCTAACCAATTGGTTTAAGTCGGGCCGGCCATGGCCTTTTTTTCCAGCTGTGGCTCACTGGCTTGTTTTCCCTACTTGTGTGTGTCAGGGGCATAGCGGTAGCCTTCAATCTCCCCGGCCATTTTCCATAAAGACTGACTATTTCATCAGGAAGGGCGAGGGGCAAAATAATACTAAGGCCAAACAATTGATAGGCGGAGTGGACCTCAACACTACGCCATGGTGTCCCATAGATATGGCAGTATCTCACCGCTCCTACTCCCATTCCTGATTAGAGCACCCCCCGACCACCCCGGAAATTCTGGGTGAAATATGGCTGAGGATTTAACGCGAAAGCCGTTTGAAGAGGAAAATCAAGTTGTTCAACGGAAGGACTATATTGACTAAAATTTAAGTAATCCCACAATACATCACAGTGATTTGTGTTTAAACGACAGCGACCGTGAAATTTCTGTGATCAAATTAATCATAGGCCATAGACGTTGGGGAGGGGGGAGCTTAGCCGTTTCTGCCCGGGAAGAGCATGCGTTACCTGGGAAAATTACCTTAATTTTCTGTTTATTTAAAAAGTCTGCCTGAGAAATAGGTTTTTACGGAAATCTAGGGAAGGGGGCTAAAGCTTCCCAAACCCTCACTCCGTACGACTATGAAATAAATTGACCAGTGTATATACTGAAATCAAAAACAACCCGGTTTGAGTAATATGTGAGTCTGGTAACCTGTTCACACAGGCAAGGGCGGCGATTTGTTCTCAATATTGGGGGGACGTAACCCCATTTTCAAATAATTTACTGTGTGAAAAATTAAAGTCAATGGGCGACTTCTCAAATATTGGGGGACATGTCCCCCGGGTCGCCGTCTATGTGACACAGTCGTATGAGGCGTGGCAGGGAGACCCTTGTACGCTCCAAAATTTTGGACAACCTAAAACTTTAGGTAGAATTTGTAGAAATATTCGAGCAAAGTTAATCCCTCCCCAATAGTTCAGTGATTCGGGCGAAAAGGTTGTGCCCCAAAATGTAAATGGCCAGGACCCTTGTGCCCGTCTCTGACTTATATGAGATAGCACCAACGAGAATGTAAACCGTGATATCATATGCCATGCTTCCAGGGACAATATTTACATCCATACACCACCATTAGATATCACTTGTATCTGAGACCTTTTAAGCTGAACAGCCTTCTTAATAGATTAATATGAGCTAATTATTCGGAAGGCACACGTTTTTACCATGCATACCAACATGCCTTGATCTGACCTGATCTTCCTGCCACCTAAACCACGCGTTGAAGTGGATCAAATTGGATTAGTATAAATTAAATGTTTCCGATGTATCTCCAGCTAATAACACCTCCCTGCCTAAACTGTGTCCTGACGGACCGCTCAGTAAAAGCCCTTTCATTCTAGGCGAGACGTGACGCGATACGATAAGATAAAAAAGTTGAAAATGTAATTACTTCGACCGTTTCACTCTAGGCGCGATACGACGCGATAAAGTTGAGTTGAAATTTTCCAGCTTTCACCTTTTTGCCGCTGAGCCATAACATGTGCGACCAATGATGAGATAAAATTGTTATTTTGTTAGATCGCATGGCAAATCGGTCATAGGAATATCTCTGAGAGAGGAAGAAAAGGTCACCTGTAGTGTGAAAGAGTTGGCGACATTTTTATCGTATCGTATCGCGTTTAGTGTGGCAATGAACTCAAAGGCCCGAAAAACTTCATACTCAGCGCGAGTCGATGGAATACAATAAAAATCTTGAAACAATGATATTACTTAGACCCTTACACACTAGGCGTGATACGTCGCGACGCGATACGACGCGATACGACACAAATGCGATACGACACGATAAAATTGATTTGAAAGAATTTTAACTTTCACCCACCTGTCGCTTGGCGACATTTTGTTTGACTAATGAAGAGATATAACCTAATTGCTCTCCGGTTAGATCATAGGACTAATCAATCATTGGAAGAGGTTAGGAAAACGTCATCTGTAGGCCTATTTTGTACTGTGAAAGATTTGGCGACATTTTTATCGTTTCGTCACTATCTCGTCTTAACGCATGCAGTGTGAATTAAGAGGCTTAAATAGAAAGGCTAAATTTGATCATACTACGTAACGAATCTCCCAACGGTTCAATCACGGAATCAATCATCGAAAAAGCCAAGGCTAATTGAAAGAGAAACTCCGTTTTCTTCATTTTTTCCCGAATGCACCCACACACTCAGACAGCAAATTGGTATCTGATATGTTATTGCGGATATAGACAGATACACATACATATTAAAAACCTCGTTCAAGATACATAATTTTCATACTGTGTTCATATTACAAGGCTTACGTTGTATGATGACTGTTGTATAGATGCTATGCTTCACAGCTTGTAAAACAAGCAGGCACATGATATCCATGTAAGACATATATTGCGTACTGCACTACCAGATAATTTCAATACATATTTTTATGTGCATAACGAGTAGCGCTAGGATGTGTTCTAATGTTGCAGGTACAATGACGGGTTGAAAGCAGTCGCCACAACCATGCCACATCATCTACGAGACCAAATATTAAACCTGTTCCTACTTGTCTCGTTATGACAATATTTATGCTGTTGAACATAAATATACGAGGCGGGAGGGGGTAAGCTGAGAGGGCTGCAGCGCCCTCCTTGTTAAGACAGAAAATGTGCTATTTTCAAATAAACCAAACGCCAATTTAGAGAGAACATGCACTAAAATTTCGGGCAGAGGTGCACCTCCCTCCATTAGAAGTAGTGCCGTAGTACGCTTCTGCTGCTTCACAACTCAAATATTGAACATCACAGGATATATTGAAAGATATCTTACGTAAACTAAACAATTCATGAACCAAAGATACGTCATAAATGGCATAAGATTAAAAAGAGTCATGGGGCCCACATAGTTCAATATAACTGGACGTGTAAAGGGCGGTGACATTCGACCTTCGAGCGGCTGTACTTTTCTTGTCTGTCAATAATTATTTCATGGTAATTCGTAAGTGCGAAAAGCAATCTTTACGCGTGGCGAGCTAGCTATAAATAGAAAATTGAGGTTTCGGTTGAGTAGGCCTTATTGTCATTGTGAAGGAAAGAAGCCTAGTTGCTTCGTTTCAGTGTTTACTCTAAAATTCAGTCACGAACTAGAAAATTACAATTTCATCTGACTTATTCACAGGCACGATTTTTTTTTCTTTATAGTAGTGCTGAACGGCATAAACATATCATCGGAACAATTGGTATTCAAAAAGTTTCACGAAGTCAGCAGAATGTAACCTCGGGGAAGTACAAAAAAAAAAAAACAAAAAAAACAGAAGTAACAAAAACATGGTTCAAGCTTACTTTCCCAAACAGAAAACAATTTTCTCCCTTCCTGGAACAGTTATGAAATGGTTTAATTAACAAGGTTTTATTCTCAGAACCGATCTCAACTTCATTTACATTGATTATACCCCTTGTTCTGTTCACAGATAAAAAACGAGTGTTTTCTCTAGTGACGCTAATCAATATCGAGTGAGAAGATTCATGTTAAGCAATGAAGTTGCTGTATGCAATCTCGGTATTGAATGAGGCAAAATCGGAACTTCCTACCTTGTCTCGAATTTAAAAAAATGAAACGCATTTTTAAGTTCCATCATCATAACTTTTATTCAGTTGCATAGTGATAAAATCTAAAATATATTCTTTTAATTTGAAGTATAGTCGATTGCACAATAATTTGTGATTTCCTCTTTGTACGACTAACATTGCATGTTTTGTGTTCTTTCGAAATATGAATGTGTACATTATTTTGAAAATGTGATTGTTTCTTGCAAAACATTGTTTTGTAGTGTTTGTATAGTGATGGAGCTGTTTTTCAGGTCCCTGGTATAGTCAAGGCTATATGTAACAATGTAACAATAAGAAGACGATCACGTTTTGCATAATTGTGTAGCTGCCTTAACAAGGAAATCCTAAGACAGGAGACCTAAACCTGGCAGGTCATTACAAGAATGACATCATGCGCACAATATTGAGCCAAGCTGCGATATTGAACTGAGGGAATAAGCATTTTATATCTCAGCACATAAATATCCCTAAGATGTAAGTTGGACAAGTTAATGTAAAAAAAGTGAAAATTTTATCTATGGCGGGTATCTGTCTCCAAAACTGAAGGCCAAAACAAAACGCTTTGCCAGGACTTTGTCATGGGGGTTTCAAGCAAGAATAGTCGCCAGCGGCGCCGAAGACACCGCTAAAGCCCGAATTGCGCTCCCTAGAGTCCGCTAGTGTCAATGGCCCACGCTGGAGCTCCTGGTTAGAGTTAATGGTCGAGTTCAACGTTAATGGGTAGGCCGGACATAATGGATAGATGATGATAGGGGAACAGTTATTCCACTCAAGCTAGCCTACGAGATGAAGTAAGGCGACAATGAACTGCAAGACGCATGCCTCAAGTACGCCGAAAAATGCATGTTAGGTCATTTTAGTAACCTTTTACTTCATCTTACGTTGAAAAACTATCCGTTACAACCTTGCACACTCGACATTTTGCTCGTTTCTCTTTCTTTACGGTTTTTATTTTATTTGTATTTTTGACATCAGAACCCCTTTAAGACCCCCATCAGAACCCCTTTAAGACAAGGTGGGAGACTATATGGAGGTGTCCCCCTTTCCAAAAAGGTTGCGAATGATCTAACTCCATGCCGTTAGTCCTAACCAGGGCAGCACAAGACATTTGTTGGAGGGTTCATTTTTCCTTTCACCATTACCGTCCATGAAGTTGCCACATAATGGTAGGATGTACGCCTGCCTGACAGGTCCCACAGCCACGCCGGTGCATCATGGGAACTCCAAACCCGAAGAGGTTGAACATATGCTACACTCAGAAGCCAAGGAAATGATGACAGACCCAACATGTAATTTACATTTCCCGTTCCTCAGAAGGCTTTAAATTAAGACACCAGTATCTCGTCATGAATGCTTCAACCTCACTTGGTTGCCTAGCCTACAAAATTATGAAAATGCAGAGATGTAACTTTCTTCCTTTGCTACTTTACCTCCGCCGTCTCACCTTAAAATGTACACGAGAAGCTGTGTCGACACAGCTACTGGGTAACTCCCCCACGAGATAATTAACGAAAAATAAATACTACAAGGAGACAGTCAAACCGATCAAGCCTGTGGGAAGGGAGAGGGTGGGTGGTTGGAGTTTTCTTTCCACTCCGCCTTTATACCCTGACGAACAGGGGGTTACTGTTGTACTGCACGGCACCTTCATGTAGGATTCCCCCTCCTTCATTGGTGGATATAGGAAATTAACACAAGATATTCGCTGTCGTATAGACGTGACGTCACGCAGATGCATCTGGTTCTTTGCTGTTGCCATTGACTTGTGCACTCGCTGCTACAATTTAAGTCATCGGTAGGGAAAAAGCGTTATCTGGGTGGGGGGAGTTACCTCACATTATGACAGTGCACACGCCTCGGTAATAACGCTTTCATCAGATGTCGAGTTCTTGCAGAGACTTTGGGTTTGTCAATGTGGGGGCAGCAACCTCCCCCCACCCTTCCCTCCCTTTTGCTAAAAATAGACCACCCAGCTTTTGGACTGCTGAGAAAGATGTACGAAGCGTACTTATGTCATAACCGTTAACTTACTGTCTTTGAATTTATACTTTACTTCAGTACAAGTCTACTAATACCAGCCTGACAGCTTGTTACGTCTGCTTTAAAACACAATAGGAACGTTAATGTATGAGTATCTATTCAGAAATTTTATAGTCCTCCATAAGTGCTCTACAGCTATTTTGGTACATCACCTGAATGATGTTATATATCTCGCGTACACAAGAATAAATGACGTGGTCAGAATTATTTCACCTTTAGCTTTACAACTTCTTTTACTCTATACTCGACTTTATCTTAAAATAGAAACTTGGTTGAAAAGTGCACGACTGTAATATCGTGGTTCATATTTTTGCTTTTTACAGTTTTCAGTTAGTGGTATTTTCCACATTTGAGATCGATATTAACTTTAACGGACCATTGAAAAGTTAAAATAGTGTGTGCAGTTTACAAACAATAGTTCTGTTCCACCAATGTCTTACCTGATATTGTGTATGTATACTTGTTCACTCATTGTTTACAGTCACTGATATATGGGAACACCATAGGCCAACTATGTAGGCTATATGGCAACATATGTCTCAAGCATCAGTCCTTAATATTAAGTATGATGGTCGCTCAGGGGTGCGTCAGAGGGGACAAGGCATGCCCTTCGTCCAGGAACTTGTAATTTTAAGCAGCGGTCAGTCGCCTTGACGGTGTATCCTTTTTCTTTTTTACCAGCGTATAGTGAGGGCAGATTCTTCAAACCAATCACAAACTTTTCGGTGGGCTAACCGTGTTGTGAAGTTGTTTTTATTTCATGAGTAAGCAGTACTGATTAGTTTAAGCCACAGGCGTAGGAAGTTGTTCTCGACTGGGGCTGAAGTTGTTTCGGACCGCCGTCCAGGGGGAGGGGTCTCCCCTCTGGAAAATTGGTGGATATTTGAGGGTCATTAAAAGCAATTGAGTGCAACATATTGGGCATTTTTTAAGGAAAATTACCGCAAAGTTTTGACATTTCCTACAAAGGAAACAAATCAGGAGTTTTCATCCTTGAATTGAGGGGTCGCGAAAGCATACTTTCGTCCCACCATATTTTTGACTGGGGAGACTTTAGCCCCCAGCCCCCCTTCCCCGCCCCCGCTTCCTACGCCTGTGGTATAAGCGCTTCCCACGCCTGTGGTATAAGCGCTTCCCAGCTTTGCAAAGCTACAGTAACATTTTTGCGGACATGGCTAGATAACCCAGATAGTTTTTTATATTGGTCTGGAATTTCCCTTTAATTGCACAGCTGTTCTCCTGCATTTGTTGTCGTACATTAAACGTATCAAGAGATTTTGTTGGGAGGCCGGGTTGGGTGTGACACAATGCGCATTGTCCCCGATATAAATCAGAAGCCCCGATGGGCCTGACAACTTATCTGTGTTTGAGCACAGACTCTTCTATTTGTCCCTGAAAATTTTGCATAGCTTCACGCTCCAGACAACTCGTTTAATCAAATTTTATCGACCCCCCCCCTCCCCCTCGGAAGCTATCCCTCTCCTTGTCTGGCTACGGGCCTGTGTTGAGAATAGGAATCGGCAAAGAAAGACGTGCATCTGAAACTACCGTACCAGCTTCCCAGAGGCTGCCAGTGTCTCATGCTGAGCTGGTATTAAAAGTGCGAAATCATAATTCTTAATACCTTCAATAGTGTACTTCCGTTGAACGTGACAATCGTATTAGTATGGTCACTACCCTTACTCGCCAAGCAGCAGAAATGCTTTAAAATTATATAATTTGTTATTGTTATTGATATTTCCTCGTTTAACTGTTTAAGTTTCAACTAACTTGACGGTAAGGCTTTATTTAAGCTCCGCTGTTCTCTATTTATTTACTAAATTTTGAAATTTTATTTAGATTTAATTTTTTTTTATTTAGTTTTCTTATTGTAACATTTTAAGTAGTAGTAACCTCCGTATTTGAGGTAGTGGAATAGGGTGTTTGTCCGATAGGGCCGTCGGAAGGCTTCAAAGACTGGCAGTTGAGACCTTTAACTCCGACATTTCGACATTTTCTAAGGAATTTTGGCCGTTTTCAGGCACAGATAATGGTAACGTCTTGGAGAAAAGTCTTTAAACTGAAAGTAGTGGTGGGGTGTAGCCCCTCCCCCAGCGCCCCGGCTCAGATGGCCCTATCCGAAAGTTATTTTTCTTTATTTGTACACAGATATGGTATTGCTGGTTCAATGAATACAACTGGGGACCAACAGAAGAAACTCGATGTCCTCTCTAACGACCTTTTTGTGAATCAATTAAGGTCATCTTTCGCGACTTGTGCTCTGGTGTCGGAGGAGAACGAGACCTTGGTAGAAGTGGAGACTGCTAAACAAGGAAAATACATCGTTGCATTCGACCCGTTAGATGGATCGTCAAACATTGATTGCTTGGTTTCGATCGGTTCTGTATTTGGGATTTGGAAAAGAAAGGTAACTTCAGGCCTCGGACAAAAAAAATTTAAAGCAACCCAACAATTTTGCAAGCGGCATAAAAAAGTCAGTGTCATTTAGTCATTTTAGTGTATGTTAAGGCGAACGATTTTGTCGAGGCCTGAGCAGCGTAAGAGATCGAATGATGTAAAAGTGTACTAATTTATCAAAACGGCTAATGAAGTTATTCATGTTTTAACATTCATTTATTCTATGTCATTTATTCTGATATATACTTATATTCACACGTTTTGTAAAAGAAAGATGCATCGGTACAATGCAGCAGTAGGCTATAAACAGGACTCAGAAAAACGACAAATGTTTAACTCAGCTAGCGACCCTAAAGAAAAAAAAACACAAAAGAATGGGTTAGACCTTCTTGTATGGGGTCAAATACTCCTACCAGGACAAAACATGAGTACCATATAAATACGACTTCGGGTGTAGAAATAATGAGTAGGCCTGCCAAGTATGACACCTATATAAGAATGACGTCACTATGTGCAAGTATCTATTAATGTCCCGAGTATAGGCGAGTAGGTGCTAATGAAGAATGGAGTTCAAATTCTAATACAAACGACTTCGTTGTCATGATACCGCAATTTCAGGCCAAGTTCAATACCTCGGGTACTCTACCTAAACGTGGAATGGAACACCGAAAGTCTTGTGAGGTGTTTTTCGGATACGAATGTAGTTCGAAATCATATGTGATGAGCTGGCTGTCCATGTGCCAGTTTTTAAAATCCGCCATCCGTCTTCCGCAAAACTCACCTAGACAGTAACATAACTTTCCTCTTCTTATATGTCCGTCATCCGTCCGTCTTTGGTGCATCATTCGCCCCCTATTTTTCGGACTAATTAACGTCAAATTTCTCATTATGACGTCATTTGGGGTATTTCTCAGAGTTACACGTGTTTAATGTTTCAGATCCGAGTCGGCAAAGAGAGCGCACACAACTCTGGAGAAACAAATTACATGTAATACAGGAAACCCCTGGCCTGTATGATATTTGGGGTAAAGAACAAAAAGATGTCACCAAGACTGCGAACGCCTAGGCTAATGCATTTCCAGTTATTTTATCAGGTGGTAAAATGTTCGATGTTCCATCCGCCTTTGAACTCACCACCACCTATGCTGCCTTTCCGAGACTCCGAAGTCTCTTCTTTCTCAAGAGATATGCATTTAACAGAAGTGACGATTTCCTATTGCTTTTCGTTGTACCGAGTGTGGATTCTCAATGTTTAGCGTCCAAAAAGGGTTTAACGTGCATCAAGCGCTAAATGACGGACATACGGAAACCAACTTTACTTGCAGATAATGCTCTTACAAATGACAACATGTATAGGTTTGTAAGATAACCACATCTCTCCATCTAGTCGGCTCTTGCCGAGGAAACATTCGGGTGTGGGAAATATTGAGCACTATTCGAAAAGTTGTAGAGTTTCTCTGTCATTAGCCTACCATAGAGCCACGTAGCCTTACTTTCATTCATTGAGCCTGAACTTGGAGTAGCTCAAAGCACTACAAAGTATTTAAGTTACGGAAACAGAAATGCATTAAAGCTGTCTAACCCACGGCTTATACGCAATGTACGTCAATTTATGCAGTAAGCTAGGTGCAGAGGTTGCTTTCCTCGTTTCTGTTAGCCAGAAGTACAAGTCATGAAGAGGAAGCAGTCATGACCTTTTGACATTTAAAAGCTAGCATAATAACTTCTTCGTTTCGAACTTACGCTAGGTTTTTCTATTAGCTCCAAGCAGTATTGGAAGAACACATACAATCGCCCGTCCTTACTATGAAATGCATCAGTTGAAATTCTTATTTCCAGCCCAAATATCTTCATAATGTTTCACATGTAACAGGAATGTGAAAACCATGGAATTACAACCTCGAGAGTACTTCCATAAGTAGGCCTAAATTTCAAACTTACCATATACCGATAAAATGTTCCATTCATTTACAAAATCCAAATTAGCCAGACTGCATTTGCCATTGAAGTTATAGACAGGGGAGTTACAACACGATAAGGAATCATATGGTGTACAGTAATCAAAACCATGGGTGTGGATCATGGGGGGGGACGGAGGGACGCGTCCCCTGTCGCTATTTTGGAAGGGGGACATCTCCAGAAAGTCCCCCACTTTTTCTATAATATAACTTAGATTACGAATTGACACTCCATTTAAAAGCTAAATTGCGCCCAAATATGGCACCATTTGCCACATAGACACCTTCCAATTTCCATTTTTTTCAAAGGGGAGGGGTTCCCCCTTAGACCCCTCCCTCAGGACGGCGATTCGCCAACGGTGAAAAGCCCCACCACCACCACCCTTTGAGATGAATCCACGCCAATGATTAAAACTTTGTCCTGACATTATCTTTCAGAATGCAAAAGGTCCAGTTGCAACAGAAGAAGCCCTCCAGAAGGGACGGGACATGGTTGCAGCAGGATACTGCCTCTTTGGTAGCGCCACATTCATTGTGGTATCAACAGGATGTGGAGTTAATGGTTTTCAACTCGACCCGGTATGACTACAATGATATATAATTGGGACGGGGTAAGGTTGATGAGGGGGTGGGAAGGGTGCTGGTGATTGTGTTTTAGCCAAGATAAGTTACTTGTTTTCAACATTCTCTATTACACCAAAGTGGTTGTGTTTATTACTGGTGGAGAGTGTGCTCTCGTCAAGCTCATCAGGCTTTTTAGCATACTTTCTTTTTCACAATTGCGGATGTTTTGGTTCCCATTTTGAGGCATCAAATGAACTCATATTTGCTGGATTGGAAAATTCCTCTAAAAATTCACAGAACCTGACCCAGCCATTGACAGTTCCACTGGGCAATGGGATTCATTTAACTAAAATTTTTCCCTCCACTCTCAGCTAAAGCAAGCAAATTTAGGTTGTTGCCATATAGCACTAGCGTTGAAGTGTCTGTTGTATTTCACTATTTTGCTTACTTACTGAAGTAATTAATCTGCAGAGGTGTGGAGGTACTAAAGGGCAGCCTCGCTTTCGTCAAAATAGACTACCATTTCCAACATCTTCGTCAAACAGAAATCTTGTACATTCAGTCAAATAAACCACTAAGTCAAAAACTTAGGTCTTTATACCTTGACCGAATGACACTTATGTGTCACGGCCTTGTTACCCTAGAATGACTGCTCTCTGCGTCTGTCATGTACCTTGAATTTCTTGACAAATTACATCTCCATTCCGTTGAATTGGATTAACAAACAAAACAGAACGATCGTCGTCGACTTATCATGAATCTAACCTTCATCTCTGTACAGACCATTGGTGAGTTTATTCTCACAGATAAAATAATGTCAGTGAAGAAACGTGGTAAGATTATCAGCTGCAACGAGGGCTACGCCAAGTACTGGGACCCGGCCATTACTGAATACGTCAACAAAAAGAAATTTCCGGAGGTGTGTTCTTGTTTCTTATTTTTTTTGGGGGGGGGCTTCCTGATTTTATAAATAATAGTAATGGTAACTTTACGTCTTTTCTATGACTATACTAGACTAGCTTATGTGGTGAATAGCAATATTATTGTCCCACTAGGAGATAATTTGATATGATTTGCTTGTAGATTCTTGTACCCGTGTTCATTACTGTTGTAGGTGACCGTTCGAGCGATCAAAACCTTATATTGGGCAACAACGACGTGACACTGTAAACATGACCTAAGGACTCCTCTAAAACAGTGACACGATAAACATATTCTGCATTATGAATGGGAAGTGACGGAATACAAACCCGGCCAACCTGGGTCACTTGATCAGACTTCTAATTTTGATAGCCCATATACCAGGGTCTGCTCCTGGACAATTCCCATCCGAACAATATCCCCTAGAACTAGTCAGGGTAACCCTGTCGGAGGTAAGGTGTTTAACATTTGGTCTTTTCACTTCTACCTCAATGTAAGTGAAAAAAGAACCCAAATGTTGAACACGTTACCTCGCGGCACGGTTACCCTAGGACGATTCCGACCCAGACCATTCCAAATTTTCTGAGAGAAGTTGTCTGAGCAGTAACTGCTATGGGTAGGAATTTTTCAGGGTGGAAAGTGTCTAGGGTGGGATTGTCCCGAGGGAGTTGTCCGGGGGAAGTCATCCGGGTGAGAATTGTGCCGGGGGTGGTTGTCCGGCCACGACCGGGATCTGATCCTCGCCGAAAGGAGGAGGACAAACCTTAGATAAGTACACGGTGTTCCACTTTGCGAGATCAGCTTCTTGCGAAATCCAGTCTGAACAATACCATAGTCGTTGACATCAAAACAGTGTCATAGTGAGGTAAATTTGAACTGTAGCTACTTTTTTTTTTTTTTTTGATGGCGAAAGTGTAACACGTAGTTTGAGTCTATTTGGACTGTATGAAGTGGCAATTACTTTCAACTAATCTAGGTAGTGTCATTTGCACTTTCAAAACCATGACAAATAGGTTCATTATAACCCGTTTCCTTTACTTTGCTTGTCCTTCTGTAGGGTGACATTCCTCCATACAGCTGTCGCTATATTGGTTCCATGGTCGCGGATGTTCATCGCACCATCAAGTATGGCGGCATTTTCTTGTATCCTGGAAATTCCAAAAGCCCAGAAGGAAAGGTATTATCTACTTCTATACTTTTGCACTCCAGATGACGCCACAAAAAGTTTCTACTGCAGGTTGGACGGCAACTGCTTAAAACATATGTCATACGCACAGTATACTACGTAGTATTGGTATACACACGTTCATATCATTTTAACTGTGTATAAACGTATGCACTGTATTGCTAGTATACAATAACACTGTAGGTTTTTTGACTTACAGTGTTAATGTTGTTACACGAATGCCGTCCAACGTGTGTATGTAAACAAAACTAATGACGTTAGTCCACGTCCTCTCCACTAACTGATTAAACTCTCACTTGTTCTGCATCAAGTTCTGACAAGTTTACAAGCAACAGTAGATTTTTGTATGCCAAATTTACAACTTTCCTCCTGTTTGGGAATTCAGTCTTCGGGAATTTGTCCTTTTTCGGCCCACACTACCAAAAGCCGACCCAATTAATGCTCATTGACGCAGCACTGTTTTTGCTGCGGCTGAAGGATTTACTACAAATATACCATCGTTTAGTTGAGGTTATGAACATTCTCGAGGGTAGTTTCTTCGCTTGTAGCCTGGCTTTAATTGTTGACGACGTGTTTGAAAATTTGGGGAAAATTAGTAAAATACTCGAAGATCAAGCAAACTGAAATGCGTGATTCTCTCAGATGGTATTATTGCTTTGTAAATGGTTGTTTTGTTTGCTGTGACCTTGACTTGTAACGATTAAGACACAAAGTATTAACCATTAAAGAGAAAAAGGAGAGAGCACAATATGTATCTTAAAATGATTATTCTATGGGGATTCTGCTTGCTCGATTGTGTTCTTTATATTCTCTATCCCCAATCAAGAAACAGTTCCCATTCCATTAACTCTCTTACAGTTTACACAGGATCCTAAGAAAAACGACAGTGGGAGAACACAAAACTTTTCGCACGCAAATTGATCCTTGGGGGTAGAACAGTTTTCTCAAACCTGAGGGTTGAAATTTCGTTTGAATAGGACAAGACCCTATGTATTTGTGTATGAAGTGAGAAAATAGTGGCTTCATCCCTGCTTCATCCCTAACGATAAGCCGATGTACGATGCAAGTCAGTAGTCAAATGAAAAAAGGAAATTATGTATGCCCTCGAAGGGTGGAAAGAATTGTCTGGTTAGTGAATAATACTCAAAGGACAGTGTCGATATACAAGATAGTAACACCAACGTCCTGTATAATGACTTTTTCACATCTTACCACCTCGAAGCCTTGAGGGGGAGCTGGCGTTCCTCCTTCATCTAGTTTCTACTCCTATGACTTCATCTCTTCTTATGTAAATCTATCATTACAGCTTCGTCTTCAGTATGAGTGTAATCCAATGGCATTCCTGATCGAGCAGGCTGGAGGAATAGCTACCACCGGAACCCAACCCGTACTTGATGTCCAACCAACCGATATTCACCAGAGATGCCCGATGATACTTGGATCTCCGGATGATGTGAATGAATTTTTAGAAGTTGCAGCCAAACACAAAAAATAATTGCACTCGGTGACGAAGTTAGTTTACTACAGTAAACGCTTGCTTATCGGTGGAATGGAGTATGCAGTTTCCATAATATCTCAAAAGTTTCGAGATATTTCTTTAAAGTGATGGAAAATAAAAGTAGTTTTATTCATATGAGAAGGTGAAAGCATAGCAAATGTATTTGTACAAAGTCTATATACCAGTTTGTCTGTGACACAAACTTATTGTTTCTTCGACAGAGGTAACGATGCTAAGTTTGCGGTGGCTTGTGGGATATATACGGTTGAGTATGGTACTTTCAATCAGAGGCGTAGCCAGGATTTCTCTCACGGGGGGCCATGGAGTATGTCGTGTGATCGCCAGCCTGGACGAGGGGTCTGAAAATTTTTGAAAAATTAGATATCTTTGCATGCAATCTGGTGCCTCATATACTACCTTTTGAAGTGAAATTTGTATTAAAAAATTTACGTATTTTAGGAATTAAAAAATATCGGCATCAGTGAGGGGGGGGGGCATGCCCCAATGGCCTCCCCGTGTGTACGCCACTGCTTTCAATTTAAACCGTGATCTGAAGTACGGGGAAAGATTGTGAAAGGTTCAATGAACAGTTCCGTCGAAAAGTATTATAAGAGTGAAAGGGCTGAACCATTCCACTCTTGAGTTTGACTTTCTAAGATAAGTTTGGACGATGTAGGACAAAAACAAACTTCACACTGAAAATTATTGGGGGCTGGAGCCCCAGTCATCCCCTTCCCGGTCCCATATACGTTTCTGAAAAGGTTTGTAAAGTGTAACAAAAAACACCAAGTATAGGAAACAGAATTGTAGATGAGTAAACTCCGTTGGTTGGAGTGAAATCAGCTTCATTGACTGCACTGCTTGTTCCTACAGATTGAGAGCCTTCTGACGTAGTGCATGGCTACGCTTTAACTCATAATGCTGCACAAAGGTCATTTGTGAGTGTCTTTGTAAATAGAAACTTTGGGAAACCAAAATTGACTTCTTAATTTGAGCTTATTTCTTTTAAATCAGGTTTGACTTGAACCAAACGGTTCAATGTTTTGTCGATAATAGGGTTAAAAATAGGCTCAAATACTTCGTTATTGTTTCTCTCAGGAAGGTGAAACTTAGATTTTCTTGCAAAGTTTTGTTCTCTTCTTGTTTTACAACAAGTTGTTACCTGCTTACGTTTGCTTTCAAACCTAAATATATTTACAAGCTGACGGTGAACTCACTAAACCGTTTAAGAAATGATGATACCTCACATTGGCTTGGCGTTGGGTGTGGCATCGTTCTGACTTTGCTCCAAGCTTGAGTTCTAAGAATGTTTCAGACATCTCACTTGGCCGTATGTTTTCAATTTTCCGCGTAGATATATTTCATTTCATTGTTTGAAATTTACTATTCCTCATAACTAGAACAATCCTTGATTAAGTTATCACGTCTTTGAAAGCCCATCATCTTGGTCCCGTCTCTGAAGAGGTTAACATTTACTTTGTACGCAGTATACTTAGCCTATTTTGATATAGCAATTAGTCTGTCAATTTGTTAGATGAAGTTTAACGTCCCAGTTTCAGTCATAAGTCAGCAACCAGGAATTGAGGTATCTAGTATCCACGCTTTACAGTTATTTGACAAATTATGTTTTCAAGGGGAGGTCAAGGAAAGTTCAGTTCTTTTTATACAAGTTGGGGCAGCTGCACTTGCCATTGTCTAAGTTACGGATCTTGAGACAAATTTGTTATTGGCTATCACACGTCTTCATAAATTCTAATGATTTTATATACATTATGATAATAAGGAATACGACTTGTTAAAAACTTATTACTATTACAATTATTTCCATCTTCGTATTGACTCGAGTAGAATGAGGGGAAAAAATTGAATCATGCCATTTAACTCGAATCAGGTCTTTATTGACGGAAGTGACTCGGTCCATTCCTCTTTAAACATCGTAACGTGACACTTCCTAGCAACTGCAGTATCAAGTCTTATTTCTAATCTCATTGAGAACGATCATGTCCGTCATTTGGTCCTTCAAAAATATCACCCAATATTTTGTCATATTTTTCATTAATATCTTCCAATTTAGTCTTTCTTCTGTTAAACAATTTTATAAACGTTTTACTCTGTATACTATTGCATATAGCCTGTGGATAATGGCCATCCTTTGTATGGATGCTTTTGTAACATCCATAACATCCTTGTTTTTGTAACCAGAATCTTTTTTTATTAAAGAGTATCAACAATAAAAAACAAATTGAATAAACTTACTTCTTTCAGTAGTGATTTTGAAGTCTTTGTTCAGTTTGGAACACTGGCAGCTCTTGAAATGCATTCTCATTTTATGTGAAGGGAGTATTATGTACACAAAGGTACGGTCCACCACTCCGTTTTAAGAGAGGCGAGTTCTGAACATGTTAGTACATTTGTTCTGTGCAGGGTTAATCCTCCGGACTTTCTTCTTGAAACAAAATACGAAAAAGACAGAAATGAACAGTTTCGGCCGGGGGGGGGGGGGGAGGAGACGGGATGGACGAGACCCATTTGAGCCCTCCAAGATCTCTTCTTATAAAAAGAAAAGAAGAGTTCTGGCCTCCTTGGCGTCCGTGACGTGATGAATGAGAACCCTTTTACAACTTTTGTTACTGTACTCAGTAAACTCCGAAGTTGATCCTTCAATGCAATAACAATAGTGTTCCATTTCAAATCAAAGAAAAATCCTTCCAGAAAGAGTGGTCAGTATGTTTAGTTTTAAACTGTCATGACAAAAGCTTCCATTTTTGAACGCGGGCACAGTCTAGAAATTACATCATTCATTGAAGAGCTTATTAATTTTGTCATTAAATTATTCGTCTCCGTTACCACAAAGGCACATGAGGAAATAGGACCATGCACTTGGTTATTAAAAATTCATAACTGGAGTGATGTTCCAGCGATTTACATAAAACATGCCGTTGTGTGACACTCGGCAAGGGTCTGAGAAACGTGTAGTTAAATTATAGTGAACAAGTTCTGAATTTTATTTTTTTTTTTTCTTGTTTTATTTGCTCCTTCCTCACGTCATTTGTATGTTCCAAGTTCTCACATTTTGAAATTTACCCAGGGATCGCTGTATAGAGACCAACTTTTAACCACAATAAGCGTACATGACTACTTTCAATTGGAGGCTGTGTACGTTGCTTGAAATTGTAAGCACCATTTATCCGAAAAAAAGCGTGGTCGACCCCAAATGGCCTGCAGCCTCTTGGTCCCTCCCATACCCCACACGCCTTCATTTTCAAACGTATTGGATTTTATCTTTGATCAATTCTTTACGTGTTTAAGATCGTCACAAAGGCTACCTCGGGATGAGGTTCATCATTTATTGTACGAAAATGAAGGACAACAAATCAATATTGTGAATTTATTTGAAACTTTAACTGAAATCATGTTGCTGAAACACGTATCATCGCGTGCCAACTTGGAAGAATTCATATGAAATTCACAAGAAAAACGAGTACTCATTCAAACTCACATGACTGTATAAAACAAATAGAAAGAGTGTAGAGTACTTCTTACTCGATCCAATTCAAGAACACACGAAGCTATTTGACCTATAGGAACAAATGTTTAAATGAAGGAGTGTATGGGTTACACAACCAATATGTTGTATATATTATAAGAGATGTGAAGAACTTGAAGTACTTGAGTATTCGATACATTTGCGAAGCTCCGATAAAAACATATTCATCGATCAATCTCATACATGATCGATCGGCCTATATACTATGATATTTAACAAATAATTGTAAATAAGACATAGCCTGCTAACACTTAAGTACTCCATTCAAATCAAACACATGCGGACCTATAGGCCTAAGGCATATATAGGCCTAGCAACAAACTTAAAGAACACACTCTTAAAATATAAACTTTAGGAATTAAACATTTGTGTAAATATTTGTCAGCTTAATTCCAATCTGCAAACATGTTTAAGCGTTAAACACATGCCCGTGTCAAATTCCTGAACGTTTTATGATCAATCGTGTTCCATTGCTAAATATATAGTGTTTAATGGCTAAACATGTTTAGAGAATAAACGCTTTCACAAAGTGGGGGCAAAAGGGCCCCGATTGCTCTACATGGTATTCATTGTGTTGCCAGAGTAAATATGGATACTCAGTCAAGCTCATGCACAATAAAATTATAAATACAAAAAAGTGTAGTCTTGAGCACGTAGCCTACTCAATTCAATTCACACATATAGGCTACACACGTAGGGCCTATAGTTAGACCGAAAAAGAACACCAAGAGTACTTAAATAGTGGTATGCTGCAGTTCAGTAAGTACTGTATTATACAAATAAAAACAAATGCGGAAGCACAACGTGATAACCCCATTAGCTTACCCAGCGGGGGTCTGTACCTTAAATGTAGGGCACTTAACAAACATGCAAGTTTAACTGTAACATGTAGATAGGCCTTTCTCGACAGGGACCCTTTATATAGAAGGATGAAAATTTAATTGGATGAAAGCCGTAAATTGTGGTAGACATTAATATTGTTGCATGTAAACCATGGATATGGCGGGTTGTCATGGCAATTACTCGATTTGACATGGAGGTATGGTTGATGACTAATACGAAATGGGAAATCGGCATGCAGTATTTTCGACTATCATGACCAACCTTTTATCAACTCAGGAAATGTCACTTGTCTCTTTTAATCATAGACGAAGGAAACTGGAAGGTGGTTGGGAAAGGAGAGATAAAGCCCCCCTCCTGCCAAAATGTGATGGGCGGAAGTATGCGCCCACCCATCATCCTATTCAAGGACGAAGGCCCTTTACCTGTTCCCTCTGTAAGAGTGTCCAAAATTTTCAGTAATCGTCCTTAAACTTTGCACAACATATCTACAAAAATTGCATCTAAGGGTCCTCAAATATTCAAAGGGGGTTGGACACCCCTCATTTTAGACCCTTCCCCAAGGACGACGGACCGAAACAACTTTCAGCCCTCACCCCCAGCTGAAAACAGATTCCTACGTCTATGCTTTGGCTCAGCATTTTAAACCATACCATATTAATGGATGTGTTTGAGGTTATTCTGATATTTCGATGCACAAATTTCATTTTATCTTATTTATGAAGATTTAAGGGAGTATTCAAGCTTATTAAAAATTAAGGTTTCAATTTTAACCTTGAAGGACAAAACTGGGAGGACAAGGTAAAAATTAGAATACAGGGTTTGATTTAGGATTGCGTTTCTACCTCTTGAGGTAGAGCCACCGGCTGATCATGAGTAATTCAAATCAGTATATCTGTTTCAACATGACTGCAAGACAAGATGCGATTTTTTATCACCATTTATATGAATGTACTTAAATGTAGCCATTTCCCATTTCTTCATACAGACGGCTTGCCTGCCATGTTGATGATTCATTAACGACTTCCCTTCCATCGTTGGTATACTTGATGTCTAGCTAACAGTGCATAGAGTTGACTTATTGCATTCGAGGCAATGGAGTTTAGAAACTAAGAGGGTTGGGGTTCTTTCCCCGACCGGGTCAAAATAAGGTGGGCTTTTCATCCAAGAGCAATCTACGGTTTATCCATCTGAACTGGCGGTTCAAAAAGTTCCACATTTGATCTAACCCGAAGTTAAACTTTTAAAAAGCCATAGGCTTCCACCATATTTGTTTCCTTTCAGACCTGAACTGTTGTTATTGATTATTATATTGCTGACAGAATTATTAGCAACATTCAACCGTGACCACATTACTGGACTCATATGAATGTTGAACACAAATGACCAAGACAGTGTACTACGTACAAACACTACAGAAAGTTGTTATGAACAAACGAGTTTTTTTCGCTGGCGAATGAATAATCGAATATACAGTTTTACTGCCCGCATATCTTTATGAATTCGGAAACGCCCTCTTTAATTTACAAAAGTACCTTTTCTTATATATCTTTTATTCTTACTGTAAAAGTCAAACAATAATTTGAAATGTACATCAAAAGAGAAGACATTATTTCATTTAAGAAAATATCTTACAAAAGTCACAGTCTTTGATAATACCCATAACGTAATACTGATGTTTGAAGGATATTTGATAATTACATTAATTTTTTTATTCTAATCTGAGTCTGAAGTATGAAGAGAAACATAGACGTATTTTTTTCAGTTGCACGTTTAAAACCAACCAGACTAGTGGGCATTGCTGTTCCAATCACCTGAGCCACATTGACGAAACCTTACAAACGTAACAGTCAACTTGGCCTTAGTACGAAAGTAAAATGCATATATAGTAGCTAACAGTGCATAGAGTTGACAACTAAACTGGAATTTATGAACTCTTCTAACAACCTTATAAATTAGTTGCGTTGTATAGGAGTATCTACTTGCCTATTAAGAGAAAGGATTTTGGTGTCCATCACTAATTGAAAACTAAAATCCCCACACTGCACGATAAAGTCCATGTTTCTTCTGGCCATGATTACGCTGGTAGTCAGTGAAGCGATGGTTTAGTTTCTAAATTGTGACTTATAATTACCTGGGATCATTACTAAGAAACTTAGAATACAGCCAGCTTTAGAAATGCTTCGTGATATGTTTCATGTACATGAAACCTTTAGTAAGCCTAGTTGGTAACTAAATAGAGCCGTAGTTGCTCATTAAGCGTGATAGGTTACTGACTGGTATTCATCGGCATGGGCGGCGATCATGGGGGGACAGGGGGACATGTCCCTTCCCCCAATATTTTAGTGGGGGACATAATGTCAAATGCCCACCAATATTTAGAGGTATGCAGAAAAAGGTAAATATTGTTACACACATTTTCGATATGAATAATTGTGATATTATCCTATAAATGGCAGCGGGGGGAAACTTTTAGATCAGAAATTTGTGATCTGAGTCCTCTAGAATGCACCAAATTACTTGGCTTCCAGGAGCTTTGCCCCTGGACCCCAACAGTGGACCTATGGCGGTCCCCTTTACCCCTGGCCGGAGGCGCAAGCGTTCACGCAAGCAGATGTCCCCCAATAATTTTAACAGATCGCCGCCCCTGTATTCACTTCACAGTTGGCTCCGTCCCTAAGCAGTTTGGTATCCTGCTAAGAGCTAAGACCTAAGACCTATAGCTGGCTGTTAAATTATCAAGGTTTCTTGGATATGACCTCAAGTTTGAGATGTGAATACACTCGAGGTCTGTCGCCACGGGTAATGCTGATGACAGTTAATAGGATCAAGATCAGAGCTGGCGAGCAGATGATCCGGGTGAAGCACATGTGAACACTTGTTAAGACAGATGAGTTCGTGTTTTAGGGATCAAGAGTACACGTCATATGACACGTGCTCCATATGAAACCATCTTCAAGTTCGGATGTTTATCTTTATTCATTTCACGCCGTTTGCTTTTAATGACGACAGAAAACTGAAATATTCATCAAATGGGATTTGACTTACCTGAAATGGTCTCTAATTAAGACTCTCTTACGTTAACATAGAGACGACTAAAATTGTGACATAATTTTATCTTTCATTTACATTTTAAAATAAATAACTTTCAGACTCTCAATCAAATCGAAAGAAGATCAAATTTTATCATGGTTTAAGAGATTTCTAAAGGCTCTCAACAAATATTACAGCTTCTTTGACAGTACAATCCCATATATCCTGGGTTTTCTTCACAGCTGCCATTAGATGCCCACTCAGGGCAGAGTTCGTTGTTATCAAAACAGTGTGGGTTTTCTGAAAGATACAAAAGAAGGCTTTTGACCAGTGGTGTAGCTATCGGAGGAAGGGGAGCTATAGGGTCAGTTCCATACAAGCTGAACGAAAAGAAGATTAAGGGGAGGGGGGCAACGAAAAGTGAAAAGGGGAAAAGGAATAATCAATTAATGAACTGTATAACATAATTAGAGATCGAGTGGGATCGTATTCGTTGGCAATGAACTACTACCTACGATCAAAGAAAAATATACCCATTGTTACTCATAAAATCCTTTATACATTCCTGTCAAACAATAATATTCACCAAACAGTCTAAGTTTTAATGAGCTAACTCAGAGTTAAACGTTAGGGACATATCAATTGAACACTGGATGTTGCTCTTTGCTCCTGGGCAATATCTTTTTTTTTCGAGTTGGCAGATAAACTTAAAATAAACCTACCACCACATGTTCTGCAACTTCGAGCGCAATTTGGACGCATCCATGCAGGATTAGCTTCGCATTCACCGCGGTCTGCCCACGCAGAACAATTTTCATCCGAGTCTTGACAGTCTTCATCTGAAGGGAAGGTAAAAGTAACAATCACATGATAAAAAGGACAGACAGACAGACAGACAGACAGACAGACAGACAGACAGACAGACAGACAGACAGACAGACAGACAGACAAAAAGAAAGAGACAGACCGACAGACAGACAGACACGGAAAATGGTTTGCTAGCTGGTAAAAACACTCATCCACTACCTAATTGAAACAAATTAATCTAAATGTAATGCATGGGGTGAAAGGTAACGATTTATAATTAATTTCCAAACGAATTAGTAACTTATAATCTTCATCCGCTTACTTTCACGGTTATGACGTAACTATGTGATAGACTTTGACAATTATATTCCACTCATTTGCTACCAGGCTTTCGTTCCACCTGTCTTATAAAGACTTTTTATGCTATTAAATCATGATTTCTCTCTTTTGTCAATAAAGACGAGGGGTCCGTGGTCATGGTTTGGCAAAGGAGGCTTAGGGGGTCATGGAGTTTAAGAGCAAAGTCCTGATGGAGAACGGCATAAACGTTCGGACTTCTTTTAATTGGCGATCCTGAACAATTTTTCCGACGTTGCAGTAATTTCGTGAAAACAAGTTGCTCGAAAAAGTGTATGTCTCTCAAACCGAAAAGTTGGTGTGATTTGGAGTTTTTAGCATTTTACTCATAAATTTAAACATGCGAAACTAGTAACGAATTTACTAAAAATCACAGAGACATAAAGACTAACCTTCGCTCGTACCAGGTGGCTCTGTTTGAGGTTTGTTAATTACCGGACACGTTTTACAACTTCTTGGGCAGTTTTCTGACATCCACAGGGGATTGTTGGTGCATTCGTTTCGTTCCATCCATCTTTCACACGACTCATGTTGATCCTGACACGATGGATCATATTCCGGCACGAAGGTCCGATTTTGGATTACAGGAGCTACAATAGATGTACACCTCATCAGTCTATTTCTAAAGTCGGTTCAAGTTTACAATCTTATTTAATGTAACATCATTAACGACCCTGGACGATAATAGCTTCATTGGTCGCAGTTACTGTAGGTCTACCCTGCCAAGCCGACGCAGTATTTCCTTCAGCTTATGGGAGTTAACTTCTGATGGGCCAGGGAGTTCCCTGGATGGACAAATGGACGGCAATCCTCGGGTGTAGTTGCCACAGACCCAGGTAGCAAACCTGTATGGGCCCCATATGGGTTCACTCATAGGGCCCATTACATTTTGCACCCAAGATTCATAAGGAGCCATATGGATATGGGCCAGCCTATATGCCCAAATGACCCATATGGGGCAGTTGCCCACATGGGCCCCAGAACTATCCCATATGGGTCATATTAGCCCTTTATGAATCTGGGTACAAAAGCATATGGGCTCCATATGCTGGCCCATATGGGGCCCCTAAGGATCTCATATGGGGAGGTTACCTTGTGAGTATCATTACGCAAAACAAAATCCAGCTGTTATTATTTTGGCAACCATATAGGACTGACATTTGCAATTCGGAATACGGTTTCGGCCTACTGTTGCAAATATAACTTATTCGTACACAACTATCATCAACCATATAAAAGAATAACAGTAGCTTTCTTTACTAAAGAAAACAAATGAGACTGACGACTGGTATATTATGACAATAGCCGAGGGTTACCTTCAAATTTGTACTTTTTCAAAGATTTATCATTCGTAGGAATCTGACGGTTTCCTCTAATAATTAGCCAGTGAAGAGTATGTAAATCTTCAACTTTTTTACTCAAATATTTAAAATATGAAACTGCTTACAATATATATATATATATATATATATATATATATATATATATATATATATATATATATATATATATATATATATATATATATATATATTCTAGACTCTAGACTTCTAGACTTAAAGTAAACGTAAACAGACTTCCTATCGGCACTCGCATAACTATCTTTGAAGTAATTCTTTTCCGATACCATACAAGACGACTGCCATGCCATCATCTTAGCAAAACTTAGTAATCAGAAAGAAAACAAAGTTAACAGAAGTTAGCGACTGTACCTCGAATAGGAGCTTCGCAATTCATTCTTATATCCTGACTTGCTATAAGAGCTGTGTATAGAGAGAAAAGAAACCGCATATCTTAGTAAACTCAAAATACACCATTTAATAGAGGTAGTGATAACGGAGATGCAATGGACAGGGGGGAGGGTTCCATGGTCTCGATCTTACAGAGTGTTCAAAAGCATCTCTCCATTTTAAATTTGAAGGTAATTGTTGGGTTAAGCAGCTGACAACAGGTGGGCTAAGTGGGCGTAACCTGGGCCAATGTCACTTCTACCATTTTCAAAGCCAGAGTTTCATTTAATAAGGCCATTGATGAATATTCGAGAGCGCTTCTTCCAGTATATCTTTGCCTCCCTATACACCCAGAGGATGATCCAGCATTTCTCGAAAGGGGCCCAAAGGGAAATATGGCAAGATATTAATATATCAGAATACTGTAAATTGTATGGTCTTTGGTAAACTAATTCCAAAAGAAGGGCCCTGCCCGCCCCGTCAAGCCCCTAGCCTCCCCTACCCTCTCCCGATCTGCGCCTGACATTTGAGAAGCTGACAGGGGACCATGCTGACAGTTACTGATTGTAATAATTAGACATGGCTGGGTCACTCACTTTTTAACTGGTTTCAAGGCCACCCACTTCTATGATGTAAAAAAGAATACAACTTAGATCATGTATGGACGTAGCAGTTACAGCTTGAAGTGTCTAAAGTCCTTGTCAACTGAAGGACAAGACTACATAGCCTAAATGCAAGTGAATATCAACTTTCCAGTAGTTGCAAAGTTCAACTTATATCATGTCAAAAAATTATTCTACATAAGATTAAAAACGAAATTTACAAAAAACACCTTCAATGCAGTCCATCCCCTATTTGAATTTACACACCCTGATATCATGTTAATTTATAAGTATCCTTTGAATCATTTCACAATTTTGTAATTGTTAATAAACTGTCAATTTTTGCCAAGCAACTCCTTAGCCTACCGGTGAATTATGTAATATTTGTCTCGTGAAACACCGTAGACTGGGGCGGGGGGGGGGGGACTTGTGAGTATAGATGTATGGGAGGCTGGAAGAAGGCACCCCCCAGCAACGAAACTGTAGGTTCCACCTGTGGCTAAAATGTCGTTTTTGCAGGGTAAAATTCATGTCATGATTGTGTGCCAATTACGCCAACTCCAAAACCCCAAACGCCTATGCTTGTGAAGAAAACCAGAGGTTTCATAACTTCATCTGGCATCTTACAGTGAGGTTATAGGTCACTACTAAATCTCTTTTAACAGAATACTTACCCTGGTCTTCACAACGGTCCACCAATTTGTTTTGACAGAAAAACACTTCGTTCATGATTGAGTACAACTCGGGATCATAATATCTCAGCTTAGCTCGAGTGTCCACGTCGTTTTGTATTCCAGACTTTGCAGGGGCCTGTGCATTAAAGAATGACTGGACTCCTTCTGCAAAGTAAGAATCCGCTGTATCATCTACTACGGTACGAGACCATAACTGACTTCTTCTAGCGTGTGTGTAAGCTTTTTCTAGAGCAAACTCAAATTTACGAATGGTATCTGTAGGCAGAATTCCAAGTTTGTGAATCGCATGCGCTAAGTTCCTCACCAAAATATCTTCTTTTTTATTAATATCGGTCCTCTGACACAGCAAATTTTCCTCTCCAACAGAGACTACGGGAATGTGAAGAGTGGCGCCCAAACCCCTAACCAGATCACTGTATTCGGCTGGGAGATGTGAGTATTCCGGAATGTTCCGGGTAACTTCCGAATCCGCTATTACAGCAACTCGTATGTAACGTTCGAACATTGCCTGCCGTGTAACTCTCGAGTCACTGAGCATGACGCGTACTACGTAACATGCGCGTCTCATTGCTTCGTCAGAGACACGTGATGAGCCCAACACAGGTATTCCATAGGCCACTGTGTACTTCGAGTAGAAAGAACTTAGCCGAAACCCATTCCTTACGTCTTTGGGTACATCTGTTACATGGCTACATTGCCACGAATTCCTTGACTTGCCCTGGCGTCTCCCAGTGTTTCGCAAAATATACTGGGTGTATTTTGCTATGAAAAATACAAAATTAAAAAGCAAATTGAAATTATTGTTATTTGTGACATTAATGCTTAAATTCGTTTGTTGGGGGTCCACACATTTCATTCTAAAAAGTAGGATAGGTTCAAAACTAGGGGCAAAAGGAAACATGAACGTTGATTGTCACAAGAAAAGTACGGTAGTCGAAAAGTTGCCATGGTAATGCTCTCTTCATGGATTTGGTTTTATAGGGTCAAACTTTCAAAATGCTTTAAATTGTAATTTTTTACATAATTCTTGCTGAAAAGAATTTATTCCGCTTTATGAACCATTGATTGCAGTACAGGGGCTCTAAAAGCACATTATAGGGTCTCTAAAATCACACAAATGTATAATGCATTGGTAGATTGCATTTTTATGTATTATCAGTAAGGACGTTGAGAGCCTTCGTTTTCCTCGCAAGTATTTTATTAATAAACAAGATTGAAACTTACTGGTGTACATCAAGGATCATTTCAGTGGTTTTACCAGGCCCGTAGTCAAGGGGGGCCAAGGGGGGCGAAGCCCCCTTGGAAAATTTTTTGCCCCCTTCAGCACCTTGTCTGGCTACGGGCCTGGGTTTTACACTTTAACATCTTCAAGGTCAAGTAACTCCAGTGAAATCTACCTACTCTCATCATGATTACATAAAGGCAAATTCGTTACAAATGGACATAAAAAGAAGAATAATTAATTTTCTATACTGCAGCCTCAAGCCCGTAGCCAGGGGGCAGGGACGGCACCCCCTAGAAATAATTTTGCAACCTACAAAATTCATAACTGTCATTACCTTAATGCATTTTAGTATGCTTAGACCCCCTAAGAAAATAATTCGCCCCCTGGAAGCTACCCCTTCATTACCTTGTAGGGCTACGGGCCTGAACAGATTATATTGCAAATAAAGGATTCACCTACCATAACTCTCGCTATTTCTCAGGAAATATAAATCAGGATTTTCTTTCAGTGTCAAGGTTCCAGTTGCTAAAAAAAAACAACAGTATAAACGGCTTATTAATATCCAACAGGCGGCACGAAAAAGCTTCCAAATTAGGTGGCTTTTCTACCTTGAAATTTAACCCTTAGCAAAAATTCTATTACCTTTGAAATTGTTATCGAATGTACTTGCTTGTCCTTGATGTACACTTTTGTTAATTATCTTCTAAGGTTAGGTGTGTGGCTGGATGTATAATCTGTCTTCGGCTCAGTGTAATGCACTTTAATTTTCCTTAAGGGAACTTGATATTTGACCATAGCCACTGACAAAACTCTAACTTATGATACTCCAAATTATATTTTTGCAAACATCATTGGGAAGTGATTCTAAAGTTAGCATGTTTTCGGGAAAACAAACCACCGTGTAAAAATGTCAAGTTGCGGCCACGACAATACCTAAACAGATCGGTCTAGTGACTAGTTCCCCCTTTCATCCCTCACAAAAACCCATCTCTCACCCCCCCTCCCGAAAATATTTCACGTCGCGGGCAAAGCAAAGAGTTACCTCCCCTTCGCAGTAAGTGTCGAATTGTGTACTTCTTTCTAACCTATATACATATTCCACTTGGTATTACGAGTACAGTCAATGTAGGTACAGGAGTTAATACATGTCCGCCTAGCAGGTTAAGAGTTATCTCGCATAAAATTCTATTAGCAGTTCACTGACGAACAAGATGCCACATAACTAAGAGAACGATACATTGCTTAGCATATACGGGTCAGTAAATTCAAAGGGGTGACTGAATTTACCTTTCAATGGAACTCATACATAACATTTGAATTTCCTTCGCTTTTGTCAATCTTTCATTTGTATATTCTTAATTTGGTGTCTTTTTTATTGCCACTTTGCGTGGAACTTTAAGTCATTTGTATAGGAGTACAAATACAGTCTGGTAATATCTTTCTCATCAAGGTAAATGGCGGGATCAGCCTAAAGCTGACGTCATAATCGTCCTCGGGTTTACCTCAATAGGAAAAGCCAGGGTAAAAACAAACAAGTCTTTGAAAAGGGCAGTACAATGAACAGTAGTTGTGGTGGTATTAGTGCTGATAGGGTGATTTTATGTCCTCACTTATGTCATTAGGACGTGTATTCAGTGCTGATGCAAAATTTGAGCCAAGATGAGTAACACTGACGACTTCCTAATTTCCTTCCGTGAAAGGTTAAATTATCGGGAAAAGTTACAAATAGCAATCAACGTTAGCATGGCTACCGGCACCGGCACAGAAAAAAAATTACAACGATGCTAGCAAATTACAAACCAAGTGTCTTATAATGGAGGAATAATGATTATAGACTTGGACTGTATCCAGCGAACCTTCCGATAAAGCGGGGCGCCTTTCGACTGACTTGTACCCGTTACGTAACAAAATGGGTACAGAACAAGAACCGTAAGGGTATTTTTAATGAACACTGTACAAACCAAAACATTCAAAGGGAGACTTGTTACTGCAGTAGGGAATTAGAATTCTGGTTCTGTCTATAAAACTGTGCGCATGAGTATACCAGGCCCTCGGGCTAGGCCAGAGCAAGTACTGCACGTACTATGTGCTCATTGTAATGAATCTGATGTTATTCTTTAACACTAATGGCAAAGAGTCTCAGCTTAGGTCATTTTGAAATTATATGAGTCATGAATGGGAAAATGGTTCCATTTACAAAAATACCAGCCCATTTATAGAGGCTGTGTCCACATGTGATTAATTTGCAAACTTCTCCCTCGCGTCATGATTCTCAATTTCATTATATTCCCCAGTGTACCAAAGGTATAAACATCTGTCCCACCCCAACCCCTTCTAAAATGAAAAATCACACAGGCTTATATGCAATTTTCAAGATCCTGCATGGTAGCCCAAAAATTGACATCATATAATCAGGAAAACGAAATTTTCGGCATTTTCATCTTGAACGGCTTTTTCTTCAAGTCTGTGAATATACTATAGGATCTCTAGACTGCCGCGACTGAACGAAATCATTCTAAGTTGAATCGAAGAGACTGGTCTCAGTACTCAGTTAGTATTCTGACAACCCCCCACCCCACCCTCTGAAGAAATTTACTCAGTACATGAAATGTGACAAATTTGGACCTGCAATAATTCATTTCCTCATCTCGAATTGGTGACGAACTCAAAATAGTTGAAGGGAAAATGCAGTCATCCCAACATGGATTAGTACACCTCGGTGCACTCCGGTATCCTAACTTTGGAAATGATCATTACCTCAAAGTCAACACTCCAAAACACATCGTGGCTGTCAAATATATAAATGAAGTATAGAGGTATTTCAAATGACGTCACTCAAATAGGATTGCCCGGTAATGCCGGGCACAGCACACGAGCAGTAAGCGAATTTACAGCACACGCGCACGGCATAACCATAGATACTACTGTGACACAATGGACGCTTGCCAGGCAAAATGTCTGACAACCAAGGAGACCAGCGATCACGTGACGTGGGTGAAACGCCTCCATATCGGTCTAACTTTCAATAGGCCTATCACCAGCTGTGTCATGTGTGGTTCGTTTAAATTTGAAGTTTGGTAGTCACTGCTACATACCTGTTACATCTCCCTCCATACAGTATTCACAACTGAGTCTACAAGTGGTCTGCATGTAAGATGGATTGAGCCTGCACTCGTCTCGGATGGCCCATGACGGACATTTTGCATTATGGTCGACACAACCTTCTCGAAGAGAAAAAGACACATTTTGTAAGCTTGTTGGAATTAGACATGGACGTCAACAGACGGGAATGGTCTCAATTCCGAAAGTGGGTGAATATCATATCGTGTGTCCCCCTATTTGTGCAGAACCCTACAAACATCTTAGGCATACCAATTGAATCTATAGCTTACAATTGCTGAGTCAATAAAATCAAACTCGAAAATGATGACACAGCCGAAAAGTGGAATTAAAATGATGGGAAACAGATTACACCAAAGAGCATCTAGAATCCAACATTTCCCGGGACCTTAAGCAGGTTTCGTATCCCAGGTTAGCGCTTCCTCTCGCATTAGGTTTAGTCAAGGTCATGCCCCCCCCCCTCCACACACACACGCACGCGCAAGCACACACTTTTGAAAACCTGTTGACGTCCTGGGTATTAGACTGTAAGACTGACCTCTCTGCTGCACAAGGTCATAGATGCTAGCTTTCCTAGCCAAGTCCTGTAGAATCGACCATATTCTTGAGACCTATTTTGAGCAGTGGCGGCACAAGGATTTTAAAAGTGGGTGGGGCAAATGGAGGGTAACAGAAAATGTTGGGGGCAAAAAAAATTTCGCGCGTAGCACGAAATCGAGAGCGAAGCGCGATCTTTAGCAGGTGGGGTACAGGGGCCCTAGGGCGCGCCCCTGGAAGTTCTGAGGTTTTAGCATATTTCTGGGTGAAAAATTAAGTCTCAGGAAGTATATAGTTTGGTTCATAAATGCATCATCAAATGCAAAGATTCCAAATAATTTTGATGTATTAGGCTATTCCTCCCGTCGAACCCGTCAGGCCTCTATACCTTTAAGCGGCTGGGGTCCAGGGGCCTGCCTTAGGGCCCTGGTAGGGGTCCAGGGGGGCAAAGCCCCCGGGAACTCAGAGGTTTTGGCATATCTCTGAGTGAAAAGTTAAGCCTCAGGACTGGATATATTTTGGTTTATAATGCACCATCCCATGCAAAGATTCCAAATAATTTTAATGTATTAGGGTATTCCTCCTGTCAGGCCCCTTTACTTCAGGAGCTGAGTGGGGAGGCATCTGGGGGAAAAGCTTCTGACTGGGGGCAAATGCTCCCATGCCCCCCTTGGTGCCGCCACTGATTTTGATTTTGATTAAAATAAATACTGAAGTATACTCTTTCGTTTTTGAGATCATTCCGAAAAATATTTAATTACCACCCCAAGTCTTCCACACAATGGCAACCTATAAAACACATTCTGAATTAACCAACATGACATTTATATTGGAACTGAACATTGTCAACAAAGTTCTGTGCAAATCATACATGTTACTTTGATTAAAGAATTAATTGTGAATAATAATGAACTGTTCACCCATACGTCCCATGACAAATCTCCTATCTACATGAAAAACGTGCACTACAGGAATTTTCTGTGCAATTGAAATATCCGTACACTAATTTCAATGCAAGGTTTGTCCATTCCGAATTCGGGGTAAGCTACCTACGTGACATCCGGCTTTTGAGAAAAATGAATGAAAATTCTCCAGGGAGGTGTTATTAGCTAAGTAACACCTCCCTGGATTCTCTATGCCGCGTGGCTTTAAATTTAAACACAATCAAAGTTATGTACTGCCTATATGTCTCGTGGTTTAAAGGTTGGTATATGTTAAGTTTACAACCCTTTGATGCCCTGCTCAAGAATATGAGCAGTTTGCACCTGGGTGGCATCTAGTGATTTTCGTGAAAAGAAGTAAAAATGGACAGAAATGGCTGATAATTTTCTTCATCCATGTGTAAATATGAAAACAGTTCAGTTACCACACTCCAACTCGTCGGAGTTATCCCCGCAGTCATTTTCACCATTACACTTTAACCAGATGTCGAGACAACCGTGGTCGTTTGCGCAGGCGAACTGCCCAGGATAGCAGAGTGTCTTACCTGGCGACGGAACGAAAAGACTACTATAAGTAAATTTTTAAAATATTAGGAGTAGCTTAGCATGATTTTTCGTCACACACACCGTAAACTGATCTCAAACACAAATGAAACTCATCTTGCGTTTAACTCTATGCTCATTCTATGAAACATCGTGGCATACCATTCTTTATATTTTATGTTTAAATTGCAATATTGATATATTTTCACCATTGTAAGTATGCAATCACAAGGGTAGCAAACCGCTAAGTCTATCCATGGAGGTGCTAGGATGGAGATACAACGACCAAATCTGTCAGACAATATGTACTTGAAAATGATTCAATTCCTTTTAGGCACCGCCATTTGATTGAAAGGTCCCTTTATTCCTATTGTAATGTCTTTGTTGACTAAACACTTTTTAATGATGATCTCCTCCTTTCTTTTCCAAGTAATCCCGAGACAAAGGCCATTTTTATACATGCTTTGGAGTAAGGTTTGTTTCCGCCAATGATCAAACTTTAATCAGGAATTTCAGTGAAAAGACTGGCAACAAACTTTTAAATAATGCACTTTAATTGTGCCCTCACGATTTTAATAAGTTATCTGCTGGAAAAAAACAACACTTTTTAATGATGATCTCCTCCTTTCTTTTCCAAGTAATCCCGAGACAAAGGCCATTTTTATACATGCTTTGGAGTAAGGTTTGTTTCCGCCAATGATCAAACTTTAATCAGGAATTTCAGTGAAAAGACTGGCAACAAACTTTTAAATAATGTACTTCAATTGTGCCCTCACGATTTTAATAAGTTATCTGCTGGAAACATTGTTCAATCCTATACATTTCTCTAAGTTTTTAGCCAATTTTCCCATCATTAAGAAACACATTCGAAAGCACATTCCCTGGTCGCTCTAACAGAGACTAAGCACTTTGATATCGTGTCTATGTCTGGTATTCATGTCACCCAGCTCAGGTAACATTTCCTCCGTTATTGTAGCAGTACTCTACAGAAACAGACTGGAAAACTCGAAACTAAGGCTAATATGATAATTGGTATTCGTTATGCCGGAGAAAGTCAATGAACCTCATTTGTTTGTTATCTACAGAAAGGAAGTAAGTGTGAAGTATGTTTTTATAAAGGAAGTCGCCTTGTCACATTATGTTTTCGTTAGTTTTAGACTTCAAAAGGGAAATTACTTTGTAAAGACTTAGAGAAACCTCAATGGGAACCGCATCCTAGAGAATCTTGGCTCTTTGCACTATAAGTACGTCTTACGGAAATATCGACCAATCATTTTAAAGCCGTTCCGATTTCAATTGCATCAGTCCTTCAGGGAGCAGGCTATGTAGATTTGGTCGTGACCGGACAATTACCACCCGGACAATCCTCACCCCGGACGATTTTCCTTGGACAATTTCGCCCGTACAATTCTCAACTCATGACGATAAGCCCTCACACAGTGGCGTAGCCAGGATTTCTCTCAATGGGGTATGCGCGCAGTATATTGTGTGATCGCTAGCCTGGGGAGGGGTGCCCCTCCCCTTTACCCCTCCCCTTTGATTTTTTTGAAAAATTAGGTGCCTTTACATGCAATCTGGTGCCACATGCTACCATTAGTAGTAAAATTTGTCTTCAAAAATGAACGTATTGTAGGTTCTTAAAAAAAAAAAAATCAGTGAGGGGGTCACGGCCCAATGGCCCTCCAAATACGCCACTGTCCTCAGAAAACTTCCCCTTCCAAAAATATATGGAATTGTCCTGGCTGGAAATTGATTGTCCTTGGAGGAAATTATCCAGGGGAATATCCCGAGGTAGGAATTGTCCAAGTGGGAAATGTCCAGGTAAAAATTCTGCACGTAGGGTGGGGTTTTCCAAGGAAAACTGCCAGGGTGAGAATTTCCCCGGGAAAATTGTTCGTGAACTGATGTTTCTAGTTCAATAATTAATTCCCTTTTGAAGAGTCGTTCAAAAATAAAATGGTCATAAAACCAAGGTACATTTAAGTTTCAACAATAATGTTGAGGACGCGCACAGTTTTTTTTTTTTTTTTTTGATCGAAAACCCAAATCTGTAAACCTACCAGGGACTTGCAACTGTTGAAACTCCCCGATCTGGCTAAGAAAAGCGCCATTACTTTATTGAGCTCCGTCGTCAATTTATCAAAAACCACTTAGCTAAGTGCATGTCATTGGACCTATGAAAATGTATTTCCTTTGAGATATCTGTCTGTTTTAGCTTTTATCCTTCAACGAACTGTGACAGCAATATTTGGTATAAAATTATCGCAATCAAATTGTATCATTTTTTACTTATGCTCATCTAGGTGACTTACAGTCTCTTTCGTCCGTTCCATCGTCACAGTCTGGGTAACCGTCGCAGATCGTCGACTCGTAGTAACACTTGGATCCGTCCTCACACGGTAATTCATGTGCCTGGCACTGAAGAGCATCTAAGAGCAGAAGTGACGAAAGACAGGTTGCGTTAAATCTTTGGTTGTTATCATTTTCACTTTTTCAGGTTCTAATAAAGTGTATAGCATTCAAATTAGTTAGGAACTACAGAAAAAGAGTACCTGTAGTGATGTCAATAATGCAGATCCATCGAAAGTTCTCTGAAATTTTACCGAGGGTTGCTTAATCTAACCATTTAGCTTTTGGATTTTGGCATCTTCGTATGTAACTCTTGTCTACTTTAAGACACAATTAAAAGATTTTTTTAGGGTAAAACTTCAAACTTAGAGTTGGTTGGGACTTTTGGTCCAAGCCCCTCACCGAATCACACGGTTCTGATATGTCCGACGAAACCACAAACTTGCATGGGTGGGGTAACTCCCATTCGTTCAGTCTTCTCTGCTGAACACACATATCTGACTTTTTGTTTAAGCCTTACTTTATGATAATACTTATTTTCATTTTATTTAAAATTTTAAAGGAGTACCGAGTACCTAGAGATCAAGTGAATACTAAAATACTTTAAATAGGAAATTTTAAAGTTATTTTCGATGACTTTTGGCTACGCTTCATTATCATTTACCTACATACAAACATTATTACTTATCTTATGGAAAGTGACATCCCTCAATACATCTCTGAGGATGATTAGGGTCAATTTGGGGCGGACGCCAACCGCCCAATCAATCATCACTTGACATGATAACAGTCACTAGTAAAGGAGGAGACAGTACAGACGTACTTGCAGGTAATGTTGGTATCGGATCACAGTTCCCATTGCTGGCCAATTCCATGTCTTCGGGACATTCACAGCTGTAATATCCTGGGCCGTTCGTACAGACACCGCCACAGTATTCATAAAGGCATTCATTAATGTCTGAGAAATCAATGTCAGCTTTCGTTAAAATCCTTTTTTTCAGAAAATGATAAGTTTATGGTAAGTGTGTTAAGTGTATTTATCAACTTGTATAGCTATAAGTTTTTGTATGCCAATGTTCCAAGTTCCCTTTAAGAACATACAATATGGAAACCATCTAACAATAAAAATGAACGAACGAAGGAACGGATGAATGGCTGACAGAATGATCAATGAACACGGCATATGTTGTGTTGATGACAAACTGGGATATTACTGTTACAGATCTTTAATCACACAGATGCAAAGCAACTATATTGACAGAAACTTAAATCATTAAGTCACATGGTACATCAATCACAGCAGATGGTCTACTCATATTGCGACAATTACAACATAAAATAAAGGGATTTATGTTTTGAGACTTTCAAATCCCGTATGGTAAGACCTTTATTTGTTTTGGAACAAATGTCCTGTAATACATTTCAAGAAAGAATGCTCACACATGATATTTGAATCAGGAAATCTTTTAAAAGGGAAAAAACATTTAACCGTCAACTATTTTTGTCCTAAATTTTCTAACTTCTCTGTGGTATTCATCCATGGCTAAGAAGCTTACTTTCTTTGACGAGTTAGCTAGACTGCATGATGCCGTCTGTAAGTAAATGCATGGCAGACAGACTTGAGAAATGGCGCTTCGGGGTATGATAGATTCTGAGCATGTGACATTATACAATTAAAATATGTACCTCGAATGGTATCGAAATAGATAAACGGTAATTCCATACCCATGATCAATGGCTGCAAAACGGGGGGGGGTGGGGGGTGGGGGGGGAGATTGTCCTCCCAATATTTGGTCAACGACCATAATATAAGCTGATATTGTAAGTGTAAAACATAGTATCCTCCAGTAACTTGGTTGAGGGGGAATTAATGTCTTTGATATTTTGGTAGAAATCGTAATATTTGTTAATATTAGTGTGAATATTAGACTTTACGATGACTCGAAGGTCATGAAAAACGATTTTTCTTCGGGCGCGCTTCACGCGCACTTTCATCAGATTGCATGTTCGGTGATTAAGAAGACATTCGTAGACGAACTAGATATTCTCTTTATAATTTAGTTGAGACTTAATACCTTTGTTCAATCTTCACTGGAGTTGATCAACTGCAATGGTATTTGCTAACACTAGTGTATGTGAGACATAGTCCCCTCCAATAATTTGGTCTGGGAGGATGGGGGTTCTTTTAGAACGTATTTTGGCAAAACACGCAATATTTGCTGATATTTGCGTGTAGGCCCATAAAACATGATTCCTAGTATTTTGGTTGAGGGAGACGAAATCCCTTTCATCCTCTCTCATTTCTGGCAACGACCGTGGTATGTTAATGCTCTATTGACAATGAAAGGCAAATTTTTCGGCGCTCTTCGGGCACATCTATTGCAACATACATGCCTAGTGCTTACTGAGAAACACCTAGACCAGCAGACGCGCATATGCACATAATGTATTCAGTGCATTTTCAGGGCTTTCAAATAAATGTACTTCATTGGGAAGTTCTGTTAACGTAATTTCAGGTTGCTAATGTAAAACGCTGCATGTGAAAACCCCATATTTATTAACTTTTCATACGAATTTCTTCGTCTTCCTGTAACAGCAGATGCATCATAGTCTGTGATTTGTGTGAAATTTGTAGGGCTATACAGCTCTGGTGTTAAAGATCCTCATTACTCATGTACACCCCTACCCACCCCTCCCCCTCCCACCCGCCTTATGGGGATACCAGCATCTAAAGATAAGGCTAAAGAGAACTTAAAATGGCTCAAAATAGAGTATTCCATTCATGTTCACCCAACTATTTAAGAATTGAAAAGGAACAACTGACGAATGTTTTCACGGGGCGATTGAGCCCTTTTCTGAGCCACCTCTCTCCTCCCGTCGTCAAGTTGATATGGCTGACTACGAATGCTTACCTATGCAGCTTTCTGTGCTTTCATCGTAATAGTAACCATCGTTGCACAAACACTCACAATGTCCTAAATTGAGTGCTGCACCGCCGCCGCAAGTCTTGCTGTCACAGGCTGCAAGTAAACAAGAAAATGCCTCCTCAAGTTCCAGGTCCAAATATACCGCCCCTTTAACTCTCACTTTGCCAAGAAGTGTCACGACTCGACGCATATTACATCACGGGCGGATCCAAGGTGGGGGGCTTCCTCGGGCTCAGCCCCCCTTTTCGCCACATCAACTATAACAAATACGCGACAATCAGCATAATGTTAATCAAGGAGAATATTCAAGGGGGCTTTCAGCCCCCCCCCCCTTTTCGAAATGTCTGGATCCGCGCCTGTTACATGACTATAACTATGAGTACACGGTAGTGTCAAAACCGCCTTTAGTCAGCATATAGATAACTCCTGTTTCTAATAGATCGTGATATCAGTCTCCGTCTCAATCGTTCTGGCCTTGGTCAATATCTCAGTCGGTCTCAAACCTAGTCACGGTCTCGAACCACTGATATCGGTCTCAGACGTTGCGGTTTCGTCTTAAACACGGAAAACTACTGCTATCTCAGGGCTTCTCCTCTTCTTTTAAGAATTCTTAAAAAGTTACCGGTAAGAATTGGCAAAGAAGTGTAAGTTCAAAATATATATTTGAATTTGCTAAAATATGATACAGCCTGTTTTTTTTTTTATTCTTACAAGCCATTTCTATGAACACGTTCAATTGTGATGCTCATTTGGATTGATTTAATGGTTTAATGGTAAAGCTAGTGCCCTCTAGACCTACACACCACAAAAGTGTATTTATCATCTTACAGCACGACTAATTCTTCGAAATAAAGCAAACGAGATCATTATTTCATGGTAAAACTCACACCGGTCAGCCGGTCCTGTAGGAAAAAAATCAAGAATAGGCCTCTAAAACAAACCTAGTTCAGCCGCGGATTTATACGGGGCCTCCCTGCACGTTGTATTGTCTTCATTCATCTCATAATCTTCTGTACAGTAGCAGGAGTAACCACCGTGGAAGTTCATACAGAAATCGCATCCATGTTCTCCGATCTCACATTCATTGTAATCTGAATATCAAAGGCAAAAGGTAATTGGAGGATTACACTTTCAAAAGAAGTAAAGAGCAAGTACCCCTTTAAACCAAGTAAATCTATGTTGTAGGGAGGGACCGTACCGCCAACGTTGCAGGCTAAGCAGTAACCTTGTATAGGAAGAAGGAAAACGGGCATTAGAAGACTAAAGAAGGAGCATAACTAGGACAAAATGCTAATCTTTTTGCAATTATTACTGTGATCACTGACCATGGGAAGGGAAAACAGCTCAAATGTGACAAAGTTCTGTGTGAGTTATCAAAAGGGACTCAAGACGTTCGAGGGACTGCAACCAGGATAATGGTCGGAAGAGACCTGAACTGGCCTAGGGTCTAACTAGCGCATGCGTAAGCAGAGTAAAATATCTGTACGGAAAAAAGGAAGAGAACAGTTTCCCTGTTGAAGAACGCTGTAACATAGGTGTATGCAAATTAACACAAGTGCAGAACCGTTGGAAGGTATCTGAGTTTGGAGGCTGGACCGTTTAATTCCTAAGTTTTGTCATTTTCTAAGGTAATTGTGGACGTGGTAAGACAAAAAAATGAAACTTATCGTCCCCCTCCTCGTGGTTTCGGCGGTTGTGAGTTGCACAATGACAAGGCGTGCCTCACATTTGGTCTGCATACGTCAATGACAACTTTGTCTAAAATCACAGGCTTTCAAAACGATGAAGCAAATTGCCGGTGACAACAGTTACTATTCTACCTTGCGACAGGAACCTAGTTCATTTGTTCCGTCTCTTCCTCTAACACGATTATTTTCCTGATTTAGTAGGTCTACATCCCAGCATGTTTTCTAGCAGTACATAGGCTATTCCTGTACCTCTAACTCCAGCTCTCATACCATAGGGTAGGAAGCTGTCCTCGACTGGAGTGGCTGAACGTTGTTTTGGACCGCCGTCCTAGGGGAGGGGATGATCCCCTTCTCTTTGGAAAATTTTTGAATATTTAATGGTCCTTAAATGAAATTTGGTGCAATATTTGAGCGAATCTTTAGGAAAATTACTGCGAATTTTAGATATTTTTACAGACTGAATAAATAAGGGTTTTTCATTCCTGAACTGGGGGGGGGGCAGAAAAATACTTTCGCCTACCATATTTTTGACTGGGGAGCCAAGTATATTTTTCTTTACCCAACGTTTTCCAATGACCCTTGATTACCGCATCATTTGGCAAAGGTGACCGACTTAACGTCGGCAGCATGAGTCTATTAGTGAAAAGTCAAAAAACGGGCTTACCCTTGCATTTCTCCTCCACGAAGTCATACCACAGGCCGGAGGGACACTGACATTCGCACTTCCGAACCTTCAACCTTGCACCATCATAACAAGCAAGTGCCTTGCAGGCTATAAATTAGAGGAACAACAAATTGTTACAATTCAGAAGTGAAAAACAAGCCCGTAAATGACATTGATACGCAAATCGATATTTTCGTGTCATTCTGAATAAATAACAATGTTTTACTGCCTGTAACATCATCTTAAGCTTTCTCATACAATGACTATGCCAGCTCCACACAAGGGAAATATTGGGTTAGACAGAAAATATTCATATTTTTAAAAGCAGTATTTATAGGTACAGAATGCTCGATAATTCAAAATAAGGCAGTACAGTAGTTTTCTTTTCAAGAAATAAGATTCTCACAGAAAGAAATCACTTATTTGTTGCTCAAGAACAACTTAAGTAACTCTTGTAATCCATCATGATAATAATTTGAGGGGATAAAGCTGTTGCGGGAGTTAATTGGTGAGACTGAATGGTTTTAATAATGATCAAAGCTATCTTCCTTGCATGCCATGTTGGTGCATTTCAAATGCAATATTTCCCTTTAACTGTCAGCCCAGATCGGTTCAGACATGCTAAACATACTCATGAAGTCTTAAGCAACGACCATGACTTTAATCAAGAGAGTTGCAACTTCATAAACCGGCCTTATACACTCGCTATAAAGCTATAATCCTTTGCTCTTCGGGCCAATCATGGACATAACTCAGAGTTGAACGGGGTTTGCAATTTTCATAGCTTTATAGCCATGCGTACGAGGAGGGCAGGGGAAGGGGGTAGGGGCAGGGGGAAGAGGGCATATGACCTCCCAATTTGGGCAAAAATAGTGGATCCATTCGGGCAAATCATAGACAGCCAAGAAAATAAATTATGCCCTTTTGCAATCGAGACAGCGGTATCAAAATTCGGGCAACTTGGTCCAAAATTCTAAACTCGGGCAAAAATTATTCCTGACCCCCCCCCCCGGAATATTGACCCCCATACGCCTATGTTTATAGCGCTTAACTGAAGAATGAATCGGCCTTTACCCTAATTGGTCGACTAAATGCAGTAAACTTGATTTTCGCACACATCCGGAACTACAGATACGCCTATTCGTTCATTATTAGCAGATCGAACCGTCTGCCACATACAAAGATGTATATTACAATTAATGTTCGACAATGGGCAGGGAACGACTGGGGTTGTAAGATTAATATCCTGAGACAATGTGCGAGCCTCTTTTTACCGTAAGAGCATTATCAGTGCGGTGGCCGCAGCTAACCAGCTTTCATGTGTATGCAAATGACTGATCCATACAACAACAGTTGAAGAGATTAGTGACATGCTCTACATAGTCATGTCGATGAGAGATATATTCTAAAGAAATAGATGTGATAACGATCAGCATAGCCGTCCATGTGACCTTTGCTTGAATGTATATCATTCCCAGAAACTGTCTGGAGTTCCTAGTATACCAGTATCAATCGCCGCATCTGGAGGGTTGATAAAGCTAACTTAAATACTGTAGGCCTATTTGATCAACACTAAAGAAAGTGACCACAAAACTCATGAAAGTAGGTTAATTTGGTATATGAACTTTTGCGATAATCTCAGTACGCAAGTAGAGATAGTTTGCATAAAGGAATTTCCTGATTTTGTTGTGATAGCATAAAAAGTTCAAAGTACTTATATGTCATGATTACAATAATCTGCCACACTGGCGGTGAAATCATTTTTTCTCCTTACATCAAGCTTACTCTCACACTTTAGAACTCACTCTCGCTTTTAGAAGGAGCCATTCAAACCTTAACGGCGAGTTGCCGTCACTGGTAAACTCTCTTGAAACTGCTGACATTTTCCATTGAGACCATTTTATGTTTAGAGAAGTAAGCCATTCATATATACCCCAGAACAATTAAAAGAAATTTCGAAAATCTATTTTACTAAATGTGATCCATTTAAAACCATTAGAGACTGTATTGAAATCAAATTATTTCGACCAAATCAACACCGATGGGGACTACAATTCCAATCCATGTCAATTTTTGAATAGTTCCACTAAAATTCCGTCCGCAGAACATGAGCGTCCGCAGAAAAAAATTCAAGGGGGGGGGCAAAATTTTTTAGGCGTCCCAACTTTTTTCATGGGAAATATTTTACTCCCAGAAAAGAGTTTAGATGCTACTTTTCACACAGTGTTGACAAAGGCGTGGCCAGGAATTTGTCAAGGGGGGGGGGGCGAAGCCCATAGACAGACTCTCAGCGCTCCGCGCCACCATGGGTTGGCGCGGAGCGCAAGAAAATTTTGTCCCAAAATGCTTTCCAGATCGCTGGAAATGGCACTTCCAAGGCCTATTTACCGCATATAAAAAGGGAAAACATAAGCAATATCGTAAATACAAACTTTAAAAAATACCAAACATATGCTCGAGGGGCTGCTGGGGCCCGACTATTGATATTTTTATTCAATTCCTGTTTTGAGAGTAGAAATTCACACTGATTGAACTGTTATGAAATGTTGATGTTATATTTATTTTCTTCGTTTTTCTCTTCATTTTTTCTTCGTTTTTTCAAGTTTTTGATTTTCCAGGGGGCAAGTGCCCCCCTTGGCGACCCTCCGGATGCCCATGCCGCAGAATGAATGGCATGAATTTCATTTTGTTTAACAATTTTTTACTCATCTCAATGTCTATCGTAAGTGATTCACTAATTATCCGTCGATGGGCCACCATGTTGCTCTGGTACTAAGTACTTGTGGAATGTTGATGATGTTAGAGTGGCCGTTATTCGCTTTCTCTTTTCTTGCAGATCTCTTTTTCTTATTGCAATGAAGAGCGTTTATTTTTATTTCTTAAGAACTCCCTGGATAATATAGGACTTCTGACCTATGACCTCAGACGAAACAGTTCCACCACAACTATAAGTCTATGGGACTAATCCAGCACAGCTTTGAGCAGAAAAGTTAGCACAAAGCTTATCTGGTGATATTTCTAGGGTCACAACAATATTTCAGAAGTTTATAGTTTAAAAGAACGTATCCCTTGTTGCTATATCGAGACGTCATTTCACGTCGTTGCGACGTGATTTTGTATGGACGACGCCTGGAGTCTCTACTGATATTCACCAACCATCAATGGGTCTTCATCATTGTAGCCTTACTATTATGTCAATGTGCGTTTTGATGTACTTAATGATATCTTTTCTGATGGCGGAAAATTGGAGGGGATCCTGACGAAGTAGTTGAATTTGTGGTATTACTCGAAAACATCTAGCAGATACATTACAATTTCAAAAACGTAGCGTTGGCTACACGCAATCGGTAATGTAGTCGTACTTCGCGTGCGTATACGCTCCACGAGGCATGACCGTACATATCTGCTGATTGCTTTCAGTATTTATCTTAAAACAACTATTTCAAACAAGTTATTACTGTAAACTGGTAAATCGGAAGTACATTTCTTACAGACTTACGAACAAAGCGTGGTTCAGGCAAACACTGCCAGCTGTCGGAGTGGAGAATATACCCGATACCACAACGACATTCGAATGACCCTATCGAGTTATAGCACGTTCCCTGACACTTGCCTTCGTTCTCCGCACATTCGTCGATATCTGTGCCGGTAAAAAGCAGTAAATAAGAGCATTTTACAATAATGAAACAGACATTGTTGTCAGAAGGTTTACAGTACTTACGTTAATACTATTTTCCTAATATTGGGAATCATAGCTAAGCCCAAACTAGACCTTTGCGGAAGTGACTTGCTGTTAAATTATAAACTGCACTTTTAAACAGACTTAGCTCTGAACGTAAGTCAACTTAAAGCGTTTAAAGTTGATTATTCTTAATATAATCAGGGAGTTGCTATTTGACGTAGCAACTCCCTGATATAATGCTGTCGTGTCACAAAACGAGTAATACTGCCATCGTGATTAACGACTTCGTAAAGGCGACATTACCTAGGAAGTCTCAGAATCTTCAGGTGAAGAGCTATAATTCCATTAACAGTTATACGTGTCATATAGGCTACTGGCATTAGAGGTTCGCCATGGGTGCACGGGGGGGGGGGGTGCCCCGAAGTTTGCAAAGCATGAAGTTTGCAAAGCATATTAAAAAAACATGTAATTCGATATGGTTTAAATAAAAAGTATTTCTAAATTTTAACGAAGTCATCCCTACAATCTCAAAAATGTCATATATAAATTATGAAGTATTGTATCTTATTGCAAAATTTCTCTGTAGTTGTCATGTATGTATAATACATACATGACAACTTCGGAGAAATTTTGTATTTTGCGACAGTTTCAAGATTCAACCTAGGTTAGTGGGTCATTCGACCACTGGTCATGTGAACTATTATTATTCGAGTCGTCATGCTCGTTACAGCTCGATCAATGGGGGTGGGGGAGGCTAGTTTGTGATAATGAAAAATGATAAAATGTCACACTGTGTAATTAATAGGGGGGGAGATATCATCAGTTGGCACGTAGATTACTAAGCAATTTCTTTTGCTAAAATGTCTTCTAAAACCATTTCCGGGAAAGTAAGTTGTAAGATATTCCATGACATTTGTTTTGTTGTATTGTCATGTGTCAAAAACTTTTAACTTCCCAGAAAGGGTGAATAAGGAAACGTTTGGTAAAATCACAAAAGCCTTAGCCACCGATGATAGTGAAAGTCGTTTATATAGCCTTCTAAAGCCATCCGTGCCCGGATGTGTGAGGATTAATGTAAAATGCAAGAATTTTCGACTTCGAAGCTGTATCGGTGTCTGATCAAACATGACTTGGCTGAAAGTCCTGAAGTCACACCCAGTCAGTGTTCAATTTAATACAGTAGAAGCAAAGCATAGAAGAATTCGGAGGGGCAAAAGTCGTCTTTTGCAAGGATTTTTTAACCGAGTTGCGAAAATGTTTTAAAACAGGGATGGGGGACCCTCGACCCGAGAGACCATTTGGTCCGGCTCCCGAGGCAGTCCATGACCGAAATTTCAGTAACTTGAAACTCAATTTAAAATAATTTTATCAACCATTTATCCGGTATAGGCTAAATGCGTTGGGTGATGCCGCTTCTGGTGTAGTACTACACCTCACAGGTTGCACAATGTAGCATGCATTGTAAAGCATATCTTTGCACATAAACCACATTCATGGGAAACTATGCGAAATTTATTTCGTTCACACCGTATCAGTCCCGGTGGATTCCATGGGTTAGACCCCCTCTCCTCCCTTGAGTGGTTTTGAAAATTAAAGAAGTGAAGAACTTTTCAATGTAATTCGAAGATTAATCATTAATGAAGTGCTTTCAAGACGACATTTTATTGGGCGAGCTTCGCGCGCTTTTTCTAAGTTGCGTTTTTGGTATTGTATGCTTCATACATCAAAAATGGACCTGCCAAAAGTACGAGCTTAGATATTTAAAACAAATGATAACGATGTGATATTTGTAATCTCATTAACTTAGCGCATCACAATGTCATTTACAGAGTGTACGGTAATGCTGGAGTTAAATCCCCATAATTTTGCAGACACTTCAGAGCTTTCGGGGGTCATTAGGTACACAACCCATTAACCGTGTTTATTATCATCCACGACTAAAAGAACTTTTACGCGGGTGTCACTTAGCCAGATTAGCATAGTCATCTGTCTACAAAAGCTGTTACGGGCATGTGACTTAAATGTATTCTTTCTCATAGAAAGACAGGTTTTCATTCCCTTGTCCAAACTGACCGCGCTGATGACTCATAAGCGGTCTTATGATTGTCAAATGACCCGTTATAAGCAAACGGTTGAAAACCTCTGTTTCAAAGTACCTACCGTTTTCAGTTGATTTTAGGTGAACACACCAAACAGTCAATCAAAGCTGTAGTGAGACTTCTGATTAGTGGCCTATTCGTGTAGGGGATGAACTGTGGTTTTGAGTTAAGGGAATTTCCCTTCCCTTTGAACAATTTTATTTCGGAGCGGTACTGATATCTAAACTAGTGCTATCATTTCATCATTTTCAAGTGTCTTCATGCTCGAACTTTTCTTTATTTTAAGAAAGCAATCCAGAAAACCAACATTTTATGGCTTCTTGGCAAAGCTGAAACATTTAATGCAATGACAGAAACAACAAACTATTCAAAGGTGGAGCTCATTTTTTACAAATGGATGAAACAGTTTTGCCTGTTTCCCCTGCCTTTCGTCTGCCCTTATGCGATTGGCCGATACGGTTTTTTTTATTTTTAAAGATAGTCAGTTCATGACTGACTACTTGAGATGGTTTTTGAAGAGCTTCTGAAAGCTATATGAGGCATCACTTTAACCTTTAATACGTAATATTAACCATACTCCTACTGTACTATCCGGAGGGGAAGGGGGGTCGTCAGAACCTCCCTGAAAACGGGCTTGATTTTGTCCCCAACAAAAATTCTTAGAGCCGCCCATGGCTACTGGTTCAAAGCAAGTGCTATAAAATGGACAACATTGATTAAATTCGAGGGCTAAAGGGCCGAGATTTTACTTCTTTGGACAATACAATCATTTAACAGGAATGACAATTGACTGTTGTGCGTGCATGTGAAATACTTCTCACAGTTCTGGTGTATTATGGACATCAGATGTATTAAGCTTTCAGACTTAATAGTGGATCCAAAAGTGACAGTCGGGGAAATCCCCTCCTTGGACATTTTCGGGGAAAGGAACATTTGAAATAGGTCAAATTCTTCGAAAATACACACCAATTAAAAATTTGTTAGTACAGATAAATATTATATATTTAACCCCTTTAAAAACCTTCGCTGAAAATGATGTATTAGCTTTTTACGTTTTTGTAGAGAAATCCCAAAATTAATAGCTTAAAAATATACACATCTTGAAAAGTTTCCTCAGTGAATGCCACCACTTGCATATAATTACCCAAGAGTAAGTGCGTCTAATTTGATGTGATTTCCCTCCCCCAATAGCCCGACCCCGCCCTTCAATACAGTACAGTTGTGCACCATGCAGCGACTACCTGCAACTCACATTTCCTAATGTTACTCTGGTAAATGATCTTACCTGCACATCTCTCCCAAAGTTGATCATATTTGTAACCTTTCTGACAGACACATCGACATGCATTTCGGTTAAGTTTGGCACCACGTCCGCATGTAAGATCGCAAGCATCTAGACAGAAGGAGTAAATGCAGGTAATTTGCAACGACTCATTTGGGTAATTATAGTAGATTAGAGGGGTTGTATACTTAATGCCCATTCAAGAGGGTGGGCTATAAATGGGCTAGAAACAATCAGGGGCGGCGCCAGGGTTTTTCGATAGGGGTGGCAAAGCATGCTGGTTCGGACCCAGCTTTATTGTTTGGTGGGTGCAGGCATTAAAGACTTCCGAGCCTCACCCTACCCCCCCCCCCCGAAATATGGATCTCATGTCTGAAATTTCTTAATTAATGATCCTCATTATGTGATTTTTTTCTTGCTTTTTTTCCGAATCACTGAGGAAGAGTTATACGCAGAATTGAATTTTATAAAAGGGAGAGAATCATAACTCTTATGATGACGTCATTTCCTCACATTAATAGAGGGTCTGCAAGCCAAAGGCACAGAAAAGGGAGAACTGCTCATCAATGTGACTTGCTTTGAGTTCACTTTGCTTTGAAAATACAGTTAGCCCCTGGAAACAATGGAACCTAAAAGATTAAAAAAGGATTTGACCTATTCAATTCTTTCGTATGACCACGAAACCGCCAGAAGCTTGATATTTTCATGCGAATGATATAAATTGAAAAAAGTAGTGCTGCATTAATAATAGGTATCATGATATAAAATCAACCCTCCCATGCAGATCTGTGATTGCTACATTTTTGCGCAAGAGTACCTGCGATCAATGCATTCAGAATACATGCAGGCAAACTAAAACAAATTGTGACCAAGCGCAAAACACTGTAAACTGTCGGAAACGAAGTAGATCATAGCCAAATGTATGTTCTGTATATCGTGTCTAGTTTTATGAGTTTTATTTTAGATATGCGGCATCTAAAGTGCCTGTTTTGGATTTTAATTGAAAAAGAAAAATGAAAATTTTGGTTTGGGTTTGGGAGCCTTCCCCTACCGGGCTATACCCCTGACCCGCCTAGCGCCACCCCTGATTTACTGGGATTGACATTAGGATATTCATGGTGTCCTAACAGTTATAAATTGAACGTTCAGTGTTCTGAGATCGATTCATTACAGCGGTTTAGACCACTGACTGAAACAATGTTGAATTTGATGTGATTGTTCTGACTACTTGTCGGAATTAGGCTAGGTTATCCTCATAAACTAAGGCCTATGATGAAAATAGCTTATGTTACCTTAATGACGGGTACATTAGCATAACCCTGTGGGACTTCTTTCAATGGGGGGGGGGGCTTTGCCACTTTTCCCAACTGAATATTAATGGATGTTTTCCCCCAAAATACCACACATTTTGTCCAAAAATAGCAAGTTTTAGCCAGAATGGGGGGGGGGCTGTAGTCTCGAAGCCCCTCTCTCCAACCCGTACGCTTACGTACACTGGAAACATCCCTGGCACCCTTCTGTTACCAAGGACAACGGCTGCAGTTGTTACGGACAACCTGCTCGTACTTACCCTCTTGAGGAGCCGGTGACTTCCTTTTTGATTTCTGAAAGAAAAGATAAATTAGACCGATTTGCAATAATCATGGAAACTTTCAATACTCGTCGCACTACACTTACTGAGTGTATAATAACTTTTCCAGATTCCGTTGAAATTACTTCAAAGCAATTTAACATTCTCTCTGTTTTGAACTATTGCAAGTTTGTTAATGCATTCTGCGTATGACACCTGACACGCTTCTTTCATGTAAACAGGAAACATATTTTTTGTTATAATGAATGTGTCTTCGCCTCAATGAAATTAAGCCATGGTCGGATGCAGATAGTCTTGTAAAAACTAAACTGCTTCAACTACCTAGGGTCCTGCCCTTTAAAAATATAATTTATGGAAAATAAGGACTCAGTCAAAATTCCTAATGCATGTTATCTGTAATGGCATTTAACGTCGCGCTGTAGCCTTTAATATTACTGTTTCACTTCATGCCTCGTGCATGGAAATAAAATATCACAGATAAATAAAAGGTGCAATAAACAGATATCTTGTAAAATGAAAACAAAATGACGAAGTAGTCTTGGTGACAAGTTAACGGTGTTAGAAGTTTTATGCTTTATGTCGTGTTGACCTACGTGTGAAAACCAAAATACAATTATTTCAGATTACCATGGGGTCTTCCACTGGATGCACATTTGGAATTATTTTAATGCATGCAACTGTTTTTAAAATTTACATCGAACGTTGTAGCGACAAATGTTAAACCTAAGCTAAGAAATTGTGTGCAAACTCCGATAAACATTGAAACACTGTGGGCATACTACCCGACTATCCCATTAATGAATGAACATTAAATTTTGTATCTTTTGTTTCTTTGTAGGAAAGGGGAACAAAAATTAGTGATAACTTAAAAAAATTCTTATAAAAGACGAAAACGTTATGTTTAATAAAAATCACTCAAACTAAAACAAGGCCCCACTACAAGAAGCCACAAGACCACAAGGCATACTCCTCAGTTCTGTTTCTAGAAGAAGTCTGTTTCTCTTTGCCGAATCATTACCAATATCTGCTTTAAGGGTATCTTGTGTAGGCCTAGTACATGATAATGTTCATAGCATTCATAAAATTAAGTATACCCTTGAAGCTGCAGTCTTTCAGCCCTTTGATCTACCAGAACAGCTTCATCACAAACAGGGGATTCCAAAGAGCAATTCCCCACAGCTAACTTACTCAGAGGGCTCGTTACCCAACGGGACTTTGCTGACTGCATGGAAAACAATCGTGTCAAGTCTCCCATGGAGTGTCACTCGCGAAAGTCCTTGAGCTTGTAGGGCTAGCCTAAAGTAAATGCAGTTTATCAGTTTATACTTACCACAAAAAATCGCGCAATATTATATCAGTCGCGTACCCGGGAAATATTCTCACAAAAAGTCGTTTTCGTGTCAAACCTTTAAAATAAAGTTTCCGACTGGATTATCTTGCCCTCATGTCAAAATTAGTCTATGAATAGAGACCTGGTTCAGACAGGTATCGTTACAGGTCGATAGACTTACTGTTACGAAACATTTAGGGAAAGTAGACCACCTCCTTAAAGAGGTTCGGTTCATAGCAGTTTCCAGGTGACGGAAAGATTCTGACAGTGAATTATGGCAGTCAGAATTTCATAATGCAATGATGCATACTACCAGACTTGATGTAGTTCATTGGTGTGACACCTGTGCGAGGCTTACCTATTTACAGGAAGAAGCACAGGGGATACTAATAGGGTCGGGTGCTGTGGGGAGGAGGTAGACTACACATTGCATTAGCTACCGTACTTTAATATGCGTTCCCATGATTATTGTTATCGTTTTATCTGTTATTCTTGAATATGTCTATATGTACTTTAATTTCTGCCTATTCTGTTAAAGAGGGGATGCTCGCCTAGGCCCCTGCTTCCCCAACCCTCCTCTACTCACCAGTTGTAACAAATTGTAATTATATTATTTCTCAGTGTGTAGAAATAAACCGAACCTGAAACTACTACTTTCAAGTCATTTGAAGGACAATGTAAATCTAACTGTCAGTGAACCTAGTCAGTTTGCTCCTTTGACTTACACCTAGCTATTCAAATAACGTTTTGGGAATCAAAGAAATATCTCTGAACTCACAATCTCCTCTGCAGTATGATAAAGCCTACGTTGGTCTTTATCGCCCAAATTTTAGGTACTGAGAAAAGTACTTCCACAGGTTGGAGGAGGTATAGGCTATATCGCTGAGTAGCGTAGGCCCTGTATAGTAGTACAGCCTACCAAACATATTTGAGATAACAGTAAATGGAGTTGTAGTTCCACATGAACTGTATAAAGAATTCCCAATCATTAGGGCACCTTTCACTGGAGCATGGGCGGCGATCACGGGGGACAGGGGGACATGTCTCCCTCAATATTTTAGTGGGGGAAATAATATCAAATGTTCCCTATTTTTTAGAGGTATGCAGAAAAAATAAATGTTATCACACACATTTAACTGTGATATAAGCCTATTAATGGCAGCTGGGGAGAACTCGTAGAGTAGGATATAGGAACTAGAGTGCTCACTCCCCGAAACAGCTGTGATCGCATGGGGACTCGGCCGCCATACACTTTGAACACATGCTCGTACGAAGCATAGCTTCTTGCCTCCACCTATAATGGCGGACGGTCCCCACCACTGATCTACATGTAGATCAATGGTCCCCATGCAATCACAGCGGATTTACGTACGCGGTATTAGGAGTCCGCACTCCAGTTCCTAGATCCTACTCTATGGGAGAACTTTAGATCAGAAATATGAGATATGTGTCCTCTAGAATGCATCAAATCGATAGGCTTCCAGAAGCGAAGCCCCTGGACTTCAACAGAGGACCTATCTTGGTTCCCTGTACCCCTGGCCGGAGGCGCGAAGTGTTCGCTCAAGCAGGTGTCCCCCAATAATTTTAACAGATTGCCACCCCTGCACTGGAGACTTAATGTTTATGTCAACAGGCAGATATCTAGGACATGCATATGTACGGAAGGTTATCCAGGGTATGTCCCACCAACGATTTCCTGTAAGTGATGAATTACGGGAATGATTAAACGGAGCAAATTTCCTGACACATTTCAAATTGTCAACTTTTTTATCACAACTCAAACTTCCCTGACAGTTCTCGGGTTATAGAAAGTTCTAACCTAAGAAAATCTACAACAATATTTATCCCCATATATCGACATAGGATTATGTCAACTCAGAACGTTTTGAAATTTTATACTTTTAATCAGAGCTCCTTGTTAGTCGAATGTAACTGAAGAGCACAGCATGACTTATTATTCAGTTTCATTGTTGCAATTCGACAGGAAAATTATCGTAATGCGATACATGAAATTCACGATTTGACATAATATATTTAATATTCTTCCCAGTTTAGAGGAGCGATATCCCCACCTCACGCGGTTTGGCCTGCTTAGCTGGCAGTACGATCTCTCTGAATCAGGTGACACCTTAGTTACCTTACTGGAGTCAGTAATGGTTGAGTAATTACCTCTGCCGTGGAAAAGTAGGGTACATGAGCCTGCTTACTTTGCTGGCTGGGAAGTCAGGGCCGGATTCACCGGGAACTGCGTGAGGTTTGAGTAAGTCAAAATATTAACTGCGTAAGAACTTTCGTATGTGTTATTCACAAAGCCAGCTTACGCTGTTTGTAAAGATACGTTGGTTAATTGCAGTAAATGTCACATTTTCAGCCAACCAAATCGACGATTATTACTGAAACGATGCATATGTTCTCCCGCACAGTGCACAACCCTCAAGTACAGCATGTTTCAGAATATGTTGCTAATACCCTTTCCCACTTATGCGATTCAGAGCGCCGTTTGGCGGTTGGATAACAGCAGAGTACCTCGAAGACACCGGCAGGTGATTCGCATGTTTCCGCCAGATTCTTCAGGTTACGTATCTGCCAGCACCGCCGGAAAAATTAAACCTGTTTAATTTTTCCGCCAAAATGAAGCGGAAAACTCGAAAACGTAATACCTCTTTCCCACTTATGCGGTAGAGGTACGGTTCCTGGTGGCGATTCTGGACGTTTTTTTTTTATGACCAAATGGCCATTTTTATTACCTAGGCGGTGTGATTACGGGTTGATCACATTGATGTAGCGGTAACTGCCGTCTGACGCGTTTCGGATCCCGTAGAATCGTAGAAGATATGCGATGTGTCAGGGGATCATTGGGGATGACAGGCGGTCATCACGGAGAAATTGTCTAAACGGATATGCGCGGTGTCCTCGTGGATACACGGTGGCTTTGCGGATAGTTCCGGTTTCATCCGCAAATGTTCTGGGTGACTGAAGGCTGCGGTAGTCTCGCGGTAGGTCGCGGACGTTCACGATTTGCTTGCGGTAGTCTCTTTAATTGTAAACTAGGTGCTTCCATTGAATCAATGGCTTCGAAGACAGACCATTGCATGCTTTGAATAGTCACATGTACGACATACCGTAATTTGTAGCAGTGTCCCAAATGATTTGTTCCATACGCCTATCAGTGGCGTAACCACTTTTTCATTGGGGGGGGGCTGATGGGAGGCAAAGGTTGTGGGGGGCAAGCAGTAAAAACACTGTCTAAGCGGAGCGCCACCATCGGTTGCCACGGTTGGCGCGTAGTGTACAGAGAAAATTTGTTGATAAAAATGCCTCTCAGATTGCAGGAAATGGCACTTCCCAGTCTCTCTGGCCTTGTAAGTTTCAGGTAAGTATTCTTTATTTTTGTCTTAAACAAATTTTTGTCAATATTTTTATACCTCTGAATTTCATTTGGGGGGCAAGCCACTTGACTGAGGGGGCTCCACCCCCCTGTACCCCTCTGGTTACGCCACTGACGACTATTGAGATGGGCCATGCAGGTTTGGAGAAGGCCGAGTACGGAGTTGATACCACCTCCCTGTTCGCACAAATTGAGCAAATCGGTTTCTTTTTTTAATTTATTTATTCATTTTTTTAAGGAAGACAACCAAAAGAGTGGGATTATTTCGGCTCATTCTGGCAGAGTCCGTTAAAAGACCCTTTAGTGGACAGAGGAACCAAAGAACTGCATCCACTCATCCACTCCATAGGGGTTCTCATTAGACTAACTTTTCAGTATTGATATCATGGTACTTTGCAGTGACGTCATTTAAATCCTCACAGTTATATTCTTCATTGCCACGACTTTGATTCGATACACTTTGTTTGATTACTGAGAACCGTAGTAATAAAGTATTCTATTGGCCCAAAAAACCAGCACTAACAGGATGACAAACGGAACTGCCCTTAGGATCCTCATGACAATAAAGTAAGACACTGTACATACAAAACTGCCACTTCAGGAAACTTGGTGACGAGTGACGGCTTCTCTGTCATTCCCCAAATCCTCTTTAGTAGATAAAGGATTTCAGTGACGTCACTGTATCAAGCACGATTCGTTGGGCATTGGATAACCAGGGATTTCCAAACAGACAACAGTCAAGCATACATTGTATCACAAGTGTGTCTACTGATGTGAGCCTGTACCGGAAACAGCACACATTCTGCATAGAAATCGGACACGCGCTATTAAATGAAAACCCCCTTATTTGTCCATATTTAGTAAGCATACCTTTTTGCGATACTTGGCGAACGATTTTGAACTTGTTTACAAACTAGTTTAAAAGATAATATATTATTATCGGTGCCTTCGACGCGGGCTCGAAATAGACTGGGCATGAGAGTAGTATACTGGAGCCAACGGCAAAATGATACTACTTTGAAATGTGTTAGGAGTAACCTCTTGCCCCCTCCCAATTCTGTAGGGTGCTGCGGAATTTGAGCAACGTCCAATCCCCTTTCTGAAAGAAAAGCAGGCTTCCCTTTCATCATCCATAAAAAATGGAGTAGGGAAAACAAGCCAGTGAGCCACAACTGGAAAAAAGGCCGTGGTCGTCTCGACTTGAACCAATTGCTTGGAAACTGGGACATTAAACCTCATCTAACCTAACCTTTCATCACCCAGGTAGAGAGATCTACACACTTCTAATCACTCACTAATAAAACAGAGATATCACTAACGTCGGATTCATCTTCTGCATTAACGCTTGCCACAGCTTTATATTAACTTCATTGACCATGCACGGAAACTAAGCGCCAGCGTTTTTTTCTTTTAATAAGCTTGGCATGTGACGTTGTCATTAAGCTCTTGTTTTTTCATTTGACAGACTTTATTTTCCTTCCGTTTGAGGCTACTGAGAAACTCACTTACAAACCTAACATGAGTATGATCACGAAACTTGTACAGCTTACAGCTCTTTAGTATAGTGCTTCTCAGAACTGACGAGTTTTGAAATGGTTATGATTATGATCAAGTGTTGAAATCGAGGATTTATTGATGAAATAATGAATAAGTCAAGTTTTGGGGCTTTGGGGATCACGAGGTGGATGGGAATTACGCCAAAAATCATTGAGGAAGTAAAAATTTGCAAAGTAGGTATTAACGTGAAACAGCTCTCAGCTTCTATGACCCAGATCCAGCTCCCTGCCCAGATCATGGCGATAATGTTGATGATCATTCCATGATTTTGTAAGATTTTGGAAGGCGTGAGTGTAGGCTATATCAAGTTGGCATTACAGTATAGACAGGGCTTCAATACCCGAGTCTGGTCTCGAAACCAGTAATCTGAATTCGAGTTCGTTGTTACGTAGTGGGCTTGGCAGGCCGGGCGCGGGTCCAAGGAGGGCTTTCCCGGCCTCAGCCCCCCTTTTTCGCTACAACAATAACAAATACGCGAAAAATAGCATAATGTTAATCTAGGAGAATATTGGGGCTCCTTTTCGAAATGTCTGGATCCGCGCCTGCTTGGCATTGGCCCGGAATGGGGGATCATCTGAATTGGCCTGGAAGGGGCTCACTGTAACTAGACTCGGGATCGGAACCAATTCCAGCTGATTCCACATAAATCAAGATAACATGAATGCGTCTAGTGTCTATTTTAATTTTTATTAAAGCACAGTGTGTTATAGGAATGCCATCACACAGTCTTCAAAATTATTTGGTCCCATGAAATTGACCCCTTACAGTGAACTAATTTACTTTTAAAATAGTATAAAAAACCAAGTGTATATCTTGCTACACGGTTTGTCAAATAGCCGGACTGAGGGCTGAACCCGGAATAGGGCCACAGGGATGGAAATGGCTAGGACTCGGGTTAGGTGGAATCAAATACAGCCCTAACCAATGTGAATGTGCAGATGTGGCAGAGTGGATAAAGGCGGTGGCATTTGAAACAATGAAGCTTAGCAATCGGGGGGTCGGGGTTCGATCCCACACCGGGTCAATTAAGGTGGGTTTTTTTTTATTCATGAGCAATCTACGGTTTTCCCATCTGAATTGGTCTTTCAAGAGAAACCAAATTTGATCTAAATTGTTAAATAAATTGGTAATCCACCAGACGTGAAGAGGTAATTCATAAGCCTTAGGCTTCACCACAATTCGTGGTCGCTTAGCTTCGTGAAACAACTGCCCTTCAAGACCTGAATTATTATTATTAACTGTAAGATCACGATAGAGACATGTACCTATGCCCTTTGCGACGGGGACATTCAGATCAATCCACCAATCGACGAGGTCTGCAGCGTTCTTCACATCTATCACAATTTGAAACACTTACCTTCATCATCCTTACCCACCCTACAATCCCTCCAATAATAAACAATGCCCTCCCCCTCTACCCCGGACTCGGGGTCAACCTCCCACGTGAACCATAACAATATGTTTGACCAGAATCTTCAAAATGTTATGTTGCGATGATGAGGCAGGTTGATCGAGAGTACTTCTGTTTTCGCTACTGTTCCAAACTATTGAAATTAAAGTGTACCTAAAGTCTGAAAATTCAAAAATATATATTACAGAGCATCAAAACTGAATTCCAATGGTCCAATTCCCATCTTCACAGGACTTTCTTAAGCTGAGATATAAAATGTTGAAGTTTATTCACTCGATTTAAAAAGGTAGATTGCGCAATAATTTGTGATGTCATTGTTGTACTACTCAAATTACAATCTTTGTATTTCTATGTTTTTCTGAAAGTCACCGCACCTTGTGCCAAAATGTGATCGCGTTCTTACTGCTTTGGGGTGACTTGACTATATAAGCACTCTCTGTACAGCATGTCATGCAAGAAAACATGAAGCGGTCAAGGTCATATAGACATTTTTAATTTTAAAAGAAAACAAAGCATTTAATGTGAGTTGTACAACAAGAATGTCAAAAATTATTGCGCAATGAACTGTTTGGATTTAAGTGAATAAATTTTAACATTTAATATCTCAGCAATGGAATAAGCTATGACAATGGGAGTTGGACCAATAAGATTAATTTTGTAACCTCTAAAATATATATTTTTGAATTTTTAAACTTTAGGTCCACTTTAACCCTCAACTTATGTTGAGTCACTGATGTTACATGGCACAAATTTTGGACCTTCTTTAGAGTTGATCTCGCAGTTTGTGCCAAGTTTTAGGGCAACTAATTAGCGAGAAGAATACAATACAGTCAGTCAGTGCATTGGTGAATCAGTGACCAGGCATCATGAGTTTTTCCCGGAATCAACAGTTTGTCCACGATGATAACCTGGGGCTAAACCATCCGAGAGCCGGATGTCGCCTGATGCATTACATTTACTTGTGGGTGATTACCGTTCATTTTAATCCCTACCATCGAAGTTTACCACCCCTCCCCCCAGGGCCCCAGCGGGGACAGGGGATAAATGTCCCGGGGCCTGGGGCAATTTGGGGGCCCGGGAAAATTGGTCATAAAATATATTATATCATATCGAATTATTTCCTCGTGAACACCACACTTACTTTGGTGAGAGGGGGCCCGCACTGAAATTTTGTACCGTGGCCCGGGTCGGCTGCCGGCAGCTCTGCGCCCCCCCAACACACACCTTACGTGTTTCAATACACTTCCCTCACCCCAAGTACCCATCCCATTGTATAATCTCCACTGATGTCTTCAATGAAAGGTCATCGCAGATATGTAAGAATACAAAAAGTATACAATGAAAAAAAAATGCATTACGGTAGTAGGCTCTCTCACACGCAAGTTACATTGGCAGATTGGCGGTGGCACTATACTATAGCGTTCGTTGCATGCTTAGTATTAAAGCTTTTTTAAAATTTGAACGGAGAGTGTAACGACATGGTCAACGTGCTCCATTCATTGTCTCTCTTGATAAAAATACTTATTTATGAGTAATTCGTGACCATAAAATAGCACTGTGGGAGTCAAGCGTCCACGGTGGACCAAGACAGAGGCGGTACCTCGTCACATCGAGTCTTCATCTTAACTTCCGCAGCTTTAAGGCGGAAATCCCGGGGATGAGGGATATATCCCCCACTTTTGACAAAGAGGGATAGCCTACCCAGACTTCCCCGACATTTTCAAGAATGTTACCTAATAATATCCCCTGTTTTGTAATGTTTGGTTATCAAATTGATAACTTTTGAATAGTGTGATATAAAGTAAACTATTAATTTACTTAAATGACTTAAAAAAAGTATTTTCTCGGTGCGCTTCGATTAGTTAGTAAGATGAAATTTAATGACACACCAACACAAATGTATTATATTGTGTCAAGCAAAGTTTAAATACGGTGCAAGTCCTTCCCCTTAGTCGCCTCTTACGACAGGCGGGAAATACCGTGAGCATATTCTACGACCCCCCTGCCCACAGGGGGCCGGTGCGCTTCGAGCGCATCCAATGCGCATTGTTCTCTTATTATTTTCAACCGATCTGTATGTATGAGATACTTGATCTATATGTCATACATATAGATCAGTGATAATTAAATGTCAGCTTGAGCCAGATTAGTTTTCCAAAGCCCCCGCGTGCAACTCCTACCACAACCAGCGAGTTCAGAATAACAACTCACTGCCACAAACCAGGGACCTTACAGCTTCCTGCACAAACGATCTTCTCGAAGCACAAGCGGTAGCTTATCTGCCGGCAAAAACCCGAAACGGTTTTGACTGGGAAGAATATCTCAATTACCGACTGTTAAAAGGGCAAGGGCAAAGTGAATGGAAGAAGAAGAATTAAAATGCAACTTAGATAACAATAGTAATGCTGGATGAAGCACAACATTCTGCACTGTCTTTAAAACGACATTTTCGGAGCGCTTTTCGCTCACCCATCATAGAATTTGAACAATTGCATGTTTCTTTAGGACAGCTTGAACATGGAAGTATTACCACGGAGGTAGTACTTCCATGGCTTGAGTAACTTTGAGTAACAACATTTTGCAATGCAACTCTCATACCAGCATCCATCTCTATCACTTAAACCTAATGCAACATCAAATTCACGGGCGGTTGGTACCAATTAATGCAATTACAAAATACAGTAGTTACGTTCCAATTTCCGGGTCTGTTTTGAGTGAATTCAATACCATTTTCAGATAGTGAAATGGTTCACTTCCCAAGGACATTGCCTTCCTTCCGAACCGTTAGGTCATTTCAACGTGAAACCTCCCCTATAGTATTACGGGCATTATAAGATAAATTCCATGCATCATCTCATAGCGTCACGTATTCGAACCTGGTCGGTATAGTGTTCATCGGAAAACAAAACGGTTTGCCCACTGGCAAGTGACTTTATATATAGGCCTACCACAAGCCACCACCCTTTTGAATTATCTGACTGATTTACGTTCGACTTAGGCCAGCGAGAGGTATGGCAATATTAATTAGTTATGTGGTCTATTTAGTATGCATCCAATATCCTTTGGAAAATGTTCAAGCCTTCCTTTTAAACCTCCGAATTCTGTAAATATCCCAGGGCTTCCGGGGACTTTTCCCCCTGGGTCCCTTCTAGGAAGTTGCCTCTCGACCCCACTAACATGAACATGGTCAAATTATTATTTTGTGGTCTTATTTAGGCTAGTGCGCATCCAATGTCCTTTAGAAGTAGTTAATATGCCTCACTCTAATGCTCACAATTTTCAATATACCCAGAATTTCCAGGGCTACGCCCCTGACCCCCACCGGGGCGTTAGCCTTGAACACCACGCCGCAAGGGGAGCGCTTTGTCCTCCCACGGCGCCTTCGGCGCCGTTGGCTTGCTCTGCCCCCCCCCCCACCCCCGGCCGTTCAAAATAAGTCTCCGCCAATGACCCGCTGCCGCCTCTTAGGTCGAAAATTTCATAAAACAATTCATATAACACGATTTCGACTGGTACATAGTGTTTCAAATGAAATCTAATTTGGACGCAAAAAATCGATTAGACGAACTTGAAAGTGTATGGTCACGACCTTTGTAAACTACCGGCAATCATTCTCTGACATTACAACATTTTTGTCATTTAAGACTGTCTGGGGTAACAGGAGTTTTAGGAGCACTGTTTCTTCCCTTGAGATTTTTTTACTGGGTAATAACTGCATTTATACCCAAGGTGAATTTCCTCGTACAAAAAGTATAGGCCTAGCGTCCAAGGTCTGCATTCGATTGTTTGGCTCAAAACGACCCGCAGCAGATAACTTAAGCTACTCGCCAGTCACACCACATGATTGCATGAAAAGAAAACCACATTTTCGTTATTACTTATTGGCATTTGTTGACATTTGTTCTTATGTGAAAACCGGCTTTTATGCAAAACTTATAGGGTTAACATTTAAAGGAATTTCCTTCACTTACTAAGCTAAAGCCAAGATTTTCACCTGACGTCAGCGTGCGATCACGGCACGTGCGCAGAGAGTGTGTTGACGGGACGTGAAAACTCAGCATGATAAATACGTAAAATCGTAATCACACATGGTTAACTGCAAAACGTGCCACAAATAGTGAGAATCGTGACGCACTGACATTTGCTTTTAGAATTGCAATGCCATTAAAAAAAGAAAGAAACACGTACGACGCCATATCCTTTGTCTCGTTGATTATATGAACAGGTGGACCTTAATGGACCTTAAATTCGCTAAAATCTGTAGATTCCTATGACGTCATCTTATTGTTGTTACTGCAAATGATATCTTGGATATCTGTCTTCCCATTGGCTATTTATTCAGGGCCGTAGTCTACGGCGGGGGCAACGGGGAAAGCTGCCCTCCTGATAGTTCCAAGCCCAAATGAAAGTTGGCCAAAGTTGGCCAATAAACAACAAAAAAGAAATACATAAAAAAAATAACAAAATGCTGAAAATTTCATTGTCAGAATTATAATTCTGAGGCCCTCAGAACCTGGGAAATTGCATGAGGGCTACCTTTTACCCGAACTTCCCCAAGAGATCCCTGGACCCTGCTATAGATGCATTATGTGTGACCAGTTTTGATGAATAGGCCTATTCCTTAAATATTGCATCCTCCCCATGCCCTGTTACGAATGTTGCTGCTTAAACTGCAACTACGTGGTGTTTAGAACACCTGAGATCATATAGGCTAAAGCTCTTTAGTAAGCCTCCTCTTTCTTTCAACGTATGCCACAGTATGCTTTTACGAAATGTCCAAGATTACCTTTATCAGTAGTTTACCGCTTAAATCAATGGATTTGTAAAGAATATTCAAGACCAGTTTCCCCCTTCTAAGTGATTTCACTGTGTTAACTTTTTTGAATTACCTTCTTCTTTGAAATCTAAACTTCTAAAGCATGACATCTCAAAATAAAGAATGTTATGATAAAAGTTACGATCGAGACATAGTAGAAAGTACGGTATCATTTCCTGCAAAGTGCACGACACTTTTGACAAAAGTTTTAGAGATAAGCCTACTGTGCGCAACAATGAAGGGTGGACTTGGGGCCATGACATTGTTCTAAAGATACAAGAAGTTCAAACCTATATGTACTTTCTTGTCAGAAAGCACCATTTGCCATCTAAGCCACTATATACATATGCAAAACTATCTCAAAGTGGCCTTACCCCTTCGCATTCTCCAAAAAAATCGAAATTCACTCAATAATGAAACTTTAACCATATAAGCAGCTCAAAGCTCTAACAAAAATAGCAACACTTTTCATGTAAACGTACTCAACTAAAAATGTCTCAAAGGGTGAGGGTCTCCTCTAAGACAATACTCCTTCCCTTTAACCCAGCCAAGAAATAAGAAGTATTCACTACACATTGACACTTCTAAAAATATACTGTAATCAGTTCAAAACGTTGCCAAAGATAGAACCAGTTTGCAACTTAGCTGGCTTACGTGAGTGTCACCCTCCGCTTAGACCCCTCCCTCAGGGTGACCATGGAGCTAATACCCTTCGGAGAGTATTAGCTCCATGGGGTGACTGCCTGGCGGGGTGACAAAGGGAGGATTTACCCGGGTTTCAACTATGCTAAGTACGTCACTGGAAATCTACTTAGATAGTGTCTTTGAATCCCCCCTCACCCTTGGAATTTTGCCCAGGCTATGGTCCTGCTATTTTAGAGACTATTTTGCAAACAAACATTTCTGTAATATAGTAAGTTTACCTTGACACTGAGAACACTTCGTCTGTTTTTCATCACCTTCAAATTAAAGATTAAACTTGTAATTAAATTATTATCAAGTTTATTTCATCTCAATATCTATAAATCAGTTATTTTATCCCCGATAGTTTCTTCGAAAATTTATACAATCGACAAACAGCTCAGAGAAAGAACAGGTTATCATTGTTTCAATCAGGATCAATATTGTTTAATTCATATATAAACTAAGTCAAGATTAGAGAAAAACTTAGAATAAAAGTTATCCAGTCCGGCTATAAAAATTTACGATATGAATCGCATTTCACGTGCACCTACCAAGTCTATTCTATGATTTTCAAGATAACAGGATAGGGATGTCATTGTAGAGTCACGCCCAACACGGTAAAATTTCGAAGTATGTCATTTTTGTCAAATGAATTGTCTTTTTGTCTTTAACTTGTAAAAGCTAAAATCTATGGACTTATCATTTCATTCCACACTGCCGGTTGTGTGAGAGAAAATAATTGAAACAAATTGCAAAGACTGACGAATAGAACGTTTACCGGTACGTCATAGCAGGCTAGCTGCAAGTCATCAGTTACTTTGCAACTGACGACCTATTGTAGTAACACCCCGATGGTGCATCTGCCCAATAAAATGTTCAAACCTGTATTTGCGAGTCGATCACTATATCGTATTGAGAGAATTACGCAATTGGGGTAAAATTCAAGTCCTCTCTACCAAAAAAATGTGTGGTCTATCAGGAGATCACTCGGCAAATGAGGATTGTACTTTTTACCTAATATATGAAACAGAAAGAAGCTGGAACAACGAACTTTTACAGCTCGCGGAACACGCCGAAACATTTTGCAGTTTTATTGAGGAAGCTGCCTCCTTGAGAGCAAAAACAGCCAACCCCGCCGTCGGGGTGACTGATCGCTGTCGGGGACTGCATACTTTATCGTATCCACTAAGGCCTCCCTACTAACATTGAAAAATATCCCTACGGAAAGCCTTTACCCACCGGCCTATACGGCCACCCTGTCATAACTGCGTTCACTGTTGTTCTCAACGTCAGGTTAGGTATCACCTAACATTTAAACGAGGGGTTGGTGCTTACAATACAGATAATTCTAAACCTTTGAAGAATGCCAGATTTTCCAGAATATTGTAAAAGAGCTTTTTCTTACAAAAGAATTTTGTGTAGTTGGAGGTTACCCTAAGCCGATTAGGCTTACAGGTACAATAGTTAACGGTACAAATCTGTTAGTACACGTAGTCACTATCCCCCTTGAATTGAATTATTGTCCTTTTGAGTGAAGGATACCGGCGTGAATAACCTTGTGTCGGTTTCACCACATTAGTTATACAACTGGGCACGTAATACAGTCATTCAATTGTAACGTTTCCCAAGTATTCGGCCATTATTTACTCCGACGGATTAGTGCTATTGTCACAAAATAATCTAATTCAACTACAAAACTGCACTGCATTTTTCTTTAGTGATTCAGGGTTGAAATGTGTACCCACTATTTCTATAGTGTAACAAGTTGACGGCAGAGTACTATATGAACCTATCCCGGAAGGATTTAAGGTGAAACTTTTACCGTCAATAGCCGGTGCTTTCAGTAAAGTTACCATCAATGATACAAACCCCTAAAATGATTCACTCAACTTCCCAGTTAACACATCTATGTAACAAAAGTATGACAAATGGCTTCTATTGGTTTTGTCCACATCAAGAGTTCGTCATACTTTTGTAACTTAGATGAATTGAGGAGAAGTAGTGTGAATCATTTTAGGGGTTTGTACCATTGATGATAATGTAACTGAAAAAGTATAGCGCAATGGTTGTGACTTCATCAAGAATTGGAGTAATTAAACGATCGTACAATCCACCACATATAAAAATAGGCCACAAACCACACAGTGACCCATGCACTGGGTCGCTTAACTCACAGTGCACCGTAACGTTTCTTTTCACACCGCAACCCACTTTTTGGAGGCTTATTCCAAGACAGACGTTAGACCGAAACACGGGTAAGAATGGAAAATGATGACAAGTTAATTTACTCCGATGAGGAGCGTCAAAAGGGGGCCTAACTGCAAAAGCACTTACCCCCCCCCCCCCACTTCTCTCCTAGTAAAGTTTGGTCGCGATCCATTGTGTGAGAAATACTCAAATGTGCACACCTCAAGTTAGAAAATAAAATGATCTAAAACTTGTAGGGAAACTGAACTACAACGTCTATCAATGACGGATTGCATGTGTATGAGTACGGGGGGCTTGGCGGGGGCTGGGATGGCCCCTTATAATCCGGCAGAAAACTTGATATTTCAGCCGCACCGCCCCTGATATTTTTGGGCAAAATACATGCTATTTTTGGGCAAAAGACATACTACTTTTTTGCAAAAGCTATGCTATTTTCGAGCAAACATGCATTGAAATTTTGGAACAGTGGTTGCATCCCCCCAATTGGAAGGGGTCCAGTGCTCTTATGGCACACGTACAACTGAAAGGGTGATTTTGCAGAGAAAGATTATATCGGTGTTAGATGTGTTCTTCATAAGATAATTTTGATTCAGCCTTGGCTACTTGCTGACTTGTGAGTGCTATATCTTCATGGTACACTCTCTTTCTCTACCGACTCTTTCACACAACCCATTCACTAGTGGAAACTATACAAAGACTACTGTGTATACTGCATTTATGCGTGATGTAACCCGCTGATATTGTGTATTCTCTAGAGAATCTTAAAAAAAAAACCCGTTCGTTATGATTACAACAATATGGGATTCTGACAATGGGCCCCAAAAATGCCACAATTTTGGGCTCACCAAGTAGGTTTTTATAACCATCGAAATTCCATAAAGTTCATGAAAGTAACCAGAAAATTAAGGCAGGAGGCGGAACGTATAGTACAACAACATCTCCCTGGTACTTGACATCTGTCTCTCCTAAAACAGTTATATGTATCAACAGCTAGGTTAATAGCTGCAGTCCAAATTACCAGGAGCAGGAAAGCGAACTTTGAAAAGGTCAATTCATCATCCCCTCAACATAGGCATACGGAAATACTTTCATAAGGGGAGGAATGTTGTTTGCCCTGAAAGAGGGGGATGGCTGTCATTCTAGATCCGCCAACTGAGTAACTAAAATAGGCATATCGTTATATTCCCAATTTTTCTGACTTTCTTTCAATGGAAGCTTTTTAAGCGACAATTAGGTGTTGGGAGGTAAGGGCTCCTTAATTGTACTTCTCGTCTCTCCTCTCTGGCGTTTTTGAGAAAGCTATAGACCAAGGGCGTAGGCTGCATTTGGCATGGGGAGGTGCACATTTCAGGTAGGTGGAACCAGGAAGAATATCTAAGCGGAGCGTCAGCATTGCTTGGTGCGGAGCATACAAGAAAATTTTCAGTTTTTAAATCCCCCAGATTAGATGGCCGGAAACAGCATTTCAGGAGACTTAAGCCACATGTACCCAGCCTTAAAAAAAGTGATCCCCTGTCTGCCGTTTCTCAATTTACTTGAAACAGGACACGAATTGTTAATGCATGTCTTTTTTATTCAAATTAAAATGTCGCAATATTCATATTCTAAATTTATAGGTATTCCCAAGGCTTTCAGACTTTGACCTCCGCTGACCTCAAATGACCTTGACACAGATTAAGAGCTCAGTTGTACTCTCATGTCAAATAGTAACTCAATGACCTATTTTCCTCTTCAGATATCTTTCCTACCAGGGGCGTCGTGCAAAAATAATTTTTTATGGGAGGGGGGCTATGAGCGGTGACTGTCCGAAAGACTATCTAAGCGGAGCGCCACCATCAGTTGGCGCGGAGCGTACAGAAAATTTTGAAAAATAGCGACCCCTCAGACAGCCGGAAATGGCATTTTCCAGGTTTGTTAGTAGAATCAAAGCAGCCGTTATTTTGAATTTTCGTTTTGCAATAAAATTTTCACTTGATCAATAAAAAAATTATCAAATTGCAAAACGATCAGAAAATTTCCAGATAAAATGTAAAACTACCATTGCATAAAATGCAAGCTAATAATTGGGAAATGAGCTTCTATGCGAGGACGTATCATAAATCAACACTAAGAACGTAGTTCACCTTTCTTCCTCGAAAAACTGTCGAAATTGTAAGCTGCGTTTTACGTTTCTCTGCCATAATTGTTTCTAATCACTGTTCCTCAGTGCGTGCGCAGGTGTAAGGTGAGGGCAGACTGTGAATCACCCGACTGACATTGAGAAAAGTCAACTGGTTAGAAACAAAATGATGCCTCCTTCTGGAACAAGGGCGTAGCCAGGTATTTGTCAAGGAGGACCAAGTCCATAGACAGACTGTCAGTGCTCCGCGCCACCATGGGTTGGCGCGGAGCACGAAAATTTTGGCCCGAAATGCCTCCCAGATCGCTGGAAATGACAGTTCCCAGGCCCATTTACCAGATATAAATGGGGAAATACCAGCATTATTGTAAGAATTAAACTTCATAAAATACCAAAATATGCCGGGGGGGGGGGAGTGGGTGACTGCCCTCTTCCTCTCACTGGCTTCGCGCTTGCACAATGACTAATATGAAGGTAAATACCTTTATAAATATATGATTTACCGTTTTTCTCAGAAACTGCTGTTATTTGTTTAGTGGTTAACCTTCAAAAGAAAAGCAAGTCATAATTGAGGGCCGCAAGGTCTGATTTTTCCCTGTCCTGGGGGAGGGCCTAAGGGGAATTTGGAGTGTCCCAATCCCCTTTGGAAAAGATTTGCTTTTGGAAAGCAGGCTGAGATGCAAAATGGTGCCACTATTTTTAAAACATCTTGAAGCATATTAAAACACGCATGACGGCCAATCGGGAGGAGGGAAACGGTGCGCCTTTTGCTCGGCCAGACTCGGTCAGACTGCTTCCGACTTTCCCCTACTAGCTGATTGTCCACCGACTACTTACACTAGTTCGGTATTAACGCTCATAACATATAAGTAGCTATTCACATAATTAAATTGGAACTGATTCTGCTTTTTTAGTCGGAAATGGCTAATTATCACCAACTATCTCAGATATTCCTTCTACAAGGTTTTTCAAGACTTTGACCTCTGCTGGTCACCTAAAATAACCTTGAGCTTCAAACAGAAAACAATAGGGTTTTTCCTCAAGTTTACATGGACAACACATGATCCGTCAATTTTATTATTTACAAAATACTTAAATATCTTAACTCTCAGTCTGAGAGATAATCATTGGACTAAAAATAAATTTGGGATTGAGTAAAACCCGAGCTTCCACACGCACACTAAGGCAATTTGGATAAATGAGAGACTGTCTTTGGGTTCTCAGCACATATAGAGATACCGTGGCTCTAGACCTTCATATATATCAAGGCGCATCCTGTAATTCAATTACCAAACTTACCCTTGTAGGTTGGTGTGCGGACAAAAGTCATGTTCGTCCTTGTTTTCACAGCTGTTGAAAACAGAAGGAGTGCATTTTTCTGTTTCCCAGGCCAGAGCGGAACTCCTCTGCCTCAACGGGTGGGTGCACGTGCACCCAATGCACCCCCCCCCCCCCAGCCTACGCCCTTGCTATAGACCTAAGCCATATCTAACTGTCTAATGAATCCCTGAACTCACGGTAATCAGACTGCAGTGTTCAGGGAAGTTAAAGGGACTGGGGATTATGATAGTCCGTCACAAACTCTGATTGAGCAATATCTTTTCTCTGAGGAATAATCCAATTCAGCTGGGAGATATTTTCCCGAATTCTGCCTCTGCCTTCGCGACAAGTTCTCCTATATGTAGGCAGTAGCGGAAATTTATGTGAAGAAGTAAAAGGAAGGGGTTGGAGGGATGAAGGGCCCCTGAAGCAAAATTTACAGTGTCAGCAAGTCAATGAGACCATTTCCAAAATGTGGAGGTGAGTGGGGATATATCCACCCTATCCTCCCGAGATTTCCGCCTCCGTAGGTATCAACAGTGATATACCGGTATGTGTTATTGCAGTCTATATTTTGTAGGTATCAGTCAGTGCTTACAACCGTGCAGCCTCATTATGTGTTCCACCTTATATATACATATATATCATATTTAGCACTAAGGACAAGACATTAATGACTTTATAAAAAGATGTTCCCGGAAGCGCTTCACGTTATCACACACACATTTTTCAAAGAATCTCTATGGTGCACATGCTTACATGTATTTGACCCTAATTTGACCCTTGCAGGTAAGATTTACACCAAAAATGTATCCAGGTGCCCTTTGGTTTCTGAATTTTATAGTGTCGTCTATTTCTGATTCATTAACTATGACAGCAGACCCATACCTTTTCACAATCACTAAATGTTATGCAGTATCGACACAGTTCGACTCAAAATGCGTTGACACCTGCAGAAAGTCATGGCGACGAACTGACGACGTTGTTAGTCAATGGTCCCTTGGTGTAGAAGCGTATGTATTATCCATCATTTGAGTATTTTGACTTCATGCACTTCCACTTGCTAGACTTGGCCTTCATATCGTGCGAATGCTTTGGTGGCCCTATATATTGTAGACCTTATGCATATGATGTCACACGCAGAAAGTGCTCCCTCGTTTGTAGGCAAGCCCGTATCAATGCAAGTTACACCAACAATGCACACAGCTGATTGGTGAACCAATGGGATACGTGCTCGTCTGATACACGCACGTGCAAAGTCTACGTGCGTGCACGAGTGCTTCATTGTTTTGCCTCCAAAATGACGTCGAGTGACGTCAATACATAATGGCTATAGCTATTTTAATCAGCGCACGAGTCTGGGGCTGTACAACTTAGTCTAACGAGTTTAGGTGGGGCCTACATCCACGCTTTCAATTTTTCTAATGCTGGCATTTTATCAAGTCATATTCGGGCCACTTTTGAATGTCATCAGAGTGTGACCCAGTACGTTTTACTACTTGCATGTCTTCGAAAGAGGTGTCCCAAGCCGTCATAAGTACATGCATCAGAAGTAATTTGGGCCAACATTCTGGTAGCCTCGACTAGTTAAAATTCCTCTTACCAAAGTTTATCATTATCCTCTTCTTCACCCTTAACAACTATCTGATCACCTCCTACTGAAGCCACTGCAGTATAGTTGTCGAGCCCCACCCAACAATCTAATTTTTAGTTTTTACCATCATGTTATGTGGTGAATATAAATATGTTGCCTTTCTCTTCTGCCACCAGATTTACCGTGCAACATCTATCAATATCCCAGCATAAGCAATGGAGGAGGGAAAACAAACCAGTGAGCCACAACTGGAAAAAGGCCGAAGTCGTCTCGACTTGAACCAATTGGTTGGAAACTGGGACGTTAAACCTTATCTAACTAACTAACCCACCAGATCTACCGTATAACATCTATCAATATCTCACTGGTCAGCTCTTGTCATCGACCAAGCACCGTGGTTTATGAATACCGAATTGGAGGCTTAGCTTATATTTGCCAATCGAGTTATTTAAAGTATGTTGACCAACCACAACTTTTAGGGATATGTTTCTGTTAATGTATGTAGCGACGATAAGGGTCACCCTTTAACTAGAGTTCTGGCATAAGGTAAAGGTTGGGCATTATCATGTAACTGAATTTCAATGTAGTAACTGCAGTGGGTGGAATAGCGAGAAACTGTTCATGGGGGCGTAAGGGGATGCAACTTGTATGGGGGAAATACGGAACGGTATTTTTACTCGTGAAGGGCGACTGTGGCGCGAGACTTTTGGGGGTGGGGCTTGTACTCAAACCTCTGCCCTCTTATGGACAGTACGCCACTGGAAGTATGTGTGAAAAAAACACCGCATTAGTTCATTTTAAGTACCCCTGTCATCGTACACCAGTGATGTAGAATATGTTTTCAGTCATAAACCATTTCGAGCCAATGTCAGCGTACAGACATATACAGACATGGAACTCTGATGATATATAATATAAACAATGTCGCAGTTTAAAAAATTTGAGTAAGTCTCTTACAAGATCCATATTTTCACACTGGTGCAAACGATCTACTCTGTGTCCTGTAATGTATACGATTTGAGAAACTCTCAATCAGATCGACAAATGTTGACTGTCTACACAAACATCAAATGACGGGTGCTTCATCATGTAAAACTATCCCACAATATTATCATCGTCTATAGAAGACATTTATGAAAAATCCAAGGATGGATTATATTTGTGACTGAAACACGGTAGTCTAAACCAAGCGATGCAGTTAACATCTAGACTACCCTTGGGAAGTAATGCAATGTCTTAAGTAACATTTCGTTGATCTTGGTGAGGGAAAATCCATCCCTGGTATTTGGTTTTATGCATCCATAAATGTTAACGATGGCACGCCTATCATAACATTTTATAATACTCTTTCAAATGTTTTCAAGTCAGTAACAGTTGAAGTTTTCGTCATGAAACAGGGAAACACTATTTACTAAGTCTGGAATTGGCAGGGGGGTAGTAAACATTACATATAACTCTTTCATTTATTCTGTATAAGCAGTCTCGTTTGGTTAAGATGATCTCACGTTTGAGAACATGCATTATTTTTTACCCTTGATTCTACATAAAACCCGAAAAAGTTAATGTTATAACCAAGTCAGAATGGTTCAGGAATGAGCAGGTTGGACCTTCCTTCAAGGGCTTTTTGAACGGCCTAGAGGGGTCATGTCTCGCAAGCCCTTTAGGGGTTTGCAGTATTTACTCTGACCCCCACCTTTGGTCTTTCCTCTACACCAGGGGTGCCCAACCAGTCGATCACGGTCAGTGGCGTAGCTAGGATTTTTTGGTTGGGGGCTCTGGGGGGTTGGAGATTTTTGTGGGGGAGCTCCCGTTTACTATCTAAGCGGAGCGCCACAACAGGTTGGCGCGGAGCGTACCAAGAAAAGTTGAGATTTAAATACATCCCAGACCGCCGGAAATGGCACTTGCCAGGCTTGATAGTAGCCATCAAGAAGTGCAATTTTGTGAACAAAATGTAAAGTTTGATTTTATTCTCAAAACACATTTCTGTGAGGAACGGATTAGCTCAGGTAGTCGAACTTGGGGTCCAAGGATTGCAAGTTTGAATCCCGTTTACTCAGTGACGTTCGCCGGCCTGGGGGAGGAGTCTGGGGGAGGGGAAAATTTTGAAAAATTAGGTGTTCTTACATGCAATCTGGTGCCACATATGCTACCTTTTGATGTAAAATTTGTGTTAAAAAATTTACGTATAATTAGAAACTAAGAAAAAATCGACATCAGCATGGCCCAATGGCCTCTCCCCTGTGTACGCCACTGCGGTTACTATCTAAGTGGAGAACCACCATAGGTAAGCGCGGAGTGTTCCGAGAAAATCTAAGGTTTTAATACATGCCAGATCGCCGGAAATGGCACTTGCCAGGCTTGACAGCAGACTATCAAGATGTGCAATTTTTGTGAAAAACTCGTAAACTTTGATTTTATTTTATTCTCAGACACATTTCCCTGAGGACGGATTAGCTCAGCTGGCCGGACTTGGGGTCCGAGGATTGCAAGTGTGAATCTAGGTTACCATCTAAGCGGAGCGCCACCATAGGCTGGCGCGGAGCGTTCCAAGAAAATTTGAGATTTTAATACATCCCAGATGGCCGGAAATGACATTTGCAAGGCTTGGTAGCAGCCATCAAGATGCGCAATTTTGGCGGAAAAATGTAAACTTTGATTTTGTTTTATTCTCACACACATTGAGTTTGTCACAATCAATCCGAATCTATCCACAATTATTCCAAGTGGGTGAATTTTTTTGCCCAGATCGCCAGTGGGGGACTCTTGGGGGCGCGGCTCGCGCCCGCCACCCCCCCCTCCCGTAGCTACGCCACTGATAACGGTCTACTGGTAAACCGCGGACTGATCCCAAGTCGACCGCGAGGGGGAAAGTTTTTACTGTGTAACTGTATGACAGTGTATGTTTTGTATATCTCGAGAGAGTGGCTACTTGAAAAGTAGATCTTGCGTCAGAAAAGGTTGGCGCACCCCTGCTCTACACCATAACAGCGTTAGCTAATTTACTATTCAAGAGTTCACTTCTCCAGTTCTCGTGAATGTTTTATAAATCTGTGTTTATGTCTTAAGTGGCATGAAAGCCGATCCATATGTTTTAACAATTTAGGTACATTTTATGCTATCCAAATTAACCTGCATCACTTGGCGGGTAAAACTTAACCCAACATTGTGTGTAAATTGTAGTCGTATTTTAATAATGATTTTTTGAATAGATCCATTCATAAATATGCGTTAGAATGATAGACATCAACTTGCTCCTAAATGAACACGCATAATTGCGTATAGTTTTACATGCAACAAAGTAACGCAGGCTTCGAGTTTACGTCCTTAACAAAGCAAAATGTCAAATCTCTAAGTCTGTTTACTTATTCAGACTTTAAAACGAACACAAAAACAGAGCTAAGACCAGAGACATTCTGTTAAAATACTCTCCTTGCGTCTAGTCAATAAAAAGACGTTTTACACTTATCTCTGCCAAAAATCCACTTCCTTAATTGTCGATATGTCACGTAGCCTCAAACTCCAATTGAAGGATGAATATTGAAAAGTAATATAAGAAATATGAGTCAAAACCATTTCACATAAATTATTTACAAGTTGGTTGTTTTGAGGAATGACGATCATGGAAAGACACAGTTTGGCAAGTGTCTATCATATTCCACCATGAGGCAATTAGTGTAGCGCACCACCAATTCAAGCTTTGCTAGGCGGAAAAATACTGCCTGACAATTTAATCCCTTAAAAATTTGGGGCGCTTGTTTCTAAATGTGTTACTAATTAAATATGATCAATTTTTGATTTGGTTGTTGAAGGAAATGAGTCGAAATACAGGTTGTGCAAAATTCAGGGAAATTTGACCAATTGTAGTGCTATTTTTTATTGTATTACTCCGCTCTGCAAAGTGTCGTCTTTGAATAGTGATCAGGGCTGGAATCATGTACATATTATTCAAGCCCAACTAGTTCGAAATCTCAATGGTCTTTGTATAAATATTTGAAAGTGCCATAAGAGCCCACGTAATGAGCTTTTACCAGAGGAGTAGCTTGTCCAGGGTGAGAACTTCTACAAGGATTTAAAGGGCGGAGAACTGACCTAATTTAGTGTGTAATTCAATGGGGCCACTTTTACGGTTTTCTCAGCACAGAAATGTGTTGTAAGGGCGTTAGAATGAGAGGGTGCTAGAAAAACAAAACAGCATTGATTAAAGTGAGATTATGATGTCATGTATACTTGTTTCAAGTTTACTTCTGGTAGAAAACGCGGTAACTCATTTGTTCATACCTCAAGAACCACTATGAAAATTTCTCCAAAATCTTTAATAGGTAACACCTTAAGCATATCAAAACTTGATGTAAGCTTAAACCTTAAGCCATAGTACCATTTGGTAATCCTCATTCTGAAAGAAAGATATTTTAAAGATTTTATTACAACGCCTGATTAACTCTCTTTGCGAAAACATCAAAACAACATAATTTGTCCTCTACATATCATCAGGGTACACCGGTAGCATCTGTACACCGTTAGGCTACGGTACCGACCGCTGACCACCGTCGAACGATTTCCAAATGACAAGGTCGCTGACGGCTTTATGTAAAAGATTTTCTTGACAGTATGCACTGTTCATGTTTAATTAGTTGTAAATTACTTAATCACTGGGTGGCCCAGAATGACATTGATTCCTAAAAATGACCCAATTAATTAACTGCCCATGTAATGGGATAAATTCACTATTTGCGGACCGGATTCTGAATCGGCATGGAATTGGGCCCTTGGAATCGAATTTGGCTCGGACTCGGAGTTTGCCCCGAATGAAAGTCACTGCAGGGTTGGCGACAGGATTTTTCCGACAGGGGGCCGAGCTCCATGACGGGGGTGAGCACCACAAAGCCCTACAAGGGCGACGGGTTGCCGAAAGTAAAATCCTCACTAAGGGGGCCTAAAACTTTCGGTTTCTGTTGCAGAAAATTTGCAAATTCGGGGTCTTTTATTGAAGAAAACCTGAAAACTTTGCCCAATTTTAGTAAAGACAATTCGAAACTTTGTGGTTTTAATTGAAAACTTTGCCCAATTTTAGAGCAAAATCAAGTAAATATTCGGGGCGACTGCCCGTTGTCCGGGACGACATATTTGATCGTGCCCATTATAGCTCCCTGACGAAAATGGGAAATTTTCCCCAACGGGGAGGGGGCATCCTTAACTGACGGGAGGCCATGGTCCCTCCCCCCATCTGGCGCCACCACTGGATCACAAGAATTGTAATTGGCCCGAACTCTGGTTAGGTGGACTCGAATACAGCCCTGATCTAAAGGCTGAGCGGTTGGTAACGTTTGGTGCCCTTTCTGGGGACGTGATGATAGGTAGGCCTTCAGTTGTTTCATTTCCTCTTAAAAGACTTTGGACGTTGGAACAATGTTTGACAACAGCTGCTTGTTGTGTAAACGACCATTTCATGACAATGCTGAATCAGGCACGTAGCCACGGGGGGGGGGCACAGGGGCACGTGCCCCACCCCCCCATTTTTCTATAGAAGGTCTTGCACTGTAGGAGGAAAAATTTATTACGAGACCAGCTTTTTTGGAATACAAATAGAGGAAGAAAAAATGGAAAATCTCGCACCATTTAGCATCTAGTGTCCTTAAAATAGGCAAAAATTTTCAAGGGGAGGGGTCAACCCCTCACCTTAGACCCCACCCCTGGCCGGCGAAACTCCAACATCGATGTGCCCCCCAAAATTGGTTAGTCTGGCTACGGGCCTGTGCATGATATGAGACTTACAATAAGTTATACCAGAGAGCTTATAGTTCCCTGCTTATACAAACAAGTACACAACGAGAAATCATCTATAGTGTGGAGAGTGTTCGGTGCAGATTGAACGGCCTTTTCAAACCCACTAGCTTAAATTGATTCATTTAATCGCAAATTGGTAAATAAGTATCCTTTTGGATGGATATAGTGTCATTTGGTGCAAGGGTGGTGCCAGCAGAGGTAGTAAGGGAGCCATGTCACCCAGTCGGGGATGACTGGCCCCCGTTGGGGAAATTTTGCAATTTCGTCGGGAGCCTTAATGCGTACGATTAATTTTGTAATCCCGACGATAGTCAGTCTCCCCGAAGATATGCCTGATTTTTCACTTAGGAAGGGAAAATTCTACGATAAAACCCCGAATTTTCCACTTTTCCTCAATAGAAACCCAAATGTTTCAAATTTTCTTGAGTGAAAATCTAAATATTTCAAATTTTCTTTAATAAAAACCCCAAAGTTCATTTTCTTTTAAATGGAGGACAAAAGTTTTCGGTGGGCGAGGCGCGCCGAAAATTTGGAGTTCGACATCCTTTCGGCAACCCGTCGCAGGGCTTCGGGTTGCTGTCACCCACCCCCGTCGTGGAGCTTGGTCCACCTGTTGGGCAAATTCTGGTGGATTTGGTGGCCATTATTGCAAACAGGTACTACAGTAACATGTCAGTGAGGAGTTAATTCTCTCGGTGGCGCGCGATGGCGATCACAGCGCACACATTCTCTTTCGCGTGAAAACACTAGTCCTGTAGCCTAATAGCCATGAACTTGGTCCGTCGTCGATGACAGATCGAGCTTTTGCCTGTCAAGCCAATATCCAGCTGTTACGTCAGACATCGAGATGGATATAGGCCCATAATACCTCACTGTTGCGCGTTCGCACTTTATAACGAAGCCAGTTAACAATTGCCATAGACAGCGGACCGCAAACCTGTCAGAGACACATCATAGGTACGATAGGCTATATCCTGATAACACCTTAAGTTCCCGTCTACTACATTTTGATTGCAGGGCTACTGGGGCGGCCGCTAAGACCCGAATGTAAGTCCTGATAAGTCCCTATCATTGGTCTACTTCAATGGTGGTGCCAGGAGGAGGGGCTAGGTACTCTTGCCCGAAATTTAAATGTATGGTTGCCCGAAATGGCATTTAGCTTTCCGAATATATCAAATTTTCTGTCAGAATGGAGAGGGGCGCTTCGCCCCGTCTCGTACGCCCATGCTTCCCGATCATCTGCATGAGGTCCGCCTGTCTCCCGTTTAGGCCTAGACCATGCAACGTACGTGTAGTACTGATTCATTCGAAAAACTTTTAAGCCGCGAAGACGTGGTTTTGATATGGCACTCTGTTGGCAGCTCCCTGCAACATATCCCCCACGAAACTGAATGTAATTAATCCTTGCCGGGTGATTAAAATAACCTGTATATATGTACTTATGTTCTCTTGAGAGTTCACTGTTGACAATATACCAAGACAACTCCTAAGATAACAAAGCAGCTAACTTCATATGGTTGCCAAATGCTGCCGACACCATGAACCAAGAAACACCACATGTCAACGTAAACTCTTAAAAGAATATAAAGCTGCAAAATAAGTGCAGGTATTCCATGTCGATTCCTGTTCATTCCCACGAGATTTCGATTATGGTTCCGGGGAATATGTACTGGTTACTTTATTCTGTGTATTTATAAAACCGACACGAATGATCGGTATATAATGTTCCGTATGTAATTACACCTTGCGAGCCTAAACGGTGTTAACTTACCTTCTTCTTCGCGGCTCCTACAGTTGTCGCACAGAATAGTAAGAGAACAAAAACATTTAACAAGAAAAGTCCTCTTCTGATCCCGATTCTCATTTTGTAGACTTCAATTGAATAAGTTGTATAGCCTGAACAGTTCCACGCACTCACCAAAAGTGCGGTTAACGTGAGTGGTGACTACCTGCCTGAGAAAGTTTCTGCCGGGCAGGCGGCTCGTCGTATCATGCTAAAGGTCAATGCAAGTTGACAAGGTGTTACAAGAGGCAGTAAGCGACAAGGTGTTACAAGAGGCAGTAAGTGACTCAAAACCGCGGGATAAAAACAACCTGTCGCGTCGATGGAGTCTGAGCTGTAAGAATGCTTGAGAAGAATCTCGCCCTCGTTAAAGTAAGCACATAAAAAGGATGCCTAATCATTCACTTTAGATAGCGATGCACACAGTTTGCAGGGCACCTTTCTAACACAGTACCAGTCTCGGTGCAAGCTCTTTCCAAGCAGTAAAATGACCAACACTACCGACTCTTTATTAAGTGCCCTATTTTGCGACATACGTATTTCCCGGTCTCCTTTCCTCTTTAATTACAGTTCAGCAATTAGTAGAGCCCTACTCCAATAAATGATATCCCTAGCTCTGCGTGGTTTCAACCCCGTCAATTACACTTTATTCATTGCTATACCAAAGTTTGAATCATAAATAAAAAAAGGTGAAAAACGATAAAAACAGAAGTATGCGTTTAAAAGTGCGATGTACAGGAAATTCTGCGGAAGAGATTAGGGAAATTGACCCTGAGGACTCTTTCATTACTACTGGCTATGAAATTCTGCACAGAGAGCCTATCCATGTAGGCTTACACATTAACTAGGCTTACACCTAGCTAGACCATGTAGGTAGTTCCCTTACCAGTGTTTCGTATTACCGATAGGTACGGAAGCCGAGAGCATCGCCGTGGTGTGAAATCTGACATGCCAGTTTTCCCACCCCTTTCTTCGGTAAATATGGGAAGGAAAAATCAAGATACGATTTCTCCTTACCATTATCCACCGATAATGTGGAGTGGAGAAAACCAAAGTCAGTGAGGGGGTACTTCAAGAAAGGACCATTACACAGTGTCTATTTTCGAACACCCTGTCCATAAATGGACTATGTCCATCGATCCTCTTTTCAATTTAAGTAACATAGCTTGCTCGCTCGTCGACGATTCCTCCGTACCACGATGGGATCATCCCACGTTGGTAATAATATAACCAAAGTTATATAGCGCCAATCCGTATCATATGCGGGCTCGTCCATTTTATGGACAGGGCGGTGGAATATAGACACTGTGTAATGGTCCTTTCTTGAAGTACCCCCTCACTGACTTCGGTTTTCTCCACTCCACATTATCGGTGGATAATGGTAAGGAGAAATCGTATCTTGATTTCTCCTTCCCATGTTTACCGAAGAAAGGGGTGGGAAAACTGGCATGTCAGATTTCACACCACCGCGATGTTCTCGGCTTCCGTAGGTAGGCAAAGATACGGAGAGCTTCGGAAGTCCCGGGAAGGGGTAGTTTTGTGTGACTATGAAGTGCGACTATATCAAAAATTTATGTTGAGAGTCATGCCGATGTATTAAATCGAACCGTTTAAAAAACTGGTTATAAGGGGTTGTAATCATGGCCGTATGGGGCGGGGGGGGGACTGGGGGCGGTCGTCCCCCAAATGTCAGAAACCTGACTAAATTGGGCAGATATTCTCAATCGGGCGGAAAATTGGACAGTTATATTAGGTCTGGAGTCGGACAAAAATCACCGCCCTCCCTGAGAAAAACGGTCCCGTACGGCCATTGTCGTAATGACAATTACGAAGATGTGAAGGGGACATGGCCTCCAATAAGAATCTATTTTACAATACAGGTGGGTTCAGAAAATAATTAAAAATTATACAACTTTCATGACCGAGTTCGAATCATTAATGGGGTAATATCATTTTTCCAAAGTTCCCTCGACTCTCTGCCGAAGAGCCGCCGAAGCGGGGAGAAAAACAAATGTTACTCCCGAAGGAGTTCTGCTCCCTTAAGGAGCTACGCCCACAAGAGAACACTATATAGATTTATTAAAAGTGACCAACCTCTTGAGTTTCAGACCTCTACATCATGGGTCTGTCATGTGTGAGCGCCGTTCTAGACTGGGTGAAAAGAATATATACTATATACACATGATCTTATCTAGAAGGGCGGAGAATCGATTAATGAAGAAATATGTTGCACCAATGAAAATGTTGATCTTACTCGAGGAACACATAAGTAGGCCCTGCTGTATATTTCCGTACATCTATGTGCATATAATTCAAACCCATTTTTAGTATTTTAGAACAAATTAAAGACAGGGAATTATAATTTGAGTAGGCCTAAATTTGTAACTTACTTCTGACAATCTCATCGTAATACAACTGACAATGACAACACTTCACGAAAATATGTGGAACTGTGGCCAAACAGTCAAATGTTTTACACATGGATTTCGAGCGTCGATCACATCTGCATGGGATCACGTTCCGGTGGTGATTTTTTTTCGCAGGATGGTAACGGAAGATCAATGCCAATGGACCAATCAGCTTCTTGGAAATAGGCCAAAACAGGCCATACCTCCAATTCCAAGATAACCGCTTTTCGACCCCTTTTTCGTAATTCTGACACCGGATTATGAAAGAACAGGTCAAATATTCCTAATCCACGCCAGCCCATTCCTAATTCTAACCCCAACCATGATTTTGAAACAAATTTAAAAATTTTTGAAGACATGAATTTTCCTTAGGCATCCTACGAAAACTAAACTAGCGTCCCGGTGAGTACTTCAGTTTGAACGTTTCCTGGAGTGCGAGAGAATGAAACCATTCATTAAGCTTCCTTAATCAACAGCGTAGCCGGACAGGGTGTTAAAAGGCGCAATGGCTTCCAAGCAGGGAGGTGCTAATAACACCTCCCTGTTCCAAGCATGGAGTTACCAGGGAGGTGTTATTAACAATAACACCTCCCTGGAGTTACCACCTCGGTAACTCCAGGGAGGTGTTATTGCTAATAACACCTCCCTGGTAACTCCATGTTCCAAGGGGATGATTTTCAGTGTGATGAGATATTAAGGCAGCTGAGTAATAAAGTTTTGGTCTCAAACATTTTTCAGGGGACTGAATTTGTCAGGCCTGTAGCCAAGGGGGGGGGGGGGTTCGGATGAGCCTCCCCGGTATAAGATCCATGGTCAGCTCGATCCGGATGGTAAAGGAGTAGTATATGGTGAGATTTCTGGAGTTTTAATGATGCTCAATATAGATTACGAAAACACTGCCAGCTGATCAGACCATTGAGCTATAAGTATTAGCTACATGATCAGACATGCATACCTTGGAATACATTTTTACATTAATGCTTACATTTGCACGTATGGCCTTCCAAAGATAAGCATGATAACAAGAAGAGACTTTTCGATCACCAGTGTCTTCAGTGGTTTCACAGAAAAAAAACGATTTCCCATTTACCTTTCTTTGGGGGGAAAGTGGAAATTTCTAACAAATGAGATTCCAAAATAAAGAATTTAAAGAGGCGATTTACAGTACCCTGGACGTGGGGAGTACTGTTTCTGGCAACCTCAGATGAATTTCGGGCAATTACTTTCTTTGTACACTATGCGCCAGTGATGGTGGCGCTCCGGGATACGGTTTCAATATTAATAGTCCACTTTTCATAAAATCGAACCTCCCCATTAGAAAGTGCTACATACGGACCTGTTTACTCTTTAGGGAAACGTCGCCCCTGCATCCTCAGCCCCTCTCTCCCCCACCGACTTCGAGCCTGCCCTTAGTGCAAAGATACAATGGAAGAATATTTGCAATCAGCTTTATCAAGATTTCATGAAGAGCCTACAGAGGGGATGTAAATCAGATAAAAAACATTCCGGGTGAGTGTTTTAACAACTATTAAGCCGTATACAAGCAGTGGCGTAGCTACGGGGCAATGAGGGGGAACGTTTCCCCACCACAAAGCCGTGCCATCCCAGGTGCCCCCGTGGAATATTTTGAAACGCACAGTTCTGTATATAAGCCCTATAGAGAGGAGGAGAATTCAGAAATTGTGCCCCCTAGAAAAGGTTCGTGATCCCCCAGTGCCCCCTGCCCAAAAAACCCTGGCTACGCCACTGTATACAAGCTAGCCTTCTGTCGTGTAGGGCCTATATAAGTTCACACCGAAGACTACATATTGGTCATTTTAAACCATTGAAAGTTTGATATTTTAAAATACCGTCTTTACTTGGTGTAATTAGGCTGTAACTGATTTTGGTAACGTCCAATTATACATTCACCTTTGCGATTTGGAACTCATGTGGGTTCCACCAGGGAGCCGTAACCGCTCAGTGGTTCCACTGAGGTTAAGAAAAGAGGGCGGACTTCAGAAAATTGGTTACTTCGCGTCATTTCACAAGGACTTCAAACGATAATTTTAACTTTTGTACTGTTCCTCCTTCACAGTGGCGTGTGCGCTCTGGGGCAAACCCTTGGGTACCCGGGATAACTGGCACCCAGACTTAGGGTCATCCAGGCAAAGGGGCACCCAGGCCTCGATATCTTTTCCACACTATAATACTTTGCTTGCATGACTTAAATGGCTTATGAAGAGATGAAGAGCAGTGTGGAAACTTTGACAACATGGCATCCGCATAGCATTACACTTTTGATCCTTAAAAATCTAGAGTCAAAATAGTAGTCAAAGACTGAATTTTCAACTTAGTTTGTTTTGCTGCAGTCATGGACCACACCCAGCAGGGGGAAGCAGGGCAGCTACCCGCCCCGAAACTGCAGGACATTTTGGGAGAAATAATTGCTCCAAAGCGCCGATCAACACTCACCGTCATCCATCCTCCCTTCCACCTTAGCTCCAGCCATCTGCATCATCAGTCCCGGCAGACTGTTTACCTGAAATCCATTAAATGCATTATTCTATGCCCACAATTCCGTAAATACCCCTCAGCTTCTCCCCTAGACCTCCGCCAGGGCGTTGTACCTGGACACTTCAGGAGCTCTCAGTGGGTCCCTGGACCCCACAGCGTTTGAGAAGCCCTTCGGTGCATTTTTGGTATTTTAACCAGTGAATTCGCCCCTTCACAACACCCTGCCATCCGGGCTATGCGCCTGATATGAGAAGCATTTTTGAGTATATGATTTCCTTGGTACATGCGCCAACTTCTGATGGAGCTCTTCCTAGACGTTGTTTCCTCCCCAGCCAAAGAATCCTGCGTACGGCTGTGGCTACAGTGCTGCAACATGTACATCCTTGTTCAGGGGCATCCCAGTTTACTTTCCCCCAATCTGCCTGAATCTAAGTTACGCCACTGTTCGTTCAGCCATCTTCAGTGATGTTTTGTAATGGGCGAGTTTCGATGGTTCGTTCCTGTATTCCAATTAGGGGGACTACTTTTCGTACAAGTTTGGTAACTTGCAATACGATTACTTTAAATGCACAGATCACTTGACATGGGTAGGGTAGTGGTACTCAAACGCTACAGCAGGCAGAGAATACTCATATCCAAAAGATGGAAGCAGGGCGTCAATCCCTTTGAAGTGTGTGTGTGTGTGGGGGGGGGGGGCACACATTACTTAGTACAAACTATCAAGCCCTTTGTTTTTGAAAAAGGGCTTGTCTTTCTATAGGCCCTTCCCTGTGTCCCCTCTTGTGATGACTGGCGTTGTTCTATTCTAATAAGAGTTAGGATTCCAAACGCTGGCTTAGCCAGGATTCTTTTTTTTTTTTTTGGAGGGGCCAACTGCTGGGCCTGATCGCCGGCCTGGGGAGGGTTCTAAGGGGAGAAGTTCCCCCTCCCCTTTGAAAATTTTTTGAATATTTAAGTACCCTCAGATGCAATCTGGTACAACATTTAGTATCCACTTGAAGCCAATTTTTGTGTTCCATTACCAATTTTTTTCAGAGTTCGATGGGAGGGGGCATGGTCCTCTGCCTCCCCTCTGGCTACGCCAATGATTCCAAAGTTAACATGACCATCATAGATGATCTGCCAGTTGAAATGCACGGAGTCCACGGAATTACTTCAAGATTTTACTTTAATTATGTCCAAAAATAGCTGAAACCAAGCTCCGCAGCGTCGATCATTGTCAGAGATCGTGGACCCCAACCACACCCGTAGCTAGGGTCATATGTTTTGGGGTGTGAAGGCCCCAAATTCGGACTGGTTGGATGTTTTTCCAACAGAGTGGCGGCGTGTAAATTGCACTTTGTTATGCTCTCTGCTTCTTCTGTATACAGCTGTGGGAATCCTTCCTTTGTCACTACATAAAGGTGTCGTCCTGGGGAGGGGTCTAAAGGAATTTTTGTAAATTTAAGATTGCTTAGGTGCAAAATGGTGCTATCTTTGGGATATTTTTAGAGCTGATCGTATATGGCTGGAAAATGTCCATAATTTAGTGAATTCTAATTTTCCGGCTGGCTGGCGGATGCTTTTGCTAACTGCAGTGGCGGCGCGTAAATTGCACCTTTTTCATGAGCCCCGCGTTTGTATACAGCAGTGGGAATCCTTCCTTTGTCACCACATGAAGGTGTTGCCCTGCGGGAGGGGTCTAAGGGGAGGGGGTAGAATTTTCGTAAATTTAAGGTTGCTTAGATGCAAAATGGTGCTATCTTTGCTTTATTTTTGGAGCTGATGGTATATGGCTGGAAAATGTCCATAATTTAGTAAACTCTAAGTTTTGGTTAGGTGAAAGAATGGAGTATGTTGTCTAAGAGAAGAATACGTTTTCAACAACCTTCCTGAAGCCCCCCCCCCCCATTTGGCTACTTTACTGCTTCTATTCTGGCAAAGTTTTTCCGCAAAAATACCTGCCTTGAGTCAACAAAAACTTTCTTGGACTATATATAAAATTTTCCTTTCCTTCATTGTGCATTATAAAAGGGCATCTAAGGCTGGCAAATGACTGTATAGGACCTCCTGAAAGCTCTGGATCAACTATATAAAATGGGGGCAATGACGTAATACTTATTATCTGACATCCAAATGGTAATATAGATTATGACGCCAAGCACTTTACATCTATTGTATTTTTACTAATTTTGAAAGAAAATCCAGACGAACAGCTTCCAAAAATGGAGAAGTGCAGGAGGGAGAGAATAGGCGCAGGGAGGTGATGTTAGACCCCCTGATAGGTGCAGTAAAAGATGTGAAGGACCAACAAGCACGTTTCAGCTTTTTCTTCGTAAGTGTATTAGCAATCACCATCCATACCGATAATGGCTTCGCGCGAAGCGCTTGGTAAAAGTTTTTGAAAAATGTATAACGGCAACAACGTGCTTTAAAGTTTCAACCTTCCACATCATGCTTACAAATTAGATTCAAGGATCCCATATTGATGCGGGGCCCCTATACAGATGTTTGGAAATGTATCTCTGTTTTCGGAAAGTGTTGTTATCAGAATAGATCCTTGTATAATCACCCTTTTAATGGTCATGAAATGGAGTGCAAACTGTGAGCGACGAAATTTTCATTAAATAAGATTTCCCTGACAAAATCTGCATTCAGAATCTGCATCGAGACACTTTCAACAAACCTACATGCCACTCAAAAAGCCAGTCAAATAGAGCCACGACACTACTCTTTACGAAGTGTGGGGGGGACATTTGATATTATGTCCCCCCGTCTCCCAGGATTGACGCCCATGGATGGAATTAGTATATTAAAATATAGACTATACACAATGTGTCTTCTTCATGCGATCGTAGTAAATTACACGTTAGCATGGAGTACGTACATTTTCATTTTTCTCCAACCGACAATCAGTCCCATTTGACACGACAAGGTTGAGTGGATTCCCCGATGGCGAGTAAATCATGGGTAACTGACAATTTTGGAAAGTAATGTCAGAGGAGGGACTAAAGCCTTCAAGAGCGTCAAATGTACAGAGCCTCGGTGGGGTGGGGGGGGGGAGTAATTTTGAAATTAGACACTGCTAAATAGTATAATGGTATTTCCTGGCACCTGGCAATCGAGGCAAATGCCCAAGCAAACATCTCTTTTGTGCCTCACACGGGCTATGTAGTGTGACCACTGCAATTTTAAATTAAAATAGGCTTACCAGTTAGTAGGCTTATGCATCATATACTGAATTGACGTGGACAAAAGAATGGGGTCTGGGACTCTACTTGGGAGGGGGATCAAACACTGTCTGTTGCGCTTCTTGGCGTTTGTCAATCAAGATAACTACATCAGCAAACATGGTTTTTGTGCATCGACGGTGCTATGGAAAGTGACCACTTTAATCCGGAACAGGCCTATAGCAGCGGACTAATAATCGTATACCGGTATAAGATGGTAAAGACGCCCCAGGTCTAGGAGAATTTTGTGAGATCGAGCTCTGCTGGATGCGATTTCCTGAAATTTAAGAATGGATAAAAGTAGTATGTATTCATAGAATCATTTTGTTCGAGTACCGTTATTATATGCAGTGTGACCATGGCTGCAATTTAGGCTATCCAGAAGGCGTATCCGAGAAAGGTGTCACGGAGAAGTTCTTCCCTACAAAAGTTTTGACATTGAGCATTTTAACACTTGATGATCTGGCACCTGGCATAACTGTTACTATAGCATGTAATATACTACCTACTACACTGTCAGAACAGTTACGTAAAATACGAACTCCAGAAGTTTTAAGTAAAATTTTATACAAAATTAATATAAAAATTGCCTTTATTTTGTGTAATTTTCTAAGAAAAGGATACTTTTTACATTGTTTATTAGTAATTGTACTTTATTGCACAAGATGAGAGTAATTTACAGCTATTTTGTGTAATGTTTTACTTAAAAGTTCTGGAGTTCTTATTTTACTTAAATTATGAAGGGTATTTCTGTGAGTGTATGTAGTACTTCCATTACTATAGTAGGACAAACCGGGTAGGCAGTAGCAGGGGCAGGTTGTAACACTAACCCTTTGATGTATCATGAAGGATCATAGGCAAATTGGAGTAATCATATAAACCTTTTCGACCCTGATAACTAAATAATGACCGAGTCAACAAACGTTTTCCCATTATCTGGAGCATACGTGCCTAACCATTCCTAGCATCCTATTTGAAAGAGATGTAGGCCTAAGTCACGTTTCACTACTGGAAGCTTGATTTTGAAAAGAAAATATTAGTTGAAATGTTTTACGTGTGTGGGACTTAAAAATGAAGTATACCACTACTTAGCTTCAGCCATATTTGTTGCTGTCTCTGAGAAATTAATGAATTTACAATTTGCCGCATGAACTGTTAAAATCTGCCCCTTCACTGGGGTTGACTGCAAAACTCGCATTCACAAATCTGTTCAAAGTGTTTTCTGTGATCTTTTGAGTTGCAGTGATGATATTACCCATTCTTATTAAAGGACACTCTATGTATGTTTCAGCATGGATCTCTGATGTCGAGAAAATTATCCCCAACTTAATCCTAAAAAGTGTGACAATATGCTACGGTCTCCTTTACGTATAGAAAGCGGCACTTTGTACGGAATTGTGCACTATAATGCAGATTGATCACCCAGCAATATCGAGACAGGCTTATCAATGACCATGTATCCACGGCTGTATCTGAGTCCATCTAACCCAATTCCGAGCCAATTCCGAGTTCAATGGCCCCTATTCCGAGTGAATCCCGAGTTCGGCCATTTGACAATGTAGCATATTGTTCACATGGTTTTCATGGCTATTTTTGCAGTTAATTAAAGTGGTCATTTTAGGAGTCCGGCAGTTTCATAGTCTGACTTACACTGTAATTTAGTTGACTGTGTGACCATTCAAGTATAAAACTGTGCACCAATAACAAACTTTTGTTTTGTGGACTCGGCAGGGATGGGCTTCGAGTCCTCCAGCCCCCTCCAGGCCAATTTCGATTCTGGGACCTCCCATGCATTCCGGGCCAATTCTGGATCTAGACATACACTGACTCTATAGTTCGAAATTGCGTCTGTGTCCGGACTCGGGATTTACAGCCCCACATGTATCCTTAAGTTAAGGAGTCTAAGGAGTGTAGAGAGAGAGGTAAATGAGAGAGGCAAGAGAGTGGCAAATGAAATCATTTGCCACTGAAGAAGACCCTAGGTAGGGTAGAAATATATGGCTGCTTATTAAACCATTAGTATCTTAGATTACATTAGAAATCTTTCAACTTAGATCGTCACGAAAAAGAAACAGAGCTCTCCAAATGTGTTTGGTCTCTCAAGCGGAGTGGCCGCGATTTCTCAATACATTGGTGCATACTGGCACGATCAAACATCCACAGGAACTCTTCTAGCTCTTTGCAACCTTTGTCTAGCCGAAAAGCTTGCAATAGTCGACCACCGGTCTCCCAACCTCCCGAACAAGAGATCCGAACTCCTATCTCAATGCCGACATCACTCCCCACGCAAGAAAATTACTCAGGCGGACAAGGGTTACAAACGGACACGGTTGACTCGAAAATCATTATTCATGTAGACCTCCTGATGAACGCACTGGCGTGAAACTCTGAGTAGAGGTTTCTGCTTTTATACCATTACTAATTAAGTTACAAGTATATATATATATATATATATATATATATATATATATATATATATATATATATATATACCATTGTACTTTGTGAAACATTGAGATTGTCTCAAAAGAGGTGTCGAATAGAAGGGGGAGGGGCTGGAGCCTGTATAACCCCCCCCCCCTCTGGATCTGCTCCTGAATCTATTTGAATTTTGTAGTAACTCGACTAGTGCATTGGGATTGTATGCTGCGAGTCGATGTAAAGAAGTTTCAGGTATAATAAAAGAAATCCTTTATATCTCGCTAATGATTTGTCTTGCTTTTGTTGTTCATTAACAATAAATAGGAATCTAAATTACTATTTTCAATTTATCCGTTTATCTAGGATTTAAGTATATAATTATCACCGACTGCATGGCCAAGTGGATAGAGCATCCGACTTGCAGCCGGAAGGTCTGCGTGGGGTTTGACTCCTGGCCGGGTCATACCAAAGACTTTAAAATTGGAACCTACTGCCATTGTGCTTGGTGCTCAGTTTAAGCAATGGAGTAGGAAAAACAAGCCAGTGAGCCACAACTGGAAAAAAAGGCCGTGGCCGGCTCGACTTAAGCCAATTGGTTAGATACTGAGCAGTAAAACCTCATCTAACTCCAACTCTTTATGATGATTACAGCATAGAATGAAACAAATAATTATTTTTGCCTTTCTTATAATGAATCGTTCTTTTTCATTGATCATTCCATTTGAATACTTCACATTTCAGCAGTTTAGCCATAAAGAGGCCAGGGATAGATTTACCGGTGGCCTGGGCCGGTAATTTGCACACCAGGCTTATAAAATCTTAGGCCTAACGGGAAGGCTCTTTAGACCAGTTTTTTTTTTATCAGGATGATCAATGTAGAGACCTACACTAAAAAGTAAGGCCAGTTAGATGTCAGTCCATGGGACACTTCATATCATGTATCGGCGACAAGCCATAGTTTCTACCTAATCTTGGATTACAAACCGTTTGCTGTAATTGCCAATAATGACCTTATAACAACTTGTTCTTTGTTCATTGTGTAAGTTTGTTCATGGAAGACATATTGATATGACTGAAATAGTGCAAAAGTGTGTCAAAAATCCCCATACCACAAATACTTTCGTCCGGTTATCCTTGGTACGACTACAGAGCTCATAAACACTTTGTTGCATATACAGATGTGTATGATAATGTTTTCGAAAGGTGTACACCGAAAACGGAAATCCTAACCTTACATGTTTTCTTTTCTATATATCTAAAAAACGCTTCATGAATTCGGTACCTAATTGAATATCTGTAAGCTGTTTTAAAAAGAACAGTATATGAACAGTTTTGACCATGGAGTTATTACTTCAGAGGTACGCCATGCTTTGACATAGGCTTAAGCAGAGTGGTGGAGGCAGAGAGCGGAGGGAATCTGGGCGAGTCGCCCCAATAATTTGAATGAGGGGGCCGCGGTATCTTTAAGCCTCCTATAACTTGAGAATAGGTGTCTCGGCATATGAACAGATAGCTTGAAAAGCTACGTTGAAAAGTAATGAATAATTCATTGGTTCATAAAAACTGGTCAGCTACAGACTATTACAAGGCACAACAAAAGCAACATAAATCTCAAGGTGATGCCATGGTAACACAAATTTATGGATGGAGCGGGACGGAAGAATAACTTTCACATAATCAGGAACATGCGAACATTGCTTAATTATTATCAACAGTAGAAAGATATAAGGTATAATTTCAAAATTGCAATGAAGTCTGATTGTTCTTCTTTCATTATGAATGCAATCACAGAAATCACATTTCATTTGAAAGAGCTATGCAAATTTTCCAAAAGTGTGTCACTATGGTGGGACGGAATGTGGTGGGACGGGACTTGGTGAAGCCATTATTTACCATTTCCAAACACACCCCCTCACGTTTTCATGAAACTCCCTCAGAACTACACATTATAGACAAAACCAATTCATGGAAACTTAAAGTTCCATAGCTTGACCTGTTCAATAGTTATGGCCCTTTAAAAAGTATTGCGCAATATGGTGATTTTTCAGGAGAGAGCTGACATGGTCATTTTGTGTGATTTTGCAGGCCCATTACAATTCACAGGAATAAGAAAAAAAGATGAAAATTTGTGTGCGGAGTGATTCCTAGCCATATAAACAGAATCTAATGTAAGCACTGAAGTACCTACCATAATTCTGAAAACACAGGTCTTCAAAATGGCAGTTTTCATTTTTTGAAAGTAATTTTTTAAAATTTGGTCCCATCTGGGCCCTAGACCAAGTGTCAGAAGACCATCATAATTTTGCTCAGCATTTTGGTTACAGGTCAATAAGCAGTGGGCAAGCATTGCCAAAAATCCTTTTTCAAAGATTGAGTTGATTGGGTTCAGAATTGGCCCCGTGGGAAATATGTGGAAATGGTCCTTATATAAGGAGATTGTTGACCCTGTGGGCAATGACCAACAGGTTTTAATTTTGAGTGCGGAAAGATATACATTTGTTCTTAATATTTTTAAAAACAATGTAGGTTTTAAACCTCTTTCATGATAAGGTGAGAGGAAGAAGGTGCATGAGTAATATACATACAAGTCAGAAACTTGGCAAAAGCCATGGGGGATCATATCTGAGGGCCCACAATTTAGAACTGTATATGATGTACCTTCAAAACTTAATACAAGGTAGAAAAATATGCCATATTTTACAAAAGCTGTCAAAACATGACCCTGACTGTAAAAGTAAAGCTATGAATAAATCTAGCAGGGCATGCTAACTAAAATTGCCTTTAAACTAAAATAATATCCCACCACACTTGTTTGCGTCCTACCACGAAAATGTCGAGCAATCACCATGACTATACCCAAAACACCATATTGACTTTTTTGGCACAGAAGTGTCACTTGCATTTACAGTTGATAGTTTGGAAAGTAAATTTTTCAATTTTCGTACCACTGAAAATAAAAAAAAGAATGTCAAACAATGTGGTGGGACGGAATTGGACATTTTCATTTTTATCTTTTCTTTCTTTATTAAAAGTATCTGTGATATTTTTCAGTGCATAAATTGTGTTTACTAAAGAGCTTTGACAGAGAAATTCTTTATATAGGCCTATATGTTGTTATGTCCCTTTTTGCTAATTCCGTCCCACTAGGCTACATTTTGAGTGTGAAATTTGCATCTTTGAATGACCGCATGATGCATCTCACTGATTATGCAATTAATGGGAATTTTTTCTCCAAACTACATAACTTTGGGTCATGGGCGTCCGGAGGGGGGGGGCAAAGGGGGAACTTTCTCCTCCCTGCAATATCAAAGACTTGAAAAAAAACTTGAAGGCAAAATATCATCAACATTTGTTTTTATGATATCGCTAGAAAATTTCCAGAACGTGCAGTTAGCTTTCAAAATAGGAAATGACTAGATGCAACTCACAAGGCCTGGGAAGTGTCAATTTCATCTACCTGGGAGGCATTTTGGCCAAAATTTTCTTGGCGCTTCGCGAGAAACTGTGGTGGCAGTTTGGCTCTACACTTAGAAAGTTTGCCTGCAGGTTCGTCTCGGCAAATTCATGGCTGCACCTACAAAAGGAGCTAACATTTATCAATTAAACTCTTTTCTGGGAGTAAAAATTTTCAATGATTTGTTCAATTAAAGTTTTGTCACCCCTCCTCCAATAAAATATTTTCTGCGGACGCCCATGCTTTGGGCTGTAGTCTAAATTACCATGAGTTAAATAAAAAATTGACATCGTTCAATTTTCGGTTTGGTGATGACTATTTTTGACTTTGGACGAATAAGTGAAAAGACCACCATTAATTCTTGCCAATGACTTAAACACTAAGCTTGACGGGCCTTGTTGCGCTGCCTCTCATTCCTTGTCAAAGTTTTCAACGCCAGCATGTGAACCATCAATGCAAAGCTCACGAGATGGTTGTTACTGGCACATAAAAATTTCCGTACCATGGTGATCATTGACTTTTTGAGCTACAGGCACATGGGAAAAAAACTTGTGATCCGTCCTCCTTGTCACTCACCAATATATGAGATAGGTCCGTTGTCTTTCCAAAACCTCACAATCGGCTCAGGTGGTATCAATTGCAACCATCTTTTGACAGCATAATCTCCAACTCAGTCACTACCAAATACATCTAACAAAGGATTCACTGCCCTCTCATAACAGGGTCAAAAATCAACCCAACAAAATATTTAGGGACTACATGTAGAGGGTTCACCCTCCACCCAAAGTACTATTTTATGTTAGAGACCCTATAATGGGAGAGATTGGCCAACCATTGTTCTCAGATACGCATTCTGATTGGACGAAATGTATGGGCACCATTTTGGAGCCAAAGTACGAGCTTGCAAGATCATGTACGTTTAGCCTATGTACATTCGAGAAGTTGTGCAGGCTGTACGTACGTACGGCCGGCCAGACGTAGGCCTACGCATCCTATGTAAGGAAGACATGTTTTGTTTCCCAAATTGCGGCCGGGTTGTGCTGCGTTTGGATGCACGAACAAACCAGAAAAGGGTTACAAGTTGTATAGGTTCCCATCCTGTACAAAAAAAAAAAGGCTTCGGTGGGCTGTAAAATTTAGAAGGTTCAACTGGAATCCATCAAATAGCAATCGCTTATGCGATGTAACTTTACAGTATACAACTTATTAATACATGTAGGCCTAACGTTAGAGTAGGCTTAGCCATAGAGTTAGATTACGACGTTCTGTACAAGGCCTAGATTATACCGTATACGGCGGTTCCATCTCTGTATTCCGACTGCTTGATATTCCAGCACATAAACCCATCAACTCCTAACCCTTTGGCCTAACCCATAGGTGTAGGAATCTTTTCGAGACTGGGGGGCTGAACCTTGTTTCGTATAGCCGTCCTGGGGGAGGGTGTACTCCTCCCCTTTGGAAAATTTTTGGGTATTTGAGGGTCCTCAGATGCAATTTGGTACAACATTTTGGACAAACTTTAAGGAAAGACACTGCAAATTTTTGACATTTCTTACAGAAGAGACAAATAAAGGGTTTTTGCCCTTGGATATTGGGGGGGGGGGGGGCGGAAGCATACTTCAGCTTCCTCACATTTTTGACTGGGGGATAACGCCCCCAGCTCCCCCCTTCCTACGCGTACGACCTAACCGGCTAACCCTATACCTAATACTAACCCTATTCGAGAGTTGTCGGAACATCCCCATAGAGACGTTGGAATACCAGAGCTGCAGTCCCCAGTCATCGGTGTAGGAGCAGTGACGTATTTAGGGGGCCATTGGGCCATGCCCCCACCGTTCACTGATGCCGATTTTTTTTACTTCCTAAAGATACGTAAATTTTTTAACACAAATTTTCCTGTAAATGGTAGCATGTGTGACACCAGATTGCTTGTAAGGACACCCAATTTTTCAAAAATTTTCAAAGGGGAGGGGGCACCCCATTAAGCCATGGTTGCCCTCACTGATGCCAGTGTTTTTGTTTTAGTTCCTAAAAATACGTCAATTTATTAACACAAATTTTACTTCAGATGTAGCATATGTGGCGCAAGATTGCATGTAACGTCACCCAATTTTTCAAAAATTTTCATAGGGGAGTGGCACACAATAACAGATCAAACATTTCTCCTGGATCTATTAGTAACATGAGAAAACTGAAACATTTGCGTACCTTTGAGGTTTTTTTCATGGAATACAGCCTGGTCAGTCACAATTAAGTTTATAAAACTCGAAAAATGTTAGGGACTAAATTTGTCAGGCAATATTTTGGCGCGGAGGAATTGTCTTGAATTAATGTTATCCGACTATTACTATGCTAGCACACCACTGATTATTCCTCCATTGACTTACAAACTAACTTTGGTCCGTTCGTGGGCTCTGAACCCCGTGTAGAAGTTTTCAACGGGCACAAGCTACCCCTCATATGAAAGCTCACGAGTAGGCTTTTCACAATGATTTCAGATTTGTTTACCATGACGTTTGAGATTTACATAACACATTGAGATACATTACTTCAGCAACATGGTCTATACTATCCCCCACCCCATTTTTCAAGGTGTTAAATTCGTAGGGTAATATCATCCGCGGGGATTCCCCTTGAATAAGTGGCGTGCTACCATAGTTACACCAAAGGTATTACAAGCATAGATTCCAAACTTAAAATGGCGCCGCCCTGACTCCTCATGGAGGCCACTTATCGGGGCGGATGTGCTGATCACTGTTCAGTTTGTTTGAAAACAATCAGACGGATTAAAGTCTTGCACAAGTGTAACTAATTTTCATAGCCGAATTTACCCAGTAATCGAGGTAACCTATAGGTTACAGCCCCCCCCCCCCAAGGTGATATTTCAATTACCACATCACTACGGTTAGGATTTTGGAGAGAAGTCTTAGCATTTATTTAAACTTCAGAAAGCGCCTACGTGTACCAGCAATCATTCTTCCATTGATTCGGGTATACTCAGTTGATTTTGGTCGGGCCGCTTGAAGGTCTTTGAAAAGTTGCAGCATGTTCAAGTCACAAGTAAGTAAAGCTCTATAGCGCTCAAAGGGCGCCGAAAATGTTGTTTTCGAGTTGGAGGATTTGTGCTCTTGAGACCAAGGAAAGTCAGAAAGTCAGGGAGACTGATCATCGTCGGGACAGTCGGTGACACAAGATGGGGCGTAGGTGCCATGTCCCTCGTGGAGGACGGATCCCCCACGGTGGTTTAAATTTCCCAGTGTAGTCGGGATACTTTAAAATATAAAGTAGCCCATAGCAGCCAGTCGCCCCTTGTGGTTAACTTGATATTTTGATTTGAATTAGGGGAAATTCTGTAATCCCCCAAATTTCCAATTTTACGCATATAACAACCCAAAACGCGAGCCGAAAATTTTGAATTTTGCTTTAGACGACCTTACGGCAATCCGTCGCCCTTGTCGGGTCTGCAGGCTGCAGTCCTACGTAGGGAAGCTTGGACCCCTGTCGCGCAAATTCTGGCGCTACCCCCGGTCAACTTCGGGATTACACATTTATCGTACCTACTAGGCTTTTCCCGACTTCGTACATGTTTTGCGAAGAAACTGGAAAATTTTGCGATCTCAAGACCACGGCTTCCTGGGCTTTCGCCACTGCCCGCCCCTCTCCCACCCAGGGGCGCAAATTTTTCTTTTAGAGTGGGGGACGAAAACGAATATGGTGTACGCGTGGATTTGAAACTGTGCACGCGTAGCGTGCAACGCGAGCGCTAAGCGCGAAGCCCTCGTGGGTGGAGTCCAAGAGCCCGCCTTAGGGCCCCTGGTGGGGTCCAGGAGCAAAGCCCCGGTGGGGGTCCAGGGGGCGAATCCCCGGAAGCTCCTGGGTTTTTGTATTTCAGAAGCTGCAGAAAGATTATTTCAAACGGAAGTTTTTTAGTGTAAAGGCTCCTGGGTTTTAGAACATTAACACTTGTCAAAAGGGTTAGTTAGGGCACAAAGTTAATACTACTGATGTGCTTCACGAACCGGGGCACAAAATGCAGAGATAGATCGCTCTGGCCTAGATTAGGAAACGAAGTGAAGGTATAACTAAGACATGTCTTAGGTGTTTTCGACTGAAAATTGATTCGTATGCGCCGGGTTTCAGCTTCAGATGATATTCCATACGGCTTTGGTCAACAGACATTCAACTATGTCAGTTATAGCCTATAACTGTATTGTTGTCATGTGTTGTTATCAAAGGGATGTCAAAAGTGGCCAAGCGGCGAAAAAATGAGTATTGCTATTCACATTTGAGGGGGGAGGGCAAATTAGGGCTTGGCCCCTCCACTTTTTTCACTTGAGGGGGCAAAGGCCCCCTTGCCCCCCGGGATTTGCGCCCCTGCCCCCACCCCTATTGATGTCATTTATTAGGCAAGTTTACAGGCCATGCTGTAACTGACATTAATATGATAAATATGAAACATTCAAACATATTGAAACAACATTATTTGGGCGTGTTTCAGGCAATTTAAAGTACGGTACCAATATTTAAGGATGGGTACTCGCTCCAGCTCAGGCCACCCCCCCACCACACACACCCGGCACTTCCTCTTGTACACCATACAACTTTACGCTAGATTATTAATATTAATGATAGTGTGATGGACTATCAGTGTTGTCGTGGCTCACTTGGTATGGTGCTCGACTCCGACTGTTTAGTACGTGAGTTCAAGTCCTCCCGGAGACTAGACAGAGAGTTCTTCTCGTTTTGCGGTTTTAATATTGGGTGTATACATATTTTTGAGGGACATGAACAAAGTAGCTCTATAGTTTTAAGTAAAATCGTTTGTGAAATTAAGGACAGAGTAAGAGCTGATAGAATTCGTTTTAAGATAGACAAATTTAACAAGCTCTGGATCCACCAAAGCTCTTTTGTTTCTGTTTGTAACAACAAACTTAATTTTCATTTGTGACATAGGCGTTAAATCTTCATGTTTATAGTCGGGTATGAATTTGGTCTGTTTGTTCATGCAGTGAAAGTTTACCAGTCTTTATACAGATGAATTTCTTCATTACAATTCATTCTTTTCTCAATTGTAGTTAATATAATTATCATTATTTTGTCCACTTCTTTGTACATAGTTGAGCTGTATATAATGCATTGATGGAATTAAAATTTTTCCTTGTAAATTGGAATAAATGAAGTGTAACTTAAATGTAAATAGTGTAAATATTTTCACGGATCTAAATTCAGTGTTTCGAAAGCTGTGGAACTGTTATTTAAAGAGGAGGCAATAAGTGTTTGTCAATGTATAAGTCATGTAAACTTACCCTCTTTTCTTCATGTACATATTATTTTATCATTGTATATAATTGTAACTCTAAAACTGCCTCTTTAAATTCGAAGGTGATTGGAAGAGGCATTGTTTATAAAATTGTAAAAAGTGTACATATATTGCATGACGGAAATAAAGTTTTCCTTCAAAAAAAAAAAAAATATTGGGGAACTGTCGACTTTTTACAGTTGCATTCTCTTTCATATCTTCCTTTTTGTAGCTTTTATCGACTTCTCTTTGTCCCCAATTTTTCTTTTCTTAATTAGGCATCGTTTTGTTAATCATATCTTACTGTAAATTTCCAAAACTGGTCACTACACGCTATTGCATGTAGCCTATTATCAAGTCGTACAACCCCCCCCCCCCCTTTCCACGTTGCATTTTTTTCGCTTGAAATTGCTTATAGTTTTATGAATTTTTTCCCATTCTTAAATGAAATCGATTCCATATTTCATGTAGATTGCATTTGATACGAAAGGTATCAATAAAGACAGGGCTCCCGGCTACGTAAGTAGCCGGGAGACCTGTCTTTATTGATACCGAATTTGCCTAGGTTCCCAAAGCAACTCTTGTTTCTAAACGAAAGCCACTCTGGACTGAATATTCATAAGAGACCGACTGTAAAATGCCCTTCTTGTATTGTAACTATGGATTAAGTTTCTTAGGGGTAGGGCTAAGCATCTGCCAACAATAGGTGACCATTGTCCACGTTTCATGGTGTGATGATTTGTAAAAAAAAAAGGCAGCGGTTCCTTTAAACTTGACCAAGTCTCCCTCCGCGTTTTCCCTGCTGTTTAAGGGGGCGCTCTACCATTACATAAAATAGAGACCCTATAGTGGGAGAGATTGGCCAACTTATTTCATGGGCGCCATTTTGGAGCTCAGGGTAGGTGCGCGCGAAGCGGGCTGAAATAATCGCCGGGAATGGCACTTGCCAGGCTTGATAGCAGCCATCAAGAAGTGCAATTTTTGTGAACAAAATGTAAAAGTTGATTCTATTTTATTACACATTTCTGTGAGGACGGATTAGCTGAGCTGGTCGGACGTTTGGTCCAAGGGTTGCAAGTTTGAATCCCGTTTTACTCATTGGCGTACCCAGGATTTCTCTCATGGGGGGGGGGCTTGCAGTATGTTGTGTGATCGCCGGGCTGGAGAAGGGGTCTATGGGGAGGGGGTCCCCCTCGCCATCAAAAATTTTTGAAAAATTAGGTGTCCTTACATGTAATCTGGTGCCACATATGCTACCTTTTGAAGTAAAATTTGTGTTAAAAAATTCACGTATTTTTAGGAACTAAAAAAAAATCGGCATCAGTGAGGGGGGGGGCATGGTCCAATGGCCTTCCCCCTGTGTACGCCACTGCGTTTACTATCTAAGCGGAGCGCTACCATAGGTTGGCGCGGAGCGTTCAAAGAAAATTTAAGGTTTTGATACATCCCAGATCGCCGGAAATGGCACTTTCAAGGCTTGATAGCAGCCATCAAGATGTGAAATTTTGGTGGAAAAACGTAAACTTTGATTTTATTTTATTCTCAAACACATTGAGTTTTGTCACAATCAATCCGAATCCATTCAAACTTATTCAGAGTGGGTGAATTTTTTTTGCCCATATCGCCAGTGGGAGGGGCTCCTGGGGGCGGCGAATTTGTGGGGGACTCGCACCCCAAGCCCCCTCCCCATAGCTACGCCACTGGGTAACCGCCAGCTAATTTGTTGAGGATGGTAGTAGTTGGTCGAGAAAGTGGACAGCGAGAGTTGTAGCGAGGTTTTGGAAATAGTAATTTACTCAAGCTGTCCTAAAGGAAATAATAACGAGACAATTCCACAGATTTTCCTACGCACAGCCGTACAGCAGTGCTAATGAGACATCAATTTATTTCAGGCTCATGCAGGGGAAGCACGCCGAAAAATATATCGAGAGATGTGATTCCCTACACATGGTTAGAGTTTGGGATTTTTTTTTTTTTTTTTTGCAAGGACCAGGGTGCATTGAATGACGTACAGTACTTTCAGTGACGCTTATGTCAGAGCTTCAAGTCACAATAGTGTGGCGCGTAGGAGAGGCCCATGCTTTGAAAGAAATCTTACCGTGCAAGACAAAATTTTAAACTGTATTAGTCAGTTTTCTCTGGGGGTGCGCGCGAAGCGCGCAGTGAAAAATCTTCCTAGCATTATGGTATTTGATATCAATGTTTTCCTTCATTTAGCATTGAAAAATTTAATCATAATGAGCTATTGAAAATTCACTTATAGTTTCTCTTGCCTGGCACCGCTTCGTTTCTTTTTTATTGTTTTTATTATTTTTTCAAGTTTTCAAAATAACTGCACTATTAGTTAAAAATTTGAAAAGGGAAAGTTATGCCAGTAAGTAAGGAATTTAGGTCCTAGCTTTGCTATAACAAAAAAATCAAGCTCGACCACCACTGTGCTGGTCGAAGACCCCGAATTTTCAATGGTCGTGGTAAGGACAATGCATAGGGAGCTATCGGAGACCGGCTATACATGTACCTTCACTGAGAACTATACAGTCCCATCAGAGTTGCACAAGCAATATTATTGAGTACTGCTTTACGCAGAGACAACAAAATTATTATAGAGAGCAAAAAAATGAACAGACTCATATTAAAAATCTGGTAAAAAAAAAGTCCCTGAACCACACTAGGAATCATCCAGATGGCAACCCTGTCTGTGCAACATGTTGCTTTTCCATCGAAACCACTGAGATCGGTGATCGTAATGGTCCATTCTTGGCATGATGTGTACGTACTCTGGTATGACATGCTTCCACAGCAGTTAATGCGGATTCGTCAAACTGCCCGGCTCGGCCCGTTTGTCAAGTGACAACTATACAGGCATGCAGTGCTGGTTCTGTCCACACACGGGCACTGTGTGTTGCGGCCGCATCTATCTCGCGATATGCACATGTACAGTCCACAATTGGGTACATTTACAAACATCAGAGTCAAGTAAAAGGACTCGAGTCGCAGCAGGAGACTCGAGTCATTTGTCCTGACTCGAGTCTTCAACTGGACTCGAGTCATGCTATGCTCGAGTCCGAGTCAAGTCAAGTCATTTTAGGTGGTGACTCGAGTCAAGTCAAGTCATTTTGGCTGATGACCAAGTCAAGTCAAATCAAATCAAATATGCGACTCGAGTCGACTCGAGTCCGAGTCAGTGACTTGACTTGTTACAACTCTGGCCTGCACATGATTTTCAGGTCAATTGCTAGTAACTTGACACTTTAAAATGATTAACAGTGCCATGAAAAGATGAACTGCATTTTGCGTACCTTAATTCCATAAGCAAGAAATTCACCACTGACAGTCCTTTACTACAGGGGAGAGTCCACTCTTTTCGTCTTTGACATTTTGAACGGTATGTTAGTCATAGCTATACTCATGGAGTCATGGTAGCACGCAGCGGGATAATTTGGTGTCAGTGCCCCCTCCCTCGAAATGTTTAAAGCCATTTTTTTATGAAATCGATCTTAATTAATTTCTGAGATTCTAAAATAATGTTTAGAGGAAATTCGTAAGTCACAGAAAGTTCCACTTTTGAATATAGGCCTATGTATATGGATCAGGTACGTAGTGTGGCGGGGGGGGGGGGGAGCAAGGCAACCGTTTCGTCCTTGAGGGTATTTTTCTTTTACCTATGTCGCTATTAATTTCTAAAAAGCAATTTTTCGGAGAGCTTCGCACGCTTCCATCCTCAGTACTACTTCTTCCCTCCTCACTTTCTGTGGGATTTAGCCCCGGAAAATCTCACAATAACCCAACCTCCCGGCGCTTTCTTGAGCTCTCTGTATCATCCATCCCTGTAAGCTGTTAATCGTAAGAAGTGAGGCTACATTTGCGTCAAACAGCGTTTCATTTCAAGATTTACCTAGGAATTCTTCTTGCCTTTTTATCTTCAGTCTCACCATTGAGGTGTTATTAGCTAAATAACACCTCCCTGGTCTCACAAAACGAGCCATTAACCTCATTGCAATCTTTTTTTTTTTTGAAAATCGTGGATCCGCACCCAACAATTACATGAACATTGAGCTGCCAGGCTGCAAGCGAATGGTGATTGCGCTCCACTTACATCGTGTCAGGTATATTAGTCCCACCCACAAATAATGTCACTAAAATAATACTAGAAGGGCCCCCTTATATGATAGGTTACGCCCCCCCCCCCCCGAAGCTAAATCCGGCTATGCTACTTGTTAATTCGGAACATTCTTAAATCTAAGAAATCATCACTCCTCAATATATTCCATTCACAGAGGAGAGTATGTTTCTTCCCCGTGGCATGGCAAACAAACACTCTGTAATGAACGCAAAATGACTGTTTTGAAGTCCGCAATCAATAAATAGGTCAGTTACCATGGTCTCGTCAAAAAGACGCAGTTAAAATTGTGCGTCGACTTCTCACGCGCATATAACGGGGAAAGCGATTGCCCCGTTCGTTTTTTAAGCGCGCGGTAGTGAGCGTCACGTAATGTAGATAAATGCACAGAGAAATGTATTCTGCGCGAATAAAACGTGTATTAAAAGTGTACGCACGCTAACCTCTTTTAACAATGGAATTTTCTGTAACGCGTTCTTATTTTTACGCAGATGCAGATCACCTTTAGAGGGATTTCAGTCACGTGACTTTAACCAACTAGACTCAATTTTGAAGGGCAAGATTGCGCGTCCTTTATGTTTTGAAGGGCAAGCGTCCATTGTGACACAGTTGTATCTATGGTTATGCCGTGCGCGTGAGTTGTAAATTAGCTTACTGCGTGTGTGTTTTGCTCTTCAGTGCCTGGGAATCCATTGCGCGTGACGTCACATGAAATCCCTCGATAAACCTTATGCATTGACGTCACACTGACGTCATTTTGGGTCGGAAAACAATGAAGCACACGTGCACGAACAGCGTGGATTACGCAGCAAGTGTAGTAGACTTACGCGCGTATACGATTGGTTGACAAATCAGCTGTCTGCATTTATTGGTGTAACTTGCCATGGTATGCGCTTTTCTGCCATTTTCCCCCAAAAGAGGGAGCACTTTCTCCATTGTGACATCACATGCATAAGGTCTATAGAGGGGTTTCAGTCACGTGACTTAAACCAACTAGACGCAATTTTGAAGGGCAAGATCGCGCGTCTTTTTTGTTTTGAACGGCAAGTTCATGCGTCTCTTTAGTTTTGACGGGCACGCGTCCATTGTGTCACAGTAGTATCTATGGATTTGCCGTGCGCGTGTGCTGTAAGTCCGCTTACTGCGTGTGTGTTTTGTCCTTCAGTGCTTTGGAATCCATTGCGCGTGACGTCACATGCAATCCCTCTGTTAGAACGGCGCGCCTGTCAAATTCACACTTCCGCCCCGATATTTGTGTCTCCATGGAGAGTCACTGAGCGTTAAAGTGTAGGTATAGGAGTTTGGAATCTATTGTTATAATATCTTTGAGTTACACCTAGAGACCCTATAGTGGGTCCCACTAAAGGGTCTCTAGTAACACCCCACCATTAACTGTTGTCATTGACTTAAACACTAAGCTTGACGGGCCTTGTTACGCTGCCTCTCATTCCTTGTCAAAGTTTTCAACGCCAGCATGTGACCCATCAATGCAAAGCTCACGAGATGGTTGTTACTGGCACATAAAAATTTCCGTACCATGGTGATCATTGACTTTTTGAGCAACAGGGGGCGCTCCACCATTACATAAAATTGCACTTTGGCCAGAAGGTGAACCCTCTACATGTAGTCCCTATAAATTTTGTTTGGATTGATTTTTGACCGTGTTATGAGAGGGCAGTGAATCCTTTGTTGAATGTATTTGGTAGTGATTGAGTTGGAGATTATGCTGTGAAAAAATGGTTGAAATTGGTCTCACCTGAGCTGATTGCGAGGTCTTGGAAAGACAGCGGACCTATCTTATATATTGGTGAATGACAAGGGGGACGGATCACTTGTTTTGTATTCATACGCCTGTAGCTCGGAAAGTCAATGGTCATGCTACGGGAATTTTTATGTGCCAGTAACAAGCAACACGTGAGCTTCGCATTGATGGGTCACAAGCTAGTGTTGAAAACTTTGACAAGGAATGAGAGACCGAGTAAGAAGGTCTGTATAGCGTGTAAGTCAATAGCAACAATCAATGGTGGAGTGCAGCTTAAGGGGGCGCTCCGCCATTCCATAAAATTGCACTTGGGCTCGGAGGTGAACCCTCTACATGTAGTCCCTAAAAAATTTGTTTGGGTAGATTTTTGACCCTGTTACGAGAGGGCAGTCAATCCTTTGTTAGATGTATTTTGGTAGTGATTGGGTTGGGAGATTACGACGTCAAAAAAAAAGGTTGAAATTGATACCACCTGAGCCGATTGTGAGGTTTTGGAAAGTCAGCGGATCTATCTCATATATTGGTGAGTGACAAGGGGAGGGGGTGGCGGATCACAAGTTTTTTATTTATGCGCCTGAAGCTGAAAAAGTCAATGACCATGCTGCGAAAATTCTTATGTGCCAGTAACAACCAACTCGTGAGCTTTGTATTGATGGGTCACATGCTCGCGTTGAAAACTTTGACCAAGTAATGAGAGGCAGCGTAACAATTAAGGCCCGTTTTAGTGTGTAAGTCGGACCAAATTTCAAGTGTTCCATGAAGCTAATAATAAAGGAATGGTTACGGTTCGTTGACAGCCTTGTACATCTGCTTATGCAGGATCATTTAATTGAAGGGGGGGGGGGGTGACTTCAAGTTTTACAAATGCCGAGTATGACGGCCTATGGAAGAGTGTATAGTAAAGTGTCTTCAACCCGGCGGGGCGCCCCCATATCGCTCTCCACCTCCCTCCCTTGATACGCACTTGAATGCAAAATGCTCCTTCAGGTTAAAGATACCAATCACAGAACAGCCGAAAAGCTGGCAGTCAGTAGATATTAAAATTACCATATCATTACGGTAAGGATTTTGCAAAGAAGTCTTAGCATTTATTTAAACTTCAGAAAGCGCGTAGGTGTACCAGCAATCATTCTTCCATTGATTCGCGTATACTTGATTTTGGTCTGTATGAAAAAGTTAGTTGCAGCATGTTAAAGTCACAAGTAAGTGAAGCTCGAACTCTACAGCGCCCGAAAGGCGCCGAAAATGTCGTGTTCGAGTTGGAGGATTTGTGCTCTTGAGACCAAGCTAGGAAGTCAGAAAGTCAGGGGACTGATCGTCGTCGGGACCGTCAGTGGTGAAATCAGATGGGGGTTAGGTGCCATGTATGTCCCTCGTCGAGGAAGGATCCCCACAAGGTCGTTTAAATTTCCCAGTGTAGTCGGGAAACGTTAAAATATGAAGTAGTCCACAATAGCCAATCGCCCCTTGTGGTTTACTTGACATTTTGATTTAAATGAGGGCAGGTCCTGTAGTAAATCCCCCAAATTTTCCAATTTCACGCCTAAAAACCCAAAATGCGCGCCGAAAATTTTGAATTTTACTCTCCACGACCCTTACGGCACTCCGTCTCCCTTGTCGTAGCTTCCGTCAGGCTGCAGTCCTACATAGGGAAGTTTGGACCCCTGTCGCGCATATTCTGGCGCTATCCTCGGCCAGCGTCGGGATTACACATTTTATCGTACCTACTAGGACTATCCCGACTACATGTTTACAGAAGAAATTGGAAAATTTTGCGACCGGCAAAGACCACGGCTCCTGAGCTTTTCCATGCCACTTCCCCACCCCTATTGATGTCATTTATAGGGCAGGCTCCTAAGAAACGTTCATTACAAGCCATGCTATAAACATGAATAGTGTAACATTCAAGCATGCTGAAACAAATTTTGGGGGCGTGTTTCAGGCAATTTAAAGTAAGGTACCAATATTTAAGGATGCAAGTGAAAAGTGGTGCTCGCTCCCGACCCCCCATACATCCGGCACTTCTACTTGTATATCACACAACTTAACACCATAGACTATAAATATTTATTATAATGCGCTGGATTATCAGCATAGTCGTGGCGTACTTGGTAAGGCGCTCGACTATACAACTGGCTAACCCCAGGGTTGACACTGATATCCAAAGTGTTAGCAATGTTCTGCAGACTATTTTAGACAGCCTACCGGATGGTTGGCCGAGTAAGAAGGTCTGTATAGCGTGTAAGTCAATAGCAACAATCAATGGTGGAGTGCAGCCTACAGGCACATTGGAAAAAAAAAAAAAACTTGTGATCCGTCCTCTTTGTCACTCACCAATATATGAGATAGGTCCGCTGTCTTTCCAAAACCTCACAATCTTCTCAGGTGGTATCAATTGCAAACATCTTTTGACAGCATAATCTCCAACTCAGTCACTACCAAATACATCTAACAAAGGATTCACTGCCCTCTCATAACAGGGTCAAAAATCAGGCCAACCAAACATTTAGGTACTACCAGTAGAGGGTGCACCCACCCTCCAGCCAAAGTGCCATTTTATGTAATGGTGGAGCGCCCTCAGTAGATGTAGTACTGATATACTACTGATATACTGACTGATGTACTTTACGATGTCTAGGCTTACTAAGTTACTGACTGAACCAATTCCCGTCCCTGCCGAATTGCGGTCCATTCATACAGTATCGCTGCAGTTGACTGTTTGCCCTTGCGGTTTTGTATTTTGAGGCTGTAAGTTCAGTTAATGTCAGTACCAAGTTTAATGAAGCAACAAATAGGCCTAACGTTTTTTCCTAGTACTGCCTACTGGCCTAGGGCTAGGCTAGCCTACGTTGACGCCAGACTGTCACTTGTCAGGCTAGGCCTAATGTTAAGGCTAGACCCCTAGGCCTACAGTACTGTTCTGAATTAACTACCTGAAATTCTGCGCGAAATAATCTCAAAAGCTTCTTAGGCCGCGCAGACATGATCGCAGAGGATTATCAACAGACAGTGCATTGTCTAGTATAAGCGAATGACATCGATAGCCCTGTGGTTACAATCAACAAAAGCGTAGATGACTGCAGTGTTTATTCAAACAGACAATGCCCATAACAAGCAGTACAAGTAGCTTCCTGTGCACTCGCATGAAGCACACGAATACGGATCGATAATTAAGCTTGAACCCCTACAACACAAAAGTACAAAATTGCAGCAAACGGAGTGCTGTGCTTTACAGTATAGGTTTGACGTGCGCGAACTAAAAGAAAATTGTGAGCTAACTGCTAGCCTCTGCAAGGTAGGATTGACCAAAAAAATACACGAATTTTAAGCATCTGTTACTGTAAACACGTACTGTTACGGACTGGCCTGCCGGGCAAGCGGTCCTTACCGATAGAAGCGTTATTGCAATAGCAGCCTCGTATTGTGCTCCGCACTGCCCCTCAGGCTTGCTAGCTGCTACATACAGTACAGTACTGTGATCGTTCATTCTCCCGAACAATATCGAAGAATCAAATTTCTTCGAATTCGCGCGATTTTGTGTGAAGTTGTTCGAATTTCTGCAATTTTGCGCGATTTCAAAAATCGTACAAAAATTCGACTGCTAAGGTTCGTGGAAAATTCGTACAATTATTTGCGGGTTTGGCGGTCAGTTTTTCACCGTACAAAACTGCGCAAAACCGTTGACAAAGTCTCTTAAAAATCAAAATGACGTTCAATAATCGAACGCGAGTTTAAAATGTAAACTACATCTGGAAAAGTACCGATCATTCACTTAACATTGCAGTTGCTTATGTAGCAGGATAAGCTTTCATACACTTCAGATGAACGTACAAAACGTGTGTTCATTGCAAACACTGGTGCACTACTCGTTATGTATACAGGTGTACACTGTAACATAACGATTAAAGGCGAAAGGTTCATTTTTATATGCATTTTAAAGTATCTTTTAAAGTTTGGTAAGTGGAAGTAACTACCACCGAAAATTTTTATTTTTTTTTTTTGGCTGGGGCACCGTTTTGGACGTACCGCCATGCGTGTTCTTAATCCAACTGTGCTACAGTGTATTGTGCTAACATATCACCTTTCGTAACTTGTTATTAAAAGACATAAAGTAATATTCGATCGCTAAGTTTACAACTATAAGAAGGTGCCGTCGAAACATAGATTAGATGATCATCGTCAACAACTCAACAAGGGCAGGCATTTGCATATTTTCGGGGGAAGGGCCCAACTGCATCTGCTTGAAAAAAAGTGCATTATCTAGGGTCTGACCCGATTTTTCAACAAATCCTCCAAAGAAATAGGTTTAGCCTCTCCAGTTGGGAGGGGGCTGGATTCTCCACCCACCCTTTCTCAGAAATCATACATATTTTCGTGTTGAGGCCTGTTTGTAATAGTTGCCCCCCAAATTTGCAATCCAGTGTTAGCCTAAATTCATTTTTGCAGAAAGTTCTCTTACCTTGGAAAGCATGAAAAGTAGCCTAATCAGCCGTCCCGAACCGTCATTCTTTGGATATAGGCCTATATCCTATATATTTCCTAGTTTGTGAAATGAGTGGCGCTTTCCTCTGTGTATTAATTCATCTTCAGAGCATATAGAAAGGCGAGATGCCACTATCGTTTTAACTGCCATGGAAGGATGTTTCTATGTACCTTTCTGCTCGAACAACCGCAAATACAATTTTTCCGCGGCAATACGATGGTGAATGACCCTGTAATAGATAATCGCTAGGCCCGCATAAATGAAACTACTGTACACCCCACTTCGGGGTCATCCCACGAGACAGAAGGTCCATGAGACCGAAGATCCGCGAGACCGAAAATCAAAAACAAAAAGGGTCCACGAGACCGAAAATGAAAAAAGGTTCGCGAGACCGAAAATGAGAAAAGGTTCGCGAGACCGAAAGTAAGAAAAGGTCCGCGAGACCGAAAATGAGAAAAGGTCCGCGAGACCGAAAGTGAGAAGGGGTCCGCGAGACCGAAAACCAGAAAAGGTCCGCGAGACCGAAAACCAGAAAAGGTCCGCGAGACCGAAAATAAGAAAAGGTCTGCGAGAACGAAAATGAGAAAGGGTCCGCGAGACCGACAGAAGTTTCAGTCCGCCGTACTGATCCGCTCCGCTTTAAGTTAATGCTGGCACCCTGTAGTATTTACATTTTGCAAACTAAAGCGTTGCCCTTGCAACACCACCCTTCTGGCATGAACGTTCCGGCCTCGCGAGCGGATTTTTAACTTCGGTCTCGTGAACCCTATTTCATTTTCGGTCTCGCGGACCCTATTTCATTTTCGGTCTCGCGGACCCTATTTTATTTTCGGTCTCGCGGACCTTATTTTATTTTCGGTCTCGCGGACCTTCGGTCTCGCGAACCTTATTTTATTTTCGGTCTGGCGGACCTTCGGTCTCGTGAACTTTATTTTATTTTCGGTCTGGCGGACCTTCGGTCTCGTGAACCTCATTTCATTTTCGGTCTCGCGGACCTTCGGTCTCGTGAACCCTATTTCATTTTCGGTCTCGCGGACCTTCGGTCTCGTGGACCCTGTTTCATTTTCGGTCTCGCGGACCTTCGGTCTCGTGAACCTTCGGTCTCGTGGGCTGTAACCCCCACTTCAGTCTTATTTTTCAGCCCATCATTCGTTACTGTATTACATTTTATAGCCCAATGCAGTACGCATTATTCGCTTACTGTAGCTCGTTGCTACATTTCAAATGTAGACTACAGGTACATACTGTGTACGTGTGTCATTTCAATTCCATGAGAAACCTTCGACTCGAGAATTTCCCAGGCACCTGCAATGGGCCCAACTTATTTGCATGCAACGTTCTGTGCATTGCTTTGCTAGTGACGTCATTGGATCCCCCCTTTTTTTTTCACAGACTTGACACATGTAAAATTTCCATTGGCTGCTACCAATCACCGTTAACGACCAACTGTTCAATCCCGCCCTATTAGGCTACGCCCACCTTTTAAAAACATACAGCACTGTCTGACTTACTGTACGGTCTATTTACGATCGCACTGTCACTTCAGCGTGTAGGCCTGATAGTAGTATGTACTGTACAGTACAGTAACCTAACGAAGTAAATTTCATATCCTGGGTAACGCGCCGCTCTACGTATGTTACGAACCAGCTGTCATGGGCCAAAATTCAGCATGCAGATTTTCAGCAAAATCAACCATTACGAGCTAAATTTTGTACCTTATGTCTTTCATGGGTGTAGAATAAGTCTGCTCTTGGGAAAAGTATTCGGTAAAAGTTTGGTATTGGACGAAATATCGCTTATGTGTGAATCTCAAGATGGCGCTGGCTGTCGAAGGTTGAAAAAAAATCCCGGGCAATATGTGTGACGTCACATAAACGTACCGGGACCAACTGGGCATACGACTTCCAAAAAAGGTTACGCAAAAATGGGCGCTGGCCGCTTGTGAATGAATGAGTGTTAAACCCAGAGCTGCGATTGGCTATTTCACGTAAAAGGAGCTACATTTCCCAGGTATTTGCAGCGGCCCTCATAATAACAGCATGCAGCATACGTGTATTTGCACATAACGAAATACAGTATTATGCTATGTGTGAATGAATGGTATTGAACATGACTAGACCTGCAGGCTGGCGGATATAGTGTATACAGCGTGTGACAGTAAAATGACAATGCACCTACGGTTTCCCAAGGGGCGGGTTAAAATTCGGACCATGTTAGCACAGTATGCCGCGGGTGAATTTTAGAGAGATCCCGGCAATACCGTATTGCACTCCTCTGTAGGGCCCTGAGTCAGAGATTCAGAGGCAGTCTCGAAAATTGATTGCCGAATTTTCCATCTTCATTCTCTCTCACCGAATGGACTATAATTGGATTAATATTTTACCCAAGGACTCGGACTTCAAAGTTTTGTTCAGTAGGTAAGATTCAAAATTTTAGCAGTTGCGTCGTGGAGGTTAAAGTATAGGGAGGTTGGTTAGAAAGGTTCCAATGGCTAGGGGTGGGGGTCAAAATGGGATCCATATCCATCGCAACATCTGTGTGAAATGAAAACGAAAAAGCGGCGAGGCCATGGCCGTACGGGCTGGGGAGCTGGGGGCGGCCCCCCAAATGTCAGAAACCTGACTAAATCGGGCAGATATTTCGTCTCAGTCGAATGGAAAATTGGACAGTTAAATTAGGTCTGGAGTCGGGCAAAAATCACCACCCTCCCTGAGAATGACAGTCACGGTTATGGGTGAGGCTTTTGTATTGTACCGGAACATGAGAGTGTTGGAACTATAAGATGTGATACCATTGCAATGGTGTTTCCTCCATAAAGGCGTAAGAGGCGGGGGGTCTGGGGGGCTTCAGCCCTCCCAGAGCAGGGAAAATGCTTATTTCAGGGCACTGAAACTTGTATTTTCAGGGCAACATAGGTCAAGTAATGACGTAGCAATGAACGTGAAATTACTAATGTTTGTTTATTTATCGATTGGAGCTATATTCATCTTATTATGTTTGCAGAATTGCATTCTCATTTCTCAGTATTTTTTTATTTATCCCTTCTTTACCGCGGGTTTTCCCCATGCATAAATAACGGCCAGTGGGTTGTGCCTTGCGATTCTTAGGGTACAATTGAGGAATACGCCGTGACTTCTTTCGAAAATAGTGCTCCAAAACTTTTTCTGAAGATCATTCAACTTATAATTATTCAAAATTCGGGAGGTTCACAAACACGAGGATTACAGTACGATATCGCTAGAAAGCCGAAAATATTCTCTTTAAGGGGATTTTAGGAAACATAAATTTTGTATGATACAAGATAAAACAGTCAAAGTTTTAATTATCACAATGTAAAAAAAAAAAAAGATTCAAGAAAACGTACTGATGATCACAGAACTGCACAGCGGACAGCTCGTGTGTGATTCATAAATTATTTGCTGGGAGAGAGGGAATGTGGTTATGTACATATAGACGCATGTTTTGACGGCATTTTTTTTTTTTTTTTTTTTTTTTTTTTTTTTTGATGTTTAGTGTAATGAAGGCCTACTATTTTTGGTGATTCTGATCACCAGGATTGAGTTCTGTGAACGTGATCCCACATGGGACTAGAAATTTGCATCGCATGAAGTGCGACGCAGTCCTGAAAATGTCTCGCAGTTCCTCATTTTGAATCGCATTTCGTGATGCGATACCGGGGAAATCGAACACTGGTCACAAAACACTTGAAGTCTTGTAAAATCCTACGAAATAATCAGACTACTTAAGTTGTATCTGTATAGGCAATACAGAAGAAAGAACAGGCTCAGTATTCAGCATATATTGCATAGACTTTCGTTTTCTGATCTAACCTACTTGTACGAACCAGGCCCTTTTCTTCGTAAAAAAGAAAAAAAAAGGCCGGGATTTCAGAGTTATTCTTAGCCTTTGGGTATCGCATCCCCTGAAAATTACCGTACTTTGCCCATGTGTAAGCGCACCCGTAGGGCCCCCGATTTTCCGCTTCACAAAATGGTAAATTCCGTTTTCCACTTTTCATTTTCCGTTTTTTTCCGTTTTCAACTTTCCCTTTTCCGTAGATTTCCGTTTCAGATATAAATGGCAATAATAAGTTTCCGTGATCTTCCGTTAAATTCATTTTCTCTTGCAAGTGTCCCGCATGCACACCTAGAAGTTACAAACCTGGTTTATAGTTATTGTGCGACCGATCATGTCATTATCATGTCAGATAAATCGGGAATAATATAGCATGGGTAAAATTTTATCACTCAAAGGATTACCACAACCAATTTGGGAAAATTGGAAACGGGGCTAAAATACACTTCTCGTTTCTGCAAATAACTGAATAATTCCCCCAAACACACATTTCTTTAAGTTCCTGCACAAAATATCAGCACTGATACTCACAAGATTTGCAAAATCTAAAGGTCTCCAAATGATAATGATCATCCAATTGTTGCGTAACTTGCGTCAAAGTTTACACAGTATTACCCATAGAATTAAAAGTAAGGGAGAATGACGTCAAGAAATGAATATTGAGGCCGCGGATAGTTTGATGACGTCATGCGTTGTCGGGCAAAAAGTCTTGACTGGAAACGGCGCGTAACACAAATCCAATGGCAGGAAACACTCAGGCTTGAGAAACTTGTGGAAAAATGGTCAATTCGTGTTCGATGCGCGACCGTTCCAATCGGTACTAGCGAGACGGAGCTCTTAAAGTTTCACAGGTAATTCTTAAATTGATATTATCGTGATAATGCAGCCACAAAAATAAAATTTTCGGTGTAGAATGGAGGCAAGGAAATGCCTAACGTTAACTTAGTGTGGTTAGGTCCTGGCACTATAGGCCTACAGCATATCCGATATCGTTTGGCAAAGCTTTCTTGCATGATTATCGAATAAGTATTGCTGATTTAGCAAGTAAATTTTTACCCTCCTCCCTGCCAGAGAAAAAGGCCGGTGTAAATCCTAGTTTAGGCCTTGCTTGGGCTATCTAGTGTAGGCCTTCATACCATGCCTGTAATCATAGTTCGCGTAGTTGAACTGGTACTAATAGAAAGGTATAGGCATTCCCTGCAAAACTGGCGTAATGTTTCAGACAATTTATTCGCACAGAGTCCAATGTTCGAACATAAATGATGCTGTAAAACAATCAGAATACCTCAAAGTACCAATCAGTTCCATTTCCACCTGTTTCTCCACATCTAGTTTTAGATATCAAACGAACAAAATTTCGCACCGTACGTACATTATGTATGTAAAAAGTTCCCGACGAGAGTCTTTTGCCCGACAAAGCGTGACGTCATCAAAATGTTGTTGGCTTCATTCGCTCGGTGTGTGAGTAGTTAGAGCGACATCATTCTCCCTTACTTTTAATTCTATGGTATTACCTAAGAGGTTTGCATGCCACGGACAATCAGTGCCGTACGTCTGCATAGTCTACAAACCATACTATAGGCCTGGCGACATGCAATGACATCGGTACGTTTTTCCGAGTTCCAGTGCTAAATCAATTATCATATATCATTTTTACACACGTGCCTCGTTATCCTGCATAAATTATTCCACTTCCCACATTCCTATTCGTTACATTTTTAATTGTCATAACACGCGCGTGCGTACACGTAAATTGCCAAAACAAGTGCGTCATAACTTCCCAAGAAAGTTTCTTGCGAAGTTGAAGTTCACCTTCGTAGTACACCGAGTACGGTGTGCAATACATAATGCAAGGACAGTGTATTGGCCGCGCTGTTACATAGGGCGCTGGTCATGAATGAACTAAGGGAAGCGGCCCCATGTAAATTCATGCATCCCCACCGGCCATTATCCAGGGAGTTGCAACAGTTTTTCGATTACGGGAATATATCGGGTTTGCGTTTCATTTGGAGAATCTTTTTAAACTGGACGTACAGTAAGTTTTGGGCAAGACAGTTTACAAAAAAATATATTCATATCGATAGGGCCCCATGAGAATGATGAGATGCGTACACCAAATAAATTGAGTGGAAATTTTAGTGGCCTTGAAGTACTAAGATACTGTAACGTTACGTATTTTTTGCAGAGAACTGAGCGGATAGGCTACTAATACTATGTAGCACTACTAACTTAGTACAGTCCAGTACAAAACACGATACACGGAATCTCCCGACGTGATCGGTGGATAAAAACTAACAGTTAGGCATAATAGTTTCACGTCACGTAAAATGTGGGAGCCTTTACACCTATTTTCTGTTCTCGAATCAGATACGTACGTCAGAAGTGTAAAAGTCCTCAAGTGCCCATGATTTGTGGAGAATAAATTTGTCTATGCTTCGTTAAAAATGCAAAAATCATGTTCTGTGTTTACTTTTTTGTGGACGCGATATGAAATCGCAAATTCCGTAATTTTCCGTAAAAAATCGTCAATTCCGTTTTTTTCCGTATTTTTCCGCGATCGCGGAAAATCGGGGGCCCTACACCCGCCCCAAACAGCTCCTCGTCTAGCTACAGGCCCGATGCCTAAGTAGGGCAGTCATCTGGCATTGGCCCGCGGGTATGCTATAATAAAGTCAAGCCTAGCAGAACTTGCGGAAAGGTTATGTACTGTATGCGTGTGTCATGAGTCACTTCACATGCTTGGGGCCTTTATTAAACGTCATCAATCTTTTTAAATGAAAGGCTCAAAATTTCACAATTGCTGGAATATTCGGGACGCTGCGGAAAGAATTACGACGCAGCTTTTCTGGCTGGTCAACGGAACTTTTTAAAAACGTTTTGACTCTGAATATTTCCGCCATCACGCGCAGAAAATGTACACTCAGCGCGGCCTTCGGCTTTCGGCGAATTTGACGACGGCCATGCAGCCTAGTCAGCAGGTTAGTACAGTATATGGTCCCGGTTTCGCAGTAACGTTAAACGAAATGGCCTTATCAGATAATTTTATTTTTTCACGAACGGGGTGATTAGCCCAACTACTCAAGCCTTAAAAAGTGATCTTACGTTTTGCCTACAATAACAACGTCCCGCCATACTTCCATGCTGCAAAGAACGTGTATAGTACTGTATATCGTGTACGTGAAGCCTCATCTTTGTGTACCATTTATTACGGCCGTAGCAGGCCTATAGCCTAACCTTATTTAATATGTTCCTTCCTTTAGAGCTGTTTCAATCGAAATTGGTCAAGTCAGAGTATTGATTTTCTAGTGTCCTGGGCCTTTCATTGCTTAGCCTTCCCTTTGTCTCTTTGAAGTTCATGAACGTGCCGGCAAAGCTATTGAGGTGAAAACCACTACTTTGAGCAGCTTAAAGTTTCTGCGAAGATTCGCGCAGACATCTTGGCTATAACAATGGATAATCTCCGCGATCTTTCGCAATGAATTTGTTGGATTGCGGCCGCGATCAGGCAGTTAATTCAGAACAGTACTGTACATGTAGAGTAGGATACTCTAACGTTTGGATATCCAGTTAAAACGTCCCTGCTCTTTAGCTACCAAAACGTCCCCACTTTTCGGCAAAACGCCCTCGTTTTATGTAGCCTAGGCAAATATGACGGTGGTACCATGAGTCTGTCAATTAAGGGAATTTTCACTGAAAACATACACATAAAGTAGTCATAGGCCTAGGCTATGCAGTGTAAACTTATCCACTATTCTCATGAATGTGTTTTCTCTTAATCCTGAAAGTTAGAGTGAATTTCGTTGGCAAACTTTCAAGACACGGAGAAATTTCCACCACAAGTTTGAGATGCCTTATGTTCAATAACAGTACCTTGAGTCGGTCACCCTATGAAAGCCCATAAGAATGTTATCAAAATATATTCCAATAATGGTATCACCATTACAAACACAAATCATAAAATGATGGAAGGAGACCATTTGCAGTGATTTGGAGAATTGTTTAAAATAATTTTTTAGGCCATTTAGCCTAAAGAAGGGCTCAAGCTACCTTTAGGTAACACTACGTGTAGGCTAGGCTGGGTAAATTTCTTCTAAAATTGGGAGTAAATGCTTATTTTTGACAGAGTATGAGTTATTGTCATGTTGTGCTGGAGTTTTTCTACTGTCATATGTTTATATGAAGGCTACAGCACGCCTGTGTTACACTTTGTTTGCATTGACCGACTCAAGGTACCGACCGACTCAAGGTACACTCACTATACAAAAACGTCCCTGCATAGGGTATTCAAACACTGCAAAATTAGGCCTAACGTTAGGAATGGGAAATGTGAACTTACTGTACCTGGGTCAGTGTCCACACCAAAGGTAATCCTGCCCTCTATATTGGTGCTTTCTACAGGCCTCATGCCGGCCTCACTACTTTGGACCAACAGTATCTAACTGAACTTGATCGTTCGATTGCAAGTCTCCCAAAAAACTGTCAAATCGTTTTAGTAGGGCCCCCGATTTTCTGCGATCGCGGAAAAAAACGGAATTGACGATTTTTTACGGAAAATTACGGAATTTGCGATTTCATATCGCGTCCACAAAAAAGTAAACACAGAACATGATTTTTGCATTTTTAACGAAGCATAGACAAATTTATTCTCCACAAATCATGGGCACTTGAGGACTTTTACACTTCTGACGTACGTATCTGATTCGAGAACAGAAAATAGAAAACTGTTAGTTTTTATCCACCGATCACGTCGGAAGATTCCGTGTATCGTGTTTTGTACTGGACTGTACTAAGTTAGTAGTGCTACATAGTATTAGTAGCCTATCCGCTCAGTTCTCTGCAAAAAATACGTAACGTTACAGTATCTTAGTACTTCAAGGCCACTAAAATTTCCCCTCAATTTATTTGGTGTACGCATCTCATGGGGCCCTATCGATATGAATATATTTTTTTGTAAACTGTCTTGCCCAAAACTTACTTACGTCCAGTTTAAAAAGATTCTCCAAATGAAACGCAAACCCGATATATTCCCGTAATCGAAAACCTGTTGCAACTCCCTGGATAATTGCCGGTGGGGATGCATGAATTTACATGGGGCCGATTCCCTTAGTTCATTCATGACCAAAGCCCTATGTAACAGCGCGGCCAATACACTGTCCTTGCTTTATGTATTGCACACCGTACTCGGTGTACTACGAAGGTGAACTTCAACTTCGCAAGAAACTTTCTTGGGAAGTTATGAAGCACTTGTTTTGGCAATTTACGTGTACACACGTGTGTGTTATGACAATTAAAAATGTAACCAATAGGAATGTGGGAAGTGGAATAATTTATGCAGGATAACGAGGCACATGTGTAAAAATGATATATGATAATTGATTTAGCACTGGAACTTGGAAAAACGTAGCGATGTCATTGCATGTCGCCAGGCCTGTAGTATGGTTTGTAGACTATGCAGACGTACGGCACTGATTGTCCGTGGCATGCAAACCTCTTAGGTAATACTGTGTGAACTTTGACGCAACAATTGGATGATCGTTATCATTTGGAGACCTTTAGATTTTGCAAATCTTGTGAGTATCAGTGCTGATATTTGTGCAGGAACTTAAAGAAATGTGTGTTTGGGGGAATTATTCAGTTATTTGCAGAAACCAGAAGTGTATTTTAGCCCCATTTCCAGTTTTCCCAAATAGGTTGTGGTAATCCTTTGAGTGATAAAATTTTACCCATGCCATATTATTCCCGATTTATCTGACATGATAATGACATGATCGGTCGCACAATAACTATAAACCAGGTTTGTAACTTGTAGGTGTGCATCGGGACACTTGCAAGAGAAAATGAATTTAACGGAAGATCACTGAAACTCATAATTGCCATTTATATCTGAAACGGAAATCTACGGAAAAGGGAAAGTTGAAAACGGAAAAAACGGAAAATGAAAAGTGGAAAACGGAATTTACCATTTTGTGAAGCGGAAAATCGGGGGCCCTATTTTAGCTGGTGATTTTAATCTTCCCGATATTGACTGGGTCCAGAATTCTTTCATCAGGGGAGGCCGTCATCCAGCCATTAGTAAGCAAATGTTAGATATTGCTCATGAACGTAACCTACATCAAGTAGTGTGCAGCCCAACAAGAGGAGAGAATATCTTGGATTTGCTTTTTACGAATATTCCATCCCTTGTCCAGTCTGTTAATATTTTACCAGGCCTTGCTGATCATGATATTGTCTCTGTCAAAATTCTTACTTCTCCCCAGAGAGTAAAGCAATCTCGCAGAAGAGTGTTCTTGTATAAAAAAGGGAACTATGACCTCATTAATGATGACCTTAGGCATTACATGAATTCTATCAGCAGTGACTTGCTTGAAACTTTGTCTGCAAACCAGCTCCGGATGGGCTTTAAGTCCACCTTCATCAAGGCAATGGAAAAAAATATTCCTGCGAAGATGTTTCGTCCCAACAGTAACATTCCATGGTTCCACCAAGAACACAAGCGTTTGGCCATACATAAGCGTAAAGCCTATGATAAAGCCAAACAAACTGGTTCCTTGAATGACTGGGAGGCCTACAAGAGCATTAGGCGTTACTTTGACCACTCTCTGAGGAAATCCCATAGTAATTACCTACATAAAGTTGGCGAGTGCCTATCAGCCAGTGATCCGAAACCCTTTTGTAGGTATCTTAAAAGTCTGAGGCAGAGTTCTGCTAGGGTTTCCCCTCTAAATTGTAAACACAATACTGTTTCGGCTATTGACAAAGCTAATGCCCTGAACAATCAGTTCAAGTCTGTTTTTTCCACAGAAAACTGTCACAAGATGCCTATTATAGACAATCCTCCTATTCAGTCTATGCCAAAAATTAAAGTCTCTGTCCAAAGGGTACTTAAACTCCTGGAGGATCTAAACCCTCAGAAAGCACCTGGTCCAGACGGATTGACCCCAAAGGTTCTTAAAGAGTGTGCCAAGAATGTTGCTCCTTTATTACAGCAAATCTTTCAAAAGTCCATTGACACAGGGGATTTACCGGAAGAATGGAAACAGGCCATCGTTTCTCCAATTTTTGATTCCTTGCCGTAGGCAGGCAAGGAATCTATGCGATGGTGATGTCGTGTGTGTGGGTGTGTGTGTGTGTATGTGTGTTTGTGACGCTGCTTGTAATCGCGATATCTCAAGATAGGATTGACCGACACTTTTCATATTTGGTTTATAGAATTGTCATGTTGAGAGGAAGAACCCTATTGTTTTGGAGGAGGTCGAAGGTCATCAGAGGTCACCAGGGGTCAAAAACCTTGTAATCGCGTTATCTCGAGATAGGGATGACCGACACTTCATATTTGGTATATAGATTTGTCATGTTGAGAGGAAGAACCCTATTGTTTTTGGTAGAGGTCAAAGGTCATCTGAGGTCACCATAGGTTAAACTGCGAAAACCTTGTAAATGTCTTGTAATCGCGCTACCTCGAGATAGCAATGACCGACACTTTTCTTATTTGGTACATAGATTTGTCATGTTGACAGGAAGAAGCCTTTTGTTTTTTGGTGAAAGTCAAAGGTCATTTGAGGTCACTGGAGGTAAAAAGCTGAAAAGTTCGTAATCACGATATCTCAAGATAGGAATGACCAACACTTCATATTTGGTGTATAGATTTGTCATGATGTAAGGAAGAACCCTATTGCTTTTGGTGGAGGTCAAAGGTCATCTTGGGTTACCAAAGGTCAAAAAGCAAAATTTCCCAAGAATTACTAAGATTGTAATCTGGCATCACTGGGGTGAATAAGCAACATTTCCCAAGAATTCCCAAGGTTGTTTTATGGGGTCACCAGAGGTCAAAAAGCAAAATATCCCAAGAATTCCCAAGATTGTAATCTGGCATCACTGGGGTCAAAAAGCAACATTTCCCAAGAATTCCCAAGATTTTTGTATATGGGGTCATCAGAGGTTAAAATGCAAAATATCCCAAGAATTCCCAAGAATTCCCAAGATCATCTTCTGGAGTTAGCAGAGGCCAAAAAGCAAAAGCAAAATTTCCCAAGAATTCCCAAGATCATCATCTGGAGTTAGCAGAGGCCAAAAAGCAAAAGCAAAATTTCCCAAGAATTCCCAAGGTTGTTATATGGGGTCACCAGAGGTCAAAAAGCAAAATATCCCAAGAATTCCCAAGATCATGATATGGGGTCACCAGAGGTCAAAAAGTGAAATTTCCCAAGAATTCCCAAGATAGTCATCAGGAGTCACCAGAGGTCAAAAAGCAAAATTTTCCAAGAATTTTCAAGATCCAAGATCCATTGGAGTTGAACCCCTTTCAAGACATTTCAGATTATCTTTTTTGTTTTATTTGGTGGGGTTGGTTCAAAGGTCATGTGAGGTCAGCAGAGGTCAAATTGTTAAAACATAAAATGATGTAGTCAAGAAAGATAAATTTGAGGCATAAACCTCAGTGCAACAAAGCATCCCCATTCGGCAAGGAATCACTAAGCCTTTGGGCTTTCTGGTTAAAAAAGGAAATCGCTCTGACCCAGCTAATTATAGACCTGTTTCACTGACATCAATTCCGTGCAAACTTCTCGCACATATCATATTTACAAGTATCATGACTCATCTGGAGAAGTATAACATCCTTAACGATGAACAGCACGGCTTCCGCAAGGGTCGTTCCTGTGAAACCCAACTTGCCTTAACAATAAATGACCTTGCCAAAACTCTTGACAAACAAGGTCAGGCAGATGTCATAATAATGGATTTCAGCAAGGCATTTGATCTAGTACCCCACCAAAGACTGTTAATGAAATTAAGGCATTTTGGTATTTCTGGCACACTACACTCTTGGATTAGAAACTTCCTTACGCATAGAACGCAACAAGTTGTCCTTGACGGCGCCACTTCCTCATCTATAGCTGTTACCTCTGGTGTCCCTCAGGGTACAGTGTTAGGCCCACTTTTGTTTATCTTATACCTTAATGACCTGCCTGATGGATTATCATCCCAAGTTCATCTTTTAGCTGATGACTGTATCCTGTATCGCGAAATCAACTCAATGGAAGATAGTTACTCGTTACAGAACGATGTAAATAATCTCTGCAAATGGGAGTCTAAATGGCAAATGAAATTTAATGTTTCTAAGTGCTTTGCCATGGGTGTTACTCTTAAGAAGAAACCCCAATTTACTTCGTATAAAATGAATGATAGTTTACTACAAACAGTCTCCAGCCATACTTATTTAGGAGTGGATATTAACAGTAAATTAAGCTGGGCTGATCATATTAGCGGCATAACATCTAAAGCAAACAGTTCTTGGATTGTTACGACGTAACCTGTACAGTTGTTCCCCTAAAGTCAAGGAAGCTGCTTTCAAATCCCTTGTAAGACCAAGGTTGGAATACTGCTCAAGTATTTGTGATCCTTACCATCAGGAACATATTTATAAGCTTGAAGCAGTTCAGCGCAGAGCCGCCAGATTCGTCTGTAAAAATCATAAATGTAAAAGTAGCATCTCATCTATGCTTGCTGACTTACAGTAAACTGGCCTTCTTTAGAGGAAAGCAGGACCAGAGCTAGGTTGAGTTTATTGTATAAGTCCCTCCATCACCTGGTTGCCATCAATTTAGACGGATATGTTTTGAAGACCGATAATTATGGAATCTCTACTAGCAAGTCATCATCTCTCTCCTTTCATCATCCCACTGTAAGAAAGGACTACTATAGGTTTTCTTTTATTCCAAGGACAATGGCTGAGTGGAATTGGCTACCCCCAGCTGTTAGGGAGGCCCCTTCATTTGAAGCCTTCAAAAACCAACTATGTAAATTGAACTTGTCGACCTTGAGGAGATCCCAAGTATATTAATTTGTCTGCTAGCCGTTACACACCTACAACCGTATATCCTGTTTGCGGAGAACTGTTTGTAGTATTACACCAGAACCAGCGTAGGCTAGAATCAAACTGAAACTTTTAGCAGGAAAGTGATGATGGGAATTAGGCTAGGCCTATATTTATAAAATGAAAGTTCCATGGGTTCAGGAATAACATAGATTCAAGTGTAACGATTGGAAAGATCAATTCAATTTAGGGGCCTAAATCAATTTGTTGCAGATGCTTAGAAATCGGTCATGTCCGCTAGTTGTTAGGCCTAAGTCTTGTTGTAAGCTGCCAGATTGGAAAGTTTGCCCTGCGCGGGGATTTATCCCCCCACGCAAAAATGTCAGTTCCGAAGTTGCCAGCCACGCAATTTAACAACTGACAACTGCAACCGCGCAAACTTGTTGGCAGCAACCAAGCAAGTTGCCTGGGAAAGGCAATTTCCTGCAATCTAGGAGGTAGTTTTGGCTTAAATTTTCTTGGTATGTTCCGTGCCAACTGATGGTGGCGCTCCGCTAAGATAGTATCGGCCACGCAGTTTTCTCCGCCATTATTAATATCCCCCACGCACCATTGCAGTCTTTCCAATCTGGGTAAGCTGTACTTGACCGCCTGACTGTATGTACAGTGTACTGCATACAGTAACTCATTTTGCTAGGCTATGCATGCATAGGCCTAACATGTATTCTGGGAAAGGCATATAGCATACATAGTGTGCTACCCTAAACTTTAGTTTCCAAACAGCTGTCCTGAAATGCAACAGTCATATCAGTCATACCAGTTCAGGGCTGGTCATGAGAATTTTTCAGGAGGGCGAGGAACTGCCCGCCTTGCTTTAGTCAGGTTAGACCCGGGTACCCGACCGACCATCGACTTCGGGTACCCGGTTCCGAATTTTGGACCCGGTGCGAACACTAGTAACTAGTAAAATTGAGGGGGCGAACTCATAGGTACTTGGGGGCAAAATGACTTCCACTTTGGGGCAAACTGGCAAATGGGCAAACTGGTTAGGGGCAAACTGGCAAGGGGGCGAAATGACTGGGTACCACATTAACTGTTGAACACTGTTACTAGTGTTACTTGTTAGGCCGAGGACAGTTTCTTTCCGGACCAGTTCGTTTCCTCCCCTAGAAAACATAAGTTTCCTCCCATAAAAACATTAGGGTAAATGAGGGAATTTTCGTGCGTAAAGTGGTTTTTGGCCACAAAGAGTAGGCTAGGTCTGTACTGGGGATATCATGAGTCAAACATTGTGACCATGAAAATAAAGATACATTTAATGTAAGCCTAGGCTAGGCTAATACTAATCTAGATGCTAAATGAATCATTGATGAATGAAACTTTGCACAAGGCTAGTAATATTTCTAGTATGTCCTCCTCATTTTTGCTAGGCTATATTTTGATGTTGTCTGGATTGAGTAATGCGCAGAGAATGAATTTTGAATCATTGAAACGTTACAGAAAAATTTAGAGCAAATAAAATACTGTAGCCTGGGCGTATATACTATTAGTTACCACTTTTAAAAACAATTATGTTAATTAACAAGAGAATTTTCTATCAAAATTTTCACTGCAAGCTTTATTAAAGACATTTTAGTCACTATATTTGGTAATGTTTAGAAAATCTGTGGTTAGGGCCTAATTCTTGTGCCTAAACTTGAAAATTGGGCTATGAGCAGTGTTTCCTCTAAGAAATATCCATTGGGTCAATACACCCAATATGAGAAATTTGACTCACTAGAAATTTCAATGCCATGCTTTCACACTGCATCAACTTTAGGACAGTGTTCGCGATTCCTGCACCTGGCTTCTAAAATCCCGCAAAGTTACCATTTCTAGGAGGGAAATTCCCGCTTTGGTTTTCCTTCCTAATGTGTTCAGGTTGTTGTCAAAGTGGGCCTTTTTCCCCTGTTCAGCTAGTGCAGCTAAAAATTCTTGCAAAATGAGTAGAAAATGCTCTGTTGAAACGTATGTTGTGAGTAGCTAGTATTGCTGCTATTCTTAAAAGAATGACATCTAAACCAATGGAAAGTTCGTTTTTACATGTGCACTTGTCTGTTATGAAGACACGTAAGCTCGCTAGCTAGCTGCGCACATGCATAGTGCATAGTACTGTACATACTACATACGTGGTATATTCAATTAACACAACACGACGCGATCGTTAACTACATGATACATACTGTAAGCTAGGCTAGGCCGTCCTGGGTAACATATTTGCTACTGTATGTCGTGACTGTACCTTGCTATGGCTACCACACCAAGGATGTGTACTCATTTTTTAAACGAAAAACAGGCCAATACAATGAAGAGGCAGATGGAAATGGATCATCACAGCCATCCACTTCGAGAGACACCAGGCCTGTGCCTCGTAAAGTTAGTGAAAGTGCTCGATATAACATCAACATAAGCAATCTTGGCAGTAACAGTAGGCCTGACATTAGTACTGCTGAGGGTTTCACATGCAATCGTAAGAAGAAGTGAACAAATTCCAAACAAACTGGTTCATAATTTGGCCATGGTTGTGCTATGAAAATGGACAAATGTTCTGTGAAACATGCAGAGAAGCTACAGTAGGCTTACTGAGTCATCTACATTTGTTGAAGGGTCTAAAGACTTCAAAACCAGTACTCTGAGAAGGCATATACTCAGTAGAAGTCACTGTCATTCCCTGGAAGCAGTAAAGGCTAAAAAGTTGAAACCCCTGGAGAAGCACGCTATATGAAACACACACGAAAAGGAACAGGGTTACTCTCAGCTCTAAAGACGACTTACTTCATGGTCCAGTGCCACATAGCAAACCATCTTCACAAAGACATAATGGATTTTTAAGGGTAAGTGAACATTGTAAATTTTTATGTAAGATAGTAGGCTAGACTGAAATGTTGTTTAAAGACAGGCAGTCATCACCCCAAAGTATATTTTTAATGTGGGTATATCAAAATTCTCAGTTGGTGACTGCTCTTTGATTGACATTAAAGTTTGAAAATTTGAAAGATGCAGAGTAGCTCACATTCCACACAAGGCAGAGAGAGTACTTTTATTACATTTTATAGCCTTGTATGCTCACCAGGACATGGCCTTAAGCAATAAAACAGGTTTATTCCTGTACAAGGAAGAGCTTCATACAGTTATGGGAGGAGCTAGAAGATGCATAGTTGGGAGAATTGGAACTGTCTGGGATCATGAAAATTCCCCTGTAAGTTTCAAGTAGGATATACGGTGTTCCTGTCTAAGCCAATGTCTTTTTTTAAAATACAGTATGTAATAGCAATAAAAATATCACTGGGGTTGCCACAAATTTTTTCAAGTCAGGATTGATGCATGCATTTAATGTCTGCCTACTCTAGGTTTGGTGTGGTAACTGCAACAGGGTCTAGGACTGGGAATTTGTTAACTCTTACAAGTTAGTTACTGTTAAATTCACTAAATGTTCTTAGGATTCTGGTCATTCTTTCATGATATAAAGGCCCCATCAGTGCCCTAGCTTCGCTGTTTCACAGGGGCGGCCCGCCCCGCCCCTCTTTTCACCCGCCCTGCCCCTTCTCTTGACTTTCTGTCCCCGCCCTGCCCCTTTCAGCCGCCCTTGTAATTTTCCGCTCCGCACTGCGCCAAATTATTAAAACGACAGCTGAACACGTTTATATGTCAGTGGTTATGCTTACTATAGAAACGTACAGCGTGTTCTTCGCATTGCAATCTATTATCGAAGCACCATGCATTGACCTGCGATTCCAGTTGTTTGTTCAGCTTGTAGCTACGGAATACGACAATGTTGTGTGTCAGAAGCCCGGAGATCCGCTACGCAGGCTAATTCAACGACCAGCCTTCAAAAATTCCCCATACGTACAGTGTGGAAAAACGCTCGCATCTGAGCGAACTTTCTCATGTGCTGTATGTACTGTAGGTTAACGCCTGTTGTCTCGAACTCCAGTCCCTCAACTGCACTTGCGCAAATCATACCGCTGTTCGCCGTACGCCAAACTCAGCATCTTATATTAAGGAAAAGTTTCTCGCATATTTATGGCATAATTTAGTAAAGTTATCTACGCGATTTTCTGGGAAAAGGTTGCAAGAAGCTAAGCGAGGTTTATACAGTATGCACTGGCTTGACATGAAGTAGTGAAGTTGCTGGGCGGGTTTCGTAAACCAGTTCAGTGTTTGTAAAGCTTGCAGCTATGCTCACGGACCACAACCATCCAATGAGTGCGGGCAGCTAGGCTAGCTGGGGCCCAGCAGAAGGCTACTCATTACATGTAAAACGTATTAAAGATGGCTTCGCCAAACACAGGCGCTCACAGATGTAGTCTGAGTTACATGGTACACGTGTACACATAGTACACAGGTGAACATCATTATCAACAAACAATTCAGTGACTTGATCGCAACACTGCTCCGTTATAGCAAAGTCACACATTGCAAATGGGTCAACACGAATACTTATACGCCCCTTGTGCCTCCATTTTCGGGTAGGGGGAAGGTTGAATGCAGCATAACGGAGAAAACGTTCATGGTGGGAGATAAGATGGAGGCATAACTGAGCAACAGTTTTATGTGACTGAAATTTAGAAGTTGAATGCAATGTATACTTCGACCGCCCAATTGCATGATCATCGGGGCTCTTGTATAAAGTTTAATTTACATGCGAGGCATTTTTACAGCACTCGAAAACTTTCATATAAAGCAGTAACTGCATCTAATCCGTATACACCAGTGACTGACAAATATAAATGGCGGACGTTGTGGACAGCTACCTGACCTCATATTTTCCAAGTTTACAATTAGCCTATAACAGCAGTGCTGGTATAAAATAAAAGTATGAAAATACTTTAGAGTCGTGGGAGTTTCACTTTTTATCGTCTTTAACAAACACGCCATAACCTCAGCTAAAGCAAGCTACTGAGTTAGTTATTTATAAACAGTCCTGTGAATGACAACATTTTACTGACTGACAGATTATGGTATCAATCATGGACCGTCATAGATGCGATCCCACTTTCCTCAGCTGTGTATGCACTGAAACAAATTCTGGTCTTTCAAAACTTGCGGTTTCGCAAAGGAGTAGGACTGCTGTAATATGACATTCCACAAAATGAAACAGGCTGTCAAATGAACACTTCTGGGCCAGCAGTCACATGGGTAAAACCTGGGTTGCCGTGTAAGATCGAGATAATTAATGGGTGATTTCTTAATCACAATCACCACGTTAGGGGGGATTAGTAAGAGGTGAAACAGGGTTTAAATATAATTCAGTGGTTTCATGTTGAATTTTTGAATGGGCTCGTTTGTCTCAAGAATGTACGTATGTACGTGTAAGTCAGTAACAACCAGTGTCTGAAGACATGAGGACCTTAAAACAAAATGTACTACGTACTTTGGCTATCAAACATTGATATATTCCCAAATGCTGCTGCTCCAGTTTGATGCTGCTACACTTGACAATAATATGACTTTATGGTCATTAAAATATGTTCTTGTTTTCCAGAGAAAAAGATTTCATATATTTCGTGTAAGCTACGGTTATGTTGTATACTAAAACTGCACATCATTTGCCAATAATTAGAGGGGGATGTGTAAGATAAATTTCACTTTGAAAACCACATGCCCATGCAAACAGTATGTAGTCTGTAGTATTAATTTAGCAATTAATATGCAGTCAAGAAATATTAAAGGTAAAGACAAAATAATACATCTTACATTCACATTTTTCACTTGGCTAAAAACTTAGGGTCTGGAATCTGCATATTCTGTACTGGCTGAGATTCTTCCAGTCTATGGGTGTTGAAAGGTAAAAAGACCATATTCTGGGTTGAGAGAGAAGCTAAAACCCAGGAGCTTCCGGGGCTTCACCCCCTGGGCCCCCACCAGGGCATTGCCCCTGGACCCCACCAGGGGCCCTTCAGCAGGCTCCTGGACCCCCGGCCAATGGTGCGCAGTGCTTCGCGCGCGCAAATTCTGCCCTCCTAATGATCCTCCCCCCTGCCCCTTTTTCACTGAAGCTAGGGGTCTGCCCATTGCATATGTGTTAGTTTTGTCAATGCTGGGAAAGAGGAGGAACTGTGAATGGTGGGTAGGGGAACTGATGAGACATTTAAGTACAAAATGACAAGGGTGTATGGGGATTTATGTGCTTTGTGCACATTGCACAATCCATCCCATTCCCAAATCACTGTCTATTAAACACCTACCCATGATCTATCACTGTCAGTTCTGATGAACTTGTCGTCGCATCAGATCTAAAGTGCCTTATGTCCATTTTTGAGATTTTTTTTTTATTTGATATTTTTGGACACAAGGCCATGGGCTATCATGCTAGCATAGAAAGAAAGCTATAATCTGTCAGGAAAGCCTATTCTAAAAGGCCCTATGTCCAGTTTAGAATAATTTTTCAGGTCTAAACTGCCTTATGTCCATATCTTGGACATAGAGCAGTTTAGGTTTGAATATGTATCACCAATTGCTGGACATAAGGCCATGTCTGGACGTAAGGCTTTTGTAAATAAGAATATGTTCTGTGAATGGTTGGACATAAGGCTTTTGTTGGACATAAGGCTATTTAGAATAGCATGGAATACAATGTAAGTTATACTATAACATACTGTGTTTGGACATAAGGCCCTATTTTTTTTAAGATAGCTATTTTTAACCTCCCTGCTGCTTTGGTGCAAATTAATGTTTTTTTCTTAACGAATCATTTTAAGAGGAAGAAACAATGAAGAATTTCTTCATACAACTAATATACATTACACAATGTTGTTTTCATTTTTTCTCCTATGTTTCACTGTGGTAATATTACCTATGCAATGAAGACACCGCGTCTTACAGACCTCCAGTACAAACAGGTTGACCTACAATAACCATAATCTAACATGGCAACATGTCAATGGCATTAGCAGATTCTATAGCTCATGCATTATATATTCCATGAAAAAAAGAGAAATGGTATACCAGATCAGTTTTTGTGGGAAGACAACTGCACAGTACCTATGCAACAAGTATACCTACGCAACATGTTGACACCATGAACATACTCGCAACTTTCACGATCTGTGTGCTTCCAATGATTACCAAATCTGCATGGATATGACTGTTGCAATTGAGTGAATTTACTTTCACATACTAATATTCTTTGTTTGAAGCAAGTAGGAAATACATCCTAATCTAGGATTTTGTTATACCTACGCAACAGTTGACACCATACGTAAATTTCATCTGTATAGGCTTTTTAAAAGTATATACCTTGACTCTACAGCCTAGACTCTTAGTTTACTATGGTAGCTTGTTGTCCTTTTGCTGTTGGAGTCAGTCTGGTGGTAAGGAAATTTCAGTGGCAAATCATGTAATGCAAAAATATCTATGCAACAAAGTGACACCGTGCGTTGCGTAGGTATGACTAATTTCATTCAAACACTGAGAAAAAAGTTGGTTCCATTGTAATTATCTGGTAATAACAAGTTGTTGTATCACCTGTGTTTTGCAAATGCCTGGATTAGGCAAGGTAAAATTACATCTGTAAAGGGAATGGAAGGGCCTAATTTCTGTGACATTTTATGTCACAAATTTTTCAACAATTTTTCATGTGACACCACCAAAAAATAGGGAAAAACTCAAAAATTCATGGGAGTATGTCAATTGTATTAAATATCACAAAACAAACATTTAATGCAATTCTTCCCATACCAAACTTAAATTGATCGTGTATTCACATAAGATTTAACAAGTATTTCTTCCAGGTTATACACATATATATTGATTTTGATCCAACCCTGTGGAATGACCCTTCTGCACCACATGAATAGCTTCAGTAAGGTTGATCTAGTTTAGTAACACCATGTTTGTTTCTTCACCATGGTTTAAACTGTGTTACTATGACATTAAAGGAGAGGTCTCTCATTGTGTTTGTTTTTGTGGGGGTACCATGCTGGTAAATATCAATCATCTACAGGACATCAGAATTGTGATAATTGTTGATCACAGACAGTAGATGATAGAGGAATGAATTCGGTAACAGTTTCTTTGAGTTTTGAAGGATTAACCAGTACAGTTTTGCACTTTTTGATTGTTTACTGTTTATAACCAACCAAAAGTTGCCTTGTTTTGTTGAGTTTTTGCTGAATATATGTTATGTCAGCCACCTATGCACTTGCAGTATGTTTCCTTTCTCATTCTGACTCTGAATTAATGCATTAAGTGTGAATAAGCAGCCATACAAAATGTGCTTTATGTCCAAATTAGTAACAAAGTTCAAATATAAATAGCCTTATGTCCAATGTTCGGAGGGGAAAAGGTCATTTGGGGGGTCAAGAATGCAATATTTTTAAATTTGCTATATAATACAAGTAAAGAGCCTAATATTGCCCATTTGAGTAGCTTATGACAATTGTAAAACCAAGTTATGAATGGACAGATCATACCTGTAACTTTGTTTCTTCATTTACTCAAAATGTCATATTTGGACATAAGGCACTTTAGATCTGATGCGACGTTGTAATCTTTGTCTTTCAGCTCCAAAATTCACCTGAGGCAGCCATGTTTCCAGAGGAAACTTACACCACGAGAGCCAAAATGATATGCAGAAGGCCATTTGCAGTGTCATCGAGGATGGTTTAAAGAGAAGCTGCTTGCTAGTGACTTTATTGGCATCATAATTCATGAGAGCACTGACATATATCAGTGTCAAAAACTCTCATAGTGAACATGACTTTGGAGAATTGTGGGAAACGTGAGACACATTTCATCAAAAATGTTGAAATTGAGGGTGGGACTGCTGATATAGTGTTGGCTAAAAGTGAAGGCAATTTGTATAGACATGGGAATTGACCCAATGAAGATCATGGGTTTTGGGTGTGATGGGGCATCAGTTATGATGGGAAAGAGAGGTGGTGTTGTAGCCAAATTAAAGGAGGAAACCCTGACTTAATTGGGATCCATTGTGTAGCTCATAGGTTAGCCCTTGTGTCTAGTCAGGTAAGTAGTGGGTTACATACAAGAGTATGAAAGTAAATTAGCTACCTTATTTGCATACTTTCATAATTCCCCAGCCAGGATAAAAACTCTGAAGGAGATTCAAACCCTCCTGTCAGAAGATAACCTGTGCGTTGCAGGGCTGCACTCAGTTAGGTGGTTAAGCATGAGAAATGCAGTTACTTCATTGCATAGGGTGTATGTGTCTATCATGATAGCACTGGAAAACGATTCTAAAAGTCCAACTGCAAAATGGTTCCATTCCTTCTTTGCAAAGTCATCTGCAGTGCTGGTGACAGCATATCTCAGAGATGTACAGTACTTGGGAGCATATCAGTTCTGTCAAAGGTATTCCAGTGTGAGCATTTGATGGTAGCAACCATCAGTCCTATGATTGAATCAACTAAATGTCACATTGACTCTTTGCAGAAATCACCAGCAGAGTTTGAACAGGAGACAAGGAAAGAATTGTTTGGGGAGGATACTGAGGTGGAGCATGGGAATCATGATAGGGATGGTGAATACCAACTTAATTACAAGGGTGCTAGTATTAAGACTTCTGCTATGGTGAGGCAGTTGGATGCACTCAAGGCAACATTCACTCACAGTATCTTGAGTAATTTGGAAGAGAGATTTCTCTCAGAGGATCTTTCAGTAACATCAAGTTTTCAAATCCTTGACCATCAAAACGTGGGAAAGTTTCCTTCAGCTGCAGTTAATCTGCAAAGGTATGGTACTGATAATATCAGTTTATCAGCTGAGCATTATGTATCCCATTTTCATGATTGAGACTTGTGTAAAGGAAGAATTTCCTTTATTTAAACAGCTTGTATTTAATAACCATCTGAGCTTCATGTTTGAGGAGATGGCAAAGAAGGTAATAACAGTACCGAATTGAGTGCAGAATTCCCTGACACTGTGATTCTGTATAAAATTGCTCTTATTCTGCCTGTTTCTTCTGCAGATTGTGAAAAAGGATTTAGTATCCAAAACATAATTAAAGACAACCACAAGAAAAGGTTATCTACTGAGTCTGTTAATATATTGTCACTCACTTCTTTAGAAGGCCTTGCCTTCAGTCAGTTTAATTATGGAAAGGCTTACCTTAAGTTGGGAAAGCATTGGAGACAGGTGCCTTCCTTCACAACAACTTCCTTGTCAAAATGCAAAAAGTCTAATCCTCAGTGTTCTTCAAGAAAACAGTGACTGCTTTTACTAAGGAAGTGCTAAGTCTCAATTTCGAGTTAATTACTGTGGTGTGCTACAGTGTTCTGAAAATGGAGGAAGCTTCTCATGTCTGATGAACTTAATTGTTGCAGGACATTTGTACTATAAAGTGTTGATAAATTTATGCAGGGTCAAGACTTACCCCTTCCAGAAACATTTCTAAAGTATAAGAAGTTAATAACACCTTTAATGTTTAGAAACTTTATTTTGCTAAGCTTGTTATTTTTCACTCATGTAATGCAGTTATAGTGTATTAACAAGAGGGGTGTAATTTGTACTGTATCTCATTATTGAACATCCTTCTACAGTGTCTGCTATATTGTACCACTGCCTCTCATATTCAGTTTCTCCTATCACAGAATTTTTGTAGAGTGACACAATATATGTTTATTTCATTAGAAGGTACTCTCAGAGACTAGGACAAACTGACAGAGTGTTATTTAATTAGGTTATTGTTTGTTAATATTACTAATATAATAGTTTAATTTAGAAGCTGTTACAGTTGCCAAAGCTCATGATTTTAACTCATGGAAGTGTGAAATGTGAAGTTTAATAAACGTTACAGAAAAGTCAGCTACTCTTTAATTACTGTTTAAAACTGTATTATTTTGGTTTGTGAATTTATGGTAGGTTGATATTCTTCCAGGGCGGCTTAAAAATGACCCCACAAACTCCTGCTTTGAAATTAAGTTGACATTTTTACTTTTTTGAAAACCCCTCCATTAAAAATGAAAATCCCTCCTAAATTTTTTTTGGAGGGCATTTCTCTCCTTAATTCTGGAGCTTAGTGCTAACACAGCTGTTGATTCCAAATATGGACACCGTGTAAACAGTAAACTAATGTTTTTTCTGACCTTTAAACGTTAAGGGAGATTAAACGAAAATTGACAGCCCTACAGTAGTTAGTTACTTAGGTGACCAAGCTGTTTCTTTATTTGTTGATGCTATTCATGTGCAGACACATTTACAGGCATCTGTGTCAGTTTGACTACTTGTGCAAAGGGTCTTGAAATAAATGAATTTTTGATGAAACTTTGAGCTTAAAATTGAATTCTGTTCGGTCGTTGCAATGTCCTTCACATGTACAGTATGTCCTTGATATGGATAGTGCCATTATTAGCATGGTCATGGCAAATGTAAAGACTACAGTGTTAGATACTGTACTCAATACCATGATATCTTTTTGGAAATGTTGGCGATATCGATAAATGAAAAATGAATATTGTGGCAGCCCTATCATTTACAAAGGTATATGTGGTTATAAGCAAAACTACTGTTTCACTCAACAGGAATAGATGAAGATCCCCTGATGAAAATGCTGTTGGAATTATTGTAATCTTGTATGGTTCTCAAGATATGCCGTACCTCTTCAGAGTTGAACCGTTTCTGAGATTTCTCATTAGCTATATAAACAAAATGTTGTGGAGTGTTGCACATAGTCTGTATTTCTCATTTTTCCAACTTTTATAAATTATATGTGTTAATGTCTTACAGTACCAGCTAATTTCTAGTTTGGGGTGTTCTGTATGTGGACACTTTCCAACTTGTAGTCAACAGCTACAGTAAGTGCAGTACTTCCAAAATAAACACCTTGGCATACAGGTATCAACATTACAAGAGTCCTTGGAATGAAAGTTAAAAAGGGAAAATGCATTCCCCCCCCCCCTTCCCCCATTTGAATTAGTGTACAGTATCCCATCATCCTAGTTCAGGAATGGCTCCTGTCAGGCATGTGACAATATTTTTGTTTCTTATCTGTTTAATTCATGCAGAAAATCCTTGATTTACTGTCAATATTCAATGTTTGTTTAATACAGAAATATTTTGAATGATACTTGTGAGCGAAATCAGAGGAAATCTGTAAGATTTACAGTAGAAGGTTTTAAAGATAAAATTGGGGTAACTGCTCTTTCCTTTTAACAAAGGATAAAAAACGTCTTATGACTTATGAGTCACAAATTTGTATATGTACTGTACAGTAGCTCGTGTTGATTCCTGATGTGTTTTATAAAAACAGTAAAGTTCTGTTTTGTAAAATGGTCAGTACTGTATGAGATGGATTTTGATTTGAAGTGTGGCTACTTAAATAAATGTTTCTAATGTTTTTTTTTTCAGTATAGGCAGATATTACATTTACAGATTCACTATCTTCATCCAATTTCACTGAAAAACAGTTTAAGACAGATACTCATCACCCTAAATATGAATTTTACTTGGGGGAAAGCAAAATTCTGAATTGGTGACTGCTCTTTGATTGACATTAGAGTTACAAAATTCAAAAGATGCAGAGTACACTGTAGCTCATACTACAAAGCATGAATGGAGAGTGTTCTGATTGTATTCATTATGGCCTTCTATATGCTTACCAGGGTATCGCCTTTAAACTAGGTTTGTGTCTGCACGAGAAGAAGCTTAAGACAGTTATGGGAGGGGCTAGAAGTAACTTAGTTGGGAGAATTGGAATTACTTTCTGGGATGAGGAGATTTCCCCTTTAAAATTATAACCAAGGTTGGTCTGAATGTCGTGAATGATGCTAAGAAAACTGCCACTTTAAAGGTGTTTACGCAGTATGTTTCACTACACCCCTGGGCATTTTGGCAGAGGGATGTTTTGACTGGATACTGCTACTGTAGGGCTGGGGCTAGGCTGAAGTTTGTTGACATTAATATTTCTCCAAGATTAACTGCAGAAATAGATACTTCAAGTGAAAACTTGTATGGCCTACTGTAGACAGCTTTTAAAATAAGTACTGATACATAAAATGGAATCATATACAGTGAAGTCAGCAAGTTGTGGTACATCACCCCCAGAGGTACACTACAAAGTTTGCAAATTATTTATGTTGCGAGATGCCAGCAGTATGCATCTAACAGTGTTTGATGTCAAAGTTTTCCCAGAGGACACCCGACCCCCTGTGTCTTGGCCAGTTGACAGAGCATAATTGTTACAGGCTTCCTTACTCCTTGTACAGGGCCCCATCTTTACTACCAGCCTAGACCCTTCTAAGTTTGTTACCATATATTGTAGTACTTTTAATTTCATTTCTGTTTTTCTTTTGTTCAGGACCTGGTTACAAATATGGTTCGCAAGTGTGCTGTAAGAAAATGTTCCAATGGGCTACGGCAATTAAACAAGTGGAGAGAACAGGACTGTTCAATTCATGGATCAAAGTATGGCAGATGTATATGTCATCAGCCATTCTATTTATTTGGATTCCCTTCAGAAGCTAGAGACGCAAATGCACGCAAGGAATGGATTAAACTTGTCAATAGACGGGATAAAAATGGAGATGTTTGGCAACCAAAAGCTCAGGACCGTGTGTGTTCAGAACACTTCATTGATAAAGAACCTACTCCAAAAAATCCTTATCCAACATTGAAACTAGGATATAGTCTACTTTATACACCTGTGTTCAGGAAGTTACCAAATGATGATGATGATGAGCCAACTGCAAAAAGGAGCAGAAAGGTGTGTTCAGAAGACTTGATTATTTTTCCAAAAAATTTATATCCCACATTAAAACTAGGAAATAATCCATATTCTACTTCTAAGGGCAAGGAAGTACAAAATGGAGGTGGTGAACCCAGTGCTAAATGGAGCAGAGATTCAAAACCTTTTTCTACTCCTGTACCTCAAAATCCTTGTCACCTAATCCAAGATGATCACAACTATGATTCTTCCAGCTATGTATGCACTTGCAAACCTTTATGTTCCTGTGCAGGATGTCAACGTAAGCAGAAAGAAATTCAAAGGCTTAGACATGAGATTGAATTATTAAAAGTTGAAAATGCATTAAAAGGGGAACAGTTGAAACTAAATACTGCAAAGGAGAGAAAGTTACCTTTTCCCCAGTCAATACTGAAGACTGATACCGAAGTCAAAGATTACACAGGACTTCCTTCCAAGGCAGCTCTGCAACAGTTAAGCGATATTCTGAAGGATAAAGCATCGAAGATGAGATACTGGACTGGAAAGCAAAAAACTATCTCAACTAAGGTGAAAAAGAAACCTTCACCTCTGAAGAGCTTAGATAAGAAATTGGGAAGGAAAAGAAAATTATCTCAATTTGAAGAACTTGTGCTAGTCCTGATGAAACTTAGACTTTCTCTCCCAATGGGTTTTCTGGGATCTTTGTTTGGTATTTCTAAATCCACTTGTTCATCACTATTTCATACGTGGATTAAGTTTCTTGCATCAGAACTTAAATGTTTAGTTTTCTGGCCAGGTCGTGACTTAATCAGGAATGAGATGCCAGATACAGTGAAGAAACTGTGTCCAACTCTACATTGCATTCTGGACTGTGCAGAATTTAATGTTGAAAGGCCTCAAGACCTCCAGATACAAACTCTAACATTGTCGGATTATAAGAAGAGCAACAATGCCAAAGTTCTACTTGAGATTGCTTCAAATGGGATGATTACATCTTTATCAAGAGCATCTGATGGCAACTCTTCTGGTAGATATGTTACACTGGAAAGTGAGTTCTATGAGCCAGGCGACACAGAAATTGCAAACAGTGGAATCCCAACCCAGGATGTGGTGATAAAAGGTCATTGTACCCTACAAATTCCTACTGCAGCCCAGGGCTTTGACACCCAGATGACTAAAGGAAAGGTTAAACATGCCAAAATAGTAGCTAACTCTAGAGTACATGTGAAAACAGCAATTGATCGTCTCAAGCACTTTCAAATATTGAAAAGAACAATGCCAAGTGCACTATTTCCTTTAATTTATGAGATAGTTATGGTGTGTGCTTCACTTACAAATCTCATACAGATTCATAATATTTTGTAAGCACAGTATACTGTACAAACTACTGTACATGTATGTGTTTTTGGAATGTATTTCAGCCAATTCCATACATCTTGTACTAAAGGTTCTGAGTTGTTAGAAATTAAATGAAACCAATACAGCATGTGTAACAATTACATACTGTTAGTGTAGAATTAAATTCATGAAACAAACTACATGAAGACCTTGGCCGTTTTCATCAAGGGTTAACATCAGTCTGAAGTTTGATCTGCCATACAGTCATCGTATTTAAATCAAACTTAATATCAATCTTAAACCTTTGTGAAACAGGGTCTTGCTGTACCTACCTTACTGCAATTTCAGTAAGTATAGTAATAATGCTTAAAATTACTGTAAATTGGCCAACCATAGTTTTTGGTGTATGGGCTGCACGTAAGAAATCTCTTTCTTCATCAATAAGTATACATGTACATCAGTATGCATAAACTTGTTTTCCGAACTGCATTTCTAACAATTTCATGTATCACTTTTTCTAGATTCGTTATTAAGCAAAATGATTGTGTAAGCTTCAAGTACTGTAGTTTCATGTATATATTATACTCTTTGTGGAGGTTACTTAGAAGATACAATTTTAGTGCTGATTAGTTTCAGACAGTTTCATATAGTACAGTATTGACAAAACTTTTCCCAAGAACAATTGCAAGGGGTTATTGGACTTGGGGAAAAGTTTTAAAAATGAAACACTACTGACATGATAAACTTATTCAGGAACGTTCCATATTTCCTTTTTGCAAAAGTTGTTTAGAAAATTTAATTAAACCATATTCAGTTACGGTATAATTAAAAATTATTAAGTCAGTGATCTGTCACTGCTGGTCAAAGCCTATCAGGCCAGAGGAGGACACAGGAATGCCAACCACCACTAACTTCTGAAACAGCTGTTTCCAGTGGGCACTTATTTCAGATAACAGACTATACAAAACAGTAGTTCCATTCTTCCCAAGATATGCTCTTTTTTCCAGCCCTGCTGTTTCCCATTATTTTCAGTAAATTTCCACCGAGGCAGTAATCATCAACTTTTGTTGACGAAGGGCAAGAACATGTTCACCGTAGTAACTGGGAATATGCAAGTCTGGTGTATTTTCTTCATGCCTTTTTTGGAAGAGAGTTTGTTACCTGTGGAAAGGTTCTCCCAACCTTTAGTACTGGACAAGCTGCGCTGTATGGACTCCTTGTTAGGGACCCAGAAAAATAACTGCCAGCATTCTAGTAATCCTGGGCAGAACCTTGTTAAGTAATTTTGGTAAATTTCAAACAATGTCATATTTAGTAATATCATTTACTTTTTGCAGAGGCTAAACCAAGAATAAAAAATAAAGGTGTACTGTCCAATCACCCCAGAATTTTAGAGTGAGAACTTTCTCCTTTTCCTCTAGGAATGCCTCTGTAGAATTGCCATTACACACACTGTACTGTACCTTATGAGATAAACTTTATTTTTAAGCAATTCTGCATTAAGGCCGAATAAGCTATTATGTAGTATGCACAACATAAAATCACCAAGTAAATTGGCACATACTTCCAAATTTTTGGCCAAAAAAAAAGAAAGAAAAAAAACATTACCCAGATATATGTTTCAAATTTTTTGGTTGGTTGGGTGAGGTCAATTCCACCTTATTTTTTAGTTCTTTTGCTTTGTTTAGAATTATTGAAGTTATAAATACCTAGTTGTATTTAACTTGCAGTAGAAAAAAGAGTGACTACAGTAGGTTACAATTCTGATGTTAGTAAACCTGAATGTAAAGAAAATAATTTGGTTGTCCAGTCATCAACAGTGTCAATTGAGTTAAAGATAACACATAGATAACGATCTATCATTTAGGACAGCTATCACAATTATTACTGTATTTTGTCTCAGCTGTAATATCCTTGACTTTACATTTTTTTATGACATGTGCCACACAAATACACTTGGACCAAAATAACTTTTTCCTTTTTCTTTGCTGGTTTTCTGTTGCCACCTCTCTTTCCATTAAAAGTCTATGGACATGGAATTGTCACACCTGCCTGTTTGTTGTAAAAAGCTTTAAAAAAATTAAAAATAGGGGCAATTTCCATCAGAATCCATCAAATATTGACCATTTTGCAAGATAATTACTGTTTTTGTATTTATATCATGAATAAACATGACCCACATATGCAAATTTGTGACATGGAAAGAGGGAATCATAAGATACAGTATGCATTATGTTATCCTGTTTTTTAATCTTCATCCAAAGGTCAGATGTGATGGTGGCATATCCTGAGGTGTTTATTTTGGAATTAGCTATTTACTAAGTATGAAAATGTCTACATGAAAAACCAAACTAGAAACTCTGTCTCATGTCGTAGTTAATCAGACAACATATGAAAGATTAACAAGAGAAAGGCAGACCTTAGGCAGCACTCCAGAAAGGATATGAACATAGAGTTTCAAGAGTCCATCTTTCCATGCCACAAATTTGCAGAAATGTAATTTATATTATTTAAGATGGAAGTGCTAAAATAGTAACTGTCATTTAAAATGGCATTACGTGTACAACCCTGTTATCTTTGTTGATAATCATCCCTGAATAAAACAGCTTTACTCGGGTGTCATGTGACCAGATTTAGTATGTCTGCATACAATGTCTGCGTACAAAGCGCCGCAATGGGAATGCATACATAATGGTCGATATTTGATTGATTTTGATGGGAATTTTGAAGACTGCTTGTAATATTTAAATGCTTTTTACATCAGATGGACAGGTACTGCATATATGTATCTACTGACCTTTAGGTTTTATAGTGTGTATGTTAAGAAGGGACTGCTGACACTCTTGGTACAGGTGGCCGGAGGTAATGATGAAGTGGATGGTGGCTGCATGATTCATTGCTTTGTTAACTGTATTACAGTACTTTATAGTTCTTGCACTAAGTAATAAGCAAAGAAAAAGTGAAAGTGTTTTAAATTTCCTTCCACAAAACTTCATCAAAATCAATATGCTCAACAACTGATGTGTCTTCCTAGGCTGTAAGAACAGAGGACTTAAAACCAGTATGGTACCACAAAGTTGCATTTGTGCATGTGTATATGTCAGTACCATTCTTCATGTGTGCCATTTACACAAGTTAAGTGCTGATAATTTTCAGGAGGAGGTTCAACTTCACAACCAGATTATAAAGTGAGCACTTAATTTCTAGTCCTGAGTCCCAGCAGCAATACATTTAACGAAACTATCTGGACTCGCAGCAGGTATCTGATTGCTTCCTAGTACATAAAGCCCTGTCCCTCCAATAACTGAGTTGATGTGTCTCACTGTCTCCAACTTTGTGTGTATACAGTACTAGCTTTGCCTCTGCCTCTCTGAGTCTTATGTTCCTAAGACCTTGAGGATGAAGTTTGGCTGATGGAGGGTCATAACCCACTACAAGCTTTATTAATGCAGTAGTGTCAGACTGTGGAATACCACACTTCTTGATTGTTCTTACTCTGATTAACCCTGGGTGAGCTTGGTATCCAGTGAGCCTCCCTTTCCTCTGTTCATGCCACACAGGAGACTCCTAATGCATCCGCTATAAACTTGACCTAGATTTCTAAGCTTTGGTAGATTTACTGTCAGTGAGTAGCATTACCATATACCTTGAACAGTTGTAGCCATGGTGGCATAGTTGTCTCAACTTCCACTTCAATCTGAGCTGTAACATTGCATGGCATGACTTGGCTTATTTTTGGTGATAATTAAATAAGCAGTCATTGGGTACCACAAATACAGTTCCTGATATAAAGTTGTGGTGACTGTGTTGAAAGTAGTAGTGGATGCATTGCCATTTTCCTCCTTGTGGTAACCTTTTGATTACAGCTGTATCTGCAATGAAAAGCTGTAAGATTATTGGAAGGTCCTGTTGGAAGAAAATAATTAATTTCACACTTTTTAATTAAAACAGGATGGACTAACATTCTCTTTGTTTTATACCATTGTTTAGAAAAGGGGTTTTAGTTGTTTAGCAATACAGTGGAAAAAATCTAACAATGAAATCTTGGAATGGTCATGTAGCCACCATCATACATATGTGATAGAAAAAAAGGAGAAACACAAAAATAATGGAATCCAAAATATCAAAGGAATAAGTAGGTGAAAAGGAGTAGGAAAAGCAAAGTGGATAATTTGAATAAGAATTTAAATGATTGTACCTTTCTCCCACATTTTTCTGTAGTTTGGGTGGACCATGGCTATTTCATTTCTTGAAATTCTTTGCCCTCCAGCATAGTTCAATTGTGGATGCACCTTTAAATGGTGTCTTCTATGGACATGGGAGTGATGTGCATGCCCTGGCAGCCCTGTCAAAGGCATAGTCCATTTTAAAACTATCAGCTGCAGCATGATTGCAAATTTGTCTCAACCTACATGAAAAAAAGTAAAAAATTGTTTAATTTCCAAAACTATTTGGAAAGCAGATGCACTTTAAACTTTTCAGTCCTTTTCTCAGGGACTGTGTGGATCAATTTTGAAAATGGGTGGGGGGAGCATACGAATTGGCTGTGTGGGGGGTGTAAAAAACTGCTGAGAAACACAGCAAAATAGTGGGATATGAGGTGAAATAAATGCAACCTCTTCCACCTCCACCTCAGTCTCATATTTTAAACAGTACTTGTATCCAAGAGATATTTATGGAAAAAATTGTAAAAAACTCCTTAATGAACAAAGTTGACTCCAGGGATAGCACCAGGACTTGCCTCCAGGGGGAGTGCACCAGGATTTGCCTGATGAGGGCAACATCAAGTAAACAGTTGGGGTGACCTGTTGCCATCAGGGATTTCATACTAATGTATCGTACACATTAAGGTTCCAGAAGAAGTTGGAAAATTTCCTTAAAGGGAGCAGCCAGGGGCATATATTCTTGAATTTGCAGGGGGGGGGGGGTGTGAACAACCACATTTTTTGGAGACCGACTCCCATTGCCATAGCTGTACGATTTGAAATTCTGAAGACCTTTTTTTCTTTCTTTTTGCTTTTCGGGCAATTTGAGACAGACGATCCGAATTTTGAAGACCTTTTTTTTTGGGCTTTTCGGGCAAATTTTTTACTTCAAATGTTGTTCATGTCTGGTCTACTGTTGCAATGGCATACTGAACTGGCTTTGAGACCGACTTTTTGGAGCTCAGAGACCGACTTTTGATTTTCACGGGGGGTGTGTCACACCCCCGTATTTACGCCCCTGGGAGCAGCCTTCCCAGGGCCCCACATGGTACCACCTGGTTACCTCCAACTTGCTCAGTAACCCAACGTAAATCTCAAATATGACTTCAATGGATTTCAAAATTTGCCCACAGGAGGGAGGTGGGGGATGGATTTGACAGAAAATATGAATGCATATCTGCAGTACATGTTGTTTGCATGGGTGGGGCTTGTACTTTTTCCTTTTATAATGGGCTGAAACTATAGGAGAAACCAAACAAAGTGATTCCAGGAACAACTGAAGTGGATGGAGTTATGGACACAGTCTCATGATGATCAATACAGTTGCTCACAAATATTAATGCATCCTCTTGAATATTCATAGGCGTAAGAGGCTGGGGGGGGGGGGCTGGGGGCTGCATCCCCACGAAATAGTTTTGTAGAAAATCGAGCAATATGCTGAGAATTTTTTGGGCACCTACTGAAAGAGAAATAATGCAATAATGTAGCTAAAGGTAATCGGTAGTTAAAAAACTTCCTTGGTAATTAAAATTAAGTTCTGATTTGAATTACACCAGCACCTATGTATTCGGTATTAATGTGATTTTTAGTGGTTAAACTTATATTATGATTATCAGTGGTGTATTTGGGCCATGCCTCCCTCAATGATGCCGATTTTTTTTCTTTTTAGTACCTAAATACGTAATCTTTTTAACACGAATTTTACTTCAAAGGTAGCATATGCGGCACCAGATTGCATGTAAGGATACCTAATTGTTCAAAAATTTTCAAAGGGGGAGGGGGACATCCCCTCCCCTTAGACTCCTCCCCTTAGACTCCTCCCCTTAGACCCCTCCCCCAGGCCGGCTATCACACAACACAATGCATGCTCCCCACCCCATGAGAGAAATCAAAAAATTATAATCAATATGTAAAGGTAGTAACATGGCACTGTAGTAGGCAGGCCTATATATATATCTATATATATATATATATATATATATATATATATATATATATATACATTACCAGGTTGAACGCGCGGGGCGCACGCGGCCTTTACAGCCCCCCCCCCCAAAAAAAAAAAAAAAATCAACTTGGGCTGCTCCTACGCCCATGTTCATATTGCCTTAAAGGTCCGGAGTTAATTTTTGTTATGAAATTTGTTAAATGTCACTGTCTTGGGCAACTAGGCTGCTCATGATAAGTAGCAAGGATATATTTTTTCTGTGAAAAAGGTTTCAAATTTCTGTGCTGAATCATAAAATCACGTTTCGTCATAAACAGCAAAGACGATGTATAAGGCAACAACTGTTGTACACTTTGCATATAAACCATTCAACTTTTATTTTTCTTTTAGGGCGAAGAGGACCCCCCCCCCCACACACACACACACCTTGTAGAGCATAGGCATGATTTCGGGGGGCAAGCGGGGAACTTGCCCCCACTTTTTTCCAGAGCTTAAAAAATAAAAATTAAAAAAAAAAATGAGCGAAAGAAAGCGAGACCAGAGAAATAATAGGACAATTTTCAATAGCCCAATATGATTAAATTTTGCAACGTTTCATGAATTTCTTTACTCCTACGTGCCACACTATGGTGACTGAAGCTCTCTGAAATAATGGTCCCTGAATGTACTAATGTACGTCATAAAGTGCACCATGGTCCTTGCAAACAGTTTCAAACCCTAACCATGTATAGGGAACCACAATTCTCGAAAAAAAAAAAAGAAAGAAAAAATCGGCGTACTTCGCATGAGCCTTATATAAATCGATGTCTCATTAGTACAGCTGTACTGATGTGCGTAGGAAAACTTTGGTGGAATTGCCTCGTTATTACTTCCTGTAGGACAGCTCGACTAAATAACCATTTCCAAAACCCTCGCTACACCTCTCGCTGTTTACTTGCCTCACCAACTACCACCATCCTCAGCAAATTGACTGACGGTTACCGTACTATCTTAATTTTGCGATATATGGCAACTATTTCATTAGCATTTCAAATTACACCTGGAGGAAGCAGGATATTCTCAAGAAATGGTTCAGAATGGCCGCAAATGGCCGCCAAATTTAAGGAAGATTTCTCGGTCGCGGTTAAAGGCTTCGCCGCGGGTCACAACTTCTCAAGATGCAGCCTTCAATAAGTTGCCTTCAATAAAAAATAACTTCCCTTGCACTTGAACTGCCGATGCCCTTGGCAATGTCCAAATAAAAGCTACCCACAAAAAATTTCATTGACTTCCTTAAGCATCACATAGTCTATAACCTTTAAAATCGACACAATTTTTCACACTAGGGTGGCCATTCGTCCGGCTTTTCGCCGGACAGTCCGGTTTTCCAGCACCCTGTCCTCCGTTTGGGTTCACACGGCGCCTTACATTGAATATTCCTTCATTTTGAAAATTCTAATGTAAACCTTCCTCATGCACAAATTTTCAGAGATAATTTCATTTTCACACACAACATTCCAATTTCACGACTCTAATTATGCAACTTAGAACATCTGAAAGGGCCGGCTCAGGCCATCGGAGGGGGGGGGGGGGGTTGTGAAGCCAATAATTTTCTGGTACGCTACACCATATAGTATGGTGGCACTCCGCTTAGATAGTAGCTAAGGTTGTCCTCCTTTTCTGTCATCGGGGAATGGTCACCCTATTTCACACTAAAAAAAAAGTTGAGGGGTACTTGTCCCAGACTATCGACAAAATATAACATAAAAGAAAGCCTCCATAGAGCAGGATGTAGGTATCCATATCCTGCTCAGTGGCGTAGCCAGGATTTTTGTCAGGGGGACAAGAGCACCAAGATTTCCCCAATTAGTGATCTGCTTCCTAATAATCAGTGTCCTCCGCAGGTCCCAATTTTGTCCGGGTGTTTTCCTCTGACCTGGCTGATGTGACTGATCGCCGTCCTGGGTCCTGGGGGAGGGGGTGTCCCCCTCCCCTTTGGAAAATTTTTGCTCATATAAGGTGGGCTAGATGCAAAATGGTGCCACATTTGGTGCTAAATGTAAACTGAATACATCACCAAGAATTCCTGTTTTTTTAGGAAGCTTTTTTTTATCTTGCTTGTCATCAGGTCTTGGTGAATTTTTCTTGAGTCCTACTGGTAGATCAGAATCAGAATGGGTGAAGTACAGTAATTAAGTGAACCCTGGTACACCTTTCCCTTCATCAGTTTACCACATTCACCACAATCAGTCCAAATTTTACGAGGACCTGCCCTTGTAGCAGAGTATAGCACTTGACCACTGACACATTCTAACAAACTGCATATACCACAATGCTGCTGCTTTAATTATCAAGAAACATTGGAAGTATACAGTAAAAGGACAGAATCCCTTGTCAGAGGTCCAGAGATCCCATGCTGTATAAAACAGATAGTAAACATAACTAGTACAACTATAAACATGGTGTCATCATTCCATCTCTGAAAACCTTAATGAGGACTGGTTGTGCCAGTGTGGCATATACTTTTAAATAGGTAAAGTGTACTGGTTGAGAAATTTAAAATTTTACCAGATCATGCGCAAATTTCACCATATATTCACTTTCAAAATTTCCCCCAAGATTTTTCCAGAGGGGACAACTCGCCCCCCCCCCCGTCCCCCTGGCTACGCCACTGATCCTGCTCTAGGGAAAGAACAGGCACCTTGGGAAAGTAGGAAAAATTTTCATGCAATAAAAATACTGCATTTAAAATTAAAGAAAAACAACAGGCTACAATTAAATATCTGAAACACTGTCTCAACGCTGTTTTCTTCTGCGCGCTTCGCGCGCACCCGTTTTAAACATTGTTTCGGGGTTAATTCCTGTACAACATCCTGCTTGTCATAACTTTGTACAAATTGTACAAACTCTTCTATTATCATTGAAACCACCAATTCCTCATGGCCTTACGCAGCGTAGGGGAAGTTCCCCCTCCCCTATAATTTCAAAGCAAAATTTATATCACCGTAGATCTGTGTAAATTTACCGACTCTTTAAAGATCATTCCAGATGCAAGTTTTCAGGCACGGAAAGTGCGATTTCCGGTGCCGTAGTAAGGGGCAGGCGTTTAGCGAAAGGGGCGGAAGAGGATTCTCCTTGAGGATACTTTTCTTTCTTAGCATTTTTATTACTCATATCGCTAAAAAGTTTGAAAACTGTGATTTTTTTTCAGCGCGCTTCGGGCGCAACCATCCTAAATACTGGAGCTCCCATTCTTAAAATGGTTCCAAAGCCCCGGGAAACCCTCAAAATAATACATCCCCCCTCCTTTCTCAAGTCCTCTGCATTATCGGTCCCATCTGACTGTTAGTCACATGGAGGAAGAATTGCAAAGGTCAAATTGTGACATTTGTGGTATGTTAATTGCCCACTTTATGCCATTTGCAGTTGAATCTAAAATACATCATTTAAATGTCTACAGTGTCATGAATACCCAGAGCTTTCGGGGGCTTCGCCCCTGGACCCAGCCAGGGGCCCTCGGGAGGTCCCCTGGACCCCACGCCGTTAGGGGAGCGCTTCGCGCTCCCGCGGCGCCAAAGGCGCCATTTGACACTCCACCAGCCTGAGGCTTTGCCTCCCACTTTCAGACATCAAATCCCACCCCTGTTGTAGAGCATACATCGGCGGTCATTGTCCTTATTTAATAGACAAGCATATGGTAACCCTACTCTTGAAGAACCTACCCAGCATGAGGAAGTAGCTAGACAAGGCTCTGAAGAGGGATGAGATATCACCTGGGGAGAAATATTTTGGGGAGGGTGTGGGGGAGATATGTAAAGATGTAGGCCTACTGAGGAAATAGCAAATTTGCTCTTAAAAAAGTTTTAAAGGGGGCAAACATTTTTCTCGAGGCACCTTCCCTTCCCATCCCCCTTCCTTTCCCCAACCCCTTTTCCATGATCCCTCCCCCACCACTCCGGCCTGCCTGCTTGAAAGCTGTACGTGAAATGTCAAGGCGGCTGATCGCTGTTTGGGACATTCAGTACACTCATTCTAACTAAGGTACTAAGGTCCCCATTCAAATTGGGAACATTCGGCTGGATGGGGGTCGATCAGGAAAATGTCTTTCTTGATATACTAGCCCTGTGTTGAACTGCAAGCCACCCAGTGTGAACTTTTGATGCTGTAACTAAGCCTAACAGTTAACGTTAGAATAGCCTATGTGCCCATGTTCACGGTTCAGGTTAAAACTAGAAACACCCTCAAAATGGTTTACTAGGAATTGAAAATTTGGTCCTCAGTCGAGCTATGGAAGTTTCAAGTTGGATTGAATGCGGTTTAGTCAGGTTTTTGTGATTGTACTCATGAGAAAACTAAGGAACTACAAAATCCAAACCTTAGCACATACCCTGCAAAGCAGCAACAGTATGCTGAACCCAGCCAGAGGCTTTGAATATGCAACCCATACATTGTGTGGGGGCCATGGGATGCTTCAACATTTTCCAAAGGGTGTACACTCTCGATCTCAAAGCAAACGAAATACTTGACTGCACGGATATGGGATGATAAAAAACTTTTCTTTGAACCAACGAAAGGTTTTTACATCTTTACAAAGAAACATTTTCAGCTTATTTTGTGGGTTCTCTAGCCCTCGACCCACAGTCATATAGTAGAAGATTCTGCATCGTTCATCCGTTCATCCTCAACGCTATTGATTGTACTGTTAAACGTTAGGAATAATGGTTACAGCCCACGAGACCGAAGTCCACGAGACCGAAGGTCCGCGAGACCGAAAATGAAATAGGGTTCCCGAGACCAAAGGCCCGCGAGACCGAAAATGAAATAGGGTTTGGGAGACCGAAGGTCCGTGAGGCCGAAATTTAAAACCCGCTCGAGAGACCGGAACTATTGAGGATATGCACAGTTGTGTAACCAGAATTCAGCTGACGAGGATCATGACTTTGTGCACGATGCTCCGGGAGAGGGGTCGAAGAGGAAGGTGTCTAACGGGAGGGTTCTCCCCTCCCCTTTTAGATGATCTCTAAATAATTTTGTGTGCCGGTGAAAACTTTGGAAGTAAAATTTGGGTTTATTTATTCTTGTCAGGAGGTGGGCCATGGGCGGAAATCGGGGGGGGGGTGGGGTGGGACATGGGGTACATGCCCCCAAAATTTGAGAAATCGCCCATTGACTTTGATTTTTCACACAGTATTTTTTTTAAAAAATGGGCCTAAGTCCCCCCAATATTTAGAACAAATCGCCGCCATTGGGTTGGGCCATGACCCAATTAATTAACCCCACGCTACGTCACTGTACGCAGCCACTATTTATTAAGTTCGTTCGCATTATTATAATAAAAAACGTATTCGTATGTGATAATTATTACTATACGCAAACCTTTTCTCACTTTCGGTCTCGGGGACCTTTTCTCATCTTCGGTCTCGCGGACTTTTTCTCATTTTCGGTCTCGTGGCACTTAGGTCTCGTGGGATGCCCCCGGATACCTCTTTCCCCTTACAATGGCTAATTTGTAATTCGCTCCCACTTTTTGATTCCTTATCGAAGGCAAAAGGAATTAGTCAGTCACGGTGGCGTGCGTATGTGTGTGTGAGTGGGTGTATGTGTGGGTGTGTGTGTGTGTTTGTGACGCTTGGCTTGAAAACGCATCTGAAGAGGTCAGGAAAGGTGAAACTTCAAAAACCTTGGGAATTGCTTGTAAACATAACTCAAGATAGGATAATGGATACTTTAATTTGTACTTGGTATTTGGATTTATCTCATTAAGAGAAAGAACCCTATTGTTTTTTGATGGCGGTCAGAGCTAGGTCATATCAGGTCACCAGAGGTAAAAAATAAAAAACCCTGTAAACAGGATATCTCAAGGTAGGAAGCATGGATACTCTTCATACCTGACATGTGGTTGACAGAAGAAACCAGCGTTGAGACGGCGTTTGAGACATTTATTTGTAACCTATTATTTTTCTTAAGTTTTAAATGCAGTATTTTTATTGCATAAGAATTCTTCCTACTTTCCCCAGGTGCCTGTTCTTTCCATAGAGCAGGACATGGGAACCTCGATTCTATCCTGCTCCATGGAGGCATTCTTTCATGTTTTATTTTGTCGATGGTCTGGGACAACAGCCCCTCAACTGTTTTATTAGTGTGAAAAATAAGGTAGTGTTAATTTTGAAGGTTATATAGACTATGTGATACTTAAAGAGGTCAATGAAATCTTTTGTGGGTCATCGGCAGTTAAAGTGCCAGCTGGGAAGTATTTTTATTGGAGGCTGCATCTTGAAAAGTTGTGGCTGGCGAAGCGTTTAACCGCGATCGCCGAAGGCTGGGGACTGAGGCTCCTCCACAAGAAATCTTTCTTAAATTTGACGGCTTTTGCGGCCATTCTGGATCGACCATTTCTTGAGAAAGTCCTGCTTCCACCAGGTGTAATTTGGAATGCTAATGAAATAGATTTCATATGAAGATCGCAAATTTAAGATGGTAAAAGTCAGTCAATTTGCTGAGGATGGTGGTAGTTGGTGATAAAGTGAATAGCGAAAGGGGTAGCGAGCTGGGTTTTAGAAATGGTTATTTACTCAGTCAAGCTGTCCTACAGCAAGTAATAACTAGTCAATTCCACCAAAGTTTTCCCACGCACAGCACTACAGCAGTACGCCTACTACTGAGACATCGATTTAAATTAGGCCCATATGCGAAGCACGCCGATTTTTTTTTCGAGAATTGCGGTCCCGTCGGTATGCATTGGAAGGGTTTGGGTCTTTGTTTGCAAGGCCGGACCAGGGAGCTGTTATATGGAGCCAGAGCCAAATAACAGCTCCCTGGTCCGGCCAGGGAGCTGTTATTTGGAGCCGGACCATGGTGCATTTTATGACGTACACTTGGTACTTTCAGTGACCCTTATTTCAGCGCTCCCGAGTCACAATAGTGTGACGTGTAGGGAGAAGACAAATCTTACGGTGCCAGACAAAATTTTTAATTGTTTTAGTCAGTTTTCTCTGGAGGTGCGCGCAAAGCGCGCCGAGAAAAATTTTCCTAGCAATTTTATGGCGTTTGATATTAATATTTTCCTTTATTAAACATTGCAAAATGTTATCGCAATAGACTATTGAAATTTCCCTTATAATTTCTCTAGTCTTGCTTAATTACAAGTTTCGCTCATCTTTTTATTAGTTTTATTTTTTAAGCTCTGGAAAAATGTGAGGGGGGAAAGTACCCCCGCTTGCCCCCGTAACCCCGCCTTTGAGCTAGAGGATGAACCCTTTCGGACTGAGGTCACAGGTTGCACGAGTCTCTGTAGGTGAAACAGAGCGAAACCTAAATGCAATACCTCAAGATGCAAAGATACCTTTTATTTCCTTTCGGCAAGGAATATACCCTTTGTGCTTTCTGGTTATTCCTGGCTTCATTGAAATTTCTTTTTAGCAAAAATCTAAGTTACAGCTTTCATGTTCCACACGGGTTACGTGCAAAACAGGGTTGCCGGATGAGGAGCTTTCATCGTTGTCAAAATTTGGGCAAATAGTTACCAAATTGCCACTCCTCTGTCGGATGCCAAATTACCAAATGTGCTTCAAAACAAAGGCAAAAAAAAAAAAAAAAATTCGAGTGAACTCGTACGTTCAATAGGTTTATGTTTTATCCATTGGTATATAGTACAGTGTACATTTTTTAGGAATAATTCAGTTGTCATATATCTTCAGCTGGGGTTTCACACTATCAAAGAGCCGCCCCCACCTCAGACCTCATTAATATTAGTACGTGACCGGACAAAAACTCCCGGCGGACAAATACCCACCCGGATGAATACCACCTGGGCTGCTGGGCAATATCCCCCCCGGACAATTGTCCGGTAACCGAAAAGGGTACTGTAGGCCGGCCTACCGGTAGGAGTTGCACTGGGCAACGAAGCCGAAGAACCGTAGGCCTAATTGAACTGACACCCAGATTGTCCCATTATTAAGAAGTTTCAAAACCAGGCTAAGATCATTATGTGAGAACTGAAGCGTCAGGAAAAATTCTTTATAGTCCAATCATAGAGCAGGATATGTTCCTGTATCCTGCTCTATGAGTCCAATGCACTTAACTGTGAATTGCAAAGCCACAAAATATTTTTATAGGCTAGTGGGCCAGTCTCATCTAAATTTAACCTGCAGGGCACCAGGCTCCCCATCAGATGGAGCCCTTACGTACAAAAAGTGTATTCATACTGTGCATGAGACTCTTCTGCACATTTACATAAGAGCATCGCGTGACATAAGCTTCGTGACAGAACTTTGCAGTTGGGCTGTATAACAGATGTGCAGAATAAGTATCTAGAGCTAGGCCATCACAGTTTAAACTCCATGACGGAAATTGCGTCAATCTTTACTCGAATGTATGATGTGTGTGCGCCCATGGTCCACCGGCGGCCATTGACTGCTCACGATGGGCCATGCATGAATCGGGCAGTACTAGAAGACCGACGGAGGCCACTGGCTGGACACAATATTGCGTGATGTGTGGATGTCAAAATAGGGCTTTGTACATTGCCAAACATTTTCGTTGCCAAAACTTATGCAGAAATGTGCGTACAGGCTGCGTTTTAACTTGCTAGGGTAACCCTGCGTAAGGTAACGTGTTTACATTTGGCCTTCATAGAATGTTGGCCTTTGATATACGTGAAAAGACAAAATATAAACGTTATATCTCGGCAGGGTTACCATGACTTAACGGACCTAAAAGTGGCGCTCCACCATTAATTGTTGCTATTGACTAACACACTATACAGACCTTCTTACTCGGTCTCTCATTCCTTGTCAAAGTTTTCAACACTAGCTTGTGACCCATCAATGCGAAGCTCACGTGTTGCTTGTTACTGGCACATAAAAATTCCCGTAGCATGACCATTGACTTTCCGAGCAACAGGCGTATAAATACAAAACAAGTGATCCGTCCCCCTTGTCACTCACCAATATATAAGATAGGTCCGCTGTCTTTCCAAAGCCTCGCAATCAGCTCAGGTGGAGCCAATTTCAACCATTTTTTTCACAGCATAATCTCCAACTCAATCACTACCAAATAATTCAACAAAGGATTCACTGCCCTCTCATAACACGGTCAAAAATCAATCCAAACAAAATTTTTAGGGACTACATGTAGAGGGTTCACCTTCTGGCCAAAGTGCAATTTTATCTAATGGTGGAGCGCCCCCTTAAGACGGCAGGGAAAACGCGGAGGGAGACTTGGTCAAGTTTAAAGGAACCGCTGTCTTCCTTTACAAGTCATCACACCATGAAACGTGGACAATGGTCACCTATTGTTGGCAGATGCTTAGCCCTACCCCTAAGAAACTTAATCCATAGTTACAATACAAGAAGGGCATTTTACAGTCGGTCTCTTATGAATATTCAGTCCAGAGTGGCTTTCGTTTAGAAACAAGAGTTGCTTTGGGAACCTAGTCAAATTCGGTATCAATAAAGACAGGTCTCCCGGCTACTTACGTAGCCGGGAGCCCTGTCTTTATTGATACCTTTCGTATCAAATACAATCTACATGAAATATGGAATCGATTTCATTTAAGAATGGGAAAAAATTCATAAAACTGTTAGCAATTTCAAGCGAAAAAATGCAACGTGGAAAGGGGGGGGGGGGGGTTGTACGACTTGATAATAGGCTACATGCAATAGCGTGTAGTGACCTGATTTGGAAATTTACAGTAAGATATGATTAACAAAACGAAGCCTAATTAAGAAAAGAAAAATTGGGGACAAAGAGAAGTCGATAAAAGCTACAAAAAGGAAGATATGAAAGAAAAAGCAACTGTAAACAGTCGACAGTTCCTCAACACTAAAACCGCAAAACGAGAAAAAACACACTGCCCAGTCTCCGGGAGGCCTTGAACTGACGTACTCAACAGTCGGAGCCGAGCGCCTTACCAACTACGCCACGACAATGCTGATAATCCAGCGCATTATAATTAATATTTATAGTCTATGGTGTTAAGTTGTGTGATATACAAGTAGAAGTGCCGGATGTAAGGGGGGTCGGGAGCTCGGAGCGAGCACCCCTTTTCACGTGCATCCTTAAATATTGGTACCGTACTTTAAATTGCCTGAAACACGCCCCCAAAATTTGTTTCAGCATGCTTGAATGTTACACTATTCATGTTTATAGCATGGCTTGTAATGAATGTTTCTTAGGAGCCTGCCCTATAAATGACATCAATAGGGGTGGGAAAGTGGCATGGAAAAGCTCAGGAGCCGTGGTCTTTGCCGGTCGCAAAATTTTCCAATTTCTTCTGTAAACATGTAGTCGGGATAGTCCTAGTAGGTACGATAAAATGTGTAATAATCCCGACGCTGGCCGAGGATAGCGTCAGAATATGCGCGACAGGGGTCCAAACTTAACTATGTAGGACTGCAGCCTGAAGCTACGACAAGGGAGACGGAGTGCCGTAAGGGTCGTGGAGCAGTAAAATTCAAAATTTTTGGCGAGCATTTTGGGATTTTAGAAAATTTGGGGGATTTACTACAGGACCTGCCCTCATTTAAATCAAGTAAACCACAAGGGGCGATTGGCTATTGTTGACTACTTCATATTTTAACGTTTCCCGACTACACTGGGAAATTTAAACGACCTTGCGGGGATCCGTCCTCGACGAGGGACATACATGGCACCTAATCCCCATCTGATTTCACCACTGACGGTCCCGACGATGATCAGTCCCCTGACTTTCTGACTTCCTAGCTTGGTCTCAAGAGCACAAATCCTCCAACTCGAACACGACATTTTCGGCGCCCTTCGGGCGCTGTAGAGTCCGAGCTTTGCTTACTTGTGACCGCTTTAACATGCTGCGACTTTTTCATACGGACCAAAATCAAGTATACGCGAATCAATGGAAGAATGATTGCTGGTACACGTACGCGCTTTCTGAAGTTTAAATAAATGCTAAGACTTCTTTGCAAAATCCTTACCGTAATGATATGGTAATTTTAATATCAACTGACGGCCAGCTTGTCGGCTGTTCTGTGATTGGTATCTTTAACCTGAAGGAGCATTTTGCATTCAAGTGCGTATCAAGGGAGGGAGGTGGAGAGCGATATGGGGGCGCCCCGCCGGGTTGAAGACACTTTACTATACACTCTTCCATAGGCCGTCATACTCGGCATTTGTAAAACTTGAAGTCACCCCCCTTCAATTAAATGATCCTGCATAAGCAGATGTACAAGGCTGTCAACGAACCCGTTACCATTCCTTTATTATTATTAGCTTCATGGAACACTTGAAATTTGGTCCGACTTACACACTAAAACGGGCCTTAATTGTTACGCTGCCTCTCATTCCTTGGTCAAAGTTTTCAACGCGAGCATGTGACCCATCAATACAAAGCTCACGAGTTGGTTGTTACTGGCACATAAGAATTTTCGCAGCATGGTCATTGACTTTTTCAGCTTCAGGCGCATGAATAAAAAACTTGTGATCCGCCACCCCCGCCCCTTGTCACTCACCAATATATGAGATAGATCCGCTGTCTTTCCAAAACCTCACAATCGGCTCAGGTGGTATCACTTTTTTCAACCTTTTTTTTGACAGCATAATCTCCCAACCCAATCACTACCAAAATACATCTAACAAAGGATTCACTGCCCTCTCGTAACAGGGTCAAAAATCAACCCAAACAAATTTTTAGGGACTACATGTAGAGAGAGGGTTCACCTTCTGGCCAAAGTGCAATTTTATCTAATGGTGGAGCGCCCCCTTAACCTACCGGAAGTACTGCATACCGAACTCGCGTATTGGGTACTAGTGCAACTTGAATGCAAGTTTGCGTCTAGCGACATGTGGGTGACATACTGTACAGCTAGGGGTTGCTACATGACACTCCCTGGTACAGCAGATTCAACGTCTAGTGCACAACAGCTGAAGAAGGGGCAGAACATAGGCCTAGCCTAGCATAGCAGTGACAGAAAAGGACTTGGAGTTTGATGGACCTTTCTACTTACTTGATTTGGTAAAACTCATAGGGCTAACACGAATTAAAAAGACAAGACTGGCGGGAACTCATGTTGCACTGCATTACCATTGAGGCATTTAGTCTACTGTGCAGCCCGCTGCCATGCCCTAAACCGTCCGTAGCCTTGGGCCTAATTAATGTGGCTCATATGCTCTTTTAATTTTAGAGCACTGTCAGTATACGAGAAGAAGTAAGGCCTAAAGACTTAGCCTAGCCTAGGGCCTAATGTGGCTCATATGCATTTTTTAAAGAGGTCCTGCTAGTAGCTATATGAGAAGAAAGGGCTAATGACTAAGTTAATTAAGCCTACGGTAAGGCCAAAAGCCTAAGTAATGGCCAAAGCCGAGGGAATCAGGATCAGGATACCATTCGCATGATTTTAGAAAACATCGAAGTCTCCCCCTTAGACCCTTTTTGTGATCACGAGGCTATATTTTGTAGACTGAAGTATCTCCTTCCAAAGATTAGGCAACCTCATGCCGCTATAATTCAATAGGCTCGTTTAGCCAAAGTTCCCTGGGAAAAGGTCATTTTCCCGGGTGAAAAATAAAGAAGTATTAAGTTGCCTGATGGCTAAATCCTCCTATTGAATTCTAGCCTCATGTCGTAGGCTTATCTGGCAGTTTTCTGAAGGTGATTATAGTACTATGTGGAGTGATACCCGGAGTTTTGCTCTAGGTTTCTTTAACGGGGGGCAAAATAATCGTTCTATTGATGAAAATTGGCAATTAATAAAGTCCTTCCTTGAAAGGACTGTAAAGAAGAATGTTCCCACCAAAACTACTAGAACTAGGACATCCCTCCCTTGGGTCACTGACGGGATACGTAAGCTGATCAGGAGACGGGACAAGTTGTATGGAATTTTTAAAAAACTCATAAGACTAATATTTACGACAAATGGGCTGACTTTCGTAAGAAAATTAAAAGGGAAGTTTATATCTCCCATACCAACTACATTAATGGTATGATTGGGGACATAAAAAATGACACAAAGCCATTTTGGAAGTACATAAATGGACAAAACAAGGATAAGCACAGTATCCCCCCTCTCCAGACAAATGACAAATTAGCCATTACTGATCTGGACAAGGCCGTAGCCTTCAGTTCTCAGTTTACTAGTGTCTTCACTAAAATTTTGTAGGCCTATAGTGTAATTCCATTCCGTAGACCGGCTCATAGCAGAATGGCTGATATTACTATCTCCACACATGGGGTTGAAAAACTGTTAAAAGGCCTTAAAACAAACATAGAGCTGTTGGACCGGACAACATCCACCCTTGGGTCCTCAGAGAAATCGCATCGGATATTGCCCCTATGTTGAGTCACCTTTATCAACAATCCCTCTCAAGTGGGCGAATACCCATTGATTGGAAGAGGGCAAATGTCTGCCCTATTTACAAAAAGAATGACAGTCCCCTCCCAAGTAATTATCGGCCTATCTCGCTCACCTGTATTTGTTACAGATTGTTAGAACACATTATTAGCTCAAACTTAATGGACTTCTTTGAATCCAAGAATGTCCTTTCATCAAAACAGCATGCTTTTAGAAAATCGCACAGCTGCGATACTCAGTTGGTGTCAGTCATTGAAGACTGGGCTTCATCCCTGGATTCAAACAAGCAAATTGATGTTTCCATTCTGGATTTTGAAAAGGCTTTCGACACAGTGCCAGTGGCGGATCCAGGATTTGGCAAAAGGGGGGGCCCAGGTCATAGTGGTTTGTATAAAAGTCCCGGGGAGAGGTCTAAGGAGGGGGGTGTCCCGGGGGGCAGTGCCAGGGTATTTTGATAGGTGGCAAAGCATGTGATGAGTAATCGGCGTCCTGGGGGGAGGGGTGTAAGGGGAGGGGGTGTACCTTCCCCTATGAGAAATTTTTGTTAATTTAAGGTTACTCAGATGCAAAATGGTGATGTCTGTGGTGTATTTTTTGAACTGATCATATATGGCTGGAAAGCGTTCATAATTCAGTGGATTTTAATTTTTTGGTTGGGTGAAAGATGTTTTTCTGAAGAGAGGGATCTAAGGGGAGGGGTATCCCCTCCCCTTTGAGAAATTTTTGTTAATTTAAGGTTACTCAGATGCAAAATGGTAATGTCTGTGGTATACTTTTTGAACTGATCATATATGGCTGGAAAGCGTTCATAATTCAATGAATTTTAATTTTTGGTGGGTGAAAGATGCTTTTCTGGGGAGGGGTCTAAGGGGAGGGGTATCCCCTCCCCTTTGAGAAATTTTTGTTAATTTAAGGTTGCTTAGATGCAAAATGGTGATGCCTTTAGTATATTTTTGAACTGATCATATATCGCTGGAAAATGTTCATAATTTAGTGAATTTTTAATTGTACACTAAATTCACAGTACTGTACATTCCATTAAAATAAATTACAATGCTTAAATGAGACACTACAGGGTAATATTGCAGCAAGTTATAGTTAAAAGCCTGATGTTGTCGAAAATAGTTCTCTAAATATTAAAGAATTCTGAAATTCCCTTGAAATTAGAAGCAGTGCTCCAAATGCTGTGGGCCTGGCCGGTAATAGACTGAAGTTAGCAATTCATTAATACAGCGCTCATGAGTAACTCCTTGCTATACCCAGAGAAAGTTACTGAGGCCAATACAAGCCAAAATGTTATCAGCTGAAAATCAGTAGCAGAGTTATTAAAATAACACTTATTTTCTGAGGTAGAAAATAATGGACAAATTTGAGTTTCACTCTGACACATCTCATACTGTATGCCTATTTCATTGTAAATGGGCCTTGTCCTTTGTTTTATGAAGTTGAAAAAATCTTCAAAATTTTTTGGAAGGGGGGGCCGGGCCCCCTGGGCCCCCCCCTAAATCCGCCCCTGAGTGCCTCATGAGCTTTTAAAAACCAAGCTTTTTAGTCTAGGTGTTTCGAAACAGATCCTCCAGTGGGTTGACGATTTCCTCTCTGATCGTAAACAGGCTGTCGTAGTAAATGGTACTAGGTCTTCTTTTGACGATGTTGTGTGTGGAGTCCCTCAGGGGTCCATTGTAGGACCAATTCTCTTTTTAGTGCACATCAATGATATCATTAGTAGTGCCAGTTCTAATGTCAGGCTTTTTGCAGATGATCGTGTTTGCTATCGAGTTATTGATGATGCTAGTGACTGTCCTAAGCTTCAGGTTGACATTGATAATCTACTGTAGGTCTCTGGGCATGGGCGTCCGCAGAAAAAAATCAAGGGGGGGCAAAATTTTTTAGGGGCCCAACTTTTTCCATGGGAAATATTTTACTCCCAGAAAAGAGTTTAGATGCTACTTTTTCACACAGTGTTGACAAAGGCATAGCCAGGAATTTGTCATGGGGGGGGGGGGGGCAAAGCGCATAGATAGACTCTCAGCGCTCCGCGCCACAATGAGTTGGCGCGGAGCGCAAGAAAATTTTGGCCCAAAATGCTTCCCAGATTGCTGGAAATGGCACTTCCAAGGCCTTTTTACCACATATAAAAGGGGGACACATAAGCAATATCGTAAATATAAACTTTAAAAAATACCAAAATATGCTCGGCTGGCTGCTGGGGCCCGAGTGTTGATATTTTTATTTAATTCCTGTTTTGAGAGTAGAAATTCACACTGATTGAACTGTTAAGAAATGTTAAAGTTATATTTTCTTCATTTTTTTCTTTATTTTTTCTTCGTTTTTTCAAGTTTTTGATTTTCCTTGCCCCCCCCCTCCGGACGCCCATGTCTCTGGGCTAAGACATGGGGTATGAGATTCCAGCCTTCAAAGTGCAATACCATCACTTTTGCCAGAAAAGAGAAGCCTGTCTGTTTTGATTATGTCTTAAACGGTGAAAAGTTACTTAAGCTTGACTCAATTTTAGTACTTAAGGGTTTTTATCACTAGTGACCTTAGTTGGAATAAACATGTCCAATTTATTTGTAATAAAGGTAACAGAATCTTAAGGGTACTTCAAAGAAATCTGCCTTTTTGCCCTAGCGATGTGAAGCTAACTGCTTATAAGGGCCTTCTCCGGCCTGTTTTGGAATATATATGCCATCAGCGTGTGGGATCCACACCAGATTTACCTACAGGATAAGCTGGAGAGTATTCAAAGGAGATCGGCTCGTTTGGTCAGTTCGACCTTTTCATGAGAGCCTGGGTCTATGACTTTTGTACTGAAAGACCTCGATCTCCCTTCGTTATCAGAACGTCGTAGGCAAAATAGACTAATTCTTTTTACTAAGGGTGTTTTTGGTAAGGCTCAGATCCCTGTTGATAGACTTCAGCATCCCACTCGCAAAACTCGCGGTATGCATAACCCTACACTTTTGCCATCTTTACACTAGGACTAACTGCTACAAATATAGTTTTCTGCCTAATACTGTACAGTCAAGGATTGGAATAGTCTCCCTGCCTCTTTAGTTGAAAATTCCATGCATCATAAAGACCCCGTTCGGTTTATTGCAAATAGCATTAGGGCTTAGGTACTGTACCTCTCGACTCATGCGTGGTGAAGTAATGTCCCTTTGGATGTGTCACCGTATTCCGAAAGAAGAAGAAGAGGCTTTCTTTCATTATTCATTATTTTGCAACAGTTTCAGGCAAACAAAAGGGTAGCCTTCTGAAGACTATGTCGTGGTACATACGCGATTCAAAGCGAAAGTTACATTGGCAGTAGGCCAGGCCTGCTGAAAATGAATGGTGTACACGGCTATAGCTGTGTATTTATGAGGCTTATATGATGATGACAGGTGAAGTTTTTATTTTCAGAAAGCATTTTATGCAAATTCTGATGAAATTCATGGGAAAACATTTTGGTAGATTTTTTTAAAATAATTATGAAAATTTTCTGCAGCAGGTTTGAGCACATACTGTGCAGGTGGTGGATTTTATTCTATGACGTTCATTCCCCCAGCTTCATGTTAGTAATACAAGGCCTAGGCCTCAGTTTGAAAATAGTTGAATGTGATTTAGGACCTTTCATAACAAGAACATGAAAAAAGTTTGAACCAGTTCTCCATAACTTAAAAAAAAGTCAGTTCCATTTTTCTCAACAATTTCAAACATCAAAAGGTCCATGCTTTGAGATATTTTGTAAAATATTGACTGTTTTCATCCAGCAGTGGTAGGCCTAATTAAATATTGAATTCTTCCTGTTTGACATCAAATTAGATTATTAGACTTTTCAATAGGTAACTCAACTGCAGTTTCCATCAGTTAACTTAATGGACATGTTGATGTGCAAGAAATTATATTCCATTTGGACTGTTGCATCCGACATGAAAATTTTAAATGTTGAGTTGGCCTAGAAATTTTTAAATGTAATATACTACAGTATGCAGTAATAAGATACCGTCAAAAAATCTGCTTTCACTGATTTAGTGTTGTTCATAAATAGAGAATGATTAACTAGGCTACTGTATGGCAGCATGGAGGGCACCAAAAAAATCAAATGTCCATCGGCACATGATACTTGGTTCAGAAGACAAGCTATCATGTTTTTTGGTAACATCCAGATTGGAAAGTATGGCACTTTTCGCTGAGATCTCAGGTGTGCACGAAAAAAATTGAAGTGTGCAGTGTGCAACAAGGTGTCAAATGCACACTTCAAGTGTGCACACGAAAAGTCAAGTGTGAAATAAATACTTGGGAGAAATTTAAACAAAACCCTTGATGGCCTTCTTAACACCCAGAGTGGAAAGTATGGGATCGATACCGGATCATAAATATGCCTTACTCCAGGGGTCTTAGCCAAGTGATGGCAGACACAGCATACATCATTCAGTCAAGTCATCAGCACATCATGATCACGACTTGTGATCGTCTTTAGAGAATTTGTTCCCTTGAACGAAGGACAAAATTGCCTGCATCTGTTTCAAGGGTTATATTCTCCAGATGTCACATTTTTGCAGTTAGTAACCCACTTGCAGTGGACATCAAGCCGCCTAAAGCATTGTGAAGTAATTTGGGCAGTCATACAAAATCATTTGCTGAAACTGAACTTCATGTACAGTATAAATTGACATTAGGCCTAAAACAATTTTTAAATCAGAAAATCAGTCCAGGTTTGGTGGAATTATTGATAATTTTTAGCAAGAAAACTGCTACAGAACAATGGTCAGTTCCTGGCTCTCATGCTGGGTAAATATTTGCTCCGACTAAGCAAACAATCGCTTGTGGTTAAATGACATCAAAAAATCGGCTATCTCGTTCCGTGGTCACCAGTTCGTTGCGCCGGTCCTCAAGGGGCAAGATTTTCTCATGTCCAATAGGCCAAGTCAATATAACATATACCTAGGGTTATATGAGGCAATCGCCATCAGCTTAAAAAATCAGGTGTGCAATGTGAATTTTCAAGTGTGCAATAAAAATCTAGAAAAAAAATCTCGGGTGTGCAATTGCCATACTTTCCAAACTGGGTTAACATCCTGTTATTTACTTTTCATGTGTCTCAATTCATTTAAAATTTTTAGCAGTTTTGTGCAAATTGTAAGGCATCAAACTTCACCAACTCAAGTCAGGTGAGAACATTATGTTGTATTTGTCATGTAAAGTGACAGCATTTTATGCATCCAGTACAGTGCTTCAAATTTAGCATGACCTTGAACTTACAACTGTAGTACTACTTTGAAAGGTCCTTTAGTGACTTGCCATTTATTCCTTTGACATTATCAAAAAATTTGAATGTTTATGTTTTTGTCTAAACCACAGGCTTTAAAGGTACTGCAAGGATATTCCACAACATAGCAATCATGTCAAATACTCAAGATGGATTTGACCTCCAATTTGTTACAGAATGTTTCAAAGATTCACTCTCAGGTGAAGATGGGAGACAGGTTTTGCTGGGAAAATACATCGAAGGCTTCAAAGAAATTGACAGGTATTGTTCGTATGGTTAATATACAACCATTTAGTGTTAAGTGTTGTAGTCAAGTACATTTATTCAAGTACCAAGTACTTCTGAGTACTTATGGTTCCAATACCAAGTACTGTACCTGGGTCTGAGTACAACGTTTCAGAACCCGAGTACCAAGTTCAAGGGTCAGAGTTAGGGCTGTTGCGATATGAAATTTTCGTTATCGATATCGTGAAAATTTTCCTTCAATACCCAAACGATATCACAGATCCCGTTTGTGTTTACTGAAGCACCATGTCAAAAACTGCAGTACATGGCAGTGGCCGCATCCCCAATGACGACGTAATTTGTGACAGACTGCCTTAGCAACCGGCGTAAGAATGACTCAATGCTATCATTATATTACTGCTCTGTTTATTCTTTCTTACACCCAGTGAGGCTGGAAATATTGAAAGGAAAAACAGCCTGCAGTAGTTTCGCAACTGGGACTAGGCAATGCTAAATAGGTCATAGGTTTGTGCGATCAGCATCAGAATCAGAACGGAGTTGGACGGGTCCAAATGTGTATGAACCAACCTCAAATTATATCATATTAAGAGTGTACACGGTAGCAAACAGTAGGCCTAGCAAACAGAATTTAATTCCTTGCGACGAAGTTCAAAGTTTATAACAAAAAAATCTTTTTACCCAAGTATAAGCGCACAGAAAAAGACGACGCGTTTGTATATTCCCTGTTGTTTACTGCGTACTTCACCATCGGGTGATTTTTGGTTTCGATGATAAGAGAAACCAATGCATTCGTGATGGCGTATGTGTGTATTTATGTGTGTATGTGCGTGTGTGTGTGTGTGTATGTGTGTTTGTGACACTTTGCTCGTTAACACGATATCTCAAGAAGGGAAACTCTGACAGTTCTCAAACTTGGTACATAGATGCCCCAAATTGAGAGGAAGAACCCAATTGTTTTTGGTGGGGGTCAAAGGTCATCTGGGGTCACCAGGGGTCAAACTCCAAAAACCTTGTTAACACAATATCTCGAGATAGGAAGCTTTGATAAATTTCATACTTAGTATGTAGATGCGTTATGGTAAGAGGAAGAACCCTATCGTTTTTGCTGGAGGTCAAATGGCATCTGGGGTCACCGGTGGTCGAATGCTGAAAACCTTGTTAACTCGTTATCTCAAGTTAGGAAGCTTGGATAAATTTCATACTTAGTATGTAGATCATGCTTTATGTTAAGAGGAAGAACCCTGTCGTTTGTGGTGGAGGTCAAAGGTCATCTTGGGTCACCGGAGGTCAAACTCTGAAAACCTTGTTAACACGATATCTCAAGATAGGAAGCTTGGATAAATTTCATACTTAGTATGTAGATGCGTTATGGTAAGAGAAAGAACCCAATCATTTTTGGTGGAGGTCAAAGGTCATCTGGGGTCACCGGGGGTCAAATGCTGAAAACCTTATTAACATGATATCTCAAGTTAGGAAGCTTGGATAAATTTCATACTTAGTGTGTAGATGTGTTATAGTAAGAGGAATAACCCTATCGTTTTTGGTGGAGGTCAGAGGTCATCTGGGGTCACCGGCGGTCGAATGCTGAAAACCTTGTTAACATGATATCTCAAGTTAGGAAGCTTGGATAAATTTTTTACTTAGTATGTAGATGTATTATGGTAAGAGGAAGAAGTCTATTGTTTTTGGTGGAGGTCAAATGGCATCTGGGGTCACTGGTGGTCGAATGCTGAAAATCATTTTAACACGATGTCTTAAGATAGGAAGCATGGATAAATTTCATACTTAGTATGTAGATGCGTTATGGTAAGAGGAAGAAACTTATTGTTTTAGGTGGAGGTCAAAGGTCATCTGGGGTCACCAGAGGTCAAATGCTGAAAACCTTGTTAACACGATATCTCAAGTTAGGAAGCTTGGATAAATTTCATAATTAGTATGTAGATGTGTTATAGTAAGAGGAAGAACCCAATCATTTTTGGTGGCGGTCAAAGGTCATCTGGGGTCACTGGAGGTCAAACTCTTAAAACCAGTTGACACGATATCTCAAGATAGGAAGCTTGGATAGATTTCATAGGTAGTATGTGGATGTGTTATGGTGGGAAGATGATTGCTATCATGTTTGGTGGAGGTCAAAGGTCATGTAGGGTCACCGGGGTCAAACACTGAAAATGTTTTTAACATGATATCTCAAGATAGGAAGCTTGAATAAAATTCATACTTAGTATGTACATGCAGTATGGTAAGAGGAAGAACCCTATCGTTTTTGATGGAGGTCAAAGGTCATCTGGGGTCAAAAAGCAAAATTTTAAGAATTCCCAAGATCGTCTCATGAGTTCACCAGAAGGCAAAAAGCAAATTTTCCCAAGAATTCCCAAGATCATCATCTTGAGTCATCAGATGTCAAAATGCAAAATTTCCCAGGAATTCCCAAGATCAAATATGAACCTAAAATTATTTTTCCAACATGTTAAGATAGCACTTGACCAGTGACTGAAAGACATGGGACATCTTGGCATTATTTGGAATAGAACATATATCATCGAAACCTCAATGCATTTTTGCATTCTGGTTAACATGTGTGAAAAGTTCCGATGAAGACAAGTGCATTAGCAAACAGTTTAAAACCCGCCGTGAAAAAATCGGGCGAGACACGAGTCTGTTCGTGTCTACAGTTAATTTCTCCCAGTTTGAAGTTTAAACTTCAATTGCGATGTATGATTTAGAGCCATTCAGAACTGCAAACTGAAGCAACAGTGTACACAGCCCATAGCAATGGCTTTCTTTCCATACAAAACAGCACAAGGTAATTAGGTAAGCCTTGCCCACTTCACTGAGTTAATGGTACACAAAAGGTACGCATGAGCTCCAAAGCTATCGCCGACAAAATCATGGCTACAAAAATACGCAACTTGCAAATTCGGATGTGAAAGAGAATACCCTCGCTCTCATTGGTTAATTGAAGGTATCTACGATGTAGAGTACATGTTGACTGTGGAGTGGACAAAGTTTTGTATTTATTTCATTGCGTTAAACGCTAAAGCCTACAGCCGTAGCCTCTGTGCGGCCTGCCGCACAGGCTGCTAATTTGTACTTCATAAAAAGTTTTCAACATTGTCGGAAAGAATTGCTAATAATGTAGCCTACTGTACAGCTGTTTTTCGCACGCGCCCAGCGCCTTCCTTTTAAAAGGTACATGATGCACACTTTGCACAGTTTCCACTGTAGGCTAGCTGACATTTTACTAGATGCAATGCAGTGATTGTGCATGTATTACGAGCACTTTTACGTTTTTCTGTGGGTCAGCCAATTTGCAGTGCGATCTTGCAGGTTTATCAACTAAATCTTCTTTGCTATTTTCACTCAGTTTTTGTGAGTAGTAAAGTAAATAAACTATGTGACAAACATTTTCAGGCTGCTCATCAAGTTTGTGAGGATGTGTTGCATGCATGGATTTTCACGATATCGTTTGGGGATTTTCATAAACGATATCGGGAGCAAAATCTTATATCGATATTTTTGGCCGATATCGTCATATCGTAACAACCCTAGTCAGAGTACAGCCTTGTTTAATCCTAGTACAGTGTAGGAGTACTGTTTTACCAGCTTAATTCTCGAGTACTTTTATGTTTGACTTTCTGCCCCCTTGGTGTCATGACTCTGACGTATAGTCAGGTATAGCCCCACCCAAGTCTGGTATACATGTACAACAGATTGCATATGTTCAAATGAAAACTTAAATTTTTTACTTTTTATAGGTTCTTCCGCATGATGGGGACTCTGTTTGGTTTTATAGCAAAGGACATTACTGAAAAATGTAGAATTCTGAATGAACACAAGGCAGAACACCCGGATCACTTTTCTACAGTACAGTCAATGTTGGAGTATGAAGTTACCAATAACCTTACAACATGTAAAACACAATCTGGATTACTCTCAGGATCGAGAACACTTCTTAGACTTCATCGCAGCTTGCAATTCTTTGCAAAATTTTTGGACAAAGTTGCAGAAATTGAGGATGATGCCAAGTGTTCTGATGTAGCATCAGATGTTTATGGTAAAACATTAGGTGAGTTTCACCCCTGGCTAATCCGACAGGCAGCGTATCTAGCCATGAGGTCATTACCACTAAAGAAAGATTTAATTGAGAACTACGTCAAGCAGAGTCATGAAGAGGCTAAGGAATTAGTTCCATTGTTGGTGAAGTCCATGTTGGAGGTCTATGATATCATCCAGGCACTGTATGAAGAGAAAAGTCTTTTAACATTACCATGAATGATTATAAGTTATATATGAAAGTTTGCACCTGCATTGAACTAGGCAGTTTGGATCTTACATCACAGTAAATTAACTTCTTATTAACTTCTTATTAACTTCTTATTAACTTCTTATTAACTTCTTATTTCCTAGAGGGCCCTTTCACACTAGGCATGATAGGAAGTGATATGATACGATGTGATATGATATAATATGATATGATATGATATGATATGATATGATATGATATGATATGATATGATATGATATGATACAATGTGATATGATATGATATGATATGATATGATATAAAAGTTGAAATGCTGTTACAACTTTGACTCTCTCTGACTTATGCGTGATGCAGTGTGATATGATGAGGTGAAGTTAAAGTGAAAAAAATTCAACTGTTGTCACTTGTTGTTGAAGAATTTTTTTGAGACCAATCATGAGATAAAATTGCCATTTTTTAAGATTTCATGGCTTACCTGGCATTAGAATATCACTGAGGTACAAAAGAAATAAGTCTTACATAGTGTGCAAGACCAGGCTACATTATCATTTCATCATACGGTGTCACATTGCGTCATACTGCATTAATTGGGTCGATACTGTATACTGCATCATGCACATTGGGGCTTAATGTTTTGATTCAGCTTACTTTCTTTTCATGAGACTTGTCTTTCATGAGGCACTGTGTACCAGAATAATGTTTTATCCTGAACTTACCTCATTTTTACAAAACTTTGAAACATTTTACACTGATATGACAGATTTCACTCTTCACATTTGATTGCATTATACAGTATTAGTGTTATTTAGAAGAAGAAAGATCCTTTCTGAAATACACACTTACTGTAAATTTCCCTGGTATTAAAAGATGCTTTCTAAAAATTTCATGTACAAAATTTGATTGACTGAAAGAATATCATTGTCACTGTAATCATTTACATTTTTACAACATTTCCGATTGCAATAAGTTAACATTCCACAGAATGGTGGTAATTTTTATGATTGAAATTCACTTTTAATATTTCATGAAACCAAAGTGGAAAACCATGTAAAACAATGAGAAAATTGTCTTTTTTCCAAGGTAGGAATTTTTTATGCATTTTATCATTTATGTGGGGATGCTTGAAAAATGGAAGTACATACCAAGTCAGTTAACATGTTTATTTAGTTAGGGTGACCCTGCCGCAAGGGAACATGTTTACATTTGGTCTTTTTACTTATCCCTGGATGTCAGGTAGCATTTTGTACAATTTTCACTAGCAGTGAAGGTTGACTTTTAAGTCTAAACATACATATATAGGAAGTGCTATCACTATTGGTCACTTGAAGAGTTCAACCAATACAGTAACACTGACATCATACAAGTTTGAATAGCAGTGAGCAGTGATGTCAAACTTTGCCATAACAAACTAATGTGGAAGATTTCAATGTTTATGCATGATGATGTACTGTAGGTGTAGGCTTTCAGGAAGGTATTGGGCAAATGCTTTCATATGCTTGACATCTCAGTAAGAATTGGATTCGACGAGAAAGATATGTTCTTTTGGTACAAGAGAAGCTTGTTTTCCATCCATGTTTTTTCCATTGACTTCAAAGTCTCAACCATAAGGATACTCATATAAAATGACCATTATTATCACTGATTGGGCTGGCCCTCCACGGTTTTGTGGTTGGGGAGTGAGTTCCTTCACATTTTGCTCCCTGACATTGAGGGATAAGTGAAAAGACCAATGTAAACATGTTCCCTCGTGCAGGGCTACCCTGACTAATGTTTATTAAGTTGTGATTCTTGTAATGACTTGTAAATTAGAAACAGTGCAGCATGCAAAACCTGTATGTATGTAGTAGTGCAATATGTGTAGTGAAAGTATTATTGGTGTATACCCATGAGCAGAGCTGTTGTATCAATATGGTTCATTGCTATAGCCGAGTGGATAGAGACAACGGCTTTTGAAACAGTGAGGCCTAGCAATTCACTTAACCATTTGCAACTTTTGCATAATTCAACTTATGCTCTGTGAAAGCATTTCTTACAGTAAGAAGTATTCACATAGAGCTGTTTGTAAAGACTAAGCATAACTGCATGACTTGCACATGAGGTATTCCTGTTTAAGCTGGACCTTGTTTCAGCACATCCTAAACCAATGACTAGGACTGTAGTTGTTTAAAGACAGATTTGCATCACTTAAAGTATGAATTTTACAAAGGAGGAAGCAAAAGTCTCAGTTGGTGACTACTCTTTGATTGACATCAGAGTTACAAAATTCAGAAGATGCAGAGCTGCTCATATTACACAGAATGCACAGAGAATGTTTTGATTACACATGGGGTCTTTTATGCTCACCAGGATGTGGCCTTGAGCAGTGAACTATGTTTGTGTCTGCACAAGGAGAAGCAGTAAAGACAATTATGGGCGGGCCTTACCACCAAGTAAAAGTCATACTTGGGGTGATGCAAATCCCTCTTTAAAGTAGTGTTGTACTGATATTGCAAGTAGCTGATATTACCGATACCAATATTTTAGTTGACAATATTGGCCGATACCGATCCAATACCTATATTTGGGAAATAAGCATTCGGCAAGTAACCTTAGGCTATGGGACAGCACAATGAAGTGTTGTCTCATCTTGATGAAGTAAAATATTGGAATTTACATTAAAAAGTACTCAAATAGTGTCCCATTTTCATGATATATGGGACAATTAATATCAGTTAGTTAATATCAGCATTTAAGGTAAATTTTACCGATACCGATACTGGAAGAAAATGAGGAATATAAGCTGATTCCGGTGGTGAATACTGATAATCGTTCTAACACTAGTCGAAATAATGCGCATGATCCTCTCTGCTGGCATGAGTAGTCCTATGCCGGTACAAAACTAGTGTGCTCCCGTATGTGTTGCTGAGGCATTTCATAAGTCTGCAACTTAAGTTAACTTACAGTTATTACACTTTTCCTTTCCTCGATACTGATTAGGCAAGATAAGCTGCTGCATGTGTCCAACTTTTTGTGCCGTCCTAGAAAAAATTCCTAGAAAATGAAAAATTACCATTGCCTTTAGAGCTTAGTATCCAGCTCACGAAGAGATAACCCCCTACTCTGTGAAAGTTGTCTCACCGCTTTGGCTAAAGGCCTGTTGTTGTCATACTCATTATTAAAGGTAATATACAGGTACGTGTACTCGTGACGTTTTTCTTGTGCTTCAATCATCTCAAAAGTGTGATCATGTGATGTCCATTTGTGTAATGACTGAATGACAGGTCCCAATTTGAGTTGTTTGCACTCAAAAGGGTAGTGGAAAGAGAGTGATGTTTGGGAGGTATGTGAATTCAATAGTCCAAATAAGTGGAAAACTGATATTTTTTGTATCAAAATTTTATGAAGTCTTCCAATGGCATTAATCAAGTGCTGCATAAAGCCTTGTTTGTAGGACATTACTGATAGCTATAGGCAAATTAAAGACTGAATTTCTGATCTAACTTCTAGCACCTCTTTCAGATTTACAAATAACTGACATCAGCACCTCACAGAGAATAGTGTGTAGATTAATTGCTTGAGACCATGTCCTGCTGATTTATACACGATTGGATGTGATCTGCACAAATCATCGACCAACCAGAATGGCTCTACAGGTATTTGAATTGAGGTGTTTAATATTTGAATCTGCCTCCTTTTATGTCTATTAAAGTTGTCAATAGCCAAGCACTCTAGTTGCCCTTACCTTTAGAAACTTATTTGATGTGATGTATGTCTTCCTTTAAGTTCTATACTTGTCTGTTTAAAGTCAAATAGTCTAGGGACAGTTACAGAAAGCCTGCTTGTGTGTCTACATACATGAATTTCCGAGATGTATAGATGGTCATGTAATGTAGGTCAGTTGCTATTGAAATGTTAGGTAAGAATTTTTTGTTTGGATTTATCAATGTTCTCACAAGCACCCCAGCAAATTGCAAGGCACGTATATTTCTTGCAATTGCTATCTTTTATAGTGCACAAAAGTGACTTGTGTCTATTCAACATTTATAAAGCTCAGAAGTTTTGCTGTAAATCAGTTTGAAAATTGTTATTTGTCCCCTTTGATCCTCATGTCTTGCAATTTGAACAACTTTTGTAAAATGCCTTCTTAGGATTTTAGCTTTCAGGTGATTCAGGGCTAGTAAGTGTTCATGTCTACCTTCACCAGTGACTAAATCATCTGGACATGTGAAACAAGATCACATAAAAGCAGTTTATAATCAGGAGAGGGAGGATAGGGGTTGGGGAGGGTTATGGGTTGAGAGAGGGAACATGCAAATTACAGCATTCTCCTATTGGATTAGCTAGTTGAAATGTTTGTTGAATTATGCACCTGTAGCATTCGTGTGTAGTAACTGTACTTAAACTGGATTACATCCCAACTTAAGTACCATGTTTCTTTGTAACAAAGGGCCACAGGAAGGAATGTTCAAGGTTGGCTCCTATTCCGTGCATTTCATTGGAAGCAATTCAGAGTGAATTGATTGAATGGTGTAGTCTTTTTTCCTGGATTTAATGTTAATATTGTACCATCTCGTTGTCATTAAGGTAGTATTATGTATTTATACATAGTTCGTAATGAAATAGCCAAATTTCCACAATCCAGAAACAGCTGCTGCAAAATCGTCACTACATTTAATGATACTCAAATTACTGTATTATAGTGTACCTCAAGTCCAGAAAATAGCAAAATGTACATTAGGGGTGGAAAATTTAGTGTTGTCATTGATCCAACTCTTTATTGCTTGTTTATTTGCTGAGCAATGCTGTCCTAATTAATTTCTGGGAATCATTTTCTAATCATTGGAATTGTAAAAGCAGTGCTGTGTCTACCACTGTGTTTACAACTTTGTATACTTCTTAGCAGCCCCCTTGCCACCAAACACATATACACACCGTGTCTCTCCCCACCCCCACCCCCCAGTCATGGAAGATCCCAAACAAATAGCAAAATTTCACTACCAGATATTGTGATTTGCAGGTCAAATTCTTCTTTTCGAGGCAGCAATGACTTGCTTAATTATTGGTCATACTGAACTTTACCTTTAAAACTTACTTTTGGCATGCACATGTGTGATTTTGAGCTTCATTTAGGCTGGTGACCAAATATTTAATTTTAGTACCCAGGGGCCCCTGTTGGTAGGTGTGAAATTTTGAAATAAACTGTATTTGCTTAACTATTTGAAACAGTTAGGTGCACAATAATCTGTGATGCCCTTTCATTACAATTTTCATTGGGTGGGTTTGTTTCCCATTGAATATAGAATGTTTACATGACATTGATATAACAAAAATGTTTTTCTTGCATAGCACATTAAGAGAAGGGGGCTAGTTAAGTCAAGTCAGTCATAATATTTGGTACATTTTGTAACAAGTTTTAGTGGCTGTAGGAAAAAACAAAGATTATCATGTGAGTAGTGCTAAGTATATAAATGTATACTGTATCAAAATTTATTGTGCAATTTACCATTTTAAGTTCTAGTGAATACATGTAGCCAATTTTTACACCTTGGCAAAGAAATGTTTCCAAAACATGAAAGTTTGACCAATGAAATTTCTCAACCTTTGTAGCATATGTTTTATTATTGCTATTTTAGACCTAAGATTTAATTTATTGTTTTATCATCAGTGTTGGAGGACTCGAGGCCGGCCTCGGCCTCGAGGCCGGCCTCGAGGCCGGATCGCCGCGGCCTTGGCCTCGGTCTCGGCCTCGGAGGCTGCGGCCTCGGCCTCGGCCTCGGCCTCGGAGCTCCCGGCCTCGGAAATTCGGTCGAGGCCGGGCCGAGGCCGGGCAAGACTACCCCCGACTTTTTTAATAATTTACTACCATTTTTTGCAAAGAAATATCTAAACCAAGCAAAGTTTAATGTCTAGATTGCCTTGAAATTAATTGTCGATATTTTCTATTACAAGACAACATCAATCGTTGCGGTTGAAAAGTGCAGATTAGCTGTGAACGTACGATACAGCGCATGTAATCTTAATATCTTGCAATGCATACACCATACAGCAAGGCTGAACCCGCCACACACACACACACGGTATACCGTACACTGGATAACCGGTACGGCACATGCACAGTTCTCCACAGTCCACACCACACACACACACACACGTGCAGCGCAGCCTAGCCGCCGTGTCACTCGCGCGCGCACTATCACTATAGAGGCTTTGCAATTACGTCACGGATTCGCCATGCTGGAGGACACTCATGCCAAGAACACATGGTTTTGTGCAGTAGTATACTGAACGCGCCGCACACTGTGCTCTGTGGTATACGCGGTTTGTACACATTCATCGAGCAAGCGCGTCGAGTGTGGCCTACTACGAAGTTACATGTACTCCAACATGGCGCCAGGGAGTATTATGACGTCATACGAAAAGCCTCTATACTAGCTTGTTATTGTCCTGACGAAGTCGCCATGTCTGCTGATTCTCGAATAATAAAATTCGGATTTTATGACCACGAAGAGTTTGAAGAGAGGGGACGGAAAAAACATAGGGCACGATGCGAATTTTGCAAGCCATCAACACCTTTTGGAGGCCAGACGGTGCGGCCAGATTGCGCTATCCAGCACTCTATGCCCTGGCCCAGAATGTTCTTTCTGTGCCAGCTAGCAGTGCTCCGGTGGAGAGAGTTTTCAGCCATGGAGGACTGATCATGAGGCCTCATCGTGCCAAACTTTCCCCACAAATGCTGGAATGCCTCATGTTCTTGAAGTGCAATGCGCACATTCTGAGCTTCTGAGCCAGAGAACCAAGCTCCTTTAAGTTGGGTGCAGTGGTGCACGTGGCAGTGTGTATGGACTTGTGAAGTATTGTGTTCCCCATAATATAGTTTGTATTGTTTTGGGGTCTTGTAAAAGGTTAAAGATCAAACTGTAGATTGTAGACTTCATGTATTTTTTTTTATTATTTTAGTACCTTCTGTACACTCATCTGTTATTATGTACAATATGTAGTGACGGTGACACATAACAGTGTGAACTGTCGGGAAAAATTATTTCAGGTTGTTTGTGGATTTCTTCCACCTTTGGTCACGAAAATTGGCAGTTGCAAGTTCATGAAAACACATTTTCTTGTTTTTAGATTGAGCTCATACACTAATTATGCTTTCTAAAATGGGTGCACAATTTGTATGGTATTTGTGCAGGCACACATGTACTACCGGCGTCTACTGCTGTTTAGTTCTCTCATTTTTTCAATAGAGTGCTCAAAGTGATCAGCAATATCCTTCGCAAGGCAGATTAATTTTACTTTTTGGGAACTAGTTGGAAGTTGGAACTGATCCCTTCTGTATTTTGTGAAAAACCATGTTTTTGTTTCTAAACACTAGTAGGTGACGGTGTAACTTGAGACAACTGCCCAAATGCCCAGCTTCTTAAAATAAAGTTTGGTAAATTTAAATGAACTTGACTTATGTGTATTTACTATTTGCTCATTCTTAGGTTTACATACTTCGCCTCACAAGCCCGCCCTTGAATGGCAAGATATCTCAATCTAATCCCCATTGCCTCACCACCTCTGGGCAAGGAATACTGATCCTGAGCTCCAGCTAATACTATGTTGGATGGAGTGAAAGTATGCTCTGATATTTTTTTCTCTGATATAACAACTAACCCGGCCTCGGCCTCGGCCTCGGCCTCGGAGGGTTCGGCCTCGGTCTCGGCCTCGGCCTCGGAGCTAATGCCTCGGCCTCGGCCTCGGCCTCGGAGGGTGTGGCCTCGGCCTCGGCCTCGGCCTCGGAAGTAGCGGCCTCGACTACAACACTGTTTATCATCCAGTGCCCAATGGGCTACAGTAGTTTGCAATGATCTTAAAACTAATGTACCAAATGTAGTTAACCAGGCAATGATGGAAAGCTAAGTCATTTTACAAACTTTTTGATTTAATGTATGTTGCAAGATTTAATTAACTGTTTTATCATCCAGTGCCTAATGGGCTACAGTAGTTTGCATTGTTCTTAAAACTAATGTACCAAATGTAGTTAACCAGGCAATGATGGAAAGCTAAGTCATTCTACAAACTATTTGATTTAATGTATGTTGCAGCTGTCAATTTGAGGATGTTTAAATTGTAATATCATGACATTTTTTAACATTGTCAAATTTGTAAGAAACCTGGGGCTGGAACCCAGATAGATGACACTGTGTGTCTAATTCTTGTAGTTTTCACCAAAACAGTTGCAGGTGGAATAGTAGCAAATTGCAGTGTTGTATTCATGTCTCTCAATTTTGTTGCTGGGCATGTATACACTGTGCTTTCATATCATCAACTGTTGAAACTATGATCATGGTAAGGACAAAAGTTGCTCTTATCATTCTATACATCAGAAAGGTAAACAATGAACTTATAGTTAACAGCGGTTCACCAAAATAACCTTTATAGTCTGCCAAACACTGCCCTCAAAACTGGTATGTAGGTCCACCAAATTCTCCATGGGTTAGGAAGTGATTCAATGGGCCATAAATGTTGAGTAAGATTGATTTAAAAGTCTGATAGATACAAAATTTACTTATTATTAAGTTGTCACAGTTTTGAATTAAGACTGTGCTAACTACTGTGGCACTCACTCATGTACTAGTGACATTTCTTCTTTAGAGATTCTACAATTTTTTTGATTTACTATTTCTCAGGAGGAATTTGTGCATTCATCGTACTATACGTACAGTATTTGGCTGTTTCAGTCATGTGTGTGCTGGGTAAATAAGTTTGTTTTACTTAAATGCACATTAAGTTAATGCCTTGGCTCTGTTTTAACCAGTTCATTACCTTGTAATCATTGGAGTCATAAAATTGTTGTGGATGCCATAGCATACACAGACATTTTTCAGACCAGCTTCCTGCAAACTAGCCCAGCTTGTCTATAACTCTCTCCTGAGTGAGTAAATACTTGGGGCAGTATATTCCTGGTTGGTTTAAAGCCACTGTGCTTGTGGGGGAAAGAGGGGATGGGGTTGGGGGAGCTTTAACTTGAGCTGGAAGAAGTGAGCTGGCAGTTGAAGGCATTAGTTTTATCTTGCAAGGGGTTGGCTTGCCCAGATCTGGTATGTTTTCCTGGGGTCATGTGGCTCTTGGATCGCCCCTATCTTACTTTTCTACTTAATATTCTTTGAGGTGTAGTCCATGCACTACAAGATTTCCTGATACTAAAAAGCTGTTATTCTCATCAAAACCCTGTTTGATGATTATGAACACAGATGTGGTTCTACTCTTAAAGAATAAGGAGTGGGTGCGTTTGGCTACAAGTAATGCACAAAGAAGAGCTTTTTTTGTTGGTATGTATACAAAGCTTCTATAACATGCAGCTGATGTTGACTTTAAAATGATATTCAATTTTCAGGTAGTAGTTTAATCTGATGAAACTATTCTTAATGAAACAGGTTGCTACTTTCCTTATTTCTATTACTTGTATGGTCATGAACATTATTACACAAAAGTGATTATTCAAAAATACACTACAGACAAACTCATCACATATTGTTTGCTATTTATTATTCAAATATTTGTTTTTTACATCAATTGAAACTTGCTTACAATATCTGTTTGGCTTTTGTTGGAAAGCAGAGCAGTAAAAGGTTTTCCAACTTGAGTACATAGTTCTCTGACTCTACTGCCACTAACTGCCATCAACTGCCACTTCTCTGCCATCAAATGCCTTTCACTAAATGTTTCACTTCATATCTTATAAAACAGAAATCAAAAAAATGCAAGACTGACTATAAATTGAATGTACAGTACACTAATAACAATGTAATAACTTGTAGGCCGGGCTCACTTCAGCATTTCCATTGCAAAATAATTGTGGTCTTAAAGCTATTACAGGACTCATGCCCCCTCTAGGCCACAATATCAATGTTTGCTTTGAATGATGAATGGAAGGGGTACCTTCCCTTTCAAAAAATGTCTTTAGGGTCTTTTGATATTTGGACTTTTTCCACAGCTAGCAGAAATTGCCTGCATAAGAATGTCTTTTTATTCCCCCCCTTTTGGGGGGGGGGAGGGGGTCAGCAAATATACAAATCTATCAATCTGAGGATTCTTATGCAAACTATCTCACATACCTGTAAATTACCCATGATTTGACTGATGGAGAATCAAACTAAGTTCCAATATACTTTATACAAGGAATGAAAAATACTGCAGATCATGCTGGATTGCAAATTTCAAGCTAGTCTTACAGGTTTGAGTAACCTAAGTATGGAAGTAAGAACTAAATACCACAGTTCTAGACAATATGTTCACACCTAGTAAATTAATTTTAGCATTACCCAATCACCAATGGGAACTGTTCCAAAGGGTTGACAGCTATGTGATGGTCCATATACTGAAGGTTGGAAAGCAAAACTGAACTTCGAAACCAGGTTCACAGTGAGAATGTGAAATCCAAAACAGTGGAGCACCCAGTTACATTGGCTAGAAAGCTGATGTAGAGAATCATAGTAGAACACTTAAACTTACTGCTGGTAATTTGACATGTCCATAGTAAACCAATCAGACATGAGCACTGATCTAAAAGATGCACCTCCATCACTGTCACAGTAATAAACTTCTTGCTCCTTGAATGATGAATAGAAAAGAAAACACCTTTTTTCTTGGAAAGTACAGTACCTTCCATCAACAAGGCCACACATATGGGGCAGGGGAGTGAAAATTACGCACTTACCTTTGGATTGATTTAAAATTCTTAAAACTGGTTTGAGGAGAATTGACTGATCATAACTACTTCTGTTTTGTACTAGTGTACTACAGTTAGCTTGGACATTAAATGAGGGGCCAACTGCACTGGGTTTAATAATACTTAAAGGCAGTATGCAGTCACCCCAATCAGAGTGAGTGTATCCTGTCACTCTAGTTCATGATTGGCCATATTGATCATGTGACAATATTTTTGTGGGTAAATTGTGAAATTCAAGGAGAATTTCTCCTTGCTTTACCTATTGCTTGTAACAGTTATGTTCAAAACATCTTCAGAGGTGCTTGTAAATCAATACGAGGAGATTTGCAAGAATTTGCCGATTTTTCAAAGAAAATTTTGGCCCGACTGCCTATTGCCTTTAAACTGCAGTCTTTTGTCAAAAATGATCCTCACAGACATTTAAGGTCTGTTCAAAGTACAAAAGGGCTGAACTGAAAATTACCAATACAGAAACCTGCTTTTTATCAGAAAATTACAGTTTTAAGCATGTTTTGCCACAATACCATAGAAATAAAAGTAAGGGAGAACGCTGACACAATGCATCCCTGCATGTTTAACCGGCAAAGCCACGAAAATTGCGAGGGCGCTTCCGTTGTACGGCAAAAGACTGGTTGATTGGTGTGTCTCTGTACATACAGGGTGCATTCTGCTGCAGAAGTTATAGCTTATTTTATCCGTTTTTCGAAATATTAGGAACAGTAATTTTCACAACAGGAATAAGTCATGGTGCCTTAAGTATTTTGTTTTTACTTCTAACTTAAAAAGTTGTACTTTCTTTGCCAATACTTGGAGCAAAAGCAATGACATGATATTTGTATTACGCGCCGGTCTCTGTTGCCGTACAGCCTAGCCAAATCAATGGCTTCAGTCCAGATCGGCAGACGTCTTTCTCCCTTGCTTTAATTTCTATGCACAATACACAGACTTCTGATTTACCATATAACTGAAGTAAAGGAGCGCCATAGCTACATACTTTTTATGCATATTAACAAAACCTTTTATATGCTAAACTCTTTTTCTCAAAATATGGTTCTATGCCATTAAAGTCAGGCATTAAGCATAATTAAGCAATATTTAACTAGAATAATAGATCAAATGATTGCACTGTCTCCTTAGGAATTTTTCAGGTACCTTCAAAAATCCATGCACATGACAATGGCAATAGACACAGCCTCTTTGACTCAAACCATTTTGAATCATATAAAAAGGAAATCGGTCACTGCAACTAAACAGTGAAGCACAAACAAGTCTTTAAACAGCTTCAAATATTGAAAAGAAAATGAAAGTATTATTAAACTACTTAGTCAAATTGCAAATGTTTTTAGGATGACTTCAGCAAGTATATTCTAAATTTATGAATAATATGACAGGTAATATTATTTGTGAGAACCAGTGGCATAGCCAGGATTTTGTGAGCAGGGGGCACTGCGGGGTCACGAACCTTTCCTAGGGGGAACAATTTCTGAATTCTCTCCCTCTCTATTGGGCTTATATACAGAACTGTGAATTCCAAAATTTTCCACGGGGGCACCTAGGGTGGCACGACTGTCATGGGGGGCATGTGCCCCGACTGTCATGGGGGGCATGTGCCCCCTCATGCCCCCTGTAGCTATGCCACGGGTGAGAACCTTTCAACTTCCCTCTGAGAATGGATACTTCTCATATCGTCAATCTGTCTGGATAGCTCAAATTTTAGCCAGACATGTCTTCTAGTAAAGAAAAAAAGCTAAACATCTTGAGGTCTCTCTATGGTACAGAAAGCATACGACATTCCTATGACCATTCCACATGACAGGGTTAAGGTACTATTTATAGGCTGACTGGCATTTCTCTGGGATCATTCTCATAATGGACTAACTGTAAACTGCTACAACAGTGAACACCTGGCACTTTTTATGGTTGCCAGAGTCATTGTCAACTTGACAATTTGTAATCTCTACTGCTGTTCATAATGAACAGCATCCATCTACTGAGTCAATCTTACATATTACTCGAGTCACCTTAGGATTTGGGATAAAATTTTAAACTTTAAAGGGCAAGAGCAGTCGCCCCAGACTTATTTTGAAGCAACAGCTAAATCTCACAATTTTCTTCTTATTTCTCTTCAAAGTATCTTTCATAATATTTTAGGACTTCAATATTTCATATTCAAGGTAAACCAATCAGTTACTTCTAGTAAATTTCACATTTGAGGAGAAAAAATATTGTCACATGACTCTAAAAAGCCAATCATGAAACAGGACAGTCTACTACACTACTTCAAGTCGGGGTGACTGCATTTCCCCTTTAAAGTGTACCTAAAGTCTGAAAATTCAAAAATATATATTACAGAGCATGAAAACTGAATTCCAATGGTCCAATTCCCATCTTCACAGGACTTTCTTAAGCTGAGATATAAAATGTTGAAGTTTATTCACTCGATTTAAAAAGGTAGATTGCTCAATAATTTGTGATGTCATTGTTGTACTACTCAAATTACAATCTTTGTATTTCTTTGTTTTTCTGAAAGCCACCGCACCTTGTGCCAAAATGTGATCGCGTTCTTACTGCTTTGGGGTGACTTGACTATATAAGCCCTCTCTGTACAGCATGTCATGCAAGAAAACAGGAAGCGGTCAAGGTCATATAAACATTTTTAATTTTAAAAGAAAACAAAGCATTTAATGTGAGTTGTACAACAAGAATGTCAAAAATTATTGCGCAATGAACTGTTTGGATTTAAGTGAATAAATTTTAAAATTTAATATCTCAGCAATGGAATAAGCTATGACAATGGGAGTTGGACCAATAAGATTAATTTTGTAACCTCTAAAATATATATTTTTGAATTTTTAGACTTTAGGTCCACTTTAAATGGTAACTTCTGTGAATGCAGCATGTGACAGGGTGGCACCACTTGGGACAACAATCAAATCCTGTGAAGCTTAATTCTAACTAACTGGGATAAAAGAATTTATCTAAAGAATTTCTACATCACAATAACAATGAAAAAATATCTTGCAAAGACAGTATATCTGTTCATCACCTGGGTTTCTGAAATTAACTTTGTTGAAATTTTTGTGTTTATATTTGTTTATCAAATTAACTGAGAACCCCTCTAAGGTCCCCCCCCCCCAAAAAAAAAAACTGTTTGTTTGCCCTCTCCTGACTAATCCTATACTGAAAAACATTTCAAATTTTCACCGAGGAAGAAAAAATGGATGAAGAATATCACAAGTGTACTTTTTCATAAACATCAAAGTAAAATGTTTCCTTTGTGTTTTTAGTTTTCAATTTGAGCAATACTGACTGTTCTGATCTTCCAAAGACCATATCCTGGAGTATGGGGCCACAACACTTTACATCACTCTGTACCTCTACACCATGTCTATCCAGTTCACTCTTCTCAAGGATTTCGGCCATCAAAGGCATCACAAGCACAATGTTGAGAATGAATACAGAACATGTCTATAGTATCTTGATGACAAAAACACCATCACAATTGTCTTCTCTTTACATAATTTAGTTTTTGAAAATGTCATTTCTTTAACACTAGCACATAAATCACCTTGCTCCCTTACAAAAAAACGTGTGTCAATTGGTTCCAAATCCTCAGGTTTTCTCATGTGTCTGCCATGGGTTTTCACAGGTTTTTGCAGAGAAACCTGTGTTTTCCCGTGAAATTGACACAGGTTTGTCAGTGCCACACTTTGCCACAGTTTAACCACAGGTTTGGCACGCAAAACGCATGGCAATTAAGAATAGTATTTGACAAAGAGCTCTGAGTCAAAACCTGTGGCTTAAAATTGAAAGCAAGAAAAGGTGTGTAAACCTATGTCGAACCTGTGTCCAGAGGGTTCCAAAAACACAGGTTTGCCACCCAGGAACACGCATGATTTCTTTTGTTTTTCACATGTGATCACGCGTGGTAACTGACACAGGTTGACACACTACTGTGAGAAAATCTCTAACCGACTGACCAACACTATCTTTTAATGGACAGCAAAGGACACTGGCAAACCTTTTTTCTGGAAGGGGGCTGGGGGCCTGAGTAGCTATTAGCTAACCATACGTTGTTTCCTCCACTGATAGCAAAAGGTTCCACTAAACATTCCTTTTATAATTAAATTTAGTAGTAGTTAAGTACTTTTTGTTATGAGCCAGCACTAGCACCTACATATATCCATAAAAGCTCCTTTGAAAAAAATGTTCTGTTAGCATGTTTGGAAGCAATGCAACTGTCTTGTGGCCATTCAACCCTTTGAACTTTTCTGTTCCACTTCCAATGGTTTTGTGGGATAAAAATACATACTGAACGAAACACCAAGTGCAAGTTACAAAGATTAAGCAAGTGTCAAGGTTCATGTAACCTATCCTATTTTATGCCTACTTACTGCAAAAAGTGGAGTACACTTAACAAGAGGTGAGCAGTAACCCCTTCAATTACAAAAAGTGCCATGCATCATAACCAATAATAATCCAAACTTATATGAGCACAAATAAAGCTGAGTCATTCATATACTTTTCCAACACTTTGGCAATAAATCTTAAAGGTACACACCTACAAAATATAACAAATGTTTGCATGCCACTTAATTTACTATTTGGTAGAGTACAGGGAAATATCAACTCAGTGCATAACATTGTGTTGCTAACACTGCATATGAGTCTTGGCAAAACAGGTAAATTTGTCAGAAACTTAGCACAGATACCACATACAGTAAGGCAACCTATCAAAGTATGTAGCAAAGCTGCAGCTGCCTCAGCCAAGCTGCAGCTGCCATGGGCATCTAGAGGGGGGGGGGGCACTTCCCGGAAAATCAAAAACTTGAAAAAACGAAGAAAAATAAAGAAAAAAACGAAGAAAATATAACATCAACATTTCTTAACAGTTCACTCAGGTGTGAATTTCAACTCTCAAAATAGGAATTGAATAAACATATCAACACTCAGGCCCCAGCAGCCCCCCCCCCCCCCAGCATATTTTTGGTATTTTTTGAAGTTTAAATGTACAATATTGCTAGTGTTTCCCCTTTTTATATGCGGTAAATAGGCCTTGGAAGTGCCATTTCCAGTGATCTGGTAGGCATTTTGTGCCAAAATTTTCTTGCGCTCTGCACCAACCCATGGTGGCGCGGAGTGCTGAGAGTCTGTCTATGGGCTTTGCCCCCCCCCCCCCCCCCCATCCTTGACAAATTTGTGGCTACGCCTTTGTCAAAACTGTGTGAAGTAGCATCTAAACTCTTTTCTGGGTGTAAAATATTTCCCACAAAAAAGTTTGCCCCCCCCCCCGGAATTTTTTTCTGCTGGATGCCCATGGCAGCTGCTGCATTTATGCACTGTTGTTGTACACATTGCACTAGCAGGATTACTTTTAATGTGTACAGCAACAAAGCTGCTGCCCCTGCAGCTTGACTAAGGCAGCTGCAGCCTGAGATTTTATTGTGGTTCCTAAAGGCTTTCCTATGAGAATGGGTGAATGCAAAAGGTAAAGTTATAGTGTCAAGGACCCACCAAACTAACATAGTTTATGAAAAGAACAATTACTCATACATGTGGAATATCACAATCAGCTATAAGTATTTTCATAACCAGAGACTGAGATACCCTAGTCTATGCCAGTCAGCCTCAGTTAGTCATTAAACATGGCCAGGTATTGTGACATGGTTTACAAATGTACACATACCAGCCACTGTGCATTACACATGAAAATGATGGGAAAAGTGTCCCAGCATCTCTCATAGTCGCAAATGGCTATCTTTTTCCATCAAATTTCACAAGACCATGTACAGCTGCCTGGCTTATTCATCTTCTTAAGTTTTATCCTTGTTTTGCACCAGAATGATGGGTTTTGAACAAATTCTTCCCAGTCTTAACTTAGGCATAGCCTAACACAGTTAAGCCTTGACTTAAGTCTGCCCATTATAAGCATATGTTGCAAAAGGACATACCTTGTATGCTCATACACTGTGCCATGTTGTAACCATATATTCTCTCCAATGACTAGCCTCGACCAGCCCAAGGCTTTACACATCAGAACAAAAAATAGACATACATACCTGTAACCAGTACCTACTTCCCAGACAATGCATCCAAAACTTAGATAGTTTGAATACATTTGTACATCGATCTGAAATTCCTCTGATTTAGGGTTTACTGTCAGAAAACAAAATCAAAAGGGGATTTTCTGCTGTCAAAAGAATTTTGTGCACCATTTTTTTGGAATCCTGCAGGATTTTTACATTGTAGATGTTTCCGTTGTATGACTGGCTGATTGACACAGCAAAAAAATGTGTGGGAATTTCTGGCAGACTATCACTTTGTGGGATAATCCAACAGAGATGAGGGAATCCAGCAATGTACATCTTCAGCCCTGATTAAGGAAGGCTGGACATTTACAAATTGTTACCAGTACCTTACTAACATTTCCTCAGCTAAGTACCTATGGTTGCACACATTTTATTTCAGAAACATTAAAAAGTTACAATACCTGTAATTCTGTGGCTACATTTTCCTATACAATAAGACTGTTTTCTCTCATAAAGGAATCAATGAAAAAGCAGATCCTTCTAACTTTTTATACGTAAATGAGTCGACTAACATAAATAATAGAAACCACATATGAACACCTACAATATTTTTTTTACTTGATCGAACAGACTTGAAAACTGTCCAAACATGACTGCATGCTTTTTCATTATTTTGGGGGTTCAGTCAGTGATAATGTTTTAAGAATTTCTGCATTTGAGTGTGTCACAAAATGTACAACTATATTGACACAAGAAGATACCATAAGCATTCTATCTTTCCAATTTTTATGTATTTCATGCCAGAATCTTTGAGACTTTTATGCTTCCTCCAATAGAATGACATCACTCATGGAGACACTTTTATTCTATAAATACATTTTTTTCCTTATTCATTTTTGTATTTGGATGCAAAAGGGTGCAGAATGGGTTAAAAGCAAGTAATTCATGGGAGTCAGTAATGATGTCTAGCTATCCAACACCAAACAGTCTCAAAAGAAATGGTATCATCCATCTCATATCATTCCAGTCGGATCCAAGAAAGTTCCAGTATGTCCTGAATTTTGCCTTGGAACATCACCGATTGCCCTCCTGCAGACTGGACATGTATTGTGCTGAGAAGAAAAAGACACAATACTGAAGAATTAGTGATTACAATACCAATATATTTAAAGTTTTGCAAATTCAAAAAGAATTTATGAGGGTAATTTAACAAAATATTAACATGGTTATACATAGCACAGAAATACTTAAATACAGAGCTTGCAGCTTAAGGTCAAAGATGAAATTCAGTGACACCCTGGTTATACTCATCACATTGCAAACTGTGCTATAAACTGAAATCCAACAAACATATCTCGTGTGTATAGGAACTGCATACATAGACCTTATGCATTGATGTCAGGTGACGTCAGTTTGGAGGAAAACAATGAAGCACACATACACTAAGGACATAGATTTCATATGCGTGTGTAGTACACTTACGCACATATACGACTGGTTGACAAATCAGCTGTCTGCATTTGTTGGTGTAACTTGCAATGATATGTGCTTTTCCTCCAAATGATGGAGCACTTTCAACTCTCTGACATCATATGCATAAGGTTTATTAGTACATGCATGGGTTTATTTGCCCTTCAGTACATGGTTGCCTAGCAAAAATTAGCTTTCCCACATGATGTTCAAATTCCCTAGATAATGTAAATGTAAATGACATGATGATTCTACTAAACCTATTGATCAAAGGAACTGCCAAGAACACCAGCAGTAATGTGAAAACAAGGCAATGAGGGCTATGGCCCATGGCTAATTTTAAAGAGATATAGCCCCCTCTGTGGCAGATATGATATAATACTGCATTTCTAGGATTTGATAGTAGTTTTTGTGCATTAAGACAAACTTTGTTACAAATCATACAAACTACAAAGAGTGCCTAGATAAACATTTACTTGCACAGGACTGGACATTCATAATGTTTTATAAGGAATTTTCTTGAACAACACAGGGTTTAATGACCAACTAGTAATGTCTTGCTGATGAAATACTACACTCCCATGTGGGAAGAAGTACACCAGACAAATAGTTCTTACAAACATACAAAGCATGCTCACAACATAGAGGGTTCCCACCACTTCATGAACACATAATGCCTGACATTTCACTGAGAATTTCAACACTTCAGTGACAGATATCCCCAAGTACAATCAGTAAAACAGTTACCAAAGTCAGTCAATCATTTGATGCAACTAAACCATAACCTGCTTATGCCAATAGGCTGTCCAAATGATAAAACACTCTTTCTTTCTAAATTTAGCCATTTTTCTTGCATTTCTAAGTTTCACTGACTGAGGGAAATATAGAATTCCTTTCCCTGATTTCCCCAAATGGCTAGGATCTCTGACAGAGCTTATAATTCACAAGACACAAAGAGAGAAATTGACAGCAAGCCATGCTATATTTTGAGAGTGATCAAACCTCCTTTAAAGGCAGATTTATACTTACGAATTTTCACATGCTATAAAGCTATAAGAACCATGTATGGTCATCCCTTGCTCATCTGGGCCAATCACAGACAGCACAACATTGAACAGTCTTCAACTGTCATAGCTTTATAGTGCTATACTGAAGTATGAATTGGCCTTAAATTATGTAAATTGTACACTTGACATACACAATGTGTATCGAAGGGATTGTTTTCTCCCTAGAAAGAACAGAAGTTCTGTAAGAAGTTTCTAGTGATTGAACATGTCATGGAATGACTACCCTAACACAGCAGGGTACAAAAAGAACACCATGTAAAGAAAATCTACCATTCATAACTTCAGATTCATCTTTGCTTACCATTTTTAACCATGTTACAACACAATCTGGATGAAATATGTGTTCACAAGGCAGCTTCTTTACTTCATCACCAATGCTAAAGTCATCTTTACAGACTGGACATTCATTGGAACTTGATGCAGCTAACGGAACAAAAAATAACATGAATGTAAACAACCAATGCCTGAACTAAATTTTGTTAAATCATTCTCAAAACTTAAGCCTTTTTAAGTATGTTGTTATTTGCTGGACTGTCTGTGGTGTCATACTTAGACTACATATGACTTGCCCTGAGTCCCTCCCTCTCTCCCCTCACACTTCAGATCAAGCACAAAATTCACATAACGAAGAGACATGATGTTAAGTATCACAGTGTAAAGATTTCAAGGTTGGGCATCTTTTCCAGATTTATTATCCAAAATTCCAGGACCTTAAAACCATAGCAACATATCTAACTTTTGCAGGTTTGTGTCAGTGCCAAATTCATGAAGATGCCAACAAATTTTAGCAATATACATGACACAATGAATTGTGACTTGAGTAAATATGATTCATTTCACAACACAAAGTTCAGAGGAACTGAATTCTTTACTTACCAGTATCTGCTGCTGTAAGCTTGATTGTTTCAAGTTTATCAATGTCATCCTTGCTAGCTGGTGGAGGTCCCTGCCCCTCAACATTATTTAATAACTTCAAGAAAACAAAAGTTGAATGCATTTTATAATAATGCTCAATATTCAAATGCTGCTGCTTATTTTCCCTTCCAATACTTAAAATAACTGAACAAACAAAGCCCCACTTTGCCATATATGCAATAACAGCTTGTTCTTCTTGGATCTACTGTTGCATATACATAATAGGACTTTCCTAATGATGTCATGCCTTGGAAGTATGCAAATTTATGCAAATCAGATTGTTTAATATTTTTGGGCCCTCAAAATACATTTTCTGTTTCATAGTAACACAATGCATAACCTGTATCACTTTCTGTCAATATTACGGCCATTGTAATAATCTGCACTGGGCAAGTAAAAATGATATCACCCTCTTGAGAAAGCTCTAAAAGCCTCCTGAGAATGTGCAAAAAGCTGGAGGGACTAAATATATTAAAAATTTAAAAAAAAGTGAAAACTATAAAAGGAAAAAAGACTATTGAAGTGATATAAGGAAAGTGCACAAAGCAGTACAGCATTCTGGGAGTGGGAAAAATCACTGGATGCAGAGTCCTTGAATAGAGATAAACTGTCGCAGAGTGGAGGGACATGAGTGTTCAGGCCGTGCAGAGAAGACAACAGACTCAGCAATGCAAGGGGGGAGGGGGCACTCCAATTATGGCAACTGCTACACTAAACAGGGGATGCAGCATCAACATCAGAGGAAGAAGACTTTTCACTGGGGAGCCCACCAGGACAGTAGTTGCCTCTGGAAAAGGGGACCCCATGACAGCTAAACAAACGAGACACATGGACATGACTGGGGAAGATGGAGTTTGGAGAATGCACAATTAGAATGTGACACGACATGAATCCCCCTCACCAGGACTTGTGTAAGCCATGTTTTTGAATGACATGTTTTCGAATGGCACCCTAAGTAGATTTTGGAGCCCTCTTGACCATGCTTACCATGATATTGTACCACCTAGAGCACACACAGTTGCCTTGATTTCCCCCAGGCCATCACCAGGCCTATCAATATTTGTTTGAGGAAGAAACAAAACATCATGCATAAGGGTGGTACTAAGCTTTGGACTGGAATCTTCAGAAGGAATGATTTCCTATGGAACACATGAACAAAATGTGAAATTTGTTATCTTCAAAAGGATGTAGGCTAATAATCTGATTTGGACTCCCTGTGTGGAACACAAAAATGTTTAATTTTGAAGTTTTGTGCATGAATTCTTTGCAATGTGTGGATGTTGTTTTGTGATATTCCTTTTTTGGATTTTCAGTAGACAGTAATGAGAGAAACATTTTTTCATGTCAATGTTCTTCAAGATAAAAGCTTTAAGAAAATCAAAAGTTCTGTAATGTTTGCAAATGTTTTGAGGTAGAGGCTATGGTGAATGGAACATTCCAAATCAATGGCCAACCACTGCACCTAGGGGAGGCAGGCAGCATCTTTGGTCTGGTAGTGTCAGAGGCTAGCCAGTTTGAATTCAAAATGAAATGTTAGGGTTGTTGCGATATGAAATTTTCAATATCGATATCGCAAAAACTTTGCCTTCAATTCCCAAACGATATCTCGATATCGTGTAATCCGGCTTGTGTTTACTAAGCCACCATGTCAAATGTTTTGCTCCCAGCCAATGCATATCGGCCGCGGTAGTGCTACCAACTCCCTGGTGCTATGAACCTCAGCACGGCCGCCTCAATGCCGAAAAATTCGTGACCAAATGACTGCCCGTGTAAGAAATTTTCCCCAATATTGTGTACCATTATTTTCTGCTGTGACTTGCAGACGAAGCCAGAAATACCGAATAAGAAAAAAGATGAGAGTCTACTGTACATTAGTGGTGAACAGATCACCGCTGATCGGCGTCAGAAATAAGCGCCAAGTCTAACTGGTAATTTGAACCCAAATACCCTCAAATCAGATCGTATTTAGAGAAGCTTGGCATTCGGAATATGTCCAGAAAAATCGTTTTGTTTCATTTCTAAACAAAAATTACTGATAAATGAAACAACAACAACTAAAAAATACCATTCATGGCAATCAAAGAAATTTAATACTTCACAGGGTCCCAGCTGCAACTTTCCCATATTATTTTAGGGACATCTTCTTGCACGTTAATTTCGACTTATCGCAAGCCAAAACAGCTCGAGGTCCTATCTGTTTTAACAGTTCGGGAGCTTCCCTTATCGTGCACATGTTACAGTAAATGTTGCGGAACTTTCCTTGGAATGCCACGTGCATGTGTTAACAGCGCAGCAAGCATGTCACTAGAACTATGGCAGCATCTCCCTGCATGCAGAGCCGGGAATATTATATACGGCTCGGTCTGATCGTAGTACACACTCAAGCATGATGTACGTAAACCTTCACCCATCCAATCTGGCGATGTGTAGTACTGCCTTTGCAGAAGTCTCTATTATGCTTTTCGGTAGGCTGCTGTTCTCCGTACGTAGCCCTGCGGTTTAAATTTGGCCACCCTTCAATCTATCGTAACTTCGCACGAGCGCCATTTTGGTGTTTGCTAGTTTTAATATAATGGCTCGGGCCGTAACTTTTCCTGAATATTTACAGTATAAATAGCCCCATCTTAGTACTTAACACATGGCACTCGGTTGATTAGCATTAAAGTGACAAATTTAAACCATTAATTGAGGTGTCTGCGATTAGTACACTCGAGATGTTTAGTACAGTATGGGCTAGGCCGACTACTTAGACTATCGGAGCTCTTGCGCTCATGCTAGCCTACTGAATGTGCCAACTGTTTTTTGCACTTCGTAGGGCTATAACCAGAAGAAAATGTGGTTTATCTCATACTCATGGCCGTATGGGCCGGTGGGGGGGGGGGGCTGTGGGGCAGCCGCCCCCAACTGTCAAAAACCTGTCTAAATCGGGCAGATATTTTGTCTCAGTCGGCGGGCGGAAAATTGGATAGTAGGTCCGAGTCGAGCAAATATCACCGCCCTCCCTGAGAAAAACAGTGCCGTACGGCCACGCTAATACTGACAAGATGGCGAGTCGATGCACTGCAAATGTAATTTCATGAATACTAGTATAAACTGTTGCTGTTTTTTTTTTCTTCTTCTTCCTCTTCTTCTTTTTGAAGGGAGGGGGATTGCAATATGGAAAAATCCGTGTTTTACGAAACATTTTAACAATTAAACTGGTTGACACTTTGATAAACGGAAACTTGGATATTTGGGGTCGTTAATGAAGGTAGTCCTAGTTTTGGCAGTGTTCATAGGCTATTGAACAGCCAATAGCTGACCAGAATCTGTCATCAAGCTCTACGTAACGATGACCTTGCAATGTTTTTCACGGACAGTGAGCACAAATGATTCGCTTGGGAAGTGGTTCTAAGCTCAGTTTCGGCTGTATACTTAACATTGAGTGTGGTAACATGACCGCATTTTTCATTCTCTTTTTAAAGTTGGGATTTAAGGAAAAAGAACAACGAAGAAGTCATTAATCGGGAATGATTTTTTTCTTGAGCAACATTTTTAAGGAGTTGGGATGTAAATTTGGAAATGGGTAATTAGAGAACGTCGAAAGGCGTCGGTTAGTGAAATACCCGTGCAATACTTCACACGGTCCCTCGGCTCGTAACTCACGATGTAGGCACATACTGTACAAGCATTTTACACTTAAACTATGCAATGCAGCGATCCCGTCACACTCAACATGCTGCTCTTTGGGTCACTTTATCTGGCGTGAAATCTTGCAGGTTTATTAATTGAATCTTCAGCATTAATATCGCTCTTTTTATGCTCACGTTAAAAAAGTAAAACAAAGCTTTGACAACCTGTCATTATTCTACGCCGCTCTTGAAGTTTATGCGGATGTTTCGTGCATGTATTTTCACGATATCGTTTAGGCGTTATCAACTTATCATAAACAATATCGGGAGCAAAATCCCTTATCGATATTTTTGCCGATATCGTCATATCGCAACAACCCTATGAAATGTTACAGTAAAATTTGGTGTAAGAAAGTAAATGTATTGCGGAAGATTAAGGAAACATATCTCGAACTGCCTATAATTTGTTAAAGTTTATCTCCTGTGCAGTAAATATGTTATTTTTTTTTGCTGAGATGAAACTAAATTTTGCAGTATTTGATGTTAAGAACTTTTGAAGTTTTTCCAAGTGAAATTAAGCAAACTCTTCATAGGCCCTCTGTCAGTAATCATAAAATTTAATCCTCAGAAATAACCCTCAAAAGTTCTGTTAGTGTTTGATACTGCTTGGAATGTTCTGTCATTGTGTAGAGCATAGCAGCTTAAAATTACTACACAAAGTCAGCATAACGTGGAACTCCTTGAGTTGGTCCCTCAAGGTGAAAGTCCTTTGTTCCCTAGAAAGACTACAGAGGGGAAATTTGGAAGGTGTAAAATTCCTGTACATGGCTTAAAAAGCATTTGGGATTATGAGGGTTAGCTCTATACTTTGGCAGACATTCATGCTAAGCATCATATGGGGCACATGTAGAATTCTGAGTAGACGAGGGAATAACAGCAGGCTAAAAGCCTTTGCTATTTTGCATTTTGAAACTCTGCTTTCACAAGACTTGTTTGTTAAATTGTTTGCAAGTCTGTGCAGGTCGCTTTACCTGGGAATATGCTGTACTGGGTGTGACACTTGTTTATCAGAGGGCTCAAGTTGCTTTTGTACATGCAGAGTTCACAGTCAAGGCAACAGACTATTCATGCATCACCTTTTCCACCTTGTATAAACTGTAATTCCCCGACGTGCTGCTCTAAAGGACATCCAGCAAAAAGCGCACATCATTAAGTGTACTGCATCCAGGTCTGGGTGTGTCCTAACCCGGAGGGTATAAAAGGCTATTGTTTGGGCCTACTTTAAAATGTAACTTTGTAAACAACTTAAGGAGAAAACCAGAAAGCTGCAGTAATCAACAACAGGCATGTTTTACAAGACAAGGAGATAGCCCATGTTGGACAGCAGACTTCACGCCTGGAGGCTGCCACCTTCTTTCTCTATTAAACTGGCAGTTTTTCCTTATTAAGTTACAACTGTACTGTACCTTTTTTATTTTTCTAAGGGATTTCACTTTTAATAGCAAAGTGTGTTTCTGTGAATTTTATGTTTAGCAGTGTTTAGTTACAAGAATATACCACTTCACCAAATTTCATTCCTGGAGTTATTTTTCCATTTTTCCAGAGTTTCTGTAACTGCCTTGTGACATGGCCAATTAAAATATGCCACATGAAGCCAATATGCCACGTGAGGCCAATATCACCATCCTACTGGCCTAAACAGTACCAAATTAAACCAAAGCTCCCCATATTGTTACAATATTGTGTGTGATACAATACCTTTATTGTAATACCTTTTACAGAGAGAATATTTCAAAGCAAATAGATCAGGGTCCTGTTTCATAAAGAGCTACCATCATTGTTAAGTTTGAACTGACATGCAATTGTCCTATTGCAATCAAGCTTAAGATCGATCTTAACCCTTTAAGAAAAAGGGCGCTGACCATTCAAAGCATTTGAGCAAACTGTGATAAACATGCTGCAGGTCAAAGAAAGGATGACACAAAATTTTTTCCAAGTGATCAAAAGTTTGAAAGTTTACCTACCTGTGTGATTATCGTATCTAAACCACCTTCACCCCAAACATAGTCTTGGGGGTTGCCATGGAGATTTAGTAAGGGGCTACAGATGGGAAAAGATGACATATAACAAAAGAATTAAAAAGGTAGTACACACCAAAATACTCTTTTACAGCAGTTTGACACTATTGGCAACTGAAGATAACAAACTGTTGGTTACATCAGTTTATTTTTCAAATATTGTAAACATCTTTCATTTATCTAGCTTTTTCTTCTTACACAATTGCTATTGCAATCAAATAATGGAGACTTTGCAGAGCAATGTCGTTAATTTTTCCTACATAAGCACAACATTGTAATCTGTATTACTGTTCTGTACCAATTTTGAACATTTTCCCAAATTCTGTTTACTTGAATGTAGGTAATGTTTCATGTCTTGCAAAGAAATGCTGGATCTTTTGAGTTTCTGATATTTCATTTGTTAATGAGTAACTTTCTCATCCTGCTTGTGTATTCCTTTTTCTAATGATGCCATTTGTAAATACACATTTTTATATATTTATACCATATTTTAATAAACTGAATATTTCAACTCTGACAGCACATAGATCATGTCATTCTGCTTATAAAACACTTGCTTTGAATTAATTTGATACCACCGTACTTACAGAGGAAGGAAAATATTCCCAGTGCCACCTCCCATACTGTTAAACACACTGTGGAAAGAACACAAGAAGAACCATACAGTATTTGTCTTCTCTACAAGTGCCTTCTTCAATGCCCTTGGTTTTTTAAGTGGTCGCCAGCAGGTCATTTGTGAGGTGTAACATGTATTGAACTAGGCTATGGGAAATCTGACGAGTCTTAAACCTTTATGGTAGTTTACATTGTGACTAATTTTTTGTTTCAAAATAAAATTTTCTCCAGTCAAGAGCATATCTGATGCCAAATTTTCCATCATACTGGTGACCCACACTTGACAGACACAGGTACGAAGCAACAAATTTGTATTAAAAGTATAATGCCATTTCCTGCAGTCTATAGAATTTGAGGTACCAAAGTTTCTTCATTACTGGCCACTTATGTCTGGTTGACAAGAAGTAGGGACAAATATTTGTTTTTGGTGTGTGATTGACTTCAATCAAGAGCACATAGAATGCCAAACATTCTGACCCATCTCCAACCAAGGTGGGGCTGAGGTTTTCTGCAGGGTGCTGGTCTCTAGGAAGGTCCACTCCCTTGAAGAATTTGTGGCTCTGCAACTGTCTACCGGACAAATAGATTCTCACCTTCAGAACTGTTAAGTATGGGCTTTGCAGTCAGAATTGAGCCCACTCCTCTCAAATCTTGGACCCTCCCACTGCTGGCTACTGGAATTATTACAAAACTTAAACCAAGTAAAAGTGGTTTATGGCTCAAAATATTTGACAGACCTCGTACTGGATGATTCAATTGCAATACTACAGACATGTGAGTGAGTTATCTAAATAGTAAAACTTCACAAATGCAGGAAGGAGGGACGGTTAAAAGAAGCAGACCCCTTCATTAAGACTTACTTATCTCATTATTCAACTTGTGGTGACTGCATTTTGTTTTTAAATATAAAGCATTACTCTGAGATCTGTGTTTTTGCACCTTTTTTGGCACAAAATACCACTTACTATCTTATGACAAATGTTTTGGGGGGCCCAACTAATATACTACTTTTGTGGGACCAAAAGGTGGGAGTATTTTATTGTAAACTGCCATGGGTTTTGCATCCCCTTCTAAGAAGATCATGGCCAAAAATATATATAACCATTGTAATTATTAATTAATAGATGTGCTGTTGAATGAATTTATTTCACACATTTCTTACTTTTCAAGTAAGAATCATTGCAGGATAATAGGACCTGTTCTTTATGAAACTGAGGTACTCACTCCATAAGAGCTATTGGTTGACTGCCTACATTCTGAAATGTTATACTAGTTCTTGGCAAGTGCAAACGTAGATTAGCCGGTGCACCACTTCCTCTCTGTGTGTTGGTTGTTGACTCCCTGGGTCTACTTGGCGGATTACCCGCTGAATCTGCATGATCTTCCACAAAGTCGTTAAAGAACTAGAGCAAAGAATATACAGACTGTTAGCACTGCAGAGTAAGCCTTCATGAAGTATTATCACTGTCGAGGTTTCTACAAATTATGAGCAAACTGCATCAAAATTTCATTTTCTCCTGTTTGAAAATTTACTGACTGTACCCTCCAGAGGCCAAGCAAAGTTTTCTTCCCTTCAAAGCTGTGCATATAAAAAGCTGAAACAAAATATATGGTTTCTCCATATTTTACAACAAAGTCATTCCTTTCTCCTTACATCCACTAACTATATAAAATACTTTAATTTTAATCTTAAAGTAGTTTCAATATGTCTAATATGATGCAAAATGCTGATGAAAATCTGATGAAAATCTGCTAATTCTTATCAATCACAGTTACCAATAATTTAGAGCTAGCGTAAGTTCTCAAGTCACGGCCTGCAATGTGCACAGGAACAACATTACATACTTTTGTGCTGTTTACGAACTGTGGACACATGTAGCAACAATAATGATTTCAAGCACAGTAAGTACAAGTTTTCAGATTTCCAAGTGCATGGCAATATCTCCACAAGAACCAAATTTCAAGTACTTTCAAGAAATCACAAAATTCCAGAACTTTTTTCTCATTTTTCTCCACTGTTTAGTACTAACCCTGTTGGTAGGATAAATCTACAAAATGTGGATCACCACTACTGTACAAGGCAAAATGCAGAAAATATTTGGCAAGTTGTAAGGACTTTCAAAAAATTACACAAATTACCACAACATTCTGGCACAATTATCGACAGAAAGTTTGTTGTTTTGGAAAGAAGGAGAGGCATCGATCAAAATGGCAAATCAGTTATGACCCATTACCTCAGGAAAATATTGTTAATCTCACAAAGCTGCAAAACCAATGCAACTTTTCTATGCCATTAGGTTTTGCCCAGTCTAACGAGGGAGCTGCCACAGCTGAAAAGCATCAGTTCACTTTTTTGTTCTTCTAGTTCATCTGGTAAGCACAGCATATCCCTTCTCTATAATTTACACAAACACAGCAAGAAACTTTTCATACCTGTATCATATCAAAAATGTCTCCCTCTCTGACTGGTCTTCTTGGAGTGCGGTCTGTTGTGTTAGTTTGAGTGCTTGAACTGAAACAGAACATATATATATAAGATATTCAAGAAATACTAACATTCAGGCAATAGGATATTTAAAGAAGTGTACACAGCAAGTTTAAAAAGATCATATGAAGGTAAAATTATATTGCCAAAACTTGTGATACAATTTATTTGCCATGGTTTGGTTTCCATCGTTACACTTCCTTGGAAAAACCTGAGGACATACTGTATTGTGACCTCTGACATCACTGAAATAGGGCTACAATACATACTGTACATGCATATAAGCAGCTGGGATACAGTGGCTGATGATACCTATATAAGCTTGCCAAATTATCCAATGAAGTCCAGCATGACTTTACCCTTTGTTGCTAAAAAGATTTACACAAATCTATGATGTCATGATGGCACATACCCTCTGTATTTAACTTACTATTTAGTTAACTAAAACTCTAAATGTAAAATTTTATATAACTGATAAAAGTTTACCCTCTGCATATTTAAGTCTTGATAACTTCGAATACATACTCTACGTTTGCAAGTTTTTAATGAAACTTGAAAGTTATACAAATCTAATGTTTAATTTTGTGCTTCACTTTAATTTGAATTACTGTAGAATGATAATCCCAGTATCCTAATGTAAATGGCTCCTTTTACTCATGTGGTAATGTTCTTTTGTACTGATTTCTTCCATTCATGAAAAGTCCTTTTTTTCATACAATATTAATATACATCATGACAGATAGTGTACTAGTTACAAGGATAATAAGAGATTTGCCAGACTTTTCTTACAGGGTTGGAAATTCGCAACAATCTTGGTAAGCAATGCAGGCGCGGTTCTAGATCGAGACTTTTGGGGGGGCTTAGGGGGGCTTGAAAGGGAAGAATCATAAAATTTTCTCTCAAATATGTAAATCGGCCACGCGCACGCTGAAACCAATGATAATAAAAACAGTACCATAACCAGGGACGGCGCAAGGTTATTTTGATAGGGGACATGGGTTGAGTGATCGCCGTCCTGGGGGAGGGGTGTCCCCTTTCTCTGAGAAATTTTTGCTAATTTAAGGTTGCTAAGATGCAAAATGGTGCGTTCTTTGGGTAATTTTTTGACTATATGACTGGAAAATGTTCATAACTGTGAATTCTAATTTTTGGTCGGGAGAAAGAGGGCCTTCTTAGGGGAGAGGTCTAAGGGGAAGGGTGTTCCCCTACCTTTGAGAAATTTTTGCTAATTTAAGGTTGCTAAGATGCAAATGGTGCGTTCTTTGGGTACTTTTTTGACTATATGACTGGAAAATGTTCATAACTTTGTGAATTCTAATTTTTGGTTGGGGGAAAGAGTGCCTTCTTAGGGGAGAGGTCTAAGGGGAAGGGTGGTCCCCTCCCTTTGAGAAATTTTTGCTAATTTAAGGTTGCTAAGATGCAAAATGGTGCGGTCTTTGGGTTATTTTTTGACTGATATATATGGCTGGAAAATGTTCATACTTTTGTGAATTCTAATTTTTGGTTGGGGGAAATAGGGCGGTCCTAGGGGAGAGGTCTAAAGGGAGGGGTGTTCCCCTCTCCTGCAAGAAATTTTGGTTACTTTAAGGTTGCTAAGATGCAAAATGGTGCGGTCTTCCGGACAGTTTTGACTGATATGTGGCTGGAAAATGTTCATAACTTCGTGAATTCTAATTTTTGGTTGGGTAAAAGAGGGCTATTCTAGGGGATAGGTCTAAGGGGAGGGGTCCCCCTCCCCTTTTGAGAAATTTTGGTTATTTGAAGGTTGCTTAGATGGAAAAAATGGTGTTGTCTTTGGGATATTTTTGGACCCGATCATATGGCTTCAAAACATTCTTAATATTTTTGGTTAGGTGCAAGAGGAGCCTTTTCTGTCTAAGGGTATGTATCAACAAACCTCCTGAAGTCCCCTTTTGGACACATTACTGCCTTCTAGTCGGGGAAAGTTTTACGCAAAAATACGTGCGTGGAGTCCACAGAAATATTCTCGAACTATTAAGAAAATTTGCCTTGCTTCATTTGTGCATTATAAAATCGTATCTAAAGGCTGGTAGAAACCGGAATATGGCCTCTTGGAAGCTCTGGATTAACTATATGGATGATCAGATATAGGCCTACTCCGCCCTCCTCTTTTCTTCTCCTTTCCGTCTTCTTTTCCTACTCTTTTTCTCTTTTCCTGCAAATTACAGGGGGGATAGGCCTCCCTTCCCCCTCAGTGGCACCGCCCCTGACCATGACATAGATGTAACGTATATACAGGCATATATTTTTTTTATTTGGAAGAATGTAGCAAACGTTACTGAGAGATACGAGCAACTGGACCTGTTCACATTAATGGGAATAACGATTCCGCCTGTAGATTTGACTAAAAAGGACTGCTAGTATACAGTAGCTTGACGAGATCAGCGACGAAATGACTCGTTTTGAACTTCCAACAGATGATTAATCCGTTAACTTGATTTACATGCGTACATACTATCATAGATGTTACTTATGTTACTTATCTGACTCAACTTCCATTGTATGAAATCGTGAACCTAATATGTGATTTCGAGACGCAGACGACAGTTTCCCTTGACAAACTAAATCCACTGGACCAAGATATGTACAATTGTATTGGGCAATTTTGTTTTTCTCAGTACACGCAAATATAGCATAACACAACCTCTGAAAATTTTGGGGGGGCTTGAGCGAATTTTGGGGGGCTTGAGCCCCCAAAGCCCCCCGTAAAACCGCGCCTGAAGCAATGTCTGCGTAAGTGCTTAACGACAAGTGCTATTTTCCAGGTGTGTTAAACCTGACAAAGCTTTTGGCAGGCAAAACACACTACAGTACACACCACACACAAACTTTTCAGTTTCTGAAAACTAAACGTTTCTACCACTGCCCGTCTCTTTTATGTAATGCTGTGCCAAAAACTGGTCTAACTAGGAAGACTATTTTTGTGGTGGAAATTTTTGGTTGGTTACTTGGAACTTAGGCTAACCTCATTGTAGCCTACCACTTTTGTGCTCGCCTACATTGTACCTCGTCAGCCAACACCTGTTACTTGTTAGCGTTTTATACAAGGACAAATTCCTGTCACTGTTGCATGGTCAATGGTCGGTTGTCGTGAGTATTGGCATTGTAGGTGTGCCCAGCTTATCCCGCTGATTAGTAATTATGGGGGGGGGGGGTGGATTGTTATACATGCTCTTCCTTTTGTCCAGTTTTGGTCTTCGTTTCTTCCCTAATATTTTTGGGCGTCCCCTCAATAATGAATACTCTAGCTTTATTAATATTGTTGTATCTAAGTGTGAGCCCGGGGTATTACAAACCTACATGCAGTCCCTTTTAATTATGCTGAACACATACCTAGCGTAACTGCCCTGTTGGCTAGTCATCATCAATTTAAGCTTGGTCTACCTTCCCCTCCAGACACTCGGCCTCTTAAGCTTACTGTGTCGTATTTGTCAATCTTAGTCATCATGCTTTCTGGGGACCTGCACCCCAACCCTAGCCCATACACACCTAAGTTTCCATGTGTCTTGTGTGGGAAAGCAGCCAAATGGGGCCAACGGGCTGTCTGTTGTGACCAGTGCCAAGGCTGGTATCATATAAACTATATGAGTATGAACTCTGCCGTTTACCAGGGCATAACAGCTAATAGTAATGCATCCTGGATTTGCTGTCAATGTGGTATCCCAAACTTTTCTAGTTCTCTCTTTAGCAATTGTGACCCAGTTTTATCTAATAGCTTTGCATGCCTTTCCCCTGATGCTCATAGTATTACTAGTGATCCCCCCATTTCACCACTGTTGACGTCTTCTCCAGCTACCAACAAATCTCGACCAGAACGTAGACCTCATTCTAAACCGATTAGGAGTAATTTGAAAGTCCTTGTCATTGATTTTCAAGGCTTACGAAATAAGGTGGCAGACTTAAATGCCTGCATTGATGAAAATAACCCCGATGTAATTATAGGTACAGAAACTCACTTAAATAGCTCTGTCATTAGTAATGAATTGTTTCCCAGTAATTATACTGTTTTTAGACAAGACAGAAATTACGGTCAGTCTAAAGGGGGCGTCCTGATTGCTATGAAGAACGACCTCCTTGCTACTTATAGACCTGACCTTGATTCTGATTGTGAGGTAGTCTGGGTTTCCCTTGAAATCCAAGGGGCCAAGCAAATTTTAATAGGGTCTTTTTACCGTTCTCACAAATACGGTAACTCAACAGACTACCTTGACCAGCTACATGCTTCCCTCAGAAGTGCCAGTAGGAACAAGAATGGGCAGATCTATCTAGCAGGAGACTTCAATCTTCCTGATATCGATTGGTCCACTAGATCTGTCCAACCTGGCTCACAGTATCTGACTTATCTAAATGTATGCTTGACATATGCAATGAATTTGGCCTTGACCAAATGGTTAGTGAGCCTACTAGAGGTAATAACATCCTACAGTAGATATTTTCTTGACAACAAATCCTACTCTAGTTGATAGGTCTACCCTGATACCCGGCATTTCTGACCATGACAGCATTCCCATGATTATGATAAGTACTAGGCCCAAAATATCTAAGCAAAGGCCTAGGAAGGTTTATAGTTTTCACAAAGCTGACATTCATGGCATCAAATCTGAGCTTTCTAAGTTCAGTGCAAACTTGACTAAACAAGAGTGCTCTGTACAGCCTATGTACTCTGCACTTGAGGGAAAAATCAAAGAGGTCATGGATACGTATGTTCCATCTCGTATTGTCAGAAAGAGGAACCAAACCCCCTGGATTGATAAGAATATAAAACGTCTATTGAATAGGAGGCTAAGGGCCTATAACACTTGGCGTAAAACGCATACTCCATCCTCCTTTGAAAACTTCAAAACCCAATGCAAATTAACTCACAAAACAACAAGAACTGCTTACAGAAATTATGTTAATACAGTGTGCACCGATTCACCTAAACGTTTCTGGTCTTTCATTAAAAATCTTAGATGTGATAGTGTTGGTATCCCTTCCTTAAAATCTGATGGGATACTTGTTTCGGAGAACACTCAGAAGGCTAACATCTTAAATGAGCAATTCAAAAAGGTCTTTACGTGTGAGAATGACATCTTGCCTCCAGTTGACTCAAACACCATACCTACCATGCCTGATATTGAGGTTTCTTTAGAGGGTGTTGTCAAACTGCTTAAAGAGCTGAACCCAAACAAAGCCTCAGGTCCTGATGGTACACCTGCTCATATCTTGAAACTGGCTGCCGAGGAGGTCGCCCCTGCCCTCTGTTCCATTTTTCAGAAATCACTGGACACTGGTGTTTTACCATCCTCTTGGCTATGTGCCAATATTAGACCAGTCTTTAAAAAAGGTGAACATTCCCTCGCTTCAAACTATAGACCGGTCTCTCTTACTTCAATTTGCTGCAAAGTCCTTGAGCACATTATACACTTTCAAATTATGGGTCACTTTGATAACTACTCAGTTATCACAAACAGGCAGCATGGCTTTAGACAACGCCATTCTTGTGAATCACAACTGATCTTAACAACCAATGATCTGGTGCAATCTTTAGACCATAGATCCCAGACTGATATGATAATTATGGATTTTTCTAAGCTTTTGATACGGTCCCTCATAACCGTTTGCTTTGTAAGTTACAGAATTATGGCATTAAAGGCCATACTCTAACTTGGATTTCTAACTTCCTTAAGTTACGCAAGCAGAGGGTTGAGGTGGATGGTGATTTCTCTGATTGGGTGGATGTCATCTCTGGTGTCCCCCAAGGTACTGTTTTAGGTCCTCTCTTATTTTTAGTCTATATCAATGACCTGCCTGATAATATCTCTTCTGAAGTCAGACTTTTTGCTGACGATTGTGTTATTTATAGACAGATAAAGACTAACCTTAACCAGGTTCAACTCCAAAAGGATTTAAACACCCTTTCTGAGTGGCAAAATAAGTGGCAAATGCACTTTAACACCAAAAAGTGCTTTTCTATGAGGATCACTCACTCAAGGAATCCCAAGCTTTTTAATTATACTCTAGACAAGGATACTGTATCCTTGAGTCCACTGCCTCTCATACTTACCTAGGTGTTGACATTCCAATCAATCTTACCTGGAATAGACATATTAACCATATCACTTCGTCTGCAAATAGGTGTCTGGCGTTTATCAGGAGGAATCTATACTCCTGTCCCAGGAGTGTTAAAGCTAATGCCTACCTTACTCTTTTCAGGTCTTTATTGGAGTATTCATCTTCCGTTTGGGATCCCTACACCGTTTCCCTATCCAATAAGGTTGAGCAAATTCAACGTAGGGCTGCTAGGTTTGTCTGTAATGACTATTCCCCCCATAGTAGCGTGACTGAAATGTTAAAAGATCTAGGGTGGGATAGCCTTAAAGTCATGCGTACTGTCAACAGGCTAGCAATTTTTCACAAAGCCAGATTGGGTCTCCTAGCCTTGCCAATGAACAACCTTCAACTGGTCCGGCGGCCTTCTAGGCATCATCATTCAAATAGCTTTTTACATATACCAACCAATAAGGACTGCTACAAATACAGTTTCTTTCCTCGGACCGTCAGGGACTGGAACCTTCTCCCCCAGAACATAACAGATCTCTAGGACCCCAAGCAGTTCAAGAGCGCAGCCTTGAGGATTCTCAGACGGGACGACTAACTTCATGCGCACACCCAACCCTGCACGTTTGACTCCACCAGGAGTGTTGTGCAGTATTTATCCAGATCCAGATCCAGACTGGTTTAAATCTGTTTCAGATCATTTTGGTACGAAATTTTTAACTGAAACAACAGAATGACGTACTGCCCATCGGATGTATTTATGTACAGTATCGTAAAAGAGAATGAAATTCCTAATTTCATATTTCAGCTACTTTAGCTGTTGAATTCTTACATACACATCAAAAAATTTTTAACAGAGAAGGCATTGCCACTAACGTATTACATTTATGATTGTAAACAGCAATTTCTCAAGCTTACAGGCATACAGTACAGGTAAGTTTCTCCTCCATCTCCATCCAGGTATAGAGCTTATGCACCTACGTCACGTTTCTCTATTTTTCCATCCAGGCGTACATTGTGCAACAATTGTTACTAAGGTGCTATCGTGAGCGCGTATCTTTAACACACCTACTACGTATGGCAGTTCCATCCAGTATTAACCAAATTGAAACGCGCTGACGTCACGTGCATAAGCTCTATATAGACCCACAATGCACAAGCACAGGTTATGCATAGTCTAACAATAGTTGCATTAAGCTCACCCATGCCAATGCTACACCAGAAGCTCTGCTTGGACAACAAGCATAACAAAATTGGACACTTCATTTGAAGGTAAAATTGGTCACTACAATGCCAATCATCCCAGTCCCACATATAAATATGAACTTTAAACTATCCATTCAAGTACTGTACTAAAGAGTTCGTTGGAAGTAACAAACAGATGGAGATTCTTTGAACAGGCAATCATGAAAATGTGCTGTCTGTCAACATTTGGGATCAACTTGACTTTCACATGACAACTTAAACAAGTAGTACTGCGTGTCTTGTCTGGGCCTGCACAGCAGTATTCATGAATGGATGTAGTTGTTTTCGTATTAACAAGCTCAAGACTGTGTTTTTGCTTACATACTATGTTTTTAAGTACTGTATGTAAAACACATGCATGGGAAATTTTGTGAGGTGCCAAGAGAATACCTTTTGTTCTGGTATGTGATTGGTCAAAGCTGCAGGGCCCCAAATACTGTATCTGTTTCACAACAACTCAAGTCAGGTTCCCTTCTAAAGGAAGAATCTGTTCCTTAAATCAATTAAAGTTAAAGGAACTTATCCAGTACTCCAAGTGTACAAGAATAATTTTGATGAATTTTTGTGAGAGAATAAAACAGGACAAAACGAACAAAATATGGCCCATGAAAATCGAAATTGGATTGAACAAATATTTTGTTGTACAAACACACAAACCTGTGTACCATAAACCATCTGTTAGCACTATGAGACTTAATAGACACTACAGATTTTCATCTCCGATAGTTATTTAATTTGCAATGATGGTAAAACTTTGTATTTTGGATGTGCAACATTCCTAAATACTTTGTAAACAAAGCATGCTCAAATGGACACATTTAGTTCATTGGTTGCAGTGTGTTTGAGGATGATGTGGTAAATTGTCACCCACAAGTGGTTGAACATTCACTGATACCCAAAATGTGTATCACTGCTGTTAGTCTGTTTGGTATGCCACTCTCAAACTGTTGGTAAACACAAAAGTAGTTTTGTTATGCCATAATTTATTTTATATACAGTACATGCAGTATGAGCCAGGGTACAATTGTACCATGAATCTCCAACCCTGCTTACTATCATGTTTCAGGAAAAGACTGAGCCATTGTCTCATTTCCTATGAGTAACACACATTTAAAACAAACCAAGAGTCTCAGAACTGTTGTGCCACTGTACAGTACATTGCTTGTTTGAATATATTGACAAAATGTTGAAAAACACTACCTTGATAAATCTTCTTCTGGTGAAAGTATCTCCACAAAACCACCTTGACAAGTTGGACACAAGAAATCCTGAAAAGTGGAAACATTAAGAAACCAAATAGACTAAAGAAGAACTTAATAACTTTCCTAGATCTATAAATGCAATAAAATGCCTACTGGTACTCCACTCACGAAAAATCTGTCATAAGTATTATACATGTGAACTATGCACAGTAAATATGAAGTGCAGTAGTCAAGACAAGGATGTCGACCTAAGTGCAACCCTTCAAACAATGACACTGCTCCAATGACATCCTCTTAACATATTAGTACACTTAAATCCATATCAAACTGGAGTCTGTTTAATCTTATTCACGAAAGTTTTGCGCCAGATACCTCTTTTCTTAATTTTTATTCCACACCAAACTGGTGTACATTTAACTAAGTACTGTACAGTGTGTATGCAAATTCTGGTAAATTTTGCCATGAAAGTGGAGTGTACAGCCACAGTTGCATGCCGAGGATATTAGGTACAACATACATGTACAATGTACATACTATCCAGCCTGCACTGTAGTTACAGTACCATCCTATAATAACTGACTAACACTAGGTACACGGACCTGGTTGACTGACAAACCAAATACAATTTAATTCTCATGCAGAAGAGCTTGAATAGGATCACTCACTGAGGGTGGTTGGGAGGGAGGAACTAATTCCTGATGCCCAACATAGAACTCCAAAATTGAGATACAATCATTCTTTTTCATTCCATCAACAACTTTATGAATCCTTTAAACAAATTACCTTGAAATTACTGACCTATATCACAAAATCTACTTCCAACTATTTTTGCTGTACCTCCCCTACAATATTTGTTTTTGCTCATTTTCTTGCACGTATCACTTCTTCAGAGTACACGTCGCATCCAACACATTCCTAAGCAAGACTCTATGATGGCTGCATTTCTGTCTGCATATTTTGATAGACTACAGGGTATGCTAAATTGTATGAATACAGCCAACACTATTACCAGTCTCTTCTAAAGTTGTGTCACCGACAGGTCATATGTACCTGTAGCATGGCTGCATTAGGTTTTGAATTGTATTCCAGAAAACACATTACTTTAATGTATACTGCAAAAAAAAAAATTCAAACATGAACTTTAAAATGACAACAAACCTATTTATAAATCTAATTTTTATAACTTTTAAAGTTTAAAACTTATTTAAGAGTAGGTGCACTTTTCTTTTTGGCAAGTTTTGTTTGGTGCATTCTGTTTGAGTCAGTAGAGACAGTGTTGTGACAAGACTTTGTAACCATTTTTTCATGAAGTATAGTAATTTATAATATTATTAAAACTTGGTTTAGGTTGTCAGCCTGCTAATTGACATAAGGGCAAGTTTGGGGTATATAAGCCCCCCCAAAAAACTGAAGCCTAACTCAAACTGAAGTACATAGACACCTTCTAATCCTATCCATCTCCCTTCAGTTGTCTATCCACCTCAGTTTGAGGTAGCCTTACATGAAGTATCCCCCCAGTTTGGTGAGTAGCCTGGCCAAAACAACATTTAACATAACAAGTAAAAGAGCAAGGAGGGCTAAAGCCTCATAAATTGTCCTGTACTCTAAACCCAAAACAAAACACAAACCAAAGCAAAGGCCCAACAAAGCCCAGCACAATCACATTTAACCACTATCACAATAGAACTTGTCAATATTTATCTTGAGTGAAGGACTGAAGTGGAGTTCACAACCCACTCAGGCAGACAATTCCACTCATGAGAAAAGCTGAACTTTCTAATGTCAAGCAGTAGGGAAATACTTTGCCAGCTTCTTACAACGGCCATGAACCCAAGAATAAGCAGGAATCCTTAAGTACTGCAGTTACAATTTGACAGAGAATCCCTTCCAGAGAGGAATATGAAAACTTGCTGCATATCTCCCCTAATCACAAAAAAAAGAAATAAAAAGAGACTTGACAGTTTGCCAGGATGCCACAGTCCTGGCTAAATCTGGATTTTGTCAATGAAACACCTTATGACCTACTACACAAAGCATAGCCTAATGCCAATGGAGCATATACTGCAAGAAGGCACAGTCACCAGTGTTCGATTTTAAGGAATTAGCAATGGTTGTCCGAAGGACTACCACATTGTAAAATTTGGTTGCCCTGCTCAAAATAAGGTAGTCCTAAGTGTAACCATTTTCACAAGTTTGCAAACATGGAATTGATAATGCCCCATTATCACCAGCCTTCCAAAGTGGCTTTCACTTTTAGACAACCCCCCCACCCCCCAAAGAAAAACACAAAAATAGATATCTACTGTATAAGAGTAGTGCCGTTTCGTGGCATGCATTAGTGTACATTTTGGACATAGTTAATGTTATGATGTTTGCATTGCAGGTTAATAAATTAAACATCTCTAGATTGAAATCACTGGTGTTGCAACATCAGCACTATGAATCCGTAGCTTGCACGAAAGAATTCAGCTTCTCTGAGTACCTAGTGCAGGCCTAGTGGCCTACTAGTGGAGTTTGTACGGGGCACATATTTTGGCTTGATAGTGCTATGCACATTTCGATAAAGTGACTGTGCGGGAAGTTGTGGTGAACGTGCGTAATCACCACACTTTCCTGCAAATCTTTTGATGCAAATTTTAAAGTTCCTTGCTTGCGCAATTCATCGAGCTGCTAAATGTAAACATCACATCACTTTCCTCAAAAGATTTGGTTGTCCGGATGGACAACCTTACACACCTGTTTTTGCAAAATCTGGTAGTCCTGCAGAATTTCTGGTTGTCTCGGGCGACAGGACTACCCTTAAAATCGAACACTGGTCACTGTATAGTACCTCTCTTGCAAGATATTAAGAGTATAAAGTCAACAGTAGCCAAGTTGTGTACGGTATACAGTACTTGTCAAGACTTTTTAAGTCCACTGAGTGTTCAGTTTTGAGTGAAGGTGCAGTCCCAGTTGTCAAGGTAGTAGCCTCTGTCTGAAGATGTCCTATTTTGAAACTGGTTCTTTCTGCCAGGGTAGTTTCCCGCCCTAACTCTCCGCCCCTATGAAAAAAAGTTTGGCATGTAAATTAAGCTTTGAACTTACAACAGGCTATAGTTTTCACTTCCTTCAACTTGTACTGTAGTTCAAATTTGATGACATTATTGAGAAGTTTGTGAGATCAGATGCCATGAAGAAGTTAATTCAAATTTCCCTTGTAGTGCCAGGTTGCCAGAGGTAAGTGCACTTCTAAGTTGTAAACTTCACGCAATTAATGCGGCTTGCAAAGAAATTCAGTACAAGTTGGAGAAGGGTTTAAGTTGGTACTGTAAAACTGCTTGCATTTTCAAAATTATTTAACAGAAAATATGACAGGAAATTATGCTTAGCAGTCCCTCTTTGAGAAAAGAAAACCTATTTACCTACAGAGGGGAATATGAAGTCACAAACTCCTCTGTGAGAATACCCACAGCATTACAAGTCTGGGTAAGTTGCCTGTGATTGCATGGCATACAGTAATATTCAACCTAGTACCTACAGTCAATTTACCCTGATCTACCATCTATAACTTTGTAAATTTGAAAAAGGTAATACCTGGTCCTAGAAACCTTTTTACTTCACTGTCACCAAAACCTTGAATACTGATCCTAATGTCAGGGGCAGAAAGCACCACTTTTTGTGGGCAGAAAGTAACAGACCCCTTATTTTGTCTTGGACTATGACTGCCCTACCATTGGCAATTTGGCAGGGTATTATGTAACTTTCTGCCCCTGTTACTTTCCTGCCCCCAGAAAATGGTGTTTTCCAGACGTGATATTTGGGGGTAGGGCTGTGAACGTGTAGCAAAATAATTAAACATTTAATTGCATAAATTTGCAATCGTTTAGCCATTCATCCTGACTACAATATCACGGTGTGTGCTGAATGTCATAAACTATATTCAAAATGAGTTGGCCGTGCCAGGGGTTGTATTACATTAACCCTTTCAGTGCTGAATTTATCCCAATGCAACACCAGCAGGGGCTGAATTTTTTAAAGCCAAACTTGAGAGCAAGGACACATAACTTTCAAACTGGTATTAGGGCCATATAACAGCCATTTCTGCAAAAATTCTGTACATAAAAAAAAAAAAAGAGAACATCTTGCTCTTTTAGATGGTATTTGTTTCATGGTACTTTACACACACACTAACTTGTTGTTTACTAGTAATCTGTTTATTTATGCAAATTTATGCAAATTTTGGTCATTTTTCAATATTCCTCTTTCAACTGTTAGCTTTGCACAGCATGCTTATTGCCATTACTGCTGAACACAAAAACTGAAGAAAATTCAATTATCTTTCTAATGGTATATGGTTTGTACACATTTTTTAGTGTAAAACTGAAGTCTAGGCCTATTCCCAACTGCATGGCATGAATACCTGGTCAAGTTTTATTCGCATTCGCAGAACTAGGCCGTGTAACGTTAGTGCTGAAAGCAGCTATGTCTGTATTGGGCCTAGCGTTAGAGCTTACGTTACCGGCCACTACTGAACTAATCACTGATTATCGTTATCTCCGACTTGCCTAGCAACGTCTTACGTGTTCGATCCTTCGCAAGTAACAATCTCAGAATCAACCGTAAAATCTCACTATCACGGTCAGCCATTATTTCATCAAGGGCCTCTTTTATAATGTAAACAACTTCCTACCTCACGACATCATTTTCAACCCTTATTTTCTCAAAATTTTCCATTGTAAATGTATCGCGAATTTAGTACCAATGTGTTGCTGAAAGTGTCTTGAATGAAGGCATACAGAGTTCAATGACGTAATTAAGGTGGGTGTACCGATATATTACGATGAACACAGCTTGTCTCCGCGGCAAGATTTCCCGCCCAGAGCACACAGTGCCTTTTTGTATTTGGCGGGATTTCCTGCCTGGAGCACTGAAATGGTTAATATGTCCCCCAGCATTTAAACGTCTTGTCATTCAACAAAATGTTTAAGCACATTTCCTTTTAAAAATGATCGAATTTTAAAATTTCACCCTCATGTTTTGATGTTTTGCCTATTATTACACAATAAGGCTCAACAAATTGATTCCAATTCTCAGTTTAGACCAAATGCCCAAGTCCCTCACAGAATGAAATGATAAAACACAAATACTCAGAAGCAATTACTTCTTACTTGGCTATTTCACACCATCCTACTGTGTGTTACGTATACATAAACAGCCCCTGTAGGCTAAAGCACGTCTGTTTTCAGCAGTTAGTAATGCATGCACGCACTATAATTCCTACGTAAATATTATTTGATGCTGTACGTGAACCATTGCCGCTAGTAATGTACCCTTTCAGTATGGGTCAAATAATACAAAATTGCTATATGGAGTGTGCTTCAAACTTTCATGCACAGCTTATGGGGGCCACCTTTCAGCCATCATAACTGCATAAACCATAAATGTAAAGGCACACTTTTATATCCAACAAATTAATCTGTATGCTTTTCATAAAAGCATCCACCGTTACTACTGCAAACTATGTGTTAATAACTCGAAATTTAGCAGTACAAGCAGGGATCGGAAAAAATACTGTACTTCCCCATAACATGCCCAGAGTTCTTGCTACATACTGTACGTCAACTTCTCCTTACAGAGCAGGTGCTTAGCCTCATTTATGGATCTTTACATACAGTGACTGTACGGACCTATACATGCACTCACTTTGCTGTGCTTTTATCGTACGTTTGGCTTGAACTTCTGCACAGAACATGGACATGGTCTAATTAGGTATTAGTGTTTGCATACGTTTTGGTACTACAGTATACCAAAGGTACGATTAATGACTGCAAATTTGATATTCAGTTTCTTTCATAGATAATTTTGGGGAAGTAAAAAAATTGGCGAAATGATCACTTAAAACAGACGAAGCATGGGTTTTGCAATTAATTGCTAGTACAGTAGCTTTGTACTGTCCACTCTTTTGGTGGAAGGGGTGTCCTTCTCAAAATGACATTTAGGCAGTTTTTTTCAATAACCATCTACAGTATAACTCCTGAAAATAAACCCTATATGAAACATTTTGACTAAAGAAGGCTAACAGCAACATTTTAAATGAAATATATAGGAAATAGGAGGTGTTACCTTTTAATAGGAAAATATATGCTTATTTTCAAAATATAGGAATATATAGGAAATATGGGATTGTTGGGAGCCTTGCAATTATATTCAGATCTGTTTAACCAATGCTATATAACTTGGTAGAATGTAGCAATGCTATTGAAGAACAGGTACAGTTATGTCCCATATGTTACATATATACCTGCCGTTCCAGAAATCAATAACGGCTTGTGGTGTGTGATAAAGCTGCAGTATTGTATGACGACAATAGCCGTATATTCATTATGCATCATTCTCTAACAGAAATGTAATGTTAGTTTAGTTTACTGTAGCTTAGTAAGATAATTAGCATCAGAAAGGATAAAACATCCTCATCAAGGACCCTATGAGCCGCAAACTGCCCTTTACCACCCCCACCCCCCACCAAGAAAAAGTACTACCTGTAGTTCCTATTATGTATTTCTAAACCCACTGGCACTCTGTGCTAGGATAACACACTCAGGCAGTCTATTCCACTCATTTACAACCCTTTGGGAGGAAAAGTGGTTCCTAACCTCTAAGTTACACCTTTTCTCTACTTAACATCTATGGCCCCTTGTGTGTTTACCCTATACATAGCTTTTGAACTGTCTTTAATATTTACTCCCCTTTTTTCCTCAAAGTTATACTTGACATGAGCTGCCAATTGTTTGACTTTGACTTGAGCTTCCTTAAACTTGCCTAAGAATGAATCAGACCTACAGCAGAGTTATGATACAATCTCCACAACCTTCGCTTCTTACGAATACCATGCCTTACCTCCCTAGACATCCAAGTACGATTTCTATGTCCACTTATTTTCCTTTTCCATGGTAAATAACTACATACTGTAAGACTCCATGATAAAGTTTAACTTAGACAAAAGAAACATCAAGATGCAGAAGCTTTCCATTTCCTTGGACCAAGCTAGACTATCCTGAAAACTATGTCAGTACTGTACCAATCTTGTCAACATTAGCTTATGCAAAGCAAGGGACTTTGTCATTTCCAACAGGGATTGAATTACTACTGAGTACAGTACAATCAAAAACACTGATATTGTGATCACTTGATCCAAATTTTCCCTGACACTGCACACTATTCACCATACTAGGCTCAGAGCTACAACTAGGTCAAGAGCATTCTCCCCTCTAGTTGGAAAGGTAACAGGCTAATGCAAAAAGCAATCTTCAACAACTGTACATTTAAAAAGTCAGCTTCCTTCCACTAAAACCAACCACCCAGTTAATGTCTGGAAAGTTTATAAAGTTAACACCAAATCTCCTCTTGCAGCCTCCCTAAAGTAATCAAAAGTGACATACAGTACTATATCATTCTCAAGATTACTGTTAGCAGACCTCAATTTTAAGAAAATTCTATGGTCAGGAGTCCACTGGACAACCTGTCTGCCTTTTTTGGTTGTCCTGAAGAAAATTTAGTAGTCAACAAAGAAATATGCCCCTAAAAGCAGTTTGTTAACTTGTTGTATGCAGTTTGGTTGTCCAATGGACAACCAACCCACTCCTCTCTGATTGTCTGTCACAAATTTTGGTTGTCATGGGCGACTGGACGACTATTAAAATCAAGTCCTGGTTAGGAGAATGGTAAACAACACCAACCAAAATTTTTGAACTGACCTCCTTCGGTCTCCCAACTGACAGCTCCACCCACACTGAATTAACAAAAATTCTCTGTAGATCAGTCCTCCCCATACTAACAAGATCCTCCCTCACATACAGTAAACCACCACTTTCAATTCCCTTATGAGTATCATCTCTATCCTGCCTATAAACAAAAAAGCCTGGAATACTAATCTTAGAATTGCTAATATCACCATTAGGCCAACACTCAATTATTTCAAAAACACGGGGCTTACTGTAGAATCAGCAACAAAAATAGTTGATCACACTTTATTTGTAAGGCTTCTGACTTTTGAAAACCCCACTTTTTAAGCTTAAGTCATAAACATAACAAGACTTACTGCTTGGACCAGAGGTGATGTACCTCTCCTTCCTGTTTATTCCCCCAACATCCAAAGACTGGAGTGACCTACTCCCCTCTTGGCTTGCCCCCTGTCCTACTGTAGTTTAAGCACAAGTTCAACCACAAAAAGGTGGTGTTACTATAGAATACAGGGCCACTTGAGGAATATACTGGGCACCTAGATGCTCGAATGCTTAGTCAACTTACACTCTCCGCCTACTATGCATCAAATATGTTGAGCTTCTTCAATTTTCCAATCCATGTAGTATACTGCGTTCCCCTATTTTCGTGCGTCCCCTATTTTCGTGCAGCACGTACATATATCGTTAAGCCTACATCTATTTTCGGCTAGCCTAACTGCACGAAAATACGGGTCTCCATCCTACTGTATCTGCTCTGCTAGGTTAAAACTCTTGGATGCCAAGAAAGATTTTTGGAACAAAAAAAAAAAGACCTGCTTCACCTCCAAACATTTTGAGTGAATTGGAGTAACATGGGAAAATGAATACAGCTGGTAAGTTTAATTTGAGAACAACTCATTGCTGTCCATTCTTACATTCTTTGATACTAAGACCACAAGCAATATTCTGAGGTGGATGTGCTGAAGCGTGGATGCACAGACACTTGGATGCTGAGTGAATAATTTCACCGATATCAGTCTTAGAGTGAATGTGCGGATGCTGGGATGTGGAGTCAAAGTTTAGGGTGAGAGATAAGCAGTGTTACACAGCATCCTTGCATCAGGATGCTAGGTGGTGATGAAGAGTGGCCCTGTATTCTATAGTTGTACTGAAACTGCCATATGTTTTGTTCTTTCTACTGTACATTGTAATTTCCAAGCCAAATCAATGTAAACTGTGAAGAAGAGTACATGGTAGTACTGCCAAGTTCTTCCAAATTGCGGGCTTACTGTACAGTAGTAAACCATACTGAGTGCAGCGAAGTGGAACATATTTTTACACATACAGAGCTAGCTGCACTTCATAGACCTAACAACTCATTCTTTACAACGAGATTTCCAAAAAGCCAACAAATTTCAAAATTCTCTTAGTTTGTCCTCTGCAATTAAACAATAGAAGCACATGTAAGTTTGAATGTTTTTATTTCTACCCAAAGATTTTTAGGGGCAGGAAGGTGAGGGGTGGAAAGTAACAGGCCCTTTGGCAGGATATTCTTAGACTTGGTCTTTGTCCCCTGCAATTAAAAAGAAATAGGGGCTAGAACATATTACGTAAGACCATATGATCATGCACAAGGCTAGCCTAGTTGTACCAGTGTCTCATGCTAGGCCCAATGTAGTCCTCAGTAAAGGACTGTGGTCATTCACCTACATCTCACTATACATAGTCCTTACACCGGCCACTGGAAATAGCGGGGGGATTGGCTGTCTGTGTAATGATTGAAATTGCCTTAATTCTCACAGTTAATTTTGCGAGTAAAATCTTAATTTACAGTACTACAGTGTACCATGAAGTTTCTTCTCCAGATCTTACAGGAGTATTACAGCTGTTTTTTACTTCTAGAAAGTGCCAAAAATGTGAAATGACATCAGCAACTTTTTCACGCCATAAAATTTACTATGCAACTATGGGACTGTTTACATCAGTATGCTAATGAGCTACATCGTTACATCAGTATAGGCCTAATATGTTTGCAGTTCGGGCAATTGCCATATGTATAGGAACTACAGTAATCAAAATGTAATGCGTGATGTCACAGTGTTACGCACATGGCATTCTGATGTCAAAAAATATTTCGAACGCTATGTACAGTAAATTCTACGGAAGTGACAAAGTTGATGATTTCATTTCAAATTTCTGGAAGTTTTCAGAAGTTTCAAGTGATCAAAAACAACCACAATATTAGTGTAAGACTTAACGTTAGAAAGGAAAAGTTATGGTAGGCTAGTATATAGAGAATTTAGGTCCTAGTTTTGCTATAGGAAGAAAATCAATTTCGACCAGCACTGTGCTGGTCAAAGACCCCGGGTTTTCAATGGGTCGGTGTAAGGACGGTGCATAGGGACCAGATTGGGAAGCTTGAAATGGTGCACGGGGATATTAATAAGGTGGGGCCTATTCATACGAAAATTTTCGTGTGAATAAAGGGCACTGGAAGTACTATTCATACGAAAATTTTCGTATGAATAGAGGGCAGTGAAAGCACCATTCATACAAAAATTTTCTTGCAAAAGCTTACAATTCCACTCTTTATATAGGAATATGAGTCTATGACCTCAAATTGACATTTGGATGGTTTTTTGAAAACCAACTAGGCCAGTTTCTGTTCTCTTGCTCTATACGGCGGAACTTCATCACAGGGCTGGTCATGAAAATTTTTCAGGAAGGCAAGCAACTGCCCGCCTTACTTGAGATGTTGTGCTTCTAGGCGGGCAATTAGTTGCCCCCCTAAGATTTCAGGCGGGCAGTTGTGTAAATATACAAGTTTCATTTAAATTTATAATTCTTTTAGGTTTACGCTTTGTCTCCCCCCCCCCCCCCCCGTGTCCCTCCCTGTGTTCTACCCAGTTCCCAACAGGGCATATATGCGACACACTGCCAACAAACAGTGGGGACATATGTTTTCTGACATCATATAAATCAGTGAAGAAATGAAAATGACTGCATCTCAACTTGCCACAAAACCCCCATCAACAACATCATGGCGCCCTTCAGGGTAGAGTTGGCGCTCTATTCACTTCTACCATATGCACCACTGTGGACACAAAGCAGGCCAAGTCCAGGGTAACATATGGCGGAGCCACTCCATGGATGCATGCCAATAGGGGTCCAAGGAACCATTAACTGACATCCATGTACCAATGTTCCTTCTTCCATGGCACATAGTTGGGCGGAAGCCTACAGTCGGGAAAATGGCAGTTACAAGTTAAATCTCAAAGCTTTTTTTTTTTCTTCTGTTGAGTTATGCCTCAGGGTCTGAATTTAAGTACTGGGCATCAGGGGAAAAAAATAAAAAAAAATGCCACTCCAGGCCCACAGGATTTTGCTGGTGAGCCTTATTTTGAAGGACCCAGGATAATTTTGAATTGGTGAATTGCAGTTTGTTTGCCTAATATAAAACTTGTGTTTGCAAGGGTACAAAAACGTAGTAACCCGGGTACCCGATCACCATATCCATTAGATACCGATAACCGATATAATAAAGTACGTAATGACACTTGCCTGATTTTTCACCTGTCTCGGAGTGGTAGTTACCACATGTTCAAGAAGACTAAAATTCTCACAACGAAATCGTGTTGTTTCAAATAGAAAATTAACAATATGAGAAACCTGATAAAAATAGCCAATTAATAAATGCAGTACTTCGTAAGGCCTCTATCTATCTACTGCATTGAATTTTGGGGCGTTTTCCGACTCAAAAAACAAGCTTAACTCGAAGCTGTCTAGGTTATACCAATTTAAACATGTCAACCAATCAGAGCCTTCAGAAGTAAGTATTCTCTTGCATGTCCGAAATTACAGAATGTAAACAAATGACGTCACGCTAGTGAAATTTGCTACTACAGGGTGTACACATTATCACTGACAGCTTCGTGCGTTCTTACGTAGCTATCCTTGTGTTGACATCCGGGCTACTCACATTAGCTTGCACATGGAGTTTTGCAATTTTTACGATCGTCATTTTGGTGCAAACTAACGTTAGATGCAATAGCACAGTTAATTTTGAAACTTTTCTTTAATATTTACAGCGTTATTATAGTCGTATCTAGGTAGTTTACACATGGCGGGAAGATGTTGATTTGCACAATAGTGACACGTTTGAACGTTGGGCGAGGTTTTTTATTTTCTTTTTGGCATAATCAAGGAGGCATGCCGTATTGAACTGAAGGAACAGCATTGCGTAGTATAATATGTACTGTACATGCAGGGCGCTGTAGCACGCCGAACATTATTGCAACTTGCAATGGGTCGGGCGGCGTGTCAAGTATGCAAGCTACTGTAGCCTGCTACTACGTAATTTACTGTGTACAGTACAAGGATCGTAAGAAACAACGTTGCTTCGAACTCGACGATTCGTGTTCATGAGGCTGTCAGTGCAGCACGCGCTAAGTTGCCGAATATTATCGGGGAGAAAATTCTTAATTTTTGGAGGTCTTTTAAATGTACTAAATGTAAATATATTCGGATGTTTTTAGCAATGCTCTTTCACACGGGCGATCTATTTCTCAAGGTGGGCTATTTGTTGCCCACCACACAATTTAAGGCGGGCATTTTGATGCCCGGGAAGTATTTTTGCTTCCAAGCCGGGCGATAAGGCGGGCCCGGGCGATCGCCCGGGTCATATGACCAGCCCTGCTTCATCATCAGTAGCTTTTCAAACATTAGCTACAGTAGGTTCGTCATACGATTTATAATGCAGCTATAAGCGCATGTAGTAAAGTACCGTAGTACTGTTTTGTACGACTCTGCAGTAAAACTTGATTACACAAGTAGGCTAAATCTTTTAGATCTAATGTCCTCTCATAGGCAAAAAACGGTCGGGAAACAAATGGGATTGATGCGAATGTTCGCAAAACAACATCCCAGCGCTTTTCAAGTTTGGTTTTAAAAATGCCTTGTTCTTACTTAGGTCTTCAGTCTGAGTATGAGTGTGTATTTCACATGCACCGATCATTTGTACCGTACCGTAATCATACTATCACGTCCACGGGCATGTGCGTACGTACGCAGAGTCGCAGACTGTACGTATGCAGAGCCATTTAGGGTAAGATGGGGGGTTTTCAACCGCTTAATGGTTTTTGGTTTCAAAAATTAAAAGGAGCAAAGTAATTGAACCAACTTACCTTTGGTCAACACCTACAATGCCTGTACTACCATTCAGTGTATGTCCTTTTATTTTATTAATTTTCTCTTACTGGAATATACAGTACAATGATGATAAAAGTGGTCGAAAATTGCCTATTTACGACCTACCTTTGGGTATTTTCAACCGCCCCATTGAAAACCATGCTAATTTAAGGCAAAATGAATTTTGTATGGGTCATAAGTGGTCATTGTGCAGATGTTGTGATAGAAGTTACATATGAAGGTAACTGTTTTACATTTGGTATATGGCCAGGGGTCGAAATAAGCCTTCAACCTTTGTGGGCCTGCCGGGCCCCTATCCCATGGAATCTAGGGGCCAAATGATAAATCAAGGGGCCCAAAACTTACAAATAAAAAAGGACTGATAAAGTGTACAGGTGTTTCTTACGTGCTTGAAAACGTGTAGTATGGGTATAATTAAGGCAAGCTGAGGCTGAAACTAGCCTGAAACCAATCTGTCCACACCCTCTTAGACCATGTTGCATGTAGGCCAGCAGGACTCGAAATAACCTGACGGCACCAACGGTCATGGCCGTCGGGCCCTTTCTGATAGCCATGATGCCCCTCAGTAAATGTCCATTGAAATAACATAGACCGACGGCCATTTCCCTCATTTTGGCCGTGCCCTTTTTCAAGATTTCAAGCCCTGGGCTAATGCCTCATTTTCAAAATTTTCTCGTAGCTCCAGAAGTTATTGCCCGTAAAATGAAGGGCACAGTTCAATTCCCGCCAACTGTCTTTGTCAGTTGATCTTGTGAGGCCTCTATTACTCATGACTGATATCGGTTTATGTCTACGTGAGTGATCTTCTGTGTTGTGACAAAGCAGACTGTTGATGAGCGATGTGAACTGATTTCAAAAATAATGTATGTTTTCGCAGGTTTTCAGTGCCTGTACAAGTATAGGAATACACAGGCTGTGCGAGATATAAGATCGTTGAGTTGTGGATAGAGAGATTAACGTGCAGACTGTGCAATTAGACTTGAAATATTTAGGAGCCAACCGGGCCCCTTTCCGTGTAGAAGCTACGGGCCCGAGCGAATTTCTAGGAGCATCGGGCCCACGGGCCCCTGTTATTTCGAGCCCTGATGGCCATAAATTATATCACTTAAAATTAAAATGAATCAAACTGTTGTAGTTTCCATGATTTTATGCTAGTCAAAAACTAGGCGGTCGAAAATAGCCCGTTACATTGAAAAGTGGTGGGTGGTTTTCGACCTCCCCACTAAATGAGGGCAGTAACAATTTTGGAGCAGGTTCTTTTCATTACAATATCCCAACAACCCTTATCTATCTTGGTTAATTTGACCACTTTATAATTAAGTTTATGGCTGTAAAGGTATGTATAAGTAAGTCATGTGGCTTATCGCCCATTGTAAGAAAACATGATTTTGAACAATACGTATACACATTCAGTTTTCAGGTTTGGATTTTTTATATTAAATGGTTAGCTTGGGTTAAAAGTTTGGTGATTTTAAATTGCCACTACTTCATAGTACTTGGTGGCAAATACATTTTTACTGTTGTTTCTTCAAGAAATTCAAATTTGGGAGAAATGTTCATGGTGGACGGAAATACCCTAGCGGTCGAAAACCCCCGTCTTACCCTATATGGCTTTGTACATACGCCAGTCGGCTAAACTTTTCTTCGTATGAATTGTGACTAGTTACAGGTAGGCCTAGGCTTATTCATACGAAAATTTTCGTATGAATAGTCACGTTTTTAACGTATTAATAATGGCCAAGAGAATTGCCCGGCCGATACTATCTAAGCGGAGCGCCACCATGAGTTGGCACGGAACATAGCAAGAAAATTTAAGCCAAAACTACCTCCTACATTGCAGGAAATTGCCTTTCCCAGCCAACTTGCTTGGTTGCTGCCAACAAGTTTGCGCGGTTGCATTTGTCAGTTGTTAAATTGCGCGGCAGGCAACTTCGAAATTCGCGCAGGGCAAACTTTCCAATCTGGCATAGGGAGCTATCAGTGACCAGCTACACATGTGCCTCCAGTCTGGAATGTTTGTAGGCCTATCTGCTAAACCGAATTTTTATGCCAGTCACCTCTTTTCTCAACTTTTAAGCCATGCAAAATTGTTGTACTGTGTTTCAAGTGCAATGTGTATGTTAAAGACATGAAAATCACGCCATCAAATTGGTGTTGCCTATAAGGTCTTTACTGCACGCCGGAGATCTTCCGCGTAGGCCTAAATACATTTTCCAGATGGGTCATGCCTTTCCTGAGGACTAACGTTAGGCCCAATGTATTTGCACTACGCACACTGCCTACTGGAAGTGTAGTAACTAGTAAGGTTAGGCTAGACATGTAGAAGAGGTAGATAACTGTTCAGCAGTGCCTACTCTAACTGTTGTACCAACTGACGTTACTAATGCTTGTTAGTGAATAGTGTACTGTTACTGTTAGTGTTACTGTTGGAATTCGTTACTGTTACAGTCACGCTAGTGTAGTATTCTAGTAACAGTAGGCTATTACAGTATAGTCTTATCAACACTACCAGTATTACAAAGCTTGGGCCTAGGCCTAATCATAAAATTTTTGAGTTTCAAGATGTGTCTCTTTACCGGAAGAACGGGGCTGATAACAGAACTACATGTATGGCAAAAGTATCGAGAGTTTGACTCCACCGCCGCTTCTGCCATTTTCTTCGAGGTTTTGTATGGAATTGTGGGCTTGATGTCAACAGTTGTTTTGTAATTCCACGGCCTTGTATGCGCTTGAATGTCAAACATCTATTCCACAGCATAGTGCTACAGTATAGTAAAGGAATCTAATACGGTTACGTTCAAATTTCGTGAGTATCGTACTTAAGGGTATGGTGTGTGTTAGGCTAGTGACAACAGCGCTGGTTGTTAACGGACAGGAGTCGAACGGATGGGACTCAAGAACGCAAGGCCATATGCTCATGCGCAATGCGTAAGTGGCCTTATTAGGTTCCCTGCTTGAAGTCAGCTTAGGCTAGAATCTGGAGTAATTTATCTCAATATCCATCGTGAGAAATTTCAAGTTACAAAAAAAAATAAACCATACAGCTAATATTTGCTACATAGGAGAATGTAACTACAGAGAATGATTTAATTCGCAGAGACATAAATAAAACGTTTTTTTCTCCTTAGAGTGGCCGCATTAGATTCCACCTTGATCGTTTTATGTGCATAAGTTCAACAGGACGTAACTTAGCCTGCGGAGCAGACTCTGTAGCAGCCTTCTGGAAGATGGCGTTCTCTCAGAAATCATAATACACCCCGTATATATTCTATACAGTACGGAAGCCGAGAACATCGCGGTGGTGTGAAATCGGACATGCTAGTTTTCCCACCCCTTTCTTCGGTTAACATGGGAAGGAGAAATCAAGATACGATTTCTCCCTACCATTATCCACCAATAATACTTCAAGAAAGGACCATTACACAGTGTCTACTTTCGAACACCCTGTCCATAAATGGACGCGCCCGCACATGACACGGATATGACGCTATATAATCTTTGGTTATATTATTACCAACGTGGGATTATCCCACCGTGGTACGGAGAAATCGTCGACGAGCGAGCTAGCTATGTTACTTAAATTGAAAAGAGGATCCGTGCTATGTGCGGGCGCGTCCATTTATGGACACTGTGTAATGGTCCTTTCTTGAAGTACCCCATCACTAACTTTGGTTTTCTTCAGTCCACATTATCAGTGGATAATAGTAAGGAGAAACCGTATCTTGATTTCTCCTTCCCATGTTTACCGAAGAAAGGGGTGGGAAAACTGGCATGTCCGATTTCACACCACCGCGATGTTCTCGGCTTCCGTAATACAGAGTATTGTTGTGTATTAAACTTCGTCTGTACTGCCTACGGTACATTAAGGGTAAGCAAATACAGAATTAAGAATTGTACTTGTAGCTGATAAAACTCAACAAAAACCTGCTTACAGCAGGCTCCCCCTCCAGCAGGCTAGACGTAACTCGTACTTTTAGAATAAGACAGATGGACTATGGAACGCTAAATGCTAAAATAATTTTTTTAAAGAGGGATTTGTAACTTTTACTTGGTGGTAAGCCCCAGTGCTGTAGCGAGACCGATCTCGAGACCGGAAATTGTCGGTCTCGTCTCCGAGACCGGTCTCGAGTCCCTATGTAAACAGTGTGTAAAGCCCGTTGAGATGAGGCCGGTCTCGGTCTCGGACCCTCCGGTCTCGACTACAGCACTGGTAAGTCCCACCCATAATTGTCTTTACTGCTTCTCCTTGTGCAGATACAAACATAGTTCACTGCTCAAGCCATGTGTAATCAAAAAATTCTCTGTGAATGCTGTGTAATACGAGCTGCTCTAGCTGCATCTTTTGAATTTTGTAACTGATGTCAATCAAAGAGTAGTCACCAACTGAGACTTTTGCTTACCCCCAACTAAAAGTCACACTTGGGGCGATGCAAATCCGTCTTTAAAGTTTCCGTTGCCTTTTGACTTCAAAATTCGTAGAGAAGAATTATGGCGTAACTGTGATGAATTCCCATGTATTTTGGCGAGAAAAAGAAAATGTCGTGCAACCATAACGTAGGTTTGAAGGGCAAAACTTACAAAAAATAGTCCTTTCGGTGGTTGGATATGGCGGCCACTATTTAAATTTAGCAAAACTAAGGGCCAATACAAGATAACGTCAGGGTTTTCACTCATCGAACGGCAACAGACCGCTGGAACTCTTTGCCCTCTAATGTTGTTCAGGCACCAACTTTACAAGGCTTGACAGTTTCTGCTCTTATTTGCCCGGACTGTACAACTACAGGGACATCTACGTATAGCCACCACTTTTTTCCGCCTGATGAGCGATGAAATGGCCTATGGCCATGACTGGGCGTCCGAAAAAAAAAATTCAGAGGGGGCAAAACTTTTAATTCATCAGATTAGAGGGGATTTTTTACCCCCAGAAAAGAGGTTAGATGCTTAATGTAATTGGTGCCGTTTTTATCTGATCGAGTAACTCAATTGCAACAGTTTGATCACATCTCCGGTGAAAAATATTGCAAGAACCCCATATTTGGGGGAAATGTTATTTTCCGTCAACGCAGGCAGTCGAAAAGGAAGGCTTATTTCCAAGATTTTTCCTACCAACATCGTCCAAAAGGCCGCGTGGAACGAGATTGGAAGACGGAAAAAACGCATCCAAAATCTTCCAAAAGACTCTTCCGGCAACATCATGCACATTAGAAAAGTCCCGGCCTTCAGCAATGGGCAGGGTGAAGACTGGATAATATCAACAGTGAGTGATCAGGGTCTGTCTGGCCTCTGCATGCTAAGTGTCCACAGCGAAAAAGTGACGGAACAGCCAGAAAACCAAGCTAATAAGCAGGGCCATTGACAAGTTCGGAAGATATCCTCGAAGGATTCAATTCCTGTTTCGAGAGTAGAACTTCACACTTACCGAGTGAATTGTTAAGGACTGTTGATGTTTTTTATTCAATTCCTATTTCGAGAGTAGAAATTCACACTGCACTGTTAAGAAATGTTGATGTGATTTTTTCTTCAGTTTTTTTTTTCAAGTTTTTGATCATTCTAGGGGAAAGTGCCCCCTTGCCCCCATTTGCGGACGCCAATGCCTATGGCCAACAACATCGAACCTAATGTGATCTGATGCGAAGAACAAAAATTTAGCGGAGCTTCAAAAGGTTGGCGACTTCGCAAAACTTTTCATTGCGAATTCGCGAAACCCTTCTTGTCACACTGTCTAGGGTATTTGCGAGCGCACTACTAGTTCGTCAGAATTCGATTTTGGAACGAACCAGTTACAAAGATGATACAAATTTCCCGAGTATGATGCCACTAATTTACTTCGAGCTTCCTGGGCCGACCACGATTCCGTTAGGAGTTTGGTATGAGCCCTGATTTCATGTTCTGTGTGGGACTTGGAGGTAACTTCAGGCAGCTTCTTGAATTTTAACTATTTTGCAATGAGTTGTGTAAGTTACTTAAACTGAGTAAGCTACTCTCACATACAGTAAAATCTCGAGCGCGAGTTGGCAGAGCTTCAAGAGATTGGGGAACTTCGGAAAACTCTGAGTCGTTGCGAATTCGCGAAAACCTTCTATCACAATGTTCGAGTTGCGAGTTTTCTGCGAGCGTACGACGAGTTAGTCCCGAGTTTTCCGATTTGGGCACGAGACAGTCACGATGATGATACGAATTTCCCGAGTATGGTGCCAGTTTACTTCGAGCTTCCTGGGTCTACTACGACCCAGTTACGAGTACTATACGAGTTTGGTATGAGGGTACCCGACTTCAAAGTTCTACAGTGGGACTTGGAGTTAATCAGGTGGATTTTCTTTTGAGTTTCGATAAAATTTTTACTAATTGGCTACAAGTTGTGTGAGATTCTTAGCGTTACTTACGAGCTACGTATGCGAGTTTGCTACGCACATCAGATGCGAGTGGCACGAGTTTAATTGTTAAGAGTCACTTTCGAGTTGGCAAGTCGTGGCCAAAATTTTAAACTTGCTTAAAGCTTTTGCAAGAGTTGTGCGTTGTTTCGAGTGGTTACGAGCTTCCACTAGTTGCTACGAGTTTCCATCGAGTTAGAATCATCCCGAGCTGTCTCACGAGTTGTCCCAAGATTTTCAAATTCATCAACTCTTGAAGCTCCTGGCTACTCGTCGTGATTGGTTTAAGTTCTGTGTGTGAGCCAGAGAGCCGGCAGCTTTACACAAGTTTGTTACGAGTATTCTACGAGTCACACAGGAGCTACCCGAGTTTGCAACGAGTTTTGCGAGTGATTTACGAGTTATATAAGACGTACAATGATAAGTTAGATGCGAGTAACACGAGTTTGTTACGAGTCAGATAAGGCGAGGCGGAACGGAAAAATATAGGGGGGGCTGAAGGCTGAATGCCAGCAATTAGGCTATCTAAGCGGAGCGCCACTATCAGTTGGCGCGAAGCGGACAAGAAAATTTTTGGCTTTACAAACCCTCCAGATGGCCGGAAACGGCACCTTCCGAGTGTTCTAAGCTGCATGTACCCATATCCTTGAAATATGGATCTCATGTCTGCAATTTCTCAATTAATGAGAAAAAAATCAGTCTATGAAAAATGGTAATACATATCAGATGAGTTGAGATGATACAATCAAATATCGTAATAAATTACGTATCCCCTTTCATTTATTCTGCCTGTAATGCTCCCATATATTCACCTTCTATATCTCCGTTACATTTGTCCATCACCCCATCCATACATGTCCATTACTCAATTATATATCCCCTACATCATATCATTTGTCCCCAATCCCCCTTCTTCTGTGGTTCCTCCACCAGTCCACCACCAACATGTAATGTCCCCCATATCCACCTTCTATATCTCTGTTACAGTTGAAGGTCCATACATGTCCACTACCCCAATCATTTATCTCCTAGATCGTAATGCCCCACCATTCCCCCTGTGGTGCCTTTCACCTACCCCCAGGCTACGCGTCCCAACCCACAAAAGAGGCTGGACGCAATATATACACACCTATAAATTGAGAAAACAAATAAATTCATCAATTACCGTACCCTGCGTGACAGTCGCCTCACTCGATCGATACTGAACAGTCTGTCTGAATGCACTTATTTTAGGGAAAATGACAACACCATTCCAAAGTGTTTGGAGTGAATTGTGAAAAGACTTTACTCACACATGAGCATTTCAAACTGTGTAAAGTTTCCCGAAGTAACACTCTCGCCGATCAACACCATTAATGAATTCGCTCGCACTACGTCTTTCATCCAGTTGTGCGAGTTTTTTGTGTACATGCAGGATCGTGAGGTCATTCAACCACTTTAGCGCCCTCAGTATTTTTCATGATGGGCCCTCTTTCCCCCTAAAATTATTAGTGTATTGTGCATTGGATCGATCAAGAATATGTTCAGCACCCGCTTCGAAATTCTAACCGCGGTCCCCACTTCTTGGAGCACTTGGCAAATATGGGGGGGGGGGCTGAACAGACCTTTATCCCCCACATTTTTCATTGGGGCTGAGCCCCCAAGCTTCCCAGTTCCGCCGCCAATGAGTCAGAGCCGTGGCCTGAGGGGGAAGGGGGACAGTTGCCCCTTTGAGATTTCCAAACCTAAATGGAAAATGGCCTGCTTGAAAAATTACTGAAAGTCCTTAAAACTCCATTGTCCTGATTACGTTTTTAAGGCCCTTAGAAGCTTGGAAATCGCACAAAAAAGGTTGCTTTTCCCAATTTTTTTTCAGGGGAGGTCCCCGGACCCCCGCTTTAGACGGGCTGTGCGGATAACTCGCACTGGCGAATGAATATCCGTCCTCATGCCTGATGCTTATAACACATAAGGCTGAAGTCCATATTACTGAACTTAAAAGGAAATATTGCGTTTAAAATAAACCAACATAGCATATGAAGAAAATACCTTAAATCATTATTAAACCATTCAGTCTCACCAATAAACCCTAGCAATAGTTTTATCTTCTCAGTCAAAGCATTATGCATTACAAGAGTAACGGACGTTGCATCATTTGAATTCTTGAAAGTTTGGGTGAACAAATTACTTTTGTGCAACAAATAACCAAATTATTTCCTGTGAGAGCCTTATTTCTTGAAAAGAAAACTACCTTATTTTGAATTGTCTATCATTCTGTATCTGCTAATATTGGTTTAAAAAGTATGACCATTTTCTGTAAAACAAACGCAATATTTCTCTTTAATTAACTGTTGTTTTCACATGGTGCTACATCATTGTTATAAAATAGCACATGATTACCTTGCTAAAATCACTAAGCTTATATAATACTTTCGTGTCTTCTTTTTTCACACAAAGTGATTTTACTAAATGCGTTTTCAAGTTTAATTTTTCTTCTTGAATTCTTAGTGTCTAAAGCATCAAATCTCAAAAATGTTTAAATGCAACTTTAGGGTCTAGAAAGTGTAGACTAAGTTTTGACAAAAACTATAATAAACAATTAATGCACCGATCCATGGTGGTCTTCCAAGTATAGCTAACTAAGAAGAAGAAGAAGAAAGGTCACCGCCAATACTTTGGCTGTGGCATTGCACCGTCAATGCCACAGCCCAAAAAAACCCAAACTAATCATTTCAAAACTTTGTCAAAGATAGCAACATTTTGTATCCCAGCGGCAACTTTGCAAAAGCAAAAATTTCTCAAAGGGGAGGGGCCTTAAACAAGACCCCCTCCCTTACACTCAGCCAAAAAGGAAATAGTGAGAATTTGTAAACGTGACCAGTTTAACGCTTGCCCCCAAATAGCACCATTTTGCACCTTAGCCATCTAACGTACAGGAACACTTCCCAAAGAGTGGTTGTGTCATCCCAGCTCTTACACACCTCCTAAAAAGGAAAAGAAACTAATATAATGAAGATTTCTAAACATATATTCAGGTCAAAGCTTTTTTGTAAAAGACAGCCCAAATTTTCGCCGAAGTGACGCTTACATGAATGTCACGTAATCCATTTAGATGTTTCCTATAAGAACCCCCCCCCCACCCCATGGAGGTGGGTCACAAAGAAAGGCTCCTCTTGAGCATAGGCTCACGGGACTCTTCCGACTGGGGGCAGAAAATTTGTTGCCCGAATCTCAAAAAGTTGCCAGAATTTCGTTGCAGTTCAGGTGCATACAATATATCACCAAACCACTACATATGCGCGCGAAGCGCGAGAAAATTTTTGCACATTCGATCAAAAATTCGGGAACTCAGTAGGAAATTAGGGCAATCTTTTCACTTTTACTTCATCTCTGCCGGAATTTCCCCTATTCTGTGACCGAATTTTTGTTGTTTACTGCCCGAATTTCCGACCTCAGAAATTTTTTGGGGGCAGTCTGCCCCCTGCCCCCCGCCTCGTACGCCTATGATCTTGTGTGCCAACTATAGGTGCGCCACTGTACGCTGTCATGCACTACCCCTTAGTGATTTCTCCGATACCGTCCTCATCTAACTCTAACTCCGATACCGTACCACTTGCGCTATGTATACGTATCGCCCACTTGCAGTACATTATTAGAAGTGTACACTATACGTAAAGGGAGCTGCTACTTGGACAGGAGAAGAAACTTCTACTTTAATTTATGCTTATCCAATTAGTCCTACACAAGCGTAAGGGGATAATCCTTTGAGGATAAGACCTAAGGCTTCACTTACAATTCGTACTTGTTATCCTTTGCAATTTCATTCAAGTTCAATTTCATTGTCTCTTGCTACCTTAAAAAATGGATTAAATAAAACAATCATTTGATGTCGAAGAGATTGCCGACAGCCTAATATGAAATTCCGGCTAATAATTCAAAACAACTAGTTACTGCTTTGTAAGAGTAGATGCTAAAGGTTGCTCTAGGTAATGTTAAGTACCATATGCAAATGGCCATGGACAGACTACTAGTTACTCACAAGTCTATACTTTGCAGTTGAATTTTTGCTCTATTTCTCCATTTGTTTGCATATTGCAAAGGGTATATTCGGCGTTTTACAAGGAACCAAAGCAAACTTTATGCATAAGCGATACTTCGCGACAAAACGAGCAAATTAATTGGCAATTAGAGCGACTGGCAATTGATACTGAAGTGATAGTCAAAAATTCTGTAAGATGTAGCAGACGACATGTACCTATATTGTGCTTATAGTTCCTAACACCTTTTAAGCTTATGGAATCTTCAATGAAGTATAAAAGGAGAGGGATTAGTGGTATGAACTAGTTCTATGAGTCTGACCTTCGCGACATGATCGTCGAAGATTCTTGTCCTGTCCAAGTACCAGCTCCCTGATACGTACAAACACACACACACACGCAGTACATCATAAGAAGACACTTTAAAATGACACACCATGTAAAGTTTAAAGGGAAAACTGTTTGCATGCTCTTCCGAGACGGTTAACAATATCTTTTGACTCATTTGAGAGGAGATGCATTCGAACACTTCACTATCATACACAATAATAAGGTATGTGACAGAAGTAATGCTAAAACCGCTTACGCTAAACTTAATGTCCAAATTAAATATTGGTTTCTCAATTGACTGTGATAATGGTTTGTTATTTCTGTTCTAGAGAAACATTCTAAGTCTTGGCTTTAGTGAATTAAAACTGTAATAGCAGTCTGTTTGAGTTATTCTGTTCATAATAAAGACTTCATAGAGGTTATTCTTCGTCTAATAAAACGCTCGCTTTGGGTCTTTTATTAGGACATTATCAGCCAATTTTGCAACTTTTATCGGTTTCTTATTTCTATTGAAAAGAAGAAGACTCGGCTTCGATGAACTGTAACAGTGATAAGCGTTTGCTTGTGTGATCTTATTTCTCGTATGACCTCTTTGACCGACTGTAACTGACTTGAACTCAGTAACTATTTAAAGGTGATCAGTCGTCTTGAAATATTCTTTGTGACGTCAGCCTTTTCTTGACATGTTTCTGCAGTCGTCACTGTTCAAGGATACACCGTACAAGCATGGTATAGCTAATCGGTAAGCAAGAAGAGACGGCTTGTAGCTGTATACCTACTAGCTATACCGATGTCATCATAGCTACTTGTACGGTGTATCCTTGAACAGTGACGACTGCAGAAACATGTCAAGAAAAGGCTGACGTCACAAAGAATATTTCAAGACGACTGATCACCTTTAACACTTGTGGCTTGTCTTACGACACACTCTTGTTTCAGTGTGTAGAGCGTCTCTACTGTTACTAAGTGGCATGTGCATGTACCTTCTGTGTTTTAAAATTTCATGTGGAAAAGGTGAAATGTCTGTCTCTTCGATAGGGTTTTTTCATCTGAATTTCACGCAGGTTACTGAGTGTTCACTTTTATTTCTTTTTTCTTATCCATTTTGGTGCATCAATAAATTCACCATGCTTGTCTGTTTTATGGCTAAGCCATGATAGCCATCGGTTTTTTAGATAATGGCGGTAGAGAGCTGCAATCACCATCAAACTTTTTTCTTGTAATTATACTTAACCAACCCCCTCGTTCTTTGTTTCACTGTGTGCAACCGTAACGGTCTTCCTAGCAGGAACCTGTTTTTCGAAAGGATTTACAAAGAAAGGTTTAATATATGCTAATACTTTAACACCCACCTTATCGAGAGAAGATTACCAAGAATTATTGGGTGATTACACTTTCTGAGACGTGTTTCCTCTTTTCCATTGTTTCATTTTGATTTAGGGCCCCCAATTACTAAGAAACAGTATTCAGGTCTGGTAATTCTTAATTAAAGTGGCTTAAATAGCACAATGCTTTCATCTGTTCATGCCAAGTTGATGCCGCTAGCACTTTAATGGCATGTTTTGTTGAACTCGAAACGACCGTTTAGGAAATAAGTCACAACAGATTAGCAACTCTTTACTATATAAAGGACCATACGATTCAAAGGAGCTCAAGTGGCAGAAGACCAATATTTATTAGCTCATTATGGAAAGTTTTTGAAGTTTTCGTGAATACCAAACGTAAATTTAAATTCATATTGATACATAAACTGATATTCTAAAAAGAGTCAAAAGATGCAATCAATGATTTTTCCCTGACGACTTACATTGATGAAGCAGTAGATAGAATCCCCCAGTAGAAGACGATTAGATGCAGCAGACGATAATCCTCCTTTTTATAACTTTTAAATCCAGTGAAAGTCCTATAGCAACTGTAAGAGCAAGACAAATGACATATTACTGGCTGACCATGGAGGTTTCAGGTTAGCTTCAAAGGAGGGGAGGGATGGTTCTCCTTCCGAGTAACAGTTCCCTTTCCAAGACTTAGTGTTCTCCAGGATGTCAAGCAAGAATCTCTTCATCAATTGTAATGTCGGTGGCAAAACAATCTCTGTATAGACGGAAACGTCATCAAACGTGTACAATTTGTTTGGCAGTACCTTGAAATAAACAATGGTGAAAAGAAAGAAAGGAAAATAAAAAGCTTTTGACCTGTTCAAATTGAGCAATGCATCCTTCACATCTACTGAGGATCAGCACCGGTTTTTAATGTAAAGGAAAGGTCCTCTGAAATGACAAAGTGTGTCACATAAACAAGGGCCTTTACCTAAAAAAAAAAGGAATTTCAAAAACGATGATAAAGACGTTAGCAGCAGGGGTGGTGCCAGGATTTGCTCGACGGAGGAGGGGGGGGGGAACGATCCGAAGCCCCGACAGCCCCGACTGCCCGATGACGTCGAAGGGTTGGTGAGGGGGATTTGAAGAAAATCTATGTACTATACCATGCCACTGCGGAGCATATATTGCATTAAATTTGTATATACTAGCCGAATGTAGTTCCGCGCTGGTTTAATGCATTTCCCGGAATCTAAACCGTGAAATTGCGAAAAATTCTGGGGTAAGCCTACACTTAAAGAATCTGTACTTAACCTATTAAAAAGCTAATATAGGTGAATTGCTCGGGCAGTTGGGCCCTATCTGATTACTTACATTGTACTTCCCTCCTCGAGTCACCAGCCGTACCGCACCACAGACACAAGAGAACATTTAACTAGGTTTAGCGAAATGAGCTGAAATTCTCGGCATTTACATAAATCCATGTATTCTGCTTGTTTAGTTACTTGTAAAGGTGGAAAGGGCTTGTACTATATTTAGCTATAAATAACGGAACTGAGGAAGAGTGGGCAAAGCGTACCGAAAATTTTGGGTTTTATCGCTAGTAAATGACCCTTTTGAAAACCAAAATAAGTAAACCGACCATGGGTAGGGTGGCGACAGAATTTTCCCTTCAGGAAGCCGGACCAGATGCCAGCGACCCCAAGTTCTGACAGCATCTATGTCGAGGGAGTGGTGAGAAGGGGATATGAATGAGCCTAACTATCCCATGCCGTTGCTTGGTATATTTGCATAATATCACTTACTACTTCAGAGCCGAGTTGCGCACTGATAGTGTTCTTTTGAATCTGAGTTTTGAAATCGCAAAGCGCGCGAAAATTTTCGGTAGGCTTACACAAAAAGCGTTATGTAATCATTAAGAACAAGGAGGAAAAAAGGAAAACTGTAGGGGATGTATTCTGTGTCGGGGATAACACACATTGTATCGAAACCATCTGGACTATCCAATGAAATAGCCAAACTGTGTTCCGTGAGTCGCTCACCAACTGACCGTACCGCTTGACACACATAAGAGAGCAGCAACTAGGCTTTGAGATATGGGATGAAATTTACGACCTCTACATAAACTGTGTACTCTGCCTACAGGTTACTTGGTAAGGTGGACAGGACTTGTGCTATCTAGCTATGTGGAATGAAACTATTGAAGAAACTCGAGTGACTCTACAACGCCCGTAGAGCGCCGAAAATTTGGGGGTTTATAGAGAAATTGTCCTCTTGAGAGCAAAAAACAGGGACACTGTTGGAGCGACTAGTCGCCTTCGGGGACTGCATACATTATCGTATCGACTAAGACTCCCCAACGAAACTGTAAAAATTCCCCGAGGGGGAGGGTGGGGGTGGCAGCCTTTCCCTGCCCCCCCACCTGGCGCCACCACTGGTCAGCAGTAAAACCAAAGTCCTCCAAACCTCCGACCGATCAAGACGAAGGCTTCAAAACAACAACATCGAGCTTCCCGGTATACACGCCCTCCCAAAAAAACATGGAGTCAAGGAGACGGCCTCCTGATGCCTCCTAAAAATCGGAAGGCAGGGACTTAAGCACTAGAAGTGAACATGCGCAGCTCAACCCGTCGAAAAATGTTTTAGGTAAATATAATAAATAAATTTATTTATGTTAATAAAGTTCCTTTAAATAATGTACCTCATGCGATCTATTTCTCATCATATCAGATTGATGTTTACATAATCTCGTTTTCCATACTTTTCATACTTTTCTTTGAACCCACTTCACTTGGAGAGGATAAGATTCAGAACTAGACAGTATGAACCCCCGTTCCACCCCCTTTTTGCGGCAATCAAACTCCTCCGGCCACTTTTTCCTAGGTATGGTATATAATAAGCTGCCAAAACATCGAATATGTATATACGGAATTGTGAACATTGGAATTAATCATAATAGAGCCTATATGTACTGGCCAATTGACATAGTAATGCGCGTTGTATAAGTTGGTCACAAAACTTGCATTTTACCCCTTTTATTGAAGGTATACGTATATCATACCAGAGGCTCGCTGAATTGGTTGGGAAGCGAACGGACATTTATGGAAGGTAGAAGGTATACCACTGACCTGGTATAATAGTAATACCGGGCATCTACTTTAAGAAGATCCGTGAAAATTTCGTATACTGTTGTGTGTTACACAGGATATTAAATGAAAGTTATCTGGCATATTGAGAACAGTGAGAAACAAAATACTTTACTTAGTCTCAGCTTGTAAAAATCGACAGTTTAATGTAGGCCAAACGTCTTTTAGTAGATCAAAATGGTGAAATAAATATGCATCCATATCAATATAAGCTTTTAAACGGTGCAATGCAGATCAGGAACCTGCTTCAGTTTTCCCGCCGTCTTTGAACCTGGCAGTGCCAACATTACCCAGTTACCCAAAACTTACGCGTGCCTTTGAAAAATCATTTAATGCACATCAAATAGCCAGACTGATAATGTGCCACGTGATACACCTTATTTGGTAAATTTGAGATTTGCCATTATGCCCCTGCCCTCCCCCCCTAAAATTGCGGGATACCTTCACAAGAGCTATTGGTATTTCCTCAACTAGCTTCGAGTTGAGGGGGTCTCCGCCGCTATGACGCTTTAAATAAAGGAGCAAGACCCAAATTTTAATTGTTTTAGCCTATCCAAGTGGGAAAATTAATTCTCGTTAGGAGAAGAATCAAAATGATTCATCAAACCAGCTACAATACTTCCAGAGAATGAATATGAATACTTCTAACTACACCAGGTTAGGTTTGAAGTCTTTTGACTGTGCAAAATCAAGTTTTAGTAGATCTCACATTCCATGATATTTGTCGGTCATGTGTGGCAGTTAATTCTACTTAGCCTTATACGATATACTATACCGTGTTGTGCTAAATATGTGGAAGTATCGCTCTTACTAGAAGGTGGCGAGAGGATCCGCCCGGCAGGGAGGCTCCCTGATTGGGGGGGGGGGGGACCCGTAGCCCTGATAAGGGTGACTGGTTGCCGAAATGGTGTCGTAAGTAAGATCGCGCCCAAAATTTTGGGTTACTATTGATAAAACTTGCAAATTTTGGTCTTTTGTAAAAGAGCATCTGAAAAATGGGTTTCTAGTCAGGCAAATTGGAAAATTTTTGATTTTTTATTGAAGAATTTGCCCTAAATTAAAGTGAAATCAAATAAATCGTCGGGTAGACTGGTCGTCGTCTGGGACGACCTATATTACCGTATCTATTATGTTCCCGGATGTAAGTGGAAAATTTTCCCGACGGGATGTGCAGCCTTTTCCCAACGGGGGTGAACTTCTATCCCCACCACTGCTTACTACTAAACTACCCAGAGTTAAAAACCAAACACAGCTCGAACCGGTGTATAACAGGAAGGACCACAAAATGTTGGGAAAAGGGAAACCTTCGGGTAGAAACAGGAAGACGACATTTCCGTACATTCGAGTAAGTTTATCAATTTAGCCTCTAAAGAAAATCACAAATGCAATCATCGCCTTGCATCGCATAATGCATAATTATTATTTTTTTTTCTTCCTTGAGATTGTAAAGAACGCCAAACGGTTCATAGTGTACTTGTTCTCTATACATTGTAGCTCAATGCCAAAGATGTGTTATGCCTAACATGTGTCATCTTGGTTCACCCGAATCCCGCAAGAAATGTCCAGAAAAATACTTTTAAAATATTTCCAATATAATATGGGCACAGATTAGATCTACCTGTGTCAAAAGTATTTGTAATGATTATGTTTCCTATTATTATAATATATAGACATAACTATTGGCTTGTCAGCCATTTTGCTTTTTCCGCCATATTGGTTGACCTGAATCCGAAAGAAGTATTTTAAAACATCATTTTGATTCAGTTATTTGTCATGAAATATGGCCAGATATTAAGGGCAACTGTGTCAAAAGTATTTTTAATGATTATTTCTTTTTATACATTAGGATCGTTATATTGGCGGCCATTTTGTTGTTTCCGCCATCTTGGTTGGTTTGGGGTCCTGCATAAAATATCAGAAATCATGCTTTAAATTTTATGTATACAAACTGCTATTAAGATATTTAGGGTTTTTAATGAAAATATATTTTTATGATTCTTTTCTGAGATTTTTCTTCATTCTTTTTAATTATTTTTTTAATTATTTGCGGGAATTTTTTACTGCATGTTTTTACTTCTTCGGTGCTTTCCCGCCATATTGGCTGTCAATTACTCTTGTGCCAAGGATTGTAAAGTTCGGTCTTAATTATAAAACATTAATTTACATCATTATGGTTGGGGAATGTGGAAATTTGCAATGTTTTTACACAATTTTGGAAATATTTCATTCAGTCTGGCGGCCATTTTGTTTTTCCGCCATCTTGGTTAACCTGAATCTAGCCAAAACAGTCCCAATCAATTCATTAATTTTGGAATTTTTGTCATGCAATATGACCAAATTTGGAGAGTCGATGCCTCGAAAATATTTTTTAAGAATAGTTTCTTTATTATTTAATACAAACTATTCATAAGTCTGGGTTAATGTCGGCTATTTTGGAAAACGCCCTCTATTGACATGGGTGTTCCACAAAATTTTGGCAACAGTTATGCCCAAAGGAAGTCACATACCAATTTTGGCGCTTTAGTCCAGCGTGTCCGCATCTCATGAAAATATGTGGCTATGCTGCCTGACTAACTGTGTACAGACAAAGTGAAGTTTACTTTCCCTTTTTGTGCGAAATGAACACGAAGATTATAAAAAAGGGAAAACACGGTAACGAAGTCGTAATTTCATAGTAGCTAACACTACAAGAAAACGCGTGAGGAATTCCGAGAAAGTAGTCGCAGAGCTAAATCAGACCGGGGAGGTGTTATGGAGATCCATCGAAAACTCTTTCTTTGAACCCTACTTCCCGAAAATAATCTCTTCTGTGTGTTGTTCTCACCTCCCTGGCTGGTGGATTCCGGGCCGATGACAATTCCTCGTCCCTCTACTATAAGAATCATGGTCGGTCCATTCACTGTTAGAATTACACGCAAAATGCTTACATCCTGTACACATTGAACATATATCTCATCGTTGGGTCATTCAGTACAAACCCAGACATCTACTGACGGAAATGGTTCACTGCGCATGTGCCAGTGCCTCTACCTAATGACGCCATAATAAAGGTGTGCATAGACCGCCCAAAACCGAAACCAACCAAAACCAAAGTCGGTTTTGGGTGGTCTTCGTGATCGCGAACTGACGGTCATTAACCCTACATCATGTCGGTTTCGGTTTTTGACCCAACCCGAGAAAAACCGAAAAAACTGACAATGTTTGTAAATTTAATGCTTATGTTTCCAAGGCATAGTTACCATCCCCCACTGAAAAAAAAATGCCAAAACAGTGTAGGTTATTACATCTGTGTATCTCAGTGAAAGCTATCTGATGTCCATTCCCCGATTATTTCCGAGTATACTTTGTACTTTTTCATATGCATGCCATGAAAAAGCTCTTATCAACTACAGGCCCTATGCTTATTCCTTGAAAACATGCTTCAGAAATTTTCGGGTTGGTCCCGGGTGGTGTGAGAGCTTCGTCGGTTTGGCTTACCCCAGACCGATTCTAGCTTGGTTTCGGGTGGGCTGAGCACAGAATGTGTGGTCAGTTTCGAGTGGTCTTGGTTGTATCCAAACCTACGATTGGGCCGTTTTGTTTGGCATCAAAACTCAGACCGACGCACACCTGTACGCCTTACCCGACATCATAACATCAAGGTTTGTCCATGTGCAGGGTTAATTCACCGGAAATATCCCCTCTGCTAACGAGTGTAGCGTGTTGGAAGCAATGGGTGTGTAAAACTAGCCCTATCCTTAACATGCACGTAATTATGACGAATTCTTTAAATGGCCAAAATAAAGTGTATCAACAAATGTTGATTTCATAGCATGCTTTTCGAAGTTCGTTGGCCGGCTTATAATGACCCTGTTGGCCTTATTATCTCAGTCATAAACATCGAAATGCACAAAATCTGAAGCGACATTAAACCTGGTCTATAGAGTCACTGGAAACGATTTTCTGCATTCTTATGGCCCTTGGACCCCACGCGTTCAAACTCGCGCTTTGGGCTGGTGGCGCACTTGTGACACTCAATCCCCATGGAACACTCACCCATATCATTCGGGGTGTCAAAAGTTGTGCTTACAACCCCGAAATCGTCACGCACGCCAACTGTTCAAGCGGTCAATAATGAGGGCCCCTAGTGCACTCTCTTAGTAAATTGTTTTAAGACCAGTTATCACAGGTGAGGGTAGCTACAGTTCTGCAGTAGACCAATGTATCTGAAAAGCTGGTGATCACTTATTGACAGAATGGGCTAGCACTGGTATGCAGAAATATTTGTATTCTCTGGAAAACTGCTCTCTTTACCCAAACATGCTCTCAGCCAGGAATTCTGACATAGGAGAAGTGGGCACTGGTACTTCAAAAGCCTTTGGCAACTGATTCTCAAAGGAAAGGAAAGGGTATTTTGCACAAGGGTTATGGGGCCCATCCCCTTCCTCCTCTGGCCATGGACCTACTTTCGTTGAGCAGAGCATTGCACGACCAATTGCAGGCCCATGTCTGTAGGCTTGTCAAAACATGTTCGTATCTCCTCAAATATAAAGTAACACAAAAGGCTTGCACAACCCCACCCCACCCCTTTCCCTACGTCCCATTGCAAAGACATCTTTACATTCTTAAAAAAATATTGGTCTGGAAAAATAGCGATATATTTTGTTTTATTGATATCCAGAGAGGAGCTGTTTGTGTAATATACCATCACATCCTTAGTGAGGCTGGGGGTGAGAAAGAGGGCAGAAGCAAAAGAGGGAATGACAGATCATCAAGTAATCAAAACTGCTGCTGAATGTTTTCAAAAAAAAAAAAAACACTGCTATTCCTCCCCTAAAAAGTGCCAAATGTACCTATTGTGGAACTGTAGACGAAGGCTTGCTGAAATGAAAACCAACCACAACAGACCAAAACAGCAAACATCCAGATGAGTGGCCTCTTGTTGGTACAGTGTCCATGACTTGATGTACTGTGCAGTAGTGTTACAGCATGGTTTAGGGCAGAGGTGCCCAACCTTTTTGACCTATAATCTACTTTTCAGGTAGCCACCTTCCCGAGATCTACAAAACATACACTGTCAAAAAGTTACACACAGAAAAACTTTATTTTTTTCATTTTTTCCTATGCCCCTCGCGGTCGACTTAGGATTGTCTACCAGTAGACCGCAATCGGCTGGTTGGGCACTCCTGGTGTAGGATGTGTAACTGGCAACAGTCCCTGATGGAACTTAACACTTATGAGACTACTGCTGTACTGCACAGGTCATCCGCAAATGACCACGAAGCTCCACTTTTGGGCAACCAATTAAAAGAATCATAACTGAAATGGCTCAAACACTAGCCAAGGGTGTTGAAAGCACACAATCTCAAAGCCTATAAAACTCATGCATTGGCCAATAGTGAGAACATTCTTGATTACCAGCAAAACCACAATAGAAAACTTGAATAAAGCTTTAATGTTCATCTATTCTTGTTTCTGTTTCTATCAGGTTGTCCAGAATAGTTCCATTTTAAAGGAAATAACGTAAAATATTTCATATGAATACTGATATCCAGCAGAAGTAGATATCCTTGGAAAGCAGACAGCATAACACTAGTTTGATGCACTTTCTTTGACAGATATTGATTTTAGAATTTGGGAGAGGTGGGGAGGGGGAGATCTCCAACAGATGACAAAAAGGTACTGGTTCTCTTGTCTTAACAATGCACTAATACACTTCAAAGAGGCATTGCACAAGATGTCAACAATGCTCACTTGACATCAAACAAGTATGTGTGTATGAGCTAAGTACACACCTTTACCAACGTATTGGTATGTATATGTATACTGTACAATACCCTTGATCATGACATCAATGCAAGACCTCTATTCCAGTGCTATAGTGTTCTATATGCAGGGGCAAGTATCTTTTGCTACACTGCAACAACAAATGAAGTGCATCAATTTCCAAAGACTCTACGTTTGGTATGACTTCACAAATTTACAAGCATCACACTGACAACACACATAGGCACAGGCTACGTAAAAAGTGTGGTATAAAACAGTTTCAAACCAGGAAAATTAAAACGTGAGCCCCAGGGCCTTTTCAGCTGGGTATTCTTATATTTCAAAAATAATTCAATGATCAACAATCACAAACAAACATTGAAATTAACTGCAGTGTAACCTCTGTGGCAGGTGGGTAAGGAACTTTGAACATGTCGTCTTCACAATGACCTATGAGGTCATCGTTCTAAGAAATAGCTGAGAATATCGAACAGAAGATATGCTTCAATGATTTGAAGCATCCGTCAGTCAAATATCAGATATCATCCATGTTTGTTTACTAAGGATAATGCTACTAATAATTAAACCACAATTAATTTGCAGGGTTCCAAAAATGATCAAAGCAATACATTTTTACAGACCTTATGCTTTCTATGCATGCTAATTACCTGAGACTTACTGGAATTTACCCTGTCATGTTTCATTAGCTACAAAAGCTTTAAACTTAAAAACTCAACATGAACATAAGTTCAGTGATGATCCTGGTTCTTTTGTCTGCACCAAGAACAGACCTTCAACAAAAGGTGAATAAATAGAACTATGTTCTTTTGTGTCTGTATAAACGATTCCTATTAATTGGTCTATATTTCTAAGAGGTAACAAATAAGAGGTTTTCTTCCTTAAGACGTGGAAATGCATGCATGCATGCGTTTATGCGTGCGTGTGTGTGTCTGCATGTGTGTACAGGGAGTACTGTAGGGGAAGGGGCAGAGGCATACTTTAACCCCCACATTTTTGACTGAAGAAGCACCCACAACAGCTGCCTAGCTTCCTTCACCTATGGCTGAAGATGTTCTGGGGAATGAAGCAATCAAATATTGCACTGAAGTTTTCAAGCTAGCTGATTTCTTATCACAATAGATGTGGAAAATCACACAAAATCTGCACAACTTTCTTACATTTGTGAGCAATTGTACCAGCTGTAATACAGCACAACTGTTACACCAGACTAAAAGTTTCTGTTTTGATACATAAGGAAAACCAGTCATATCTCACAGATGTGTTTATGAAATCATAAAATAGCCACGAGGAGGAGGACAAGCACTTTGGCAAGTGCCATAGTAATGGCTCTGCATGAGAAGTCACTCGATGCTTCATTCTACAAATGCAGAGTTCTAAAGATTTCCTGCTACGCATTTGGAAAATTTTCTTTTTGTCATGACAATTTCCACCTATGTCTAAAACTCTTAGACCCTTGAAGTTGAAAGCTAATTTCACCATAAACCTAGAGTTGGATTTGACTATTTTGAAGTTTAATCTAAAAAAGAAACACAATGGAAAGCATCTGTTGTAAAAATACAAAATACAAATCTAAAACTTCTGTAACAACATTTTAACTCCTTCAAAAGCATAGTGAACATGACGAGTGCTGTCTATGTATGAATGCATCACATACATTTTAACTTTTAACATGAAAAATGAGGTGTTTTTTTACTTGCGTTATTTAAGTTTGATACTTCCTTTAAATTCTGCAACTCCATACTAAACACAAACAGAGATTCTCAAGTATTAAAGAAATCTGTCTTCAACCCAAGGTTCTCTAACCTAGGCCTGTAAAATTGTCACTTGTGCCATGTCTTTCTTATTTCGAGTTCAGTGGTCTCACCTTTCATTCACTCCTCAGTTTGCTTTTGCCTAAAAAAGTCGAAGCCTTTCCAATGATGCTGGTTTTCTCACAATATTTGGCTTACACTGATACTTTAGGCAACTTCAGATGGAAAACATCTTTTCACTTTTCTACCAAATTTATTAACATCTCTGAGGCACTAAAAAACTGTTTCATCTTGACAACTCTGAAGTATTTTCTTGATGGAGGCAAGTCCTTACTGCTCTTCTATTCACACAATTTCAATCTCACTGTTTTCTCACATCCACAACCAACACAAATGAGAATGATTGAATGTTTGGCATGAGAATAAAAGTTGCACATTGGAAACATATCGCAAGATCTCACTAGTCATTCTCTGAGCAACTTTGCCATCCAAATTCCACTACTCACAAGATGTTGTCTATTGCTCCATCAAGCTAACATAACTTTATCATTCATGTGAAATCAAGAACCCTGTGACATCACTTCCAACATAGTGCCATAACCTTTTGATGGAGAAGCCTGTGAACTGCTGACATCACGAGCAGACTTCAGGGATTGACGTAACATCATTTCTTTTTCTCCTGCATTTTTTGTAGTTCACTTTTTAAAGAAGATACTTTGGATCTCTCCTGTTCCAGGGCAGTATGAAGATCTTTGACCTGAAAAAAGACAATAAATTTAAGCATCAAAATGAATCACATAAAAGAGCATTTTTGATTATTCAAAGCTGGTGAGCTTGTATTTGTTAAGCCAAGCAAGTCACAGCCAACAGAAATCAGCAGAAAGTTCTACATGAAAGCAAAAATTCTTGAGTCATGCAAAATTAAGTTATTCATTCATAATTCCACTTACATGAAATGATGATATTTACAGTTTATTGGAATGTTAGTGAATGTCTTTGATAGGAAAGATCACAAGAAGGCAAAATTTCCTTGAGGTTTTGAAGACTTCATAACACATTACTTATCACATGAAAATGGCTCTTATGAGCTGAACCACTATTTTGATATACAACTAGTACTTACACTATGGTATGATAAATAACAATCATTCTACTGTATCAGTACCAAAGATATAACAGCCATAAACACCAAACTCAAAATGGTGGTTTGACTTTCTGTGGGGCAGAGAAATCTGGAAGTGCTGATTACTGTTCAGTCATTTTCATAACAAATTAATGACTCCCACAAGTATAAGAATTGATAATTTGAAACATAACCTTATCTAAAGCAGTGATTCTCAAACTTTCTGAGGGTGAGGGGTCCAGGGCCACAGTGGAGGATCTCAGGATAAGAGAGAGGGCACTCATTTGGAAGAGCAAAATTCATACTTAAGAAGTCCTGAAGCTTTATCTGTGGCAAACAGTGGCAGGTCCTTTGAGATTTTATTTTACAGGAAGTGGTCCCTTAAGAGAATCAAAAGCCATCGACTTCCAGGCTTACGATAGTCACTATATGACAGTATGAGAAGTTGAGAACTCACTCTACCAGGACGCACGCCGCAAAGTTCAAGAAGTTCCTAGCGGCAAGGAGCTGGTAATCCATCTCCCTGCTTGTAGGAACAGCCTGTAATTTGTGGAGGCATTTGTATTATGAAAAAAGCACGAGAATACAAAGGAGTAAAGTTACCATTCATGTATTCAGATATTATGACACAGTTCGGTAACAAAGAATAGTTTCCTCGCGGAGCGGACTCTGTTAGGACCTCCAAAATGGGATATCACTGAACAAGGAATATGCTAGGAAATGTTAGATTCCATTTCAGGAAAAATGAATTTAGAGTGTGGAAGCACTGCAATATCTGCACTGCCTTCAGTATGTAAACATTCTCGCTACGATCTCAAAATTCGAAACCAAAACATCCCATAACATACACAATAAAGGTCAGGTGCTAATATTTTTATCATTATATTGCTCTTTTAGACGTAATTGAACATTCCGACCATAAATTGTTCAGAATGTTGCAGAGATGGCTTCAATTTTAATAGATTTGGACTCTAAATTTTTTGTCTCTGGTGGTCGCCGTTCGCGTCAAACAGAAGCTACGTACAAGTAATGTGACCAACTTCACGCGTGCTGAGAATAATATACCTGCTGCAGACTTACTAACAGGTTCACGTAGTGCCCTAGTGAAACCAGTACACAACTGCAAATCGTTAGCGGAATAATACATTAAGTGTCCTTTTTAAGTCTCCTAAGTTGTGTTTTCAGCAAAAATTTTGAATGATTTTAACAATTTCTTCCTACCTTCCTTTAAATGATCAATGCCTTCTTGCAAAAGGGCATTGCAAGTTCCACAATGGGCACTGTCAATGGGGACACAACTTGGTGCTATTTTTTCTTTTGTCGTAGTAACATTCTTCGACATGGTGTGAAGCGAAAATCCGCGATATCTTTTGTATTTTATTGTTTGATGACGTCATAGAGCTCCAAAAGTAACATACGGCAACATAAGCTTACGATACTATCGTAAGCTAACAACTTGCAACATTACAGGATCTTACAGGACCAACCTGAACTCAGCCCCACTTTGCTTGGGGCTGAGGTCAGAAAACTTGGCTTTTCAGACGTCTTGGATAGCAGGAAATTGCACTTCAAACCACAAATTTGTGTCAAAAAGTTTGGGTGGCAAAAGGATTTACCCAACAGGGTGGTTCTTATTGAAGACAAGTTAAAAATTTGGGTTATTATTAAGTCTGTTCTACTGAAGAGTAAATCACATGACTGTCAACAGGATGGTACACAAAACAAAATACCCAATCTTGGCTAGATATGACTAAACATGGAATATGCCCTTCAGCTATATGTAAACAACCCTGCACCCTGCAGAACAAAATGGGAAGAGTCAAGTAGTGTCTTCAAATTAAATAATTTAAATACATGTCAGCATGGACTATTCTTTATTCCAACTTAACAAAATCTTATCTTGTTGAATATGATTTTTCCAAAACGTAACTGAATTGATGGGCTGCACCGACAGGGCCCAAGGGCCGCATGCCGCCCTAAGGGCTGCGTTTGAGAATCACTGATCTAAAGCATCATTCCTCACTATAAAAATTATTGAAGGAATAGTTTATCTTCACAGTATTCCACACAAATACTTGAATATTTATTTATGCACAGTGACCATTAAATTTGAAGGCCACAACTTATTTATAGGTCAGTTACCATGATATCTTCAATCTATGCTGTTTATAAGCTCATTAATTTTTATAGACTTAAAATGGGTCAAGATCAAGGGCATTTGTTTTCTTGGTAAGTAATATTGTTCATCAAACAGTTTGCAATAAATACACAGGGAAGACTAAAGATTATGCCAGTAAACTATGTGCACACAAGCCACTCTATTCTAACAATGCCATTTGCAGCAATACAAGCTTATTTTTGTACATAGATAGTTAAATGGGACAGCAGGTATGGGAAACTGGAAATCACGCTTCTTCCCCAATGCTTGTATGCCAATAGAGATTCATTTTCCAAAACAGAGTAGGGAAAGGTGTTTGGTATTAAAGTTTACTACCTTTGGTCAGTACTGACCACAACCACAAGCAATACCACTGTTGTAATCGATGAGATGTATTCAAATACTGGTTTAAGAAGTATCCATGATTCCTGTCTTAATAAACAGTGTTTATAAAGGTTTTCAGCATTTGACCTCTCAAGAACCAAGATGATCTTTCACCTCCATCCACAAAACTATGTTTCTATACTCAGTATGAGACACATCTGCAAAACAAATATTTATATATTGTCTTTCTTGAGCTGGGCATCATAAAAACACACACACACACATACACAATAAAAATAATAACTACACACACACACATGCATACACACACACAATAATAATAATAATAACTACTTAGTTCCAATTCTCATCAAAACAAAACAGATTGTCTTGGGGAAGCCAAAATGAGTAAAAGTACAACAAACCTGCTGTGTAAGTTCATCTCTAACTGCAGTCAGTTCTTCTACCTGCTTTAAAACATCTGCTTTGTCTTTCACTGAAGAAGAAAAATGAATGCAAAAGTGACCAAGGGATTAGCAAAGCTGTGCTTAAACAAATATCTTAGTGCAGTGTTCTCATTAAAAAATGATACCAAAGCCCAAATCATACTTTAAAAATGTTCTCACTAAAAAATGATACCAAAGCCCAAATCATGCTTTAAAAATACTTTTGTGTGGGATTTTTGTAAGTTCTGCAGGCTTTTTTTTTATTTTTGGTGTTCTGGTTATGTAAATGTCTGATTTAGGTGGCTAAAAATGTGCAAGAATTTGCTACAAACAATTTTTTCTTGGAAGGGATAATCCAACTCAATTGCTGGAATCCTACAATCCTCCACCTTAGTGTCAACACTGTCACAGTGTAAAAATTGTCAATTTCATAACATTTCATGTAACTTCTCACTTTGTATGGGAAACCCACTACAAAGGTTCAACCCATGAACATGTTTTGAAGCCAAAATTTCACTTTTTCTCAAACCCTACGACTATGCAGACATGGATGCATAAAACATAATAATCTGGCCTTCTGACTACATCTGGAATTAAGTCAGTCCACCATCTCCTCAACTGATGTCATCCTAGAGTACTCCGATGTCATAATTGGACAGTGAAGCAAATTCATACACAAGGAAAAATTGTACTTGTTATTCCCACAAGGGTGGAGGGGGCCAACATGTTGAATGCTAGGGATAAAAACATTAGCCAACTTCCTTCAAAGCTGAGCAGCTGAGGTGATAAACACTTACTTTCTCCCTGAGCAAGGATGAAACACAACTGCTTATTTCTCTTCTTTACCTGAGCAAGTTCATCCTATAGAAAAGAAATATTAAAGAAGTCAAAGCTAAACTCACAGACTGCAACTAATATACTGCCTACAGAGCTGCCAACCTTGCCAAACCAAAAAAAAAACAGAACACAGCTGGATGGCCAAAAATGCCATTTTGAGCAAACACGCAGTTTTTGTTCCAAAAAAAAAAAAAAATTTTGTAAATTAAAGTACATTTCGCCCAGGCTAGAAGAGACTGGCAGAGCTGCCAAGTTAGCTAACTCTAGAGCTCAGCTGCTAACTCTTAAACTCAAATTTCCTTCCAAAAGCCATACCCTACTTTTTGTCAAAGATCATACCAAGAACTGAACTTTCCCTCTAAATTTGCTATTTTGGTTTGGCAACACAAGAACCCTTTGTTTTACAAAACCTGTTTATATACTTACGCATCACATAATTGCGTATTTTAAGAAAAGTGAAAAAGCTGAAAATATTCAAAACCTCAAGTAATTCATAAAGGTGAAAATCTGGAAAAGTCTGGCAATGAGAAATGATTTTGACAAGGAAATTAGGAAGTATAGTAAGAAACTGTTTTTCCAAACACAGTATGACCAGCAAGTTCGAATAATGGAAAAGTTTGGATCATTCGGGGTCTCATGTTTAAGCTTCAAGTACTGTACATGGGGTCCCTAAGAAAGTATGCCAAAACATGCCCAAAATTATTTTGATACAGCAAGTGGAATTAAATGAAACATGCTCAAAATATTTAGTTATTACTTTTGTGACCAATGATAAGACAAACAATTTTGTAAACTTTTAACACCCAGAGATTTTGTTCCCCAAATTTGAGCAAACGGTTTCTTGAACAGCCAATGCTTGGTACAGACTTAACTGTGTGTGTTTGTTGAAGGGTTGCTGCAATGTGCAGAAGACTTTCCAATGGCCATTGCCTTATATTTGTAAGTTCTACTATCTTTATTTTTGGTACAAACCAACTTTGATACTCACTTTTAAGGGTTAATAAAACCAGCTTAGAAGGTATCCTATTAACATGTGAGTAGGATATACAGCATAAACCCACTTGTACCTCCCATCCAAAAATTTCAAAACAAGCTTCGAAGATTGTTTCTTCTAAATTTGACAAAGTTAAGTTAATTTTTTCTGCCCAGATGCATGCTGTTTTAGCCAGCTTGAAATATTACAAAATATTTTACGTAACAGAGTTCACAACTTCTCATGTTTTAGCAGAGACTACCCCACAAAAGCGTTGAAAATTACAACTAGAGAATGACTACTCACCTTCTGCTTTGAAAAGTCTTCTTTCAGTTGCAGTATTTCATCATCTTTCTTCTGTAATTCATCCTCATACTGCAACCTCCTAACATCCTCTCCTTTGTGTTCCTCTTTTTGCTGTAAATTCAAATCCAAAGAAATAGTCATGAATCAGGGTCTTTAATGAGTAAGTATCTTCTCAGGTATATTTGCATGACTTTAGAAATTGATGGAATTTGACATTTTAAGAACGACAAAAATACTTTCACAAAACTACTAACATTTCTCATTTACTGCATAAAGTATCTTTAACAAGAGAAACATTCAGTCCATGGCATGTCCAAACTCCAGTAATTTTGCAACCTTAAATTGTTTGAACTTGTGATAGGATCTTATGTCAAGCCATCCAGCTTGCTCTTACACAGACAGAGGGAAAATGAAAGTATGAGATTTTCTCTTTTCATCAATTCAAACAATGGTCTAGACCCACATTTATGTTGATTTGTTAAGGAGAACTTTAATTACACAGGCAAATCTTCCATTCAATTTCTTTTGGCCTAATATTAGTAACTGTAGCTGTTACGTCTTATACCAAAAGTGAACTTGAAGCAAGCTGGTGTGATGTCATTGATTCACTTTGATGGCCTGTTTTGCAAAGGAATTTTTTCAAAACAGCTTGTTTCTAGGGTCACTCACTTGAGTTTTGTTTTCCTGCTTCTTCTTTGCCTTCTGGTGTTCTTGCTGAAGGATACCTGACGCTTCTTGCTCAATATCTTTGAAAAATGTGTCTTCATTCTTAGGAGATTCAACAAGGGTTTGTGGCTGCAAAACAAAATCAAAAATGGCTTGTACAAAAGATTAAATTATTTAATCTGATTAATTGTAGAGACAGATCTGCAGATTAGGTTCTAAGTGCACATATTATGACATGTTAGGCAATGGCAAGAGTGGTAAAACTCCCAGGAGAAAGTTGCCCTGCAGGGAAAGACCTTCGAACTGCAGCTTAGATATATATTTCAGATTGTTATTTGAGGGTATTTTGCACATATCAGGTTCATGCTTTAGGGTTTCTTGACCGACTGGGTTAATTACTTTAGATATTTTGACAACTTCAATCCTGCTTGTATAACTGAGACATGCTGAATACATGCACACTGCATGAAGAGAGCAAGACAGCTGTAGCTTACTTGTTCCATCGAACCAAGATTTTGGAACTAAAGTGTCTCCCTTTTTCAAGTCAAAATTTTGCGTACATATTTACAGATTGCAGAAACTGTTACAGCTGGAATAAGCATTTTGTAAATAATTTCAAGCCATTTTTATATGGCATGGTTAGTGTTTTGATCAAGACTGAGAGTTTCAGTAAGCAAAACAAGACAATGTGTGCACAATATCGACCCCTTGACTACACTGCACAGCACTGGTAAGTCTAACGGTACCAATCAAGTATCACGCTTTTTGTTTGAAATTCTTTATTGAGCACATTGGCATTTCAAATTTCTTTGAGTTTTCGGACACAGATATTTTTTCTTTTGTATAAACCACAGAAATTGTAGAAAGGGAGATTGATGTCCTACAATCTGGACTACAGCCACTTATCTAGCTGTGTGTAAAAAAATATAGCAATAAAGAAATGGCGCTTAATACAAAAATTATGTCATTGCTTTTGCCCCAGTTATTGGCAGAGGAACAGCAAGTTTTCAGATCCAGGGGTATACATCATAAACTTAAGATACCATGACTTACATCTGTTTGAATGCAAACTGTAAGTATGGAGACACACAAATCATTTGGCTTTTTGCCATACAGCAGAAAGGCCCTCACTATTTCCAATGGTTAAACACACAGTGATACACTGTGTCAGTATTCTCCCTTCAATTTCTATGGTATAAACTAACTGACAAATTGGTAGGATCGCTGTCTTTATCAAAGACAATTAAACAAGGCTGTATTTTAGAGTATTGCAGCCCTGTTTTGTGGATTTTATGCATGTGCAGCATAGGCCAAGAAGCTGAAACTCATGTTTCTTTGTTGAACTGTTTTCCTACAAGCATCGAGAACTTGGCTATTCATTGCAAGTCTGAGACCCGAGAGCGCAGTTTTAAACCCGTAGTCCTGCATAAATTTATAAAAAGTAATGTGTAAAATGAGAATTAGAGCTGTCTGATGGCTGCCGTGCAATGAATATTTTTCGGAATAGATCATGTTTGTGGGATTTTGGTAGCCACAAAAAATTATTGTATTCCTTCAACTCTGGGAGAGTTAAATACCAAAATGGATGGGATGAATTAAAAGTTTCTGGTTGTCCAACAGGCAACCAGTTACACTTGATCTGACAATTTTTAGTTGCCCAACACTTCTTTACGTCATGCTGATCCGCACACTGCATACAGGTATGTAGACTGTACAACACTTACAATTGAGCAGAAATGCCAGTGTAACTCTCTGGTGGTCTAGGTTTCAAGTTTCCATCATTAAATGAAGGAATAAATTTATACTGTACTAGGGGCACACGTTTCCAACTGGTCTAAAACATTACAGTACAACCTGACAAAACTCCCTTCTTCTGTAGGTTTGCATCATTTTGCGAATGAAATATGGAAAAATCCGTACTACTTTAGAGCTCTGGTTATAACACTTAGGTTACAATTAACCAGAAAGCCAAAAGGCTTAGTGATTCCTTGACAATGAAATTTAAAAAGCAATCTTCGAAGCACTAATTGCAAGGATATGATAAGAGTGAGCACTATTTAAACATATTTTAGCATTTGCCGATGACGTTCTCTCCCTAAACTCATGTTTTGAGGTTACCCTTCTTAAGATAGCTCTAAGTGTGACATACACACACACATACATACAGCACACATGGCATCACCGTCGCATAGATTCCTCTACAGGGGGTAACTACGTCAGGGAATCAAAAACTTTGTCTGGTCTCGATCTTTCTCAAATTCACATAGTAGGCCTACCCCCTATCCCTATGCTGAAAAGTTTGTATGCTGTAAGCCACAAATTAATCATGCAACAGGACTTATATTTCACGGTATACCAGTATTTTTGTAAGTACTGGTACTGATACTGTACGTTACCACCCATCATAAGGTACTGAAGTATTGCTGAGAACCATACCCAACGGTACTGCGAAAATATTTTTTTAAAAATACAAGTGAATGAAATATTACTGAAATATAAATACCATATCCATTGGATAACTGCCTTGAGTTTTTATATTAAAATATAAACATGAAATGTTCATCATTTTCACCATACTGTACCAATCACAAATTTCACCTCAGAAATGTTAATTTTAATGTTATTCTACGTTGCTAGTGAGTACCCTTGTGATCAGTGCTGGAAAAAATGTTTATTTCCTGGGAAGCAGTGTTTCTGCTAAGCTGCTATGACGCGATTTTGATGCAATGACTAGATCTGACGCACTGATGTTCATGGCAAAAAATAAAAAATAGGGTTTCATTTGTTCCTAAAGTTGATGCAGTGTAGACGCATGGCACTGAAATTCCTAGTGAGTCAAATGTTCTCATATTGGGTATATTGACCCAATGGATAATTTCTTAGAGGAAACACTGCCGGGAAGGGAGTAAAATTTCCCTCAGTTCTTACAATATTCTGATGTATAAAAAGGAAAATGTCCCTCCAGTTGCTAACATTTCACTCTAAATGCAAAAATTTCCTGGGAAGGAGCCTCCCAGCTTTTTCCACCCATGCTTGTGATGTTTGTTTTAACTTGAAGGAGAGTAAAGTTGCAAAAACAGCTTTGTGCTGTATTTGTGACTCATCTAAGTTTAAAACTTTTATAGAAAATTATATTACTAACCCATAAAGGATTACAAAAATATTTATGAAAAATTATATATGTAAACATACAGCTTTGTCAAAATGAGCTTACAGCATAATGGTTTCATAAGTATAGGCCTACACATTACTATGCATAGTATACAGTGTGCAGATATAAATTAACCAACGTACTGGAAGCACAGCACGAAGTGACTGCTTGCTGGAAGTGAGACTGAACGAAACATAATCAGGTGAGTACAATTTGCCACAAACCCCATAAGCAATATCATGGCACCCTTAAGGGAAGAGTTGGTGCTCTAATCCCTTCTACCATTGCACCACTGTGGACACAGTTCAGGCCAAGTCCAGGGTAACATATGGTGGAGCCACTCCATGAATGTTGCCAATAAGGGTCCAAGGAACCATTAACTGACATCCATGTACCAATATTCCATTTTCAATAGTACATAGTCGGGCCGAAGCCAACAGTCGGGAGAATGGCAGTGACAAATAATGCTATCTAACAATGCTCACGTCATTTTGTTCTTATTGCGAGTCAAGTCTTCACTTCTCTTTAATATCAAGAGTAAAAATATTGCTGTCACATCCCTAGCCACATCCCGGCCGTAATCGTAACCAAAGTCTCTCACAGAACGAACTATAAAAGGAAATACTTTGAAGCCTACAGTACTGTCATGCAACTACTTGGCTATTTCACACCATCTTACCATGTATTGCATAACACACGGTGTAGGCTCACACGTTTGTTTATAAGTGTTATAGTATCATATAGAGCGGTAAGTAATGCATGCATGCACTTTATTACTACATAAATATCTGTTCGATTTTGTTTGCAAATCAATGGACTGTACCTGACTACCTACATACGAGTCAATAGATCGAATGTGGCCTACTGTCTATGTGATTTGCTGCAAAACAGTCATGAAAAAATTGCTGCATGAAATGTGTTCATAACGTTAAGGTTGTAGCCTACCCGCTACTATTAGCGGCATATATTTGTTGTGGTTCACTGACCTGGCGCGGACCAGCGTAGCTACAACCCTGGTTGACTCCTTATCACTTTATAAGCTTAGAGCTGAAGAATCAAACATTTTTGCAGGTATTTTCTGGTGTTAAAATTTGGACTTTTTTCTCATATGGTACCAGTATTGCGGTAGGCCTATACCGGTACCGTTTGTGGTGGTACTGACAGTAGGCTACCAAATTTCAGCAGTACCATGAAACATTACAGGGGACTATGCCACGCCAACTTACTAACACCCCTGTCTCAGAGAGAATAATCCTGACACTACAGTGCATTACTGTTTGTTACTGCAGACATAGGCTTAGGCCTAGGCATACTGTGTATTTGGCTTAGGATGCAGGCTAGGCCTAGGCTAACATTATTGTTTGTTAATGTTATACCACAATGAAATCGCCATTGTGCACCTAAGCCAGTATGGCATACAACTTTATTTGCCACAGATCTGCATGAAAACTGTTGAACTTTCCTGTATGGGCCTAGGCTAGACACCGTCGGAAAACATGTATGTTACGCCGAAGATTTTCGGCGGGCAGTAAAGACCTTAGGCCTATAGGCTACACCAATTGGATGGCGTGATTTTCTTGTCTTTTACATAAGCCTACACACTGTACTTAAAAGACAGTACAACAATTTGCCGTGGCGTAAAAGTTGAGGAAAAAAGGTGACTGGCGTAAAAATTCGATGTAGCAGATGCGAACTTTCCAGACTAGGGCTGCACTTCTAATTGTAGGCTAGGCCTAATCATTAGCCTACATGCAAGCACAGGCATAGCGTTATACATTAAATACCCTATATAGGCTATATAATAGTGGAAAGGTAGCGCACTTCACAGCCTTTCGGTACCAACTTTGCCTACCTGAATCATGATTTTAATCATTTTATTTACCTTATTTACAGCGTACCTTGACGGTTTTCAATACACATGAATGTTCCAATCACATGCATCATTTGTTGATTCATTTGGCCAAAAAATATTGTAAGAAACAAAAACATTTCTCCGCGAAAATTTGGTTTCCAGACTTCACATTTAGTCGTTGCGATGGTGACGTCACATACATTAAGGGAATTTCCCTCCTTCGAAATCCATTGGATAGTTCGGCCAACGTCATGAGAGAGTCACTGCGTTATGACAACTATCCAATGGGAGAGCCGAATACCACTGCTAACAGCTTACTATGATCTTCTGGATACGGATGCCCATGGGGTATGGTTAAGTTTTACAGAGCGTGTAGTAAGTATACGTAGATCGTTACGACATCATTGATTTGAATGGTCCATCAGAGCTACCGTAGAATGAAGTCCTTGAAAGAAAATGCCAATTTTGACCTCAAATGACTTCTAATTTTCATGAAATTTTAGGACAAGTATGTAATACATAAAAGCAAGTCACACAGCAAGTTTCAAGTTAAACCAAGTTCTACATTCAAAGATATTGTGCTTGGACGATTTTGACCCTTTTCACCTCTGGTGACCCCAAATGACCTTTGACCTCTACCAAAAACGATAGGGATCATCTTCCTAATTTGGGCCATGCACATGCCAAGTTTGAGACTCCTTGATATTACACACCTTGAGATAGAGTGTTTACAAGCAATTTCCAAGGTGTTTACCATATGACCTCTGGTGACCCCAAATGACCTTTGGCCTTCACCAAAAACAATAGGGATCATCTACTCAATAAGGGGTATCAACATGCCAAGTATGAGATCCCTACAGGTTACCCTTCTTGAGATAGAGTGTTTACAAGCAAAGTGTCACATACACACATACACACACACACACACACACACGGCATCACCATCGCATAGATTCCTCTGACTACGTCAAGGAATCAAAAAAAGGAATAAAGTGAAAATTTTGAATCATACCGGACTAGGTTCTTCAACAGGCTCTATGTCATCCAGGCCAACACCCTGTGAGGATGGGGCAGTTGAATGGAATTCTTGTAAGGACATGGGATGGTGTTTATCTTTTTTCTGGTTCTTTTTTTCTTTTTTGCTTCCACCTTTCTCTTCCTTCTTCACCTCCTTCTTAGCTTCACTTTCATTGTCTGAAGGTACATTGCCCACTGCCTTAAGGAACTGAAAATTTCAACAATGAGTATTCTATTTTTAATAGGATTATTCCAAATTATGCTTTCTTGCTTGTTATATAAATTATGAGTTGATACAGTTAAACCATACACTGCTCTTGGATGCTCGAATTAATCAAAACCACAGCTTCAATTTAGGGATTTCTCTACTGAAAAGTCCAAATTGTTGTCCTCCCTTGCTGAGACAGTTAAAGGTACGGCTTCCATGAGAAACGTTCAGCAATTATTAACACAAAGGCTGGTGTAGTTGTACCAGTGTAACACAGATTATCACTGCAATCGGTACAATATATGTTCATGGTAATGCACTGATGCTTCAACGGGCAAAGGAGTAAATTATGGGAAATCAGTGTTTCCATTGTGTGGAAATTGTTTAACATTTGATAAATTTTCGCATTTTTATGGAAGAGAAGATTCATTTAGGGAAATTTTCTGTTTTATCTTCTTAATATTTGTTTGTGAGAAAATAACCTGCGACTTAAATAAGGATAACAATGCAGAAAGTTTTGACTGTTTCAACAAGTCTTTTGTTTAAGATGTGGAATTACTAAGCATTGCTCGCAGGTGCAAGGCAAACTACGGCTGGAAGACATAAGCTGGAAACAAAGGTTCATGTTCAGAAAAGTATTCAAGAAACGTACTTAACGTTGACCCTTTCCAACTAAAACGTTGGAGAATAGTCTTTCTGAAACAGCATAACTCTTCAATTTCCCAAATTTTCTGATTAACATAGCAGGTCCAGGCTAGGCCCAAATTTACTTGTCTGGAAAGATCAGGGTCAGCTGCCGCACAGGTTTTGACAGTAGCCTAGGCTAAACACTAGGCTATAACTTGGTACTTAATGCATCTGGTCATGGCCGAACTTAAGTCACTTGCCAGGAAAGCTAAAAATGTTACACATCTTATGTTCAAGAGGCTTTGATATGTACTTGCCAGCAAGAACAAACATGTCTTGTTCACTATATGAAATTCCTGGGGATTGGACAACTCCAAACCACTTAATGGCAGAGCATCACTATTTCAATAACGCCACTTAATCCAATTTCATCCTACCATATACTATAACAACAGAGATGAATGGCAGATAACCACAATGACTGTATAGTGCATACCCCACATACCCAACACCAACGGATGCATAGTATCATGTTTAATGCCTTGAGAGATTATCTTGTATTAGGTATTACAGTAACACATTCTGCACACTGCTGTACAACACAGTGCAGTGCCTATTAATCTCTCATAATCTCAGTTTCTTTCCTCACTGTGCAGTGATTTCAGCAAGGTCCTAAATTGTTGTTTTGCCTTGCAACAGCTGTACTTTAGTGTTCTTTCTAATATACTATAAACATGTAAAAAAGTAACCCTAGTGAAACCTTATGGACTTGGTGGACTTAAATAACAAAGGAGTTCCCAAGCATAAATTTTGATGGAGCTTTACATTTAAAGGAAACTTGATTACCCAACTCCACCTTCATAGGGAAAAGTACACCAAATGTACAGTAGCGTGGTTTTCAGTTCCCGATATAGGGCAGGAACATGGCCGGAAACTGATTAGGTAGGCCTATGAGACATTAAATAAAAAACCGACTGGAGACTAGGCGGATACCAACATGTTCACGATAAACTGTATTTCACTGAGCTCCTCGGCTCCCTCGAGGAACACTAACAAAAATCTTGGAAAGCAAAACGAACAGAGAAGAAGACTCAAGAAATAATTTACATAACAAAACATTACAGAAATAACAGACTCCTTAATTTGCATAATGAAACATAGCACAAATAACAAACTGTTCACAAGCCTTGCATGAACTTTTAACCTTACAACAAACAGGGATCAAGAACAGAAACACTGGCTGGCATAGACCATCCACCTATGGCAACAAACAGATTTCCTACTAGCACTTTCCCACTGCTGCAACCAATACTTGGCCACTTCACATATTTTACCAGTGTGCTGACATCATTCCTGTGGTTTATAATACTAGCTAGCACTTTATTTTGACTAGTTTAACCCCCTCATGTCAACAACTGACAGTACAGGAAGAATTACACCACAACTTACCGTCTGCCTTTCTTCATATAATAATCTACTTTCCAGTAAAGCTTTTTCTAAGTCTTCTTCAAACCTCTTATCTACCAACTAGAGGAAAAATGAGACAAAATAAAACAAAAAAAAAAAAAACAGTTTTCAAATGATGATGAATTATGGAAATTTATAATTAAGTTCTCAAGTTTCACACTAATGTGAAAATTATGCATGCAATGCTGTGAGAAAGAAATAAAATATTCTCTGTTTGTGACATTTGTTCAAACTTCAGGGATGCTTACAAATACAGCAGTCTCACACCTACTGTACAGTTCTGTACAGTATATACTGCCATCAAGAACCAAGTATTAATCTCCAGGTACAGTAAATATTCTTTGCATTACTGAAACTTAGAGCAAGTGACAAAACATCTGGTTGTTTTCTCACCTTTGCAATTGATTACATGAGAGGCTGTATATTTTTAAGTAATTAAACCAGCCATTTACCAGGAACACTCTGTAAGTACATATTTACTGATTCTAATGGATTCTGGACCAAAGCTGCACTCTGCCCTGGGTCAAGCATGGCCGACACAAGTGAACTCACAGTAACTTCTCTTTCATGCATAAACATTTGTTCCTGCAACTTGAAGTCCACAAGTCTTGCTCTAAGCTACATCTTTGTATAACTAACACAGATGTATGGAAGCAAAAGTAAATTATGCTACACCAGCAAGCCATCAGACCCTATCAAAACAAAGTCACAATGGACGCCACACCAAATTCAGTTGTCGCTTAAAATACTTCTCACTCATGCAGTCATATAAATGCAAGTCAGTACTGTGGGGAAGTCTAAATTTAACATTTTACCTCTTCATCTTTATTTTTCCAAGTTTCTGAAGGCTGGTTTTGTTGATGGGGAGGGTTTCCCGATGATGCAGATGCATTTTTCTGTTTGGATGATTTTGAAGATTGACCAGCTTCTCCTCCATGTCCACTTGGACCTGATTTATGCATAAAAGCCATTCCTCTGAGCTGTTACAAGTGATTGGAAGTAAAAAATATTCAGATAAATTGACAAACAAATTAGCTGTTGTACAATAGTCTGTAATGAAAGTGAACTCTGGTTGATAAAACTCTAAAGTGGAACATTATTTCAAAGTGGCCCACCCTACGTTTCAAAATTGAATTCAACAATGTTATAGTATGCCGATTAGTAAGAAATCTACTGTAAGTTCTGTCTGTAGACGTTGGCTGATACAGTATTAAAAACAGCCAAATCAAAATGCTGTGTGGTATATTTTAACTAACATTTGAAGTAGAAAAGATTCAAAGTTTTCAATACTTTTGCCTCCACTTGAGAAAAAGACTAGACCTAACCTTAAATAGGGTTGTATGATATGGTATCCTTCCCTACCATTCCAGAACAAAAATGGAGGGAACAGTTTAGGTCCACTTCAAATAGGCCTATAGACTTAGGTCATTTTTTTTTAAACTCCATCATGAGTGGCTCCACAGATTCCATGTCAAGGGTGTGATGGAATATTTGTCAGAAACATAATTCTAAGTCCAACTTGTCAACCTTAGAGCTCAGCTCTGTGGATTCAAGGTCAAAGTTGGACAGAACTATTTGAGACATACAGTTCTATAGTTTTTTTTTCTAAGTCCATCATATACTGTATGTACCTAGAGTGGGTTCACGATACAACATCCAAGTGGGAAGGTGCAGTGCTTACACTAACTTACTGTATGTATGTGTATGAATTTAGCCCATGAAAGTTTTCCTACTGTAACTTGTCTACCTTGAAGTGGATCTGTAGATTTTGTGAACTGTTGGTCAACTGTACTTAAACAGCCAAATTGTGGTACTTGTATATGGTCTATTAGTGTGAAGATCAACAATGCACAAAGTCATACATACCACTAGGCCTAGGGCAATTTAATATTATGAAGGGGTGGAAATAACTGCATCTGTGAATATTTATTCTGCAACTGTGAAAAGCCTACACTACAGTAGGTGTATTCCATGCACAAAATTCAGATCTTCATTGCAGATGAAGGGAACCTCATGGCACAGCAGTACAGGACTTATGAGAAGTCACTCCAGTTTGAGATGAGTCATCATATGACTAAACCTAACTACAATACCTTTTGTACTGCAAACTTGACCTGGCGCCTAAGTGCTGTAAGGCCACTGCAACAAAACTTTCTGCTGCAATGTGTAATATGTTCCCACTCAATTCACATGATTTAATCTCACACAAATATGTAATTTCCTGTCACATACTGTAGGATAGAATTTGTGTAAACTTTTGCTTCAATTGTGATGAATGCATCATCTGCTTAGTTTGTTAGATGAGGTTTAACAGCCAACCAATTGGTTCAAGTCGAGCCGGCCACGGCCTTTTTTCCAGTTATGGCTCACTGGCTTGTTTTCCCTTACTCCATTGCTTATGCAGAGCTTCACGCACAACAGCAGGTTCCATTTTAAAGTCTTTGGTATGACTGGACCTGGGAATCAAAACCGGGCCTCCCAAGTGAGAGGCGTATGCTCTACTGCTAGACCAAACACGCATCATCTGGTAGACACTATCCCACATAGTTATAGTTACAGTATAAACTGGGTGGTCAGACTTTACAAACTATCCACTAAGTCTCACCCTTATCTTGGTATTCATTTCCAACATAACATGAAGTGGGGTATGTGCAAGTTTCTACAACTCTACAAAAGCTAGTAGGGTACTTGGCCTCAAAAAGAGGAGCCTTTCCAACTGCTCTGAACAACTTAAAGCTTCTGCCTATACCAGCCTCCTCAGTCCTCATTTTAGAGTATGCTACACCTTCTTGGAACCTATAAACTGAAATGCACTATTGCATCTAAAGCAAGTCCAAAGAAATGCTGCAAGGTTTGCTAAATACAAGTACGTACTGTATTAGGGAACCAGTTTCCAAACTCCTCCATGACATAGACTGGATGACCTTGCAAAGAAGTAGATCTGTACAGTATCTAGATTTGTTGCACATACAATAACTCACAACCTCACAGATGTACCTAGGAACCATTACCTAAAGCCAGTGATGTGGCAAGGCCTCTGGAGAAGGAGGATGCAAAACTTCGTCAACCTTTGTGCTGTATCAACATATAAAAGTAGGCTACTCCTTTCCCAGAACTATAAAGGAGTGGAGCAAATATCCTGAAGGGACTGTCAATTTCAGCAGTAGTAACACTTTTAAGGCACATCTAAATTTCAATTAGCCCTCCCCCACACCCCTTGCTTAAATGCTCATGGTATGAGCCGAGATGGAGGAAAAGAATACTCATCATACAGCAGGCAATGAAATTTTATATTACTGTATATTGCAACAAAAGTGAGGCAGAAGCTACAGTATGTATTGACAATTTCTGTCCGGGTGGCTCAACCTTTTTGTCCAGGTGGTACCTTTATTGTCTGGGTGCTGAGCACCCTCTGCAAATTTTGTCTGGGTGCAGCACCCTAACAAGACAGGGAGTAAAGAACACCGCGTAAGCACACTTTACTGTGTAGTCCCCATATTTTTGATTACGGTTTTTTAGCCATCCCCAGACCTGCTTCCTTCGTCTACGACTGAATGGACATGGAGGGAAGTCAAATACAGGTGGAAGTGTTTAAGAAACAGTAGGCCTTCACAAAAACTAACAATCTAGCAAGGCTGTTAGCCATAGGGGAGGGAGAATGAAGGAGCACAAGCCCCTCTCCCAAAAAAATCAACAACTGTTTTTGAAACACAAAGAAATGAATACAAATGTAGGGCTAAAGATGGAAATATGTACACCATTTGACCACTTATAGGTCCTGAAACAAACAAAACATACCTCCCTCAGCCCTTTCAGGCACAGAAGCTGATACACTCGTGCCTGAACACACATGGGATATACAAGTTTCATACTCCCTTCTACATAGCTTCTGCCTCACTGTTGTTGCAATATACAGTTGCAACAATCATAAGAAGGTGTCTGTGAAGATTTTCCATCAATATGACCAAATTTTTTAAATCTGTGCCTGTATTACTATCAAATAATATAACCCTGAAGCAGGATGACCAGATTTAAAAACTGAAATATGGAACACCAGCCTGCTAAAAGTAGCACTGTATGCACGGCGGGATACACAACACTAATGGGTGTGAGTGGTGTCCATGGGGGAAGCCCTGGTGAGGGATCGAGGGACTCGAGTGCATTCAATACATGTGGTTGGGTGCAGAGGCATTGCTAGGATGAAATTTTTAGGGGGCCCTGGGTACCAAATGGGGGGTCATGGCATTGATCGCAGTCCTTAATTCTCACAAATTTTTTTCGGCAAACACAATTTCGGGGGGGGGGGGCGGCCTTGCAAACAGCTGGGGGGGGCCCTTGTAGCTACGTGCCTGGTTGGACGGGCTTTGGAGGCAGGCTTCTACAAATTCTTTTTGCATTACTTGTCCATCAGGCAAACTGTTCGCTCCTTTGTGGAGGAGACTTCATAAGGGGGCTTGCCCGGCAGGCTATGATACTGAACAATGCACCTGCCCGAGTAACTTTTTACTTGTTCTGGACAGTCAGGCCGGGGATTTTTCGAAGCCTGTTTGGAGGGCTGTTAAAGGACATCTATTGTAGATGCTTATCTGTATCCGTCCATTCTATGATAGGAAAGTTGTGTTGCCTAAGACTTGATTCTATTTTATTCTGTTGGTCCAAAGAACGTCACATCCGGTAAGAAGTTTCAATCACGTGACGTGTTGGAGAGAAACCGTTGTTACCACGCATGTGGTTACCAGTACAGTGAGTACCGTTACTTTCCGCCCTGGTAGTTTCCGCCACTGACTTTCGGCCCCCAAAATTACTGGGGCGGAAAAAATGTTCGAAATTAAAGACTAACTTACAAATCTATCTACTTTCTTTTCATCTCTGAGACCAAGAGGATGATGAAATTGTAGAACTTTTTCAGAAATCACCGATGGATTGTATGAACTAGCTGGCCTACAGTATAGTGTTGTTTGTGTATTAGAATTTATTCACAGCACTATGTACATGACACTGTATATGTTTATGTGCATGTGTATGTTTGTACTGTATTTTCGTACTCACTACAGTGGTTTTTCCCCTTCATAAGCGAGTGATTTGTGCACCCAACAGCTTCGCATTGGCACGGCATTATGAACTGAAATATTCTCCCATTTCTAGTCAACTTTCAAGTTTCAAGAAACTGTCAATTAACGAATTAATCCTATACGTACGTGCACCGCACTCACAGTGTCAGACTGTGACTGTTTTCACTCCAGTTGAAGTTTTCATGACCTAGGTCATGCAAATACCCGGATGTTGGACCGACAGAATAGGACCTGCTTTTAGCAATAGGGTTGGACAAACAGGCATCCCAGAGAGGTTCAATATGGGACGCAGGACCAATGACCAAAATACTGTACGGGACAATCCCATATTTTACGTGACTTCTGGTCACCCTGCCTAGAAGTTAACAGGAAGTCATGCCTGTTTTGCTTCAAGTTAAAGTTTCAAAGAAGGAAGCAGGAATTTTAAAGAATTTTGCGAGGTGTAAGTGTATAGATCTACAGTCTGTAAGACTGTACATTGCATTAATTTTGTGAACCTTAAAGGGGAATTTTCATCATTCCAGACAGTTCCAATTCTCCTAACTATGCAACTTCTAGCTCCTCCCATAACTGTATAAAGCGCTTCCTTGTGCAGGGACAAACCTGTTTTATTGCTTAAGGCCACGTCCTGGTGAGCATACAAGGCTATAAAATGTAATAAAAGCACTCTCTCTGCCATGTCTGGAATGTGAGCTACTCTGCATCTTTCAAAGTTTCAAACTTTGATGTCAATCAAAGAGCAGCCACCAACTGTGAAGTTTGATACCCCCACACTAAAAATATACCTTGGGGTGATGACTGTCTGTCTTTAAACATCAAACGTTATTGTTTAGACATTTGAATATGTAATAGGCTAGATCTGGAAAACTTACACAAATTTGTAACCTGGGAGGATCAGGGCAGATTTTTTGGAATGTTGAGGAAAAGTTTGAAATAAATGAAGCTCTACTGTTTGGTGCAAATTCCATGAAGGGGTCATAGGCTAGCCCAGGCCTCACACTTCAGCTTTCAAGGGGCAAAGGCCATTTGGCCTTGGTTGTTTGAATTTTCAGGGCATCAAGGCAATCAGTCTGGGTATTAGGGCCATTCCCATTTCTGAACAAGGGCACAAAGGCCATTTACATACTGTTGCAATGCTTGTCCCACAAGTTTTTGTTTAGAAAAAAGTTGTGTACCAAAGCATTGGCTTTGTAGTGTAGTACCGGAACGTAGTAGAAAGAAATGCATGTGCTCGAGTGTGAACTATGTGCTGTATACTTAAAACAGAGAGTAAGGCACAGAGGTCATACACTGAAGGCAACGAGGACAACTTTGGTCCTGACTTTTAGTCATTTTATCAGGGCATTGCTGCAAACAGGGAATGTATGGCAGCAATAGCCTCTGTGGCTCCCGTTACATTCAAGGCCTGCTAGCCCTGTACCCACAATGCTCTGTGCAAACTATTTATGTGCCTGTAATGTGTGAAATAGGCTTTCATTCCATGTTACTTACAGTACTCCAAATGTCATTTGTTTGTAACATGCTTTTGTGATCCTTAATTTTTTGCTGTTTTGTTATGAATGACCTCATTTGCATACCAATGTGGGGTTCTATAGACTGACCCAGAAAAAGCTATACACAGAATATACCTTTGAACATTTTCCATATTTTCAGCTGAGCCTCCAAGGAGAAACAGAAGATGAAACCAAATTTCAAATACCATTCACATGACTGGTTGACTTCCTGCACTGCCGTGGCTTGATGCAACATGTTTAATCACTTAAACAAAAATCGCATTCTTTAGACTGTTCTTTCCATTGGATATTTTCATTGTTATTGGAATACACTATCATCCGTCTCGATTATTATTCTTATTTTATTATAATTGAATAACGCTCATATGAGAACCACTTTTCACTGGAATTTGTAATCATCTCACTTTATCTTATACCTTCGACGACCTAAACTTTCACAAAAAAAAAGGATATTATTTATTGCATTGTGCCAGGAGGATGGAATCCTATATTGATCTAATTACGGCTTAACATTGTGAATTTATTTTCTTTGCAGTGTAAACTGGACTGTTATTACAACATACCCACTAAATGGACAGGAGTTTTATGCTGGGCAAGAAGAAATCAGTGAGTAATTATAAGGACTAATACCCCGCACATGCCACATGGAGGCTCTGTTTGTGAAAACGTTAGTCCAGGCAAAAAATATACTTTGAGATGGCTCATGAATGATTATAGCACCACTATTCATTGGCTATGATTGGGGTAGGCCTATCTCATTACAGTAGTTACCTCTCAAGATGCTAAGAGGATAAGCAGTCACTGTTGATTTGTTTTTGTGAGATGCCAAATGGATCTGCAGTAAAAATTCCCCTCACCAGGATATGTTTTTAAGAGGCTACGGGGATACGAAGTTGATGTTCCATGGCAACTTCATGTTATCTAGCCTATGAAAGTTAACTTGTCTTGATATGCAGTCAACATTTATAAGTTGTCTTTTACAAGGCTACGATGATATTCAGTTAGGATTCAAACTGTGTCTTAAAGAGGCTAGGAGGATATGCAGTGATTGTCTAGGCCTACTGTAGGCTAGTCCCATAGCCTCTGAAAAAACTGAGCTACAAGGGCGGTTCATACTTCCAAATTTCTCGCGCGATAAAGCGATCAATAACCATATACTGTATGGTCAAAATATCTTTGCCGCCAGTTCGATTCACGGTCATCACTTGGAGTTGAACATTGTTCAACTTTCTCGCAAGCTCTCAAGATATCGCAAAGGAAACGGCTTCTGATTGGCTGCTTGGTAGGTGAACGACCTTTTGAAACAAGCTCACGATCCTACTCAACAATGGCGGACCTATTCAGATACCGGCTCATTACATGTATTCGGGTTCCGTGCGACTATCAGCGGCCTGACTGTGACAGTGAGAGTTGTCGGAATGGAGGGAAACAGTTATTGCTTTCCACGGATTAAGATATAAAGGTTAGAAAGGCAGGATTTTCTTGTATTCCCTAAAATTATCACGGTAATCAATAGTGTGCTTTGTCGTAGAGCCAATCAAACCGCATACACATATGTACTGTACTTGGCCTTTGCATAGGCAGGTATTGGGAGACTGTGCATTGCATGGCAGTACTGCGAAAGATGAGCTATGCGAGAAAACTGAAGTATGAATCAATTTTACATCGGCATATCGAGACCCAGCTAACAATTAACATCCTTAAACACAGCTTTATAGCGCTATAATGGAGTATGAACCGGCCTTCAATCTCGCGGGGGATTCTGCAGTTGTGCCAATTAGGAGTCAATTGTGCCAATTATAATTACGTTTGAATTTAGTTAGACCTAACGTTACCCACTAAAAGTTCGGCGAAGTATGAACCTAGGCCTAGCTAAACGCAAAGGCAAGCCTGTCCATGTTACGCAATTTAGCCTAACGTTAGGCTACCTCATCTCTCTCGGAATTGAGTTGCTGTTGTCTCTTTTTCTTCTTAGCTCTTTTCTTTGCATTTTCATTGTTCAAAGACTCCTGCTTCTTATCGTTTGATTTAGACGTTCTGCCTTGTCTTTTCGAATTATGATCTCCTATGTCTTGGACTTGCAGCAGTTCAAATCGGGAGGATAACTGTAGAGACGCCATGGTGAAGTCATACAGTTCGGATTTACTCGAAAGGTTTGCTATTACTTATAGTGCTATTATAATACCCAAGTACCTAGTGCTAATAGTCAGGGTAACCCTGAGAGGGAAACATTTACAATTTGGTCTCTTATCCCATACCATAGTGAAAAGACCAAAAATGTAAACACGTTACCTTAGCAGGGTTACCATAACTTCGCCCAAGGGAAATCCCTGCGCCTTTTATTGCACTGTTTACATTCAGATGACTTTAAAATTTCCTTCCTTTCTGTATATGTAGGCTACGTACGTTCTGGTACGTTCTGGTATACAAAACAAGAACTTCCTTTCCAGGTATAATTGCGCCAGATCTATACCTGAAAGTGGCAATGCGTGGTACAACCCCCTGGCAAATACACGGGAGGGTCGTTGATCAACAGCCTGGGTAAAATATGAAAACAATTCGACGACGGCATAATTGATCTGATCTTATGGACAAATTTGGAGAAGGATATGGTCGCGTATTTTAGGCTGACTCCATTTTATTCCTGTGGGTCACGGAAGGTACGTTATCAGTGATGAAGGCGCGCGAGGTTGTGGGGGGGGGGGGCAGGGAGCTTTAGATTGCACGACGCGGACGTGAGCTACGACGTTATGACGTCACTCTTGACAATACTGACTGTAAGGTACATGTATGCGCATCGTCAAGAGTGACGTCATTACGTCGTAGCTCACGTCCGCGTCGTGCAATATCTTAAAGGCAATAGGCAGTCACCCCAATCAGAGTTAGTATGCCCCGTCACTCTAGTTCATGAATGGCCTATTTTGATCATGTGACAAATGTTTTTGCTAGTGAATTGTGAAATTCAAGGAGAATTTCTCCTTGCTTTACCAGTTGTTTGTAATAGTTATGTTCAAAATGTCTTCAGAGGTGCTTGTAATGCAATAAGAGGAGATTTGCAAGTATTTGCTGATTTTTCAAAGCAAAGTTTGGGACGTCTGCCTACTGCCTTTAAGTTCCCTAATTCCTAGTACCCACTACTTCGGAAGTAAACGTTTCGTTTTCTCCCTTGGCTCTTCGCTAGAGAGCATGGGGGACTTTGGAAAAAAAAAACTAATATCACCTCTTGGAATGTAAATTTCGCACGGAGGTTGGAAACTGAACCTTTTTTTTCAGTTCCCATCTCCATAGCTCATTACTGACATATAAAATGTTCATTTATTCAAGAACAGTGATTTGACACTGCCGATTGCGCAATAATTTCTGACGTCTTCTTGTGCAATTCACAAGATTGGCCTTCAAGTTCTACTGTTTCCGCCTTGAAACAAGTTAAACCGTTTTGATGACCTTGGAAATTTACTCCCTACTTAAGAGGCTGCGTGGAATATTGTAAGGGGCTAAGGTTGTTCTCTTAGGTCACTCAGTACCAAGACAATGACCAAGTATGGGCACCGTGAGGCCCAATGGGCACGTGCTCTCCAGGTGCCCTTCTGTGTGCCTCCATGAGAAATTGGGTAATCTATGCACAAGCACACCGTTCAGGCGGCATATCTCGATATGAACACAGGGGCCAACTGTCACTTTATCAGTCAACTTGTGGCTAAAATTGCACGAAATGTTCTCAGTATGATTTTGCTGGGCGCTTCGCGCACAACAACTATTTGAAGCACTGCCTTATTTGGATATGTAATCAACAGCTATTGTTTCAAAATTTATTTTCCACAGCTATGGAACTATACGGCGGCCGTGAGTCCTCTCCATTCAATAAAATTCCCACGTGGCTATCTTTTACTCAATGAGATTTTATGTCCGGAAACTATAAAACAATGCGATTTTCGTTGCCTTTTCAATGTGTATCCAATATACATGAAGATAATTAAATAGCTTCACTCTCATAGGCTGATGTCCGTCTATTTTAGATACCGGTGCCTTACAATTTGCAAGGCGAACTTTTTTCCTCTGAATCCTCGGCGAGGCGCAACCCAGCACCACAGCAGGGATTATAAAGTTGGTGATACCTGCGACAAGAGTATAAAAACTTGCACCAAATTTTCATACATGCTCAATACCAACATTTTTTGCCACCCTTTATCATTCATTACTGAAGAAAATGCAGGAGGGAAATATATGCAGGAAATATATAGGCCGTATTTATAATTTTAAGGCACCTAAACCTGTGAACCTCATTCAAGGGCTTCTTTTTTCAAATTTTCCCTGCTAGCCCCGGATCCGCAGCCGTGGATGCACCTTCGATGGTCTTAAATGAAGGCTTGAAGTTCCCCTCAGTGGCATACCTGGAAGGAAGTTGTCTCAACATTACTTCCTAAGATTGGGCAGCATGAGTGGATTTATTTTTTAAAGCTCAATACAAACCTTAATTAACTTGATCCCCCGTCCCCATGCACCCCCTGTCCACCATCAATTCGAGAGTGCCAGAAAGGCTAACATAAAAAGGCTGTAAATAGGCGTAATGTACACTGTCCTTAAATTTGTACGAATTATTTCGTGACGTCACATCGAAAGACAGCTTTTATCGGACTACGCGTATCCTATAAAAGCTGTCTGTCGGTGTGACGTCACGAAAAAATCAGTTAACATTTCATTTTCATAGACCTCTGATGCAAATCATATATTTACACTGGTTGGCAAACTTTGGGCTCTTTCTGACCTGAAATGGAGAAGATTTTAATAAAAATTCACAAAAATCGGTTCGGAATCCGATCCGAATTCGTTGTAGTGTGACCGCGGCTTAATGCAATCGTGGGCCTACCGGTTCGCGGTATATTAAGCTACTGTACTTATGCATTTTTAGCTCAGCTGAAAGCTTTCAGCTGAGCTATTGCTGTCGTGCACGGCAAACGTCTGTCACCATAACATTTGCGTTTAAGTGCCTGACATTTCGCTGTTTTTCGTTAGATTTGGCTGAAATTTAGTAGAGATGTTAGCGAAAGTGATATCTGTATGCTGCGACTCTTTTCGATTAATTTGACCGCTATTTGACCTCGGGAGGGGCTTTGTTTGAAAACGTAAAATTCCCTACTTGTCTTTCAGTTTTGCACCAATCTTGATAATATGTTTCATATAGATAGTTCAATTTGTGCTGAACAAAAGTTAATTTTTTTTTCGTTTCTGCAATCATTAAAGGCATGAAAACAGCACTTTTTGAAACAAATTCTGGCGAAGTCCTCATGTTCGGGAATAGGCCTACATCGAGAATCCCAGTTGTTATCATTTGAGAGACTGTACAGCGAAACGAGGTACAAAAGTAAACTGAACATATATAAATGTACAGGACGTCTCGTGCTTAATCGTGTGGAAGTGTTTACGCAAAGTGCAGTGTATCGATTTTTGAATACCGTACGTGGACTACCCCACTATGTCAGACTATGTTTGCTCAGCTCTTTGCTTTCCAAACCAGGGATATGACATTAATAAGGAATATACCGTACAGCCTACTATGTGAACATATGGCACTGATCTCATTCAGGCGTATGAATAATAAACTAGCTAAATTGGTTGGATGGTTAGGCCTACTCGAAAAGAAATACCGGACGTTTGAAAGTTGTGCAAGTTCTTGCGAATATGTGGCCTTGTGCGAAACAGTAGTATAAGAAAGGCTTACACATTTTTGTGTTGAGGCAGAAAGAAGTATTCAACTTAGCCTGATGTCTGAATGGGTTTAGGAGTTTGGCTTAAAGTTTAAAGAGAATATATCCAGTCGCCTCAAGTTTCAAGTTATTTGTAAACATTACCTTAATCTTTCAAATCTTCTTGTATCTCCTTTACAAACATTTTTCTTAACATTTCTGGACAAAAGCTATTTAGTATGAAAGGTAAACAAATGACTTATCCTTCCTTAATAGCAAATTAGTTTATATTGTCACATGAAACGAAAGAAGCGTGAATTGGGATGCCGGCGCGGGGTACACTACTTCAAGTTAAAGGTCGTGTGACATGAAAATAACATAGTTGGATATTTGATGTAAAAAGCATTGAAAATCCAGAAAAAAGCCACAATTTTCATTCAAATCCATCAAATATTGACAATTTTACAGGGAAATTTCTATTTCACACTTGCATCATGAATAAACATGAGCTAAATATGCAAATATGTGACATCGAAAGAGGGACATACCATATATGGCACATGTAAGCCTTTGTTTTTTCAAGCTTAATTCCCAGGACACTGGTAGCATTGTTATTCCCTGAGGGGTTTTTTAGTAAACTTAAACTTTTTTCCTTGAAAAATATTGATATGACTCACCAAACTGTAATCTGTATGATCAGTAATTAAGAGATAATTTATATAGGTTTAACAAAAGAAATTATAACACTGTGCAACACTCCACATCATTACTTTTCCATAGGCAATTAGTTTCTCCAGAAACCATCAAACTTTGAAGACATATATTTTGAGGACGGTAAAAGATATTGAAATAATTCAAACGGATCTTTAATTGGAGGACTTAATTCTTTTAAGTGACAAGTGAAACAGCTCTTTTTGGTGGCATGTCACACGACCTTTAAGGTGAATGGTTGTCTAGGAAATGTCGTAAGAGGAAAGAGGAACCCACCCCTTTCTTTTAAACAAAGAACATAGCACGTTGATTGAAAATACAATGCTTCATATGGTTTAAGCTTGACGGTTGTGCTAACATTCCAAAAACAATTTTCGGTTTGAAAAGGAAAACGTGCTTTTTGAAGGCGTGTGCCATATGTCAGTCTCGGTGTCTGCAGGAATTGTGCAGCTCGGGCTTCCAGTCAAACGGGCCAAGGGGGCGAATCCCTCTTTGAAATTTGTTCCCCCCTAGCAAGTTTTCAAGTTGCCATTGGCTTAATGGTATTTGTATACATTTGGCCCCCTTAAAAAGTTGTTAGCCCCTGGAAGCCATTTCGCCCCCATTCTGTACCTTGTCAGGCTACGAGCCTGGTGCAGTCACATGGGCGTTGACACTGCAGGAACCGCCCCAGTCTTGTTCTCTGTTGCCGAAAGCCCCACCAAGTTGTTAAGGGGAAGCCATGGGGGATGATATTTCAATAGCCTTAGACTTAGTATAAGTGTGCATATTTTCCCAACGCTCTCTACGAACTGTAGTTACCCTCCGGCCTGTTGCGACACATTCACCGGTCCTAAAAGCGATCGACGATTTATACCTGGTAGATCCCAATCATAAAAATGTTATGCAGTAAAATAATTTTGTGGGGGAAAACGGGACTAAAGAGTACTCAGAATTAGGCGCGTAAAGAATTTAATTTAGAAATTATCCCTTTATACTGAGTAATTGAGCAGTTTTGGTTTTTCCAAATCATAGTGGCAACACGTATTTGAACTTTTGTCCCTGGACAAGTTCAAGGAATATCTTTGGGGCAAAATATCATTTTTAAGGCCTTTAACCATTTGTAAAATTTCTTCATCGGAAGTTACTATCTGGGTCTAATTATGGAAAACAAATGAAGTCTACACAGCAGCACACTCATAAACATTCATTATTTGTATACTAACATTTGTGCAGTATATAAAGTTAACTTTGTGTACCAGATTTAGTCTTTCAGAGACTTCGGGAGTTTAATACATATTTCATTGCATTCAGTTTATATTTATCTCTTTGTTTTCTGACGTATGTATGAACAACATGAGTTACAGACCCAACCAAAATATTGACTGCAGACTTTTAGGTCAACAGGAAAAGCTGAGCTTCGGCAACATTGTTGCGCTTGTTATACTGTACTGTATAGGGCGCACGTGTATGAGTTCTTACATCACTGTGCATCCTCTGTGACGTAATGTTTTTATGAATAATGTAGTACGTCACAGAGGATTCCCTTCTGCGTTTATTTATATTCTGCGTCTGTACGCGATAATTTTGTTATTCAATTTTAAATTTGTTAGATGCGTGAAATGCACAATTTGAAAATTTAGCTGAGAAAACGTACCGGCCACAGAGGTTCAAAATATGCCAAATTTACGCGATTTGGCCGGTAATTGGCCAATATGACAACCGTTTGGTACAGCCTGGCGTAGCCAGGTTTTTTGTCAGGGGGGGGGGGCAAGAGCACCAAGATTTTCCCCAATCAGTGATCTGCTTCCTAATAATCAGTGTTCTCCGCAGGTCCAAATTTTGCCCGGGTGCTTTCCTCTGACCTGGCTGATGTGACTGATCGCCGTCCTGGGGGAGGGGTCTAAGGTGCTCATATAAGGTGGGCTAGATGCAAAATGGTGCCACATTTGGTGCTAAATGTAAACTGAATACATCACCAAGAATTCCTATTTTTTAGGAAGCTTTTTTATCTTGGTTGTCTTCAGGTCTTGGTGAATTTTTCTTGAGTCCTACTGGTAGATCAGAATCACAATGGGTGAAGTACAGTAATTAAGTGAACCCTGGTACACCTTTCCCTTCATCAGTTCACCACATTCACCGCAATCAGTCGAAATTTTACGAGGACCTGCCCTTGTAGCAGAGTATAGCACTTGACCCATTCTAACAAACTGCATATACCACAATGCTGCTGCTTTAATTATCAAGAAACATTGGAAGTATACAGTAAAAGGACAGAGTCCCTTGTCAGAGGTCCAGAGATCTCATGCTGTATAAAACAGATATTAAAACATAACTAGTACAACTATAAGCATGGTGTCATCATTCCATCTCTGAAAACCTTAATGAGGACTGGTTGTGCCAGTGTGGCATATACTTTTAAATAAGTAAAGTGTACTGGTTGAGAAATTTAAAATTTTACCAGATCATGCGCAAATTTCACCATATATTCACTTTCAAAATTTCCCCCAAGATTTTTCCAGAGGGGGCAACTCGCCCCCGTCCCCCCTGGCTACGCCACTGGTTTGGTATATAGCATCCCCTTGCACCTTCCTATCTTCCTCAAAGTTTTTTTTTCCATAGTTTATTTCAATATAACTCAAAAACATTTTCCATGCTATAACACTAACATATCAATTTTCTTCCAGATATGATAATTGATGAAATACAAAATTAATGTTCTAAAGAAAAACCATATGAAAAGCAATTTCAAATGGCGTGGTACTTGTCTACACGTTTACGAGATGTACTTTTTGTGAACAAATGTAATCCTCCACTTTCAAAATAAATTTTAATTTACTGTAAAACTGAAGGAGATTCGGTTTACATTTTTGCAATCGGCAACTAAAGATGTAATATTTACAATGAAGGATAACAAAATTCATGGGATGATCACTTAACAAGTTATACCCGAAAAAGACATCCCTCTTAGAAAGAATAAATTGTCTCCCAAAAAGATATTGCTCAATATCTAGGAGAAACGGAGAAGTAAAAGGACAATTCCAAAACAAATGTTCCAAAGTTTCTTCTTCGGTATTACAAAAGCTACAAAAAGGGTTATCAAGCTTGTTCATTCAGCACAGAAGCTTATTTGTGCTTAAAATTCTATGAAGGAAACCGAACTGAAAATAAATTATTTTTGTTTCAGAAAGTGTTAATGAAGGAATTTTAAAAATCACCTTCCACTCTTCATTGGATAAATTAAACTGAGTGTTCCATTTCCCCGATGATGTTGGAGGTAAAACAATATCAGAAATAAGTTTTGAACAAACACGCGCAGTAGACTCCGTAGCCCGGCTTCGAAGATACAGTTACCAGTGGTGCGGTATTCTATAATTAAGCCAGAGAAATAATCTTCTTGTAAGGGACGGGCTTGGGTAATTAAATTGTCGCGTCCTCGAAGAAATCTGTCTTGTCGTTTGTTTAGGCTAATTTTCATTTGAATGCTCCTTTTGAATCTTCATATTCTTAGGACGGAGTAAAGCACTTTTGCCGACCCGCCTTGAGCCTCCCTTGCCGTTTACAAAGGCCATATTGTGATTTCTATCGGTTTATGATTTTTGTGACTTTTTTGCCATTTTGGAGATAGTCATATGATTCATTCTAATGTCACAATTTGTAAATACCCCAAAGCCTCTGGAGGCTTGCTACGCTTCACTACGACGCCTCCAGTGACTCTCAGTCTTTCATTTTGGTGTATACCCCTCCGGCGGAACGCTTGGCCCCCAGAGCCCCCTCCCACTTCAACTAAAGTCTGGCGACGCCACTGTCTGGAATCTCCTCTGAATTGAGATGGTTTGACTTGATGAGATTTTAATGTGGGATACAATTTTCAACAGCTATACGCACGTAAAACCTTGTCTGGTTTACGTCACGTGCACAAAACGTAACATGCAGAGTGCCTTTACTAAAATTAAATGCATTTGCCATTACATGAATTTTATCGACAGGCCTATATTTAATAATTCTTCAGGGCATCGAGCTCTGACGGTCCACGGTTCTGCAAATGAACCTAGCTGTATTTTTTGGTAAATGATCTCCATAGGCTGCAACTTCCACCTCCAAGTTGTTTTAAAATGCCTTGTGAAATCTCACTTTATGTGATTTACCCATAGAAAGGGATAAAGGAACCTATATCCTGCTCTATGGTGTTTGTGATTTTGCTGAATTCTATATTTGCAAAAATTCTACTACGAGAACAATATGACTTTACTTGGTCAATTACTGACTAAATAAAGGTGCAAAAACAAAGAAAATAAAGAAATTTTATTGTAAAAAATGCCAGCTATCTCAAAATACAGTTTCAATTGGGAAACAGTTTCATGAGTGTTCATGTCAATTTGACTTTGGTACATTGGTCTCCATTTGTCTGCTACAAAGTCAAGGTTGATTTGGTCACATAATTCGGACTCACTAAATAAGATCACAAGGACGTCTTCGACGTAGCCGCAGGGCACAACTTAGTGGTTCCCTTTGGCTGACCAGGGGGAATCCCCTGAGGCTTTGGGTATTTACAAAATTGTGAGCACTAGGAAAAACCGTTGATTAGTGTCCAAGAGTAGGATTGAATTCGCATTAAGCAGACGTTAAAATCGTAATGCATCCTTTTTTTCAAAATGGTCTTATTCAGAGTAAAGACTAGCCTTTGTCAAGGCTTTTCTGCCGTTTGTTATCCCTCACTTTATTTAGGCCTACTTCGATTTGAAAGTAGCCTACGCGCTCCAACCATTGAAGCTAGGCCCTCGACTGCTGAGCAAACGATCTCGCGCCGGCATCAAATGTTTCCTGCTAATGTTTCCAGAGGGAGAAGGAAAACTGTCGCAGGAAAGACTCGACAGAGGCTAAGTAAAGACTGGCCGGTTTCTTCAAGATGCAGCGGGTTTGATGGTGCAGAGGGTGGATTATCATCATATGAGAGGTTTTACAGAATTTTCAATAATTATACTCACTTCGTGCAACGGGAAGTCAAAATGAGATGATTTGGGTATTAGATGATTGCGCATGATTTCTTCATGATGCTGCAACAGGTTTGAGGGTTGGGAAGATTGATAATCATAGAGGTTGGACACGATTCTGCAATAATCGAAGTAATAAATGCCTGTCCTCGTTGTATTAATAATTTGACATTTACCTTGCATGACGGCGCAAAGTGCACCAAAAATTGTATTTTAAAGGTATTCCAGGTACGTTTGACTTTGTTTTAATTGCAAAGGCGATCTATTCTGTTAAAACCTCCCTAACTGCGGTTAGTTGATAATTACTCTTACAAATCTCGGGGTAGGGGTAATGATGGTTTTACCGAAAGTCTTTGGTTTGGGGCCAGGGTCCCCTCTGTCTTCGCGATTTACGCCTGCGTCTCCGATAACATACAAAAACACAGGAAGAAATAAAAGTGCATGGGACTCCAACGCCACTGCTCTTTTTGCGTACTTCCGTCCATAAAAGGTATAGCGCTCAGTCGGAAAGCGAGCTTCCTTGGCAATCATTGCAATACAAAATGAATGCGCTTTCAAGTAGTTACAGCAAACTAGATTCCTCTCTGACTTCACAAGTAAATTGAAAACGGCTCACACTTAAAGCGAGCGCACACTGCACCAACCCGACTGCGATGTGGCGGTGAAAACTAGTCGGGTGGCAAATGGGTCAGTTTAGCAGTTTAGTGTGTTTCAAATTTTGTTCCCGACCCGACTGTTGGTCCCGACCGCTATCCGACAGCCGATCATTGTCGTGACCATATCGGGCATATCAAACATCTTTGATATTCGTAGTGGTGTCGGTTGGGGGTGTTACGTTGTCGCAGTTGACTATGTAGTCGTGGCAGTGAGCGTTTGTCATCTGCCCAGCTGCGACCTGAGTTTTATGTATCAGCCAATAAGGAAGCGTTTGGGAGATCAGGCCACGGATGCAGAAAGTCAACATGGTTGCCCCATGTGTGATTGGTGAACATTACATAGACTTACATCCACCCAGGCAATGTATTGCGGAGCTCTACATAGGTTGCAGCTCGATTCCAACGATCTGTTACATGAGTTGCATCACATTCCAAAAGGCTTCACGGTGTGGGACAGGCTGTCTAGTTTATGATAAACATTTCTAATGGTAGTTTTCCTGACAGACAGCATTTCTTCCAAAGACTGGCTTTCTGAAAAATGTTGCAAGAATGCTATATAGTGACAAAGAAATTCTCTTAATTTGTGATAACTGTTCGAAGATGTCACAACTTTACGAAAAACAGAATAGTTGCCTAATACTGTAAAATGTATTCAAGTATAATATTTACCACAAGACTCTATTTCATTTTAGGAAAACGTCGGTTGTCATCATTAAGTTTCTCAACATTTCTGTAGCCCCTAAAAAAAATTCTGACAGTAAATAAATTATGAAAGGCTGTGGCCTTTTTTTCTCCGAAAGGCCACAACATTTTCCCTACATATGGCGGTTGAAAATTTTTAAGGGTTGAAGCACCCACATAACCCCTGAAGTGACGCCCCTGTTTGGAAGAGAAGTGTCAACAAACTGAAGCAACGAAAATTCTGTGAAGTGCGCCAAAAGTTTTACTTTTTTATACTGTATTTTGACAGCTGTCACAATATAAACAATATAACATTGAACATTGCAGAAATAATAGATACATAACATTTTCAAGTTTGATAACCAGGAAGGTTTTTAATGGATTAGATGACATAATTCTGAAAAGTCTTCATTCTATCAAGAAAATTATTCTTCTTTAAAATATGCAATTCAACATCCAAATTAAAATAACAGTTACCGGTATAATAAAAGGTAAATGAGTAAGGGATTGTGCTATCAAAATAACAAGAGAAAATGTAGTACTTAGCATAGAAAATGAGGAAATTAATTGGGTGATTAATATTGGCAAAACGACCAAAGCAAATATCTGCGGGACAGACACTATAACCATTTCTGATACAATTACTGGATACTTCTTCCCAAAATTTCCTAACATAATTACACTGGTAAAATAAATGTAGGAGGGTTTCCCCTTGAACAGAACAGAAAACACACAAAGAATCTGACAACTTCATTATGTGAAGCAAATGGTTAACTCCAAGAATTCTGTGTGAAAATCGCATGCACTTGCAAATAAGTTACAACGTTCTTAAATTAATTTCGAACGTTCTTAAATGGAAAAGAAAAAAACCGAATGCCAATTGACATATTACAAAAATTACTTTGATTCCATTTCGCAACGGCTGTTGGATGAGTGGATACTTTTTCTTCTAAAGTTCTATAAATAAAACGAGAAATCTTTGGACTGTTTAAAGAAGAAATAAACATATTTTCACTTCGACCAACAGTAGAGGGATCAGAACTCGTTTAACGTCGCTATTCTTTTGGAATAGCTTTTAAAATACCAAAATAAAGTGTAAATGGAAAGTGAGGCACATTGAAGGTTTTCTGAAAATCATTGCAGGACAGATAGGAACCATCAGATCTGTTAAAACTTTTAACGTACACAATATTTTGATCACAGATGCCTTGGTGAAAAACAATTTTATCATAGACTTTTATGAAAGCATTATTTAGGATAATCTGGTTCTCAAAGCCGTCTGTCGGAGAATGAAAATGAAATCTGCCCAGGCCTTGCAAATTTCTTTACAGAACTGGTGACCTATTTTGGAGATGACATTGTTATCGCTATTATATTTAAACAAAAAAAATAGCCAAAAGGCCGAAGGTGAAGATCATAAAAACATTTCTATTGGCATTCTCTGCCATCGATGCAACGTTTAACCTAGCTGCATTTCAATGATTTCATAAAAGACAATAAATCAACCATATTGAGACCACCCGAACCAATGGTATTTATAACCGTAGAACGCTTAATTTTATCAATCTTACTGTTTCATAGGAAATTGCATAAACACTCATGTATAACCTTGAAGGGTACCCTGGGGGTACGAGCGCGAGGATATTGGAAATTAAAAGAGTCCTTATTGGAGGACAATTATTACATTGAACGAATAAAGAATGTTGTTTTAAAAACCACCAGTGACCATCCCCATTTAAATGCTTCTGATCTCTCGGAAAATAATAAATTTGCAGTTAAAAAAGCATTCATTATTAACAGATAACAACAAAAGAACGTAAACATTACGAGGTTAGTTTACTAAAAGAGATATCATATCTTATCTTGAAGAACCGTTTTGCTGCAATCCTTCTGACTATGTCAAGTCATCTTTAGATGCGACTACGGCTAGGCTAGAGCATCTCTATGACCGCAGACTCCATGGCATCATTATTAGGTCGAGAGCTCGTTGGTATGAGTATGGTGAAAGAAACTCTCCCTACTTTTTAAATATTGAACAAAGGAATTAAACTCACAATTCTACAACTAGATTAGTCTCTGAAAATGGTCAAAGGCTGACATGCTGGCATGATATTTTGTGTGAAGCAAAACACTCTTTTAGTAACCTTCACAGGTCGCATATTAAAAACGATGACGTATTATCCTTCTTTCGGGATAACCACTTCGAGCATACAATGCTCGCTGACGATCAAGTGTATATGAAGGGCCGTGTAGTATGAATGGGTGCCGTGAAGCCATCTTTTCAATGAATCTGAATAAAACACCATGGTCTGACGGCGTACTTGTCGAATTCTACAGAACTTTTTGGGAGGATATTGGTAAAATTGTTATTCGGTCTCTAAATTTTGCTTTTGCAAAAATGTTCTCTTTCTGATGAACAAGGTCGAGCTGTTATTTTTTTGATCCCCAAGCCTTCAAAAGACCAATTTGAAAATCGGTAGCTGTCTTAAATACTTGTTTCAAACTTTGCGCAAAATGCCCGGCTAATCATCTGAATAAGGTACTTCCTTATAATAAGTATAATGAACAAACTGACTTTTTAAAGGACAGTTACATCGGTGAGAATATAAGATAGGTTATGGACCTACTGAAACATTGTCATATCCACAATATTTATGGTAAGCTTAATATTTTTAGATTTTGAAAAGGCCTTTGACTGTCTTGGGTGGAATTTTATCACGCAGGCTTTGGACTATTTCAACTTTGGCCCCGATTTCATTAACTGGATTCATATACTTAATACAGGAATTCCTTCCCTTGTGTTTTTAACAACGCCCATCTGTCTGGGTATTTTCAATTATCTCGGGGTGTGCGTCAAGGCTGTCCGCTCAGCCCTTACTTATTCATCCCTTGTGCAACTGTATAGTTTCTTACTACATACCATAATTAAGAATGCTCATGGAATTCAGGGTATAAATATTGCAGGGACAGACATAAGAATCACTCAGGATGCAGGTGACACGATTTTGATTTCCAACGGTTCTCTTATCGAATCTATGAAAATACTAAACGCTTTCTCGGCGGCTTCGGGACTAAAATTAATTTTGAAACATTCGTTTCTTTCTCCACTGGACGGTTTCGTTACTACTCCGCCACATTACTTTTCTTGTTCATGCTAAGGCCAAATGGGGAAAGTGGAAAAGTTCCCGAAGAGAGGGCATTCTCCCCCCCCCCCACCGAAACATAGCACCCACTTAGCACACCCCGTAACTTGATTTTTTTCACACTTTTTCCAGAAAAAGTCAGATCAAGTCGACCTTGAATCATACACTACAGTACTGTAAGACCTGTTATTTAATTAGACAATGCAACTACATTTAAAAAAGTTATTCTTTTGACATAAATTATGTTTTTTGTGGTTTTGAGGACCAAATAAAAGGGTGGTATGCACCTAAAAGTGTAAACATGTGCTATAAGGATTGTTGATCAACTTTCTACTGTTCTTATGCTTCGCAAACATGCCATACAAAAATAAATTTTAGAAATCCCACATAAAAATTACATCGTCTAAATCATTAATTTATTTTGAGATATTGCCCATCTTTTACTACAGAATATCTTTATTTTCTTCGTTTCTTTTCAAACTTTTAGTTCAATTTGTCAATACTGACCAAAGTAAAAGTGAAATCAGCTAAAATAAGTATATTTCTGAGAGAGAATGTTCTGCAAATATGAAATATATATCACAACCACAAAAATCATATTTTTACCCAAAATATTTAAAAAAAGGGCAATAAATGACTTTCATTGTTTTTCATTCGTTTTATGAACAATGACTGCAAGGTAATTCAAATCAACTTAAGTTCAATCATGCTAGCTGGTATTTAATTAGGCTATACAAATACATCAAAGTTGCAAATTTTCTCTTTTGGCAAAAATTATCAGCTAAGTGTTTTTTTCTGGAATAAATATTCAGGTATTATATACCTTAAAGGTCAATGTGTTCCGACTTTATCACAGTGGCTAAAGTTTAAAAAATGCACTGTAAGGCTATTGAGTCAATACTGAATTGTTCTGATTCTCATGAGTTATTTGCAATAGAATGTCTTTTTTGTACTTAATTTTGTCAATATCAACCAAAGTAGGATTAGAATCGACTAAAATTTATATTTCCCTGATAGTATATTATTTGGAAATATGTAATGCATAAAAATCACGAAAATCATGTTTGTGCCCCAAAATGTCCCAAAATAGCCCAATAATTGATTTCAAAGGCGCCAGCCCCCTAGCATTAATCATTACTAGGCCTATGTGTAGACTGGATCTAGCAAGGCTGACTTCTTGTACTAAAAAATACCCACATAACTTTTTCTGGAAGGCTTTTTCCGTCAATGCCTGGTCCTCTGATGAGGATAAAGACGCTCGCCTCCAGTGATACTGTTTAGACCTTATGCATTGACGTCACACAGTGTCACGCACGACGTAGACTTCGCACTCGCGCGTTGTATCCTTACGCGAGTATCCGACAGGTACACAAATCAGCTGCCTGCACTTGCTGGTGTAAGTTGTAACGATACCCGCTTGTCTCCAATAGGGAACGCACTTTCTGTTCTGTGACGTCATGTGCATAAGGTCTATAGCTGGTAAAGTATTACCCGTGTTTGAGTTTACCATGAAACTTCAGACGGACAGGACTTTGATAAGGCCCAAGATCTTGCCATGACGCATATGGTCCAATAAAGTTTAACGACAGAAAAATAGAAAACTTGGAAAAACAAAGACTGTAATCGTCCGACTAGTACAAGAGTGACATCAGTCACAAATTATTGTGCAATCCATAAGCGTAGGAAGCGTGGGTGGGGGCTTTAGCCTCCAGTTAAAATGGGGTGGGTGAAAGTATGCTTCCGCTCCCTCAATCCAAGGATGAAAATCCCTTATGTGTTTCCTGTGTAAAAAAATGTCAAAAATTTGCAGTAATTTTCCTTAAAATGTGCCGAACATGTTGCACCAAATTGCATCTAAGGACCTTCAAATATTCGAAAACATTACACGCCTCCTCTAGAACGGCGGTCCGAATCAATGTTCAGCCCCCAGTCTCGAACAGCTTCCTACGTCTATTCCGCAATCTACCATTCTAATGTAGTGGATAACATATTATATCTTAGCACACAAATATCCTATGAACTGCATTTATTCAAAAATATGTTTGAAATTTTAGACTTAGAGGGAAAATGCAGTCACCCCAATTTAGTAAGCCTTGGCCAGGCCCATAGCCAGACAAGGTAATGAACGGGTGAACCAATTCAAAACTTGCCAGTGGGTGAAATATTTCTTAGGGGAGACATACTAAAATGCATTAAGGTAATTGTAATTTTGAACTTTCTAGGGGGTGAAAAATTATATTATATAATAGTCGACTACTGAACTGTGTAGACCAGTTAGCCTAAACTGTAATCGTTATCGCGTTAACGTTGGGGCAGTCAGAGTACGACCACCAGCCGAGCCTTCACCATCATTAAATAGCCGATATCACCGTCGCTTTCTGACTCGAAGGAGTCAAGACCACGAGTGCCTCCGACGAGCAAAGACTAGAGATAAGTACAAGGATTAAGTAATGTAAATATAGGCCTAAGTGAAAATTTTAATGTATTTTGTAGAAATTAAGGAAAAGGGGGTTAAATAATGATCAGTTTGGAATCTTAATCTCTTTTTTCTAAATCTTTTCGCTGTTTCAGTTCTATACGTGTATTGTACCCAGTCGTAGGACTATATCGATACGTCTGGCTAGTGTATACTCGGTTGTCTCTAGATGGTCGGCTGTCTCTCTCGAGTATTTTTCGGATCCATATTTATATGTCAGTTACAGGCCGACGAGAACATTCGATTCGAAGAATGAGGTGGAAGACTCGAGACCATGGGCGGCTCTAAGAAATTGTGTTTGGGGGGGGGCAAACTCAAGTTCGTATTCAGGGAGGTTGGGAAGACCCCCCAGCAATATTAATGTTCAGCTCCGGACAGTACAATAGCCTCAATATGAGTATGCATAGGCGTAGCCTAGAGGAGCCCAAGCTGTTTTTTTTGGGGGGGGGGGGAGGCTGTAACGATCTGCCCGAAAAATAGAAACAAAAATTTCCGCGCGCTCCCCGCGCGTTCAAAATGTTAATGTACATATCACATAGGTATGCATTACCAATTACATACAATAATTTGCCACGTTACTGTCTATTCCATATTGGTTATAATTCCGGGGAAAGTAGTTACAAAAATGATGATAGTAATCAGTGGTGTGCCCAAGACTTCTCTCATGGGGGTGGGGCAGGCACTATGTTGTGTGATCGCCGGCCTGGGGGAGGGATCTAAGGGGAGGGGGTGTGCCCCTCCCCCTTTGAAATTCTTTTGAAAAATTAGGTGTCCTTACATGCAATCTGGTGCCACATATGCTACCTTGAAGTAAAATTTTGTGCTTTATTTTAGGTACTAAAAAAAAATCGGTGTCAGTGACGGGGGAATGGCCTAATGGCTCCTCAAATACACCACTAATAATCATAATATATAAGTTTAACCATTAAATAACACACTGGTGAATTAATACCGAATATATAGGTGATGGCGCAATCCAAATCAGAACTGTATTTTAATTACCTAGGAAGTTTTTTAAAGTATCGATTTCCGTTAAGCACTATTATTGCATTATTTTTCTTTCAGTAGGTGCCCGAAAAAATTCTCAGAATATTGCCCGAATTTTCACAAAAATATTTTGTTGGGGGAGCTGCAGCCCCCCAGTCCCCCGCCTCTTATGGGAGTATGGTTATTATTATGTATTACAGCGATGCCATGTAGTTTTCAAAAGCTCTTCAAAAACCATATCAGGCAGTTAGTCATGAGCTGACTACTTTAAAAACAAATACAACCATATCAACCGATCGCTACCGTACTACCATAGGGGTGGAGTAAGAGGCAGGTGAAATGGGCAAAGCGGCTTGATCCATTTGTATAAAATGAGCCCCACCTTTAAATATTTTATTGTTTCTTTCATTGTGTCACAATATGTTTCAGCTTTGCCAAGAAGCCATAAAATGTTGGTTTTCTGGATAGGTTTCTTAAACTAACGAAAATTTCGAGTATGAAGAAACTTGAAAACGATGAAATGATAGCACTAAGTATTTTGGATCTCAGTACCGTTCCGAAACGAATTTTTTTAAAGGGGGAGAGGAATTCCCCTAACTCAGAACGACGTCTCATCCTATATACAAATAGCTAGGCCACTACTCAAAAGTCTCATCACACTGAGCTTAGAATGACTGTTTGGTGTGTTTGTTTTAAGTCAATTGAAACGGTATACTTTAACACAGAGGTGGAGAACCTTTTGCTTATAACAGGCCATTTGACAGTCATAAGACCGCTCGTGGGCCAACGGCGCTGTCAATTTGGACAAGGGAAGGGAAACCTCTCAGTCTATGGGAAATACAATACTTTTAGAATACATGCCCGTTACAACTTTTTGTAGACAGATACCTTTGCTAATCTGGCCAGGTGACACCCTGGCAAAACTGCTTTTAGTCGTGGATGATAATCAACATGGCTAATGGGTTGTGTATCTAATGACCCCGAAAGCTCTGAAGTGTCTGCAAAACTATGGGCATTTAACTCCAGCATTACCGTGACACTCTGTAAATGACATTTTGATGCCTAAGCTAATCAGATTACAAACAAGCAACTGAGAAAACGCGCGCGAAGCGCGCCGAAAAAATGTCGTTTTGAAAGCACTTTATTAATGTTTAACCTTCGCATTGCATTGGAAAGTTATTCACTTCTTTAATTTTAAGCCCCCTTAAGGAAAAGGGAGGGCCTAACCTATCTCAAATTACATGTGTTTTTATTATTTTTATTTTTGAAAATTGAAGACCATGCTTTGCAAACTTTTTTTGGGGGGGGGCAAGTGCCCCCCGTGCCCCTATGGCGAGCCGCTAATGCTCGAGACTAAGTCAACACAGTGTGCCATGACGTAATGTTCCTTTATATATACACAGCCTAGAATGTACTCAAATTCTCCAGTTGGTGCAAATCGTTAAACTGGGTTGCAGGACCAAAGTTCAAACCTCTGCTAGCGTCGTGACCTTCTGGTTGTGCTAATTAGCGCCTCATAACAGTTGCCTTCTAGCAATAACAGGGGTGTAGGCAAAAATTTCGTTGATATCCTTGTCTTAACTCAAAAGAGGACTTCCTTTATTTATTAGTTTTAAAAAGGAATCGCCCGGATGGAGTTGAGCGTTATGAGTGAGTACAAAGGGAATACGTTCTAAAGTTTTGGTGGGATTGTACCTGAGAAGACGATCGAACCCTAGGGATAGAGGAATCTTTTTCAAACATGTTCTTGGTAAATTTAAACGGGTACTCACAATTCAAACAAAAAAAAAATGGTTGAACAAGGTGATGGCCTGATCATGGAAGTATTGTATTCAGAACGGATACGTTTGTTCTTTGTAGGGCAGAAACTGACTGAAAACGATGGATTTTTTGACATGAATTTAGGGGGTTGTAGCTGTTGAAATGTAGGTGTGACGATCGTTGGGTTTGGAATAACCGAGGTTTGTATTCTACCGTCTTTTAGGTGAATGGATCGCACTTCCATTCACCTACTTTAAAAGACGGGATAAAATTCATCTAATTTTAAAATTTCCCTTAACTTCCATTATTTGATGTACTGTTAAAAAGCGGGGGGGGGGGGCGGGGGAAACAAGTTACGATTTCGCCCCACGTTTTTGTTTAGGGGCACGGCACCCTCGGTTCCGCTATTTGCGCCCCCTGACAAAATGAAAATACTTGTGTTTGTAACATTTGCACTTGGAGTAAATGTGACACAAATGCTGCTGTTGGTTTTGCGCACTGCATCTACAGAAGGCATAGCGCTCAGTCGAAAAGTGAGACTTCTCCACCAATCGCAATACAAAATGAACGCACTTTTCAAGTATTTACAATGTACACGAATCTGCAATTTGAATAAGTGGGAAAAGCAACGTTGAAGCGATCGCTCACTCACTAGACTACGACATGACAGTAAAGACCAGTTGGGTCGCAGACGGGCCGGTTTAGTGTGTACATACTTTTGTTTTCGATCCGTTTGTGGGACCCGACTGCGATCCGACAGTCGTGACCACCTCGGGTATAGCAAACATGTTTAATGTTCGTGGTGGATCGACGGGAGGGGAACGATTTGCAGTTGTGTTGGGTAGTGGCGGTGCGTGGCCAGACTTACTCAACTGCGAACGCTGGCACAGAGTATCGATGTGAGGGCGCTTCCGATGTACGGCAAAAGCCAGATTTGTGTGTCTCCTTACATACAGTGTACATTCAGCTTAGGAATTTGCACGTCATTAGCAATTTTCGCAACAAAGATACGTCATGGTGCCTTAAGGTAACGTTTGTTACTCCTCACTGGCTGTGAAAAGTTGAATTTCATTGCCCACACTGTAAAAAATTTCTCCAAATTAACAGTAAAGTTCTGTAGAATTTTCAAGATTTTTTCTGTATTTCTTATTTTACATATAATTCCTGTAATTTTTACAGAAGTCTTCCGTATATCACATCTTTTACGGAATAAGTTTGTATTTTTATACGAATAAAAATTTGCAGATAATTTCTGTAAAATTTTGCCGAAAATATCTGTTTTTTCATATTTACGAGAAAATTCTGTAAATTTAACAGAGGTTTCACGTATTTCCAGTGGTTTATTGAAAAAATCTGTTTTGAAAATGCAAATTAAAAATAGATCTAACTGGTTAAGAGATAACACTGTAAAGACTTTGCGGGTGTAGTTTATTAAAAAATATCATAATAAAACATTGGATAACCTTGAATTGTGTGTAGACTTAATTAAATCCCTTTTTAGGGGAAGTTAATTAATAAAGTGGGCGTGGCCAAATTTTGAAATAAAATTTGTAAATTGACGCTAATAACAGTCCTACACTAATCAGATCTGTAACAAAAGACACTTTTTTTGGTGAAAAGATAAGTTGTTTATTAACACCAATAGAAAATAATAAGATCAGTGAACCTTACTTCTGTAAAAAATATGTAGTAACATTTTTCACTGTAACTAACCGGTCAAATTAATTAATATAAGACATTCCGCATTTCGCACACAGCATATGTTAACGATTATGGACCGTTACCGCCTCTGGCTCTCTCGCACGAGAGAAAGGGGGATGCTTCAAAGGGTAGTTATGCAGCACGGACTATGGAAAAGTCCCATACATGCTTGTATACCACGTATACAGCGGCAGCTTCAATTCAAAATTTTACAGGCAAACACTGTTTTTTTAACAGCATGATATGTAATGTGAAATTACAGAGAAAGCTTGGAAACTCTGCTGCCAGAAAAAATCTGTAAAATAACATTTTTTTCCTGTAAAATTTTACCGAGGATTTCGGTAATATAAAATTACAGAAAAAGCTTGGAAACTCTGCTGCCAGAAAAAATCTGTAAAAAAACAGAAATTTTTTTTACAGTGCATAGGCATATGAAACGGGGGAAATGGGAGGGGGCTCATCCTAAACAGTAAGTCCAATTAAATTGAAACTTGGTGGGTACAGGTACCTGACCATGAAAATATGCGGCATAATTGATGACGTTATAGGTAAAAGGGTAGAGGCCAAAAACAAATTTACTGAAAACGGAATTTGTCTTAAATGCCTACCAGTATGTTAGAAAACTTATTAAACCACATGATATGTTGAGAACCAAAAAAGTTGCTAAGTGTGTGTGTGCGTGTGTGTGTTATATTTGCTTAAAGATTGCGAAACAGTGTGTCGCAAACTCCTACACTGTACGTCCTGTTAAATTTAATCTTGTTGGGTAGCCATTAAAACTTGTGCACGAGTAACTGATGACGTCATAGGCGAATGGTCAGAGGTCAGTTACCAGTAGCTAAAAAGTAGTTTTGTTTTCATTATTTGGCTATCATCACGTTAGGAGTCATTAAACCATACGACATGTTGAGAATAACGAGACAGATTTTAAAATAGTGTTTTTGTTTGGTTGCTGAGGTGCGAGGTCAAAGGTCAACTTTGCAAAAATGTGACAAAGTGTGTTATCAGCTCCTCTTAATACATATAGAATCAATTTCAAAGCTGATAAATAGCTACCTGACTGTAAAAACTTGCGAAATCGATGATGCCATAGGTCAAAAGTCAAGAGGTCAAAGGTCAAATGAACTACTATATACTGGTTTTTACCCATTATTTACATATCAGTATGCTAGAAAAGGTCATAAAACTGCATGATATGTATGACCAGAGTAGTTAGTGCTAAAGGTCGAGATCGAAGTTCAAATGACCGAAAAGTGTGGTCTTTGTCGTTAGTTCGTTATCAGTATGTTGAAAAATTTCATTACCACAACATATATAGAGAATAAGGGGGATATGAGGTTTGCCATTTAATGCATTGTCTTCTTGCTCTACATTGTGGGGAAAATTTAATGGGGAATGACGAAGACGATAACAAAGATGAATGATTAACATATCGAAAATAATATATTACTACAAAGGTGCCATCAATTTGAAAACCTGTGACTTTTCCAAAGAAAATACGATTTGCGGTCATTGAGACTACTTGTAACTGAACGAAAAAGTAACGGGAACAAAATTTAACGCCGTCACAATTACTTTAACGCAGAATTGCAACTAGTTACTTGCTCCGTTACAGGTTTGCGAATGTAACTCGTTACAAGCCCCGTTACACCAACTTTGACTCGTTACAGTAAAGCCGTCGGTTGCTAGCAATTTCCAAATCTTAGATTCCCGTCGGAAGCTTACAGGCTAACCTGTCAAAGTCACTAGACCACGAAGGAATTCCCTTGAAATAAAATAGTGGGTGCGCGCATGAACAGTTTTTACACTCCTAGCTAATGAATCTTCACTATTATAATATGGGAAGTTGAGGTGTCAAGCGAGTGAAAGTTGCACGGGTAAAATGTTTGCAAGGCTTCAGACAGAGGCTATAGTAATTTCATCATTTTTGCAGGCCACTAGTTCTAAATGTAGTTACGTTATCTGTTTATTGTATAACTGATGATCTGCGTCGACAATTCGACCACCGGAACTTGTTGAATCACATTACCCTAAGGTAATGTCATTACCCTAAGGTTTCTGAAATTTCTGTCAAGTTGTGCTCAGTTGTTCCTCGTTCTGAGACAGCAATGTAAACCGACATCATGGCATGTGTTTTAGAGTGAGAATGAAGAAATAAAATGTGCAAAAGTGGTTGAAATTTCGGTTGTTTAATTTGACGTTGGGCTTCAAAATAATGAGGAACAATCAATCTCATATCATGTTGAATGAGGTGGAGGTGCTGAATGACACAAGTAAATTATTCAGGCGCCTGTAATTACTCTAAAACAGAAGCTTTAAAGTGACCTACAAGAAACAGATGAGCTTTTGGGTGATTGGTGGTTACGCTGACTTTGCAGATTTTGACAAGGAAAGATCGAGGAAGAAGAACAAACCAAGTACATCCATCCATCCGTCCGTCCGTCCGTCCGTCCGTCCGTCCGTCCGTCCGTCCGTCCGTCCGTCCGTCCGTCCGTCCGTCCGTCCATACATACATACATACATACATACATACATACATACATACATACATACATACATACATACATACATACATACATACATACATACATACATACATACATACATACATACATACATACATACATACATACATACATACATACATACATACATACATACATACATACATACATACATACATACATACATACATACATACATACAGAGAGATGGAGTGAGAGAGAAAACCACATCAAGCAAAAACGAGTTTTTAAGCACTTCTTGAACACTATCAGTGAGGGGCTTCTCTGATTGATGATAGGAGGGTATTCCAGAGCCGTGATTATGTCAAGAAGGTATAGGCTACATGAAATGAAATTCTGGGCAGTTTTTACCTTTTTTCTGTTATTTTCGGCATTTTCGTGCTTGAAATGCCGTACAACTTTTTGTTTTTTCAATTTTTTTATGTTGGTGTCCTTTGCACTAATTACTAGCTGCAAAGTCTCACAGGCTATATTGAAATATAGTTTTCATGTTGTTTTTAGTATATGTGTTTTCACAGTTTTCACCATTTCCCCGAATTTCCGGCATTTTTGTTCTTAAAATGGAGTGCAACTTTTTGAACTCTTCACTCATTTCTTCTATTATCTGTTTGTTTTTTCAGCAACTCTCTTCTTCGAGTCACTGTTTCCGTTTTCTCTTGTATTTTCGGCAATACTTTTTCTTTTCTGAAATACCGAAAAAACTTGTTACAGTAACTAGGCCTAGTGTTAGTAAAATTGGAGGGAGCGAACTGGTAGGTACATGGGGGCGAAACGACTACCACTTTGGGGCGAACTGGCAGTGGAACGAAATGACCGCCGCGAACTGACAATGGGGCAAAACGACTGGGTACCATTTTGAATACGTTGGATTTTATGTAACTGGGCCTTAGTTATTCCAAGGATCAGTGAGTTGCCATAATCAAGGTGTGAAGTAATCATTGCCTTGACGATATGTTTTCAAGAATCTTCATCCAGGTACTTCCTTATGTGGGCAATATTTTTAAGTGGGTGGATGAGAGTGCGGCAAAGGGCCTGTACCTGACTACACATCTTAAAGGAACTGTCAAATATGACACCAAGATTTCTAACTGAACTAACAGACTGTGCGGAAGTATTGCCACCTTTCGAAGTTAAAGAAGGTTGCGCTCTAAGATTATGGGGGAACCAAACAAAAGAGATTCAGTTTTATCCATATTCAGTTTTATTTTGTTACCCGACATACAGTTATTCATATCTAAAAATACAGCTTTCAAGTTTTTCGAGAGTAACTATGCGATCATTTGGTCTTCGCGGGGGTCAAAGGATACATAAATTTGTGTATCACCAACATATGTGTGGAAAGGCACATTGCGGTTACGGATTACGTCACCAGTAGCTAGAATGTAGGTTGTAAAAGGAGAGGGCCCATGATTGACCCCTGAGGTACACCACAATTAAGTGGAATAAAGTTAGAAAATTTACCATCAACAGTGACACAACTAAATTAATTCGACATACATCACTGGAACCAATTAAGAGCAGGACCAGAAACACCCAGAGCGGACTAGTGGAGTCTGCAAATAAGAAGTCAATGGTGTCAAAAGCTGCTGTGAGGTCCAACATAACTAACAACACCACTCTATTCTTATCATTCAAGTCATTCAAAATATCGCTTTTTACTTTTAACAGGGCTGTTCGGTACTGTAACTCTTACGGTATGCAGACTGATTGATCTCATCCAGCCCGTATAATAAGCAGTGTAATTCTTAAACCATTTTGCAACATTACTTTCCAACACCTTTGCAAGAAAAGGGATGTTAAACAAGGGTCTATAATTTTTCAAGATATTTTGATCGAGGGAAGGTTTTTGTCAGAATTTGTGTCACAGTAGTAGTGTTTCAGATCATCAGAAAAAACAGAAGATAAAGAGGTGTTTACTATGCGAGGGAAAAATGGGGCAACAATAGCCAGGTTTTGTTTTAAGAGCCAAGTCGGTAAGGGATCGGAGACACATGTAGTATTAGAGAGTCCACTTATTACTTGCTTTACTTTTTCAGTCGACACTGACTGGTAAAGAGATAACCTGTGGGTTTTGCCATTATCAGAATTAATTATATCACGTGCGTCAAGTTCCTATGAATATTGTCTATATTACTGTTGAAAAAATGGCAAATGTATTACATAAATGCTCTGCAGAATCATAAACCGGTATCTATTTGACTTATTAAGAAGATTGTTTATAGTGAGGAAACGATCCCCACTGCTCGCCTTGGAAATTTTGGTTTTCAAAAAGACGTTTTAACTTCTGTTATGAGATCATTAACAATGCGCAGTTGACGGTGGTAGCACTCACGATCACCCTCAGCATGGGATTTTCTCCATTTCCTTTCAAGCCGCCTGCGCTGTCGCCTAGCACAGAGAATCTCATCGTCTGCTAGCAACTCCCTGGTTAAACCAGGGCAGTCTACAACGAGCAGATAGAGATCTCGTGATATAAGGTGCAGAATCATTAAGCGAAGGTCAAAAGTTTAGTGTGAAAGTCAATAGGAACAATTATGGTAGTGCGCCATCAGCAGGAAATCTTCTTGAATAGGTTCATCAGACCGTCATCTATTATTGACTAAACGTCTTACTCAACACAAGGCCAATAAAAAAGCAATTAGTATTTTTCGAGAGATATGTCTAGTCAGGTGCTCCAGTGTCTATCTGCTCTCTTCGTCACCGCATGACGCACTGCATTGTTTGAGTAACTGTCAACTCACTCACCCAAAAGAGCTTTCATTTCTTAGCAATGAATGAGGTCAATTTAACCTCACTCTCTCAAAAAGAGATCAGTGCGTCATATTAGTTGATTTGTATGAATGTTTCATCATTTCTTTCAAAGACTGATGACCGGCTTCCTCATCCAGATTGATTCTTTCACCCATATTGTTAACTTTAACCTTGTCACATTCGGTTGAAAAGATTTATATGTCCTTCTAGTTACAACTTGAATTTTGAAGCTGCACGGTCAACAGTGCTAAAGTAAAAAAGAAAAAGTCTGAGCCGATGCCTTTTTGCTTGCTTGGGTAAAATTGATTTGGGAGGCTTTTCTCAAAGGATTTGACATGTTATTATTTTCTAGCAACCAAAGGTCTTCTTTTTGTCAGTGTAGCACAGGCGCGTAGCTACGGGGGGGGGGGGGGGCTGCCCCCAGATGTTTACCAGGTCCCTCAAAATTGTGTGTGTCTTAATGCAGTGTGTAAGAGTTAAGGACGGCGATCGATGCCGTGACCCCCCATTTGATACCTAGGCCCCCTAAGAATTCCATCCTAGCTACGCCCCTGGTGTAGCGGTGTTATATCCGTGCCATCATTGGATTTCATATCTATCTATCTATCTATCTATCTATCTATCTATCTGTCTGTCTGTCTGTCTGTCTGTCTGTCTGTCTGTCTGTCTGTCTGTCTGTCTGTCTGTCTGTCTGTCTGTCTGTCTATCTATATATTTATATATATATATATATATATATATATTACTTTTATGGTGTACAAGAATATTAAGACCATGTGGCGTTACAAGGGTTGTTTACTGGGAGGTCAAGTGATTCGACATGTACCTCCACAGCCCTGGGCCCGGACTACCTGTCTGCTCGATCATCCCCTGTGGGAACTCAGCAAACTCTTATTATTTAAGGTCCAGCTGGCGGTGTCATTCTTGCATCAAAAAAACATCACCGCATCATACCGCTCAATTTAAGTGCTCTTGTCGTCACGAATTAACAATTCACCGGAGGCAGAGGGGCTCGAAAAGTAAACAAGCTTTCATTTTCCTTTTCCTTCTCTTTCCATTTTTTTACCCTTTGTTTTCCTATCTTTTTCTTTATTTTTCTTTTTTCGTCTGCCTTCATTTTGCCCCCTGGCCCGTGAGAGACGGCTGCCGGGCCCCTCCCTACCCCCTTTATTACGCCACTGATTGAGATGAGAAATAACATATCTCATTGCAGTGGAAAGTTGTGTTTATAAAAAAGAAGTTAGCACAAGGGATTACTCTCAATGGGATATGAGGAAGGGGAAGGAAGGACGATGGAGCACTTTTGCCGGAAACTTAAATCACTGTTTGCTAGAACAAAAAGAAAAAAATTAAAAAACAGCAACATATTTTGCCCTAAAATTGCAACCAGTCTGTTGTTATTTGGATTGCTCCCGTTACATGACGTTTACCTCAGTTGCAAGGCCGACTTAAGGATTTAAATTCGTCTTAAATGGAATTCAAATATCTGCCTGTAAATAAATTGTAAGCATCGAGCTTTTATCAGTTTGCATTCACATGATAACTTGGCGCAAAATCCAACAATGTTTCAGATATATAATAAGCCCTGACAAAATGTCATCTGAGGCTGCATGGACGTATGAAAACCTGATTCATCGATGACGTCGATCTATGTGACTACATAACACATCCTGTATACATATCTAGGGCTAATTTCATACACTAGTCATGACAACATTCTACTTCTGCAACCCACTCAGATGTGAAGTTTGTCTTTGAAATGTTGTAGTTCGTATCTTAATGATGTATCCATGTGGACTGTTGACACCAGTGGCGTAAGGTTTGGCGCATACTATCTGCGTTATCAAGAACCTCCGATCTATGAAAGTAATTACTTTAACATACAAGATAATATGACTGGGACACTATGCGGTATTATTTAGATTGCCTTTCACCTGTACACAGGCATGTTAAAAATATACTATAACTCTACATTTTGTAAAGGTGTAGCTCGAAAAGCTTGATTACTTTTTCGTATCTTCCAATTGTTAGACTTTTTAGCAGTGGTGGCACCAGGATTTCAAAGTGGGGGTGGGGCAAGCAAGAAATTCGGGGTCAAAATGCTGTGCGTGCCCATTGTTCATTTAAGCTATATATCTTTGTCAGTAGTGCTGCAAGGAGTTGGTGATGGTTGGGCACCACGGGGGCGGATCTTTTGCACTTTTGTCACCTTGTAAAAATGCCATCCCGGGGAAGGTTCGAAGGGGGAGGAGCTGTCCCCTCCCGTTTTTACAAACTTTCGTTCATTTAAGGTGGCTTCGATTCAAAATGGTGCTATCTTTCGCAAATCTTCGAACAAATTACACACTTAGAACTTATTATTTAGTGATATTTTGGATGTGGCATGGCATGCTCTTCAAGGCTGGTATAGACCGGAATAGAGCGTCCTGGAAGCTGTGTGGTAATTACAATATGGTAATAGTAACATGAACATTGATATTGCAGACGATCCACTTCTAACGGGAATAAGCGAGAGAGGACAGTAGGAATAACTATTAACTAAATTAAAGGTATGGACTGACAAGAATGTCTAAGAATGCTTTTTCATAGTATATTAACATTAACTACCCACCGATTGGCTGCTTGCGAAGCGAGCCGTGAAATGTTTTGAAACATGTTAAAAGACAAAATCATACCTCCAATCTTTTACAACATGCTACAAATGATACCGTATTGGCTACCCAAGAACTTAGATTGCTCTAAGATTTCCTTTATATGCGCCGTCTAAAGAGAGGACGGGGATGTACTTTTTCGGAAACATGTTTCAGACTTATTCCGTGCATTATTGATTGTTCTAATGTAGTTATGATATATGCAGTGCAAGCCGTGACGAAAATTTTGCATTTTGAATCATTTCCGTGACAACAGTTGCATGCCGACTCTGCACCGAGGCACATTTGATTCCCTGACAAATGTATCTGCCAATCAGAAGCTGAGTCTCAGGCGCGGATCCAGACATTTCGAAAGGGGGGGGGGGAGGCTGAAAGCCCCCTTGAATATTCTCCTACATTAACATTATGCTAATTTTTGCATATTCGTTATTGTTGATGTGGCGAAAAGGGGGGTGAGGCTGGGAAAGCCCCCCCCCCTTGGATCAGCGCCTGAGTCTTCCGACTAGTAATTCGAAAAAGCTTTAAGTTTTCATAAAATATATCTTTCCTTCAATACCCCTGCTTCGCAGTCCTGCAATGCTGTGCCCCTCCACTATGACTGCTATGTACACGAGCAATCAGTCTTATTGCAAGACCCTAATCGATGAATAATTTGAATACGTGGAAGACAGTATTACATGATAATAATTAGCACAGCAATAAGTTAAGGCCGAAGCGCGAGAAAGTTTGATAATTTGCAAAGCATTTGAGAAAGTTTTGATAGTTTTAGAAAAAAATTATAACAGAAAATGATAAAGCTAGACCCATAACTCACCCCTACCGCCACTGACCTATACAGAAGTGAACTGAGGGAAAGTTGGGGAAAGGCCATAAGAGTGAGGGGGCAAATGCCTTCCATGGTTCCCTTCTGGCGGCACCACTGCTAATTGGTGGGAATACCCTTATTTGTTTCGAGTAACGGATATTCTTGGTCGAGGGAAGTTTTGATGTAAGTTCACTACAGCATTGATAGCGTGCGCAACTAACTTCACCGTATAACCCGTTCTCTTGGACGGAATAGATGAAGTTCTCGTGGGAGTCAACTCGAAGAAATACTTAGTTTAAAAGCCTCCAGAAATGGCCTGCTAAAGATACTTACATGCATGCTCATCTGGTTGTCTCATTATCACATAATGAAACCATAAATTAGTCAAATATTCATTAAAATGAGTGTTTAAGAATGCGCACGTGTATTGCAATACGTTACAGTATAACAGAAAATTCTTATTTCAAGTTACAATGTACTTATTGTTATCGGAAATAATTTTGCATAACGTAGGTTTGTACATTCACAGTACTCCTTGGCACAACCAAGATGCCTTTAAGTAAAATTCAAATTTTCTGACACCTGACTGTTTTAGGAAGCTGTTTTTATGAAATTATTTTTCATTTCATGTTACATTCCATTTTGTGTAATGTTCTTTATTCTTACCAATTTCCTTTTGCTTTAAATACAAAATTTCATAATTTGTAAACACGTTTTACATTCTCTTACAAGGAAGTAATTTGTGAGCTTAGTTTTACGTGAGTAGTTTGACTGGTAGATTCAATTATTAAAAACTTACGTGCCTAAATGGAAAGAAGTAAATGATCGTTTATTTCCCAAACTGTTGCTTGACTACATGATTATTTATCAGAAACAGACCTTGAGATGTAAATTATTTATAATTAATAATGATAAGGAACGTTCAAAATCAAGTTCGTATTTTGAAAATCAAGGTTCGTATCTGTGTGATCCACAGTTGTTAGACGAGAGTGTAGGTGTCATCTGGGAAGGTTATATGATCTTACTAGTTGTGAATTTTACGGTAGGAACCAATCAGAAACTTATCCCTCTTGACAGATTGATTTCCTGTATGTCCAGTAAATCAGTGATCTCTGATATGGTGCCACTTCTCATATCACCTTCGGATGTGAATTGATACTTGCTGGAGTTTTCATTTATGAATTAAAAGAGCAGAAAATATATTTGCAAGGGAAATGAGAGACAAATGGAATGAAATACCATTAAAAATGTGGAGTCAAATGTGACTGCCCTAAGGGGAGCAGCAGTTCTGAAATAACATTTTTGGATCAGGTTTGTCAGGTTACTAATTATTCCCTGCGTCATCAAACTCTTATTTATACCCACATGTAAAAGATGGCTGCCAACGGTTACCTGACTGTTTTGTTTATGAATATTCATTAGGGACATTCATTGTCTCTTCGCTCGTTATCTAAGCTTAATTTTGACTGTAAGGATGTCAATATCCGAGACTTATGAGGGTGATAATTTCTATCGTGAATAGTGTAATAAGATGAACATGTTGAGAAATTTAATATACGTGCAGTATATCTTACGTGATATCACCCATTGAGGTAAAGTGATATTTCGTTCATCATTTGATTGTCACATCTCCGGTTGGTTTCCATTTCTTTCGAGAATAATTCCTTAAACTGAAGTAGAGTTTTGTGAATGTGCATTATATGTAAGGAGAAACACCTTAAAGGGCTTAAAGCAATCACAATAATGAGCACATCCTTTAATTTGTTCAAAAAGCCCAGAAGTAGAAATTTTATGGAAAAATTATACTTTGGTACAGATGATTTGACAACTGTGCCAGATTTCTGTCTTCCCCTTGTTTAATTTTGGAAGTTGAGAATCTTAAGAGAGTAGGTTTCATGCACAGTCGATTTTTAATTTTTACGATCTAATAGATATAGTCTTCAAGGACACTCGCAGATTTAATCTGCCTTCAAGGCACAATCTGAAACTGAAGAACTTTTAAAAATTAATGCACATGAGATTATACCCATCCATACTGAACAGGTGTTGGGAATTTTAGAAGGCGGTTTTGTTATAGTGTTTGAAGAACTATTTGGGCTGAACTTTTGCAACTTTTTAGCATCATAGCGAAGTTATTTAAAGGAAATGGCCCAGAATGAGAACAATGACTGTTTTAAATTAGATATTGAAATACTGTAAGACAAGAAATATAATTTTCATCAGGTGAATATCAATGTCGGAGTTACCTACACTAAAGGGTTTTCCTAAGCAAGTGTACTTCAAGTCACTTCATATCACACACACCCCCAAACAAATTTCACGGTAGAAAGTTTTATCTGAATACATAGAGTGGAACCAGCACGAGGGGGTGATATGGGAGCGTACCTAAATACATTTTTGACCAGACATTTAGGATTGAACCAGAAGGCGTCATAGTTTTTTATTTCTGTGTGGGTATGGTGAGGTGTCTTTTCTAGTGAATAGAAAGCTAGATTTGTCGATCGTTCCCTAGATCTGTTCTCTGTTAGTTACGATAAATAGCCTATATTCATGATTTGCGTTGTTGAAGATCTGTTTGTCTGCATTGGGGGAGGGTCATGAGGGGAAATTTGCCCCCTCAGATTTTTTCGTGCCCCCAGTTGCCTCCCAAGTTTGGTCAGTTTGGAGTTAGGTCAACGGAAAAAATAAATAATATACCTCTCCTGAGACTTCATTTTTCACCCAGAGATATGCTAAAACCTCAGAGCTGCAGGGGCTTCGCCCCTGGACCCCCATCGGAGCTTTGCCCCTGGATCCCACCCACAGGAGCGCACCCTTCGCGTTCAGTTTCGCTCTGCGAGCGAAATTTTTGCCCCCAACATTTTCCTTTGCCCCTAGTTTGCCCCCCAAATTTGACATTCTGACGCCGCCACTGTAACAAAGGTCTGGGGTTGGACATTTATGACCTTAGCAACGACATACATACAATGTAAGAGTATAAAAATTCATTGACACAAACTACTTTCAGACAAAATGCATTTAGTTTTCTGCATCTCGCAAATGCACACCAAAATACAACCGTCCACGAAATTTAGTTTGCAACCTGCAATTTAGTGCTGCCGTTAACTAGGATGCAAAGAAGAACTACCAAAGGAGTTGCGTTGTGTTATTATTTTGCAACGTGAGTGGAAAAGAATTCACTTGTGGTGATAAAAAGTATCCGTAGGTAATTGGGTTCGTAACATGGTAATGCCTCAGTAGACGAAGAAGGTGGGTTTGAGTAACCGCTTTGTGAAAGTAGTCAATGCAGCACGCTATAACTGCGGTATTAATGGTTTCTGGAAAAATTCATTCCAAGTGTTGCAAGGTGTTAGTTACTACCCTGCAAAGATGGCAGTTCTTGTATCACCTTACAGCTTAGTGAAATTGGAAAAGTGTGAGTGAACACTGACCTGTAAGTCCGGCCCGTCATGTATTGTTACCTGGTTGGTACATGGTGGTCTGTCTTCTTTAGAGGGGGATGTGAATCTTGTGATTTTGCACACCTTTGCTGATCTGCTAACATATATCCCATGCCAAGTTCAAGAAGGCTGTCTATGGCCATACGTGCTGTTCTGAAAATGATTCTGAGCGACGAACGTGACTATTGACCAAGGCGAAAAGCCCAAATTCATACATAAAAACGTTTCCCTTGCTTTACGATTGCCGAATGCCAGACCTTTCATAAACTACCAATAAGGTTAGGAGCCTATAACGGATTAAATGCTCTACTTTGCTTTTCTCGTAGTTGTCACTCGTTTTGATGCCCATCGGAGATGATTTTGAAAGTCGGATCAGGGAGCTGTTAGGAAGGAGACACAACGTGCTACAGACACTTTGAGTCAATGTTCGTTTCCAATGGTATCCTCAAAGTCCTGTCACAATTACCAGGATCAACTAGGATTAGTGACCTATTGTTAAGATGACAGTGATTAGATCTACTCCTCGCATTGAACTGTTAACCCTTCGTTGCCAGTCGTCACACAAACATATGCAATTTTACACTTTTGTCGTTATTGGTCGCAATAACTGTCGTTTCTGTTAACTTCACTGAAGACTCTCCACACAGCTTACCTTTCGAATTTGTTTCTAAGTGATGAGGAAATTGGTCACAATTGAGAAAAATGATGTAAGTTTGAACAATGCTCAAAGCGGACGGCGTGTCAAATTCGTAGGGAAACAGGGGAAGTACATTACTTAAACTTTCATTGGCAGTCGCTTGGTTCAAAATCTTGGTGTAAAGCTTTGCCCTCGTCGGTAAAAAAACCTCAAATAAAAACAAGTTTTAACAAAGGCAATTGTTTTCAAGATTACTTGGGTGTGAAAGAGGCAGGTCATCATTAGAAAGGGGAAGTCAACAGGACCAGGGAGCTGCTACTTCTACTTTAATTTATGCTAATCCAATTAGTCCCAGACATGCGTAAGGGGATAATCCTGTAAGGATCAATAATTAGACCTAAGGCTATTCAGTTCTTTTGTCTGGGACTTTAAATTCGCCCTTGCTATCCTTTGCAATTTCATTCAATTTCAGTTTCATTGTCTCTTGCTACCTTAACAAATGGATTAAATAAAACAATAATTTGATGTCGAAGAGATTGCCGGTATTAAAAGGAAAACACGTCTCCTCTGGAAAATGTGTCTGATCGGACAATGTTCTCCTGGAAGTAATGTCATACGGGCAATATTTTTGAGGAAACATTGTCCCACCCCTACAGGAAGAACTGTCCGGGGGAGACTGGATTTTACGTCCGCATAGAATCATAACAGTAATTTGTGTCCTGGGGACAAATATTCTTAACTTGCTAAGAATCATCGTCTCCCCCATACCTATTTCCCAGGGTAGACGCTGGAAATGTGGTCCGGTGAGACAAGGACCGACTTTTCAGGGGTCATTTTGAGAGCATCGGGTTCAGTATACAGTGTTTCCATTTTTTCAGCCTTTCTTCAAGGAATGCCGCTTGACATAGGTTTCAGAGTTGTTATTCACCTCATAAAGTTTGGAAAACTAAACAAATTTCATAATAATCTCCTAAAACTTTTGACAAACGAATAAAAGACGTTTACGTTTACCATGATTCATTTTGCAATTTGTTCAATGGATTCATGGAATCAAAGACAGTATAAGCCATAGAAGTTTTACACGGCCTGACGTTCATTGCATTAAAATAGTAATTAGGGTCGTGCTGCAGAGTTGTGATGGCCAGCACAGACCAAAAAGGCGCTGGCCATTGATCGAGATTCCATACAGCATGTACCATGTAAAACTAGTAGACGGAGAATGTACCCCCTCCCCCATTTTAGTGTATGCACATGCCCACTTATAGTGTCCAGTCGAACAAGAACACGGAAACAAGCAATTTCTACTACGTATATTCTCTTGTAATTTACATGTTATGCAGTTGAAGGTAAAATTCGGACTGATAATTAAAGAGAGAATTTTACAACGAACAGCACATAAACAATGGCTACTATTGTCCTTGTGCCACCCAGTGAGTGATACCGAACAAGAGATGCGGGGGGGGGGGGGGGAGGTGACGCACGATCCTCGGTGTGCTAACGTAACTAGCCAGTGTAATTGATTTGTTACTGAAGACCACCACACCACTGATTACCTGAACTTCATGCATCTGGTCTTTGGTAGGAATTGTAATTTGTCAGAAAGTATAATGACGTTCAAAAGTGGAAGTACTGTAGAGAAGACAGCATTTCCAAAAGAAGACTTTTTCCCGCTACACTCACCGGCAGCCTAATAAGAAACTCAGGCCGTAATTCAAAACGACTGGTTAGTGCTTTGCAAGAGTAGATGCTGGTGCTGTAGGTAATGTTAAGTACCATATGCAAATGGACAGACAAGTTACAAGTCTATACTTTGCAGTTGAATTTTGATCAATTTCTCCATTATTTCGCATATTGCAAAGGGTATGCACATATTCGGCGTTTTACGAGGAATCAAAGCAGCCTTATGCATTAGCGACACTACGCTACAAAACGAGCAAATTTGCAATTAGAGCGACTGGCAATGCTGAAGTGATAGGCAAAAAATTCTTCAAGATGTAGCAGACGACATGTACCTATTGTGCTTAGTTCATAACACCTTTTAAGCTTATTGAATCTTTAATGAAGTACAAAGGGAGAGCGATTAGTGGTGTTAACTAGTTCTCTGAGTTTGACCTTCGCGACATGATAGTCGTCATCAAAGGGATGTGTGAAGTTTCTTTCCCTGTCCAAGTAGCAGCTCCCTGACAGGACTAAGCAATAGGAACATAGAGACCTGTCAATCAAAGTTTGATACTGAAAGGGATTAAATCATTTGAAGTACTTAGGCTATTGTTTGAAAGATTTGGTTGTTGTGTCTCCTTCCTAAAAGCTCGACCGACTGCAATGGTCAAGTGGTTAGAACATCTGACTTGCAGCCGGAAGGTCTAGGGTTCAAATCCTGGCCGGGTCATACCAAAGACTTTAAAAATGGAACCTACTGCCTTTGTGCTTGGTGCTCAGCGTAAACAATAATAGAGTAGGGAAAACAAGCCAGTGAGCCACAACTGGAAAAAAGGCCGTGGTCGTCTCGACTTGAACCAGTTGGTTGGAAACTGGGACGTTAAACCTCATCTAACCTAACCTAATCTTAAAAGCTCCCTAGCTGGTCTGATATACAATAGGGTAGAAAATGTCGCATAATATAGAATTCACTGGACCATTTCGTTTGGTCGTTTCGTCTGGAAATATTCATTTCCAGATATTGTACAGACGTAAGGTGGTGTTTTTAACCATGGAAGTACTACCTCGGAAGTACTTCTATGTTTTAACTGCCCCTAATCTGTGTCGACTGAGGGATAGTGCAATTTTAATGCCGACGACATGGAACATGCCCTCTACACCTTGAGGACTGAATACACACGTGTGTTCAGTGCATAGATGCAATCTCCTCCATGTCTACCTTAAATAACTTACTAAGAAGACCCTAGGGCTCTACTTATACAAAATGACATAAAAAAAAAATGGGTGATTCATTATTTTTAAGAATAGCGTGCAATCTGGGAACCACCGTGACTGATGATTCCTATCCCTTACCTTTATGGTATTGTTGCTTTGTACCCACGTGGAAACGGATATTATGTGAAATGGATCACAAGAGAAAAATATGGTTACGTCACATCTCTTCTATTCGTTCCTGAATGAACGTCCACTCTTTTACTCTATGGTGCCTCGCTTGAACCTTATGGAGCATAAGTTCTCAAGTGGCGGCCCGCGACGTGCATTTAATGGCCCGTGGAAAATTTTAAGAGCTCAATATTCGGGTATGAAAACAGGCGGCGTCCTAGCTACCGCAAATAATTTAAAGCAGTGTTTCCCAACAGGGGCGTTTTTACCCCCTGGGGGGCATTTTTGCAACTCAGGTGGCGATCAGAGTCAAGGGGACGGCAGGGGGCGTTTGCAAAAATGAGATACTAAATTTAATCGAGGCTTTAAAAGATATCAAGTATCTTCCTTTAGCTGAACTTTCAAATTAGTATGCAATAAATTGGAGATAAAATGGAATCAACAAGTCGAGTAGGTCTAACTTTTCCTCTTTAGGTTCACTACAAAGTTGGTGAATGCCAGGAAACCGCATTTAACAGTGTTGCATTTCAAAATTTTCCTTGTGAGGACCCATGATGAAGTTATGTACGCTATCACACGGTCATGAACGATATCACAATGAACTTGAAAGCAAAACTTCATGCAGTACCGGTATCAGCATTTTGAGACTTGAATTTACGGACGGCCTGTGTTGCAGAACAAGGCGCTATGATACAACTAATTGTGTTAACAGTCGATTAGAACTTTCGTTGAAAAGTTCCCGGTCTATGAAGCGGTGTCTTGGGATAGTTTCAGTCTAGGATACTGAGGTTTGGACTATAACATTGTTTCATACACATGGCCTAAAGCAGCATAAGTAATATAACAATAGCTCGCCTGGGTACTAGAGCTAAGACCAGATAATATTTTTGAAGTGACTGATCAGCTAAGTAGTGCAGCCCATGGGGGATTGCTCCTGCAGGAAATATATAGAAAACTTTTTGTGGTTGGGAGAAATGGAAATGAGGGGAGATGTCAAAATGTTGCTTTTGCTTTCTTAGCCTTTGGAATGAGAGAGTCTGCCCTGTTAAACCCTCGGGCTTTTCCTTGAAGACACGATGTAAGTTACTAGGCAAAACTCAAAGTGGATTTGTGGCAACAGCTGTCAAATTAATCATGTGTATAAGCTTGCAGGAAATCACTTGGAGGGTGTAACAAATTTGTAATCAGAGATTATCCGCATCCCTTAAAAATCTGGAAAAATTATTAATTACGTTTTGAAATAATAATTTTGTTATTTCGTTTATTAGTAAAGCACGAAAGACAGGGATGTTATTATTCATTACCTCACCACGAATTCTGGAAATAGTATTCATCAGATTGTTTTTTAAGTTGCTTTTGCGTTAATGATTCCCAGCTACTTAAATACTTCCCTGGTCCTGTTCTTTTCACAATATAATATGTGTAATAAAGGCATAATTGTACAAAGGTTGATGAACGAATTGTAAAAGGTTAACTTATCTAGCAAACAATGACTAGAAGTATGTGTCAATGGGTTTTGTACTCGTATCCTTACCAACAGATCATTGTTTCCATCGGGGTGGTTTTGCCCCCCTGAAGGCTGTTTCGCAACTAAGGGGGGATAAGAGCTAAGGGCGGCAGTGGGGACATTTGAAAAAATGAGATCATACTAAATTTAAAAAGATACCACGTATTTTTCTATAGCTGAACTTTCAGATAAGTATGCAATAAAATATCGCGAGTTAACAAGTCGGGGAGGTTTAACATTCATTCTCTAGGTTCACTACAAAGTTGTGAATTATCTCATCTGCTATCTGCCAGATAATCGCATCAAACAGTGTTGAATTTCAAAATTTTGTTCGTGAGGACCCCATTACCTTTATCAGTGGCAGTCGGGGGGCTATGGGATCCATAGGTCAAAGTTGTGGTGCCACTTTAATCTCAAATGTAATTCTTGCCTTGCTGTTCATAGACGCACATACTGACAAAATCGACAATTGTAGATAATTGAAGAAAATAATAGAAAATGTTTGCAATGCAAAAGGAGAGTATTAACATGTCTTCCAAAATGCTGTATTTTGGAATCCAAATTTGGGCGATCTGTAATTATTCCCGTTGTAGGACACCTTGAGTAGCACACTTCCTCCAAAGCCCCATGCAGCCACTATCATCTCTCTTCCCACCCACAAGACAAGCCAACCGCAGAACCAAAGAAACCTTCCATTAGTTACCACTCAAGGATCGGTCAAAGTGTGATTTAAAATGCTTTATTGTAGTTCTCGTGCTGACAATTTCGTAAATACTGCAGAGCTTTAGAGCACTTTGCCTCTGGTCCCCCACTAGGACATTGCCCCATCAGGGACAGCTAAGGAGGGCCTCTAGACTCCCTGCCCATGGGGAATACTTCACACTGTGGAATCCCCAAAATCTCTCTCTTTTAGTTAAATTAACACGTTTCTTCACCCTTGACTCCGATTAAGGCTTTACACCCTTTTTAATCGCGGGTTTTCAATTTGCCACCACAAGAGGAACACTCTGTACCGTTTTTTGTGTTTGTACTATGCTCCATGGGCCAGGCCCACACCTGCAAAGGATGTATGTGCACCTTTTATAACAACATGTGCTTCAACTGTTTTTCGTTTTATTTATAGTCGCACTTGGAAGGGACATGGAAGGGGAGCGTTTGCCCACCCCTATATGGTGAAAGGAGGAGATGAGCTGGAAAAGGTTGGGAACCACTGATTTAAAATGTGCTATCAAAGCATGCATGTGCGTTCTCCCTTATTATTGAAATAACACCACTAAAGGCCTGTCCACACAGGATGCGTTACGTTGCGTATACGTCACGTCACTTTTATAACTTTGCACGTAAATCAATGGAGCCGTCCACACAGGACGCGTTGCGTTGCGTCACAATCGATGAGGAAAAAAGTTGATGTATGCCTTCCGGATACGTCAATTTTTGGCAAAGTCCATGTGCGTTCAGAAGCAGAGTTGACGTACGTCAACTATGCGTCAGATTTGATTTCTTTCACGTTTCCCTTTCATGAAATGTTATGCTGAGGACATATGGGACACAAAAGAAGGAAAACCGGCTATAGTATTGAGGAATCCTGTTCAGGTTCCACTCGAACAGTTTCACCACATTACAAGGCCGTATATATGGTCAAATTCGAATGAAATTGCAACCAAATACGTAGGCAGGGATTTATCAGGAGCAGTCCAAGGGGTGGGCTGTCCCGAGGGCGAAAATGCAATTTAAAGACATCTGGATGCAAAATGGTGCAATGTTTGAGTTAAAAATTACAATAAAACGTCTGCATAATGAGAAGAATAACTCATTTTTTGGCAAACAAATTCAACATAGGGAATGTATACGTGTATGATTCTTTGGGTACCCACCACCCTCAGAGTGTTATTGACTTCGGTAGTGTAAAAACAGTTGCATTCATTAGTGGGGTGGTGAGGAGGGGTAGTCTGGAAACTAGACATGACTGCACAGGGACATTTTGCGGTACATGGGAAGATATAAATATATAATGTATTTAATATAATGCTGATATATAAATTACCGGTACTTCCTTCATAAGGGTCATAATCGGTATTTCCGTAGGTAGTGTGAAAGCATCCTGTACAGACAGGCATGCGTCTTGACGTATCCGGAAGGATGCGGAAAAGTGACGTGACGTGACGTATAGAGCTTATGCACGTGACGTCAGTGCGTTTTGCTGGATGGAACTGATCATGCGCAGTAAGTGTGTTACCGATACGCGCGCACGATAGCACCAAGTAACAATTGTTGCACAATGTACGCCTGGATGGAAAAACAGAGAAACGCGCGACACAGTGACGTCGGTGCATAACCTCTATATGCAACGCATACGCATCCTTTTTGCCGTGTCAATGTGAACAGTTATACCGATTGCCGTTTCTGTTGCCGTTGCTGCAGCGTTTGCCGTTGCCGGACACAGTTTGAACGTAGCTTTAAGGGTAACATCTCTGGATATGCCGCTGAAAGTAGGCTCTTTGTGACAAAGGATTATCCCTAGAATGTTACTAATGGTGCTTTTTTAATTTCGTCATTCGCAAGTTTCGGGACGTTTTTCTGAATATAATTAAAGCATATATGACTAATGTCTTCACGAACATGTGAACGTCTACTCCATGGCTAGTTAGTCTCACATATAGGAATTACCCTGCAGGAAACAATGATCACAGACTGCACATTCAGCCTATAGTGACCGTCGGACACTGTTGTTGTCGTGCTAGTCATATGCTTCCACAGTCCACACACTATGTTGAATTATGTATATTACATTTATAAAATATCTTTTCAGAACTATTGGCAAAACACTGTTTTCGAGATGGGGATTTGTTATATATGTCTACACTTTTCAGAACCCGGTCTACTTAGCCGCACTTGAGAAAATGGGAAGTCTTAAATCAGGATGTGTAATGTTCCACATGAATGGCAAATTCCGATTCGTTTTGGTGACACACTAAATTACATCAACAAATGCAGTCACGAAGAAGAATGCATCTCGAAACGAGGCCAAATCCAGGAAGATGAAAATTTAACCTACATTGCATAAAAAACCGAAATTGAGTGTGCAAACGTGGAGAATGTCTTATCTAAATAAGATAAACCTATGTTGTCAGGTCTCTCGCATGATTGATTTAACATTTATTCACCAACAGAGCAAGGATAATCGATTCTTCCGCTTTTCCAGCAAATACTCAAATTTGAAAGCAATCTTCAAGCTGCCATGTGCTATTGCATTGATTTTGCTTCATTAGACCATTTTACAGAGCCTACACAACAAGTATAACGTTTGGGAGCCTTTAAAGCTGTGCACTTTGAAACAATTTGATGTAAAGCCTATCTGTTAAAAATGACCAAAGATGGGTAAAGTTTCACCGTCAATGGATGCATTTTTAGACAATTTGGGTATTTTCCCCCATGAGATGTCTTAAAGGCATGTGTGTCCAATTGTAGGGTAAACGCTTACCCATTTTTTATAGCCTAGTAGTATAAGGACGTGGGTATGCATATACACTGTAAAAACGTGTTTAGCAATTGAACAGTAATTGTGCCCCCACTTTGTATACACATTTATGCGCTAGACATGTTTAACAATTAAACACTTCATGTTAAGTACTAAACGCGTTTTTAATCCAGAGCGTTTGAGAACTACACACGTATGGTTTAGCATTTGAATATGTTTCCGAAGTGGGGCAAAATAGAGTTTAGAAAAGTGTTGAATTCCTAAACACTGTTTTAGAGTGAACGGTATTTTTTTCGACTTTGAAGGTTTCAGCAAAATTCACCTAACAGTCTAAAGGTTATTCGCTTTGGTTTTAAAAAGAAATTTGTGAATAACATTGTCTGCGGTTTTCATTAGATGACCATACAGATATTGTAGCTTCGTGTTGAACTTACAGTGATACAGGACATCGTAAGAATAAGTGGAACTAACTGACAAAGTATGTGCCTCATGTTAGTAACTATGCAAACTTTTAAGGAAGTGAAAAGGCGTACCTTAATTTGATAAAATGCATCATAAACCGTGTTAAAACGTCCATAAGTCATATTAATACCAGTGTGGAAGTTCATTTCCTTTCTCGTAGGTTGTTTCAAGTGACTACGTTCAATTCTGTTCATTTAGAGAGCACTAAACCTCCATAGAGAGTACTCTTTCTGCAGGCTAACAACTGCAAAATAAACACAAAGCAGTGGTAAAGTTACACGTAGAAAGTTTTTCCATTAGGGACAAGTGGGGAATGATATCCGATGGATTTTCATTACTTGACGGATGGAACTTTTTACGTCAAAATGAGAGTTTCTACCTCATTTAACGACAAGATGCGAAAGTTGTCATCTAGAGGATAATTGCGGTTCCGCTCCTTTTATTTAATCCCTGTGGGTATCTGTTTTCCAGCTGAATAGCCAAACTTGGGTGACAATTTATACTGTAAGAAGTTTTTACACTTGGCAAAAGAAAAAAACTCATTTCTGCTATCGTTTTACTTTTTCGTTCCTTCATCCATAGTCTCAGCTGTCTTGGAGCCTCCACCAATAATGTGCCATTATGATTTGAAGTGTTTTGAAGAATGAGCGTAAAATGACGTGAAAACTGTGGTATTATGTATTGCATAGTCTTGTTTCGGTTAAGAACAAGTCAATGAACAATGTGATAAATTAGCAGTTTACCTTGGAGTAAGACATTAAGTAAGGAAAACCAAACTTATACGAAGCTGATAATTGTTTCTTGCATTCCTTTTCGTGTGTGTAAGGAAAAGATT